>BSBK01005174.1:0-659281 GCA_027943335.1 Chamaecyparis obtusa
ACATATATCTGTATTATATATACATAATATACATTATATGTACATATATACATATATTATATATACATATATCTGTACATATATACATATATATACTATAGATATGTACATATATACATATACATATATATGTGTATGTATATATATACATATGTACATATATATATGTACATATATAAATACATATATATGTAGATATGTACATATTATACATATATATGTACATATATACATATATATATATATATATATATATATATATATATATATGTACATATCTACATATATATCTACATATATATGTACGTATCTATGTACCTGTGTACGTATATATGTACATGTGTACGTATATATGTACATATATATATATATATATACATACATATATATATATATATATATATATATAGATATATATATGTAGTATGTATGTATGTATGTATGTATGTATGTATGTATGTATGTATGTATGTATGTATGATGTATATATATATATATGTATATGTATATGTATATGTATATGTATATGTATATGGATATGTATATGTATATGTATATATGTGTGTGTGTATATGTATATATATATTATACATGCTAAGAATTTCATGTACTCACTTCAAGACCAAACAAACAGACTCCCAAACTCACAGTAAAGAAAATAGCACTCTTAGGCTTCTTTTACATAAAAAAAACTTTGTTGGATTCCCCTATTCATCCACTCTTGATAAAAATTGGATTATTGTTAATAGGATAAATAGAGGGAAAACTAGTACTAATAAAGCTAACATGTCATCATAATTAAAACAAGGAAGACCTTCTCATATGGAGACAAGACAAAGATAATAATCAAAGGATATAGAATTCGATAAACATGGTACCCTTGAAAATGTGTTAGGAGTAAATAAAACTCAACAAATTAATATATTATATTAGAACATCAGAGGGTTAAATGGCACTCATAAATAACATGTTTAATATTTATCTTTTTTTACACAAAAACTAACATACTTTTTCTACAAGAATGCAAGATTTCAGATTATTTTCTTTCTCACGTTGTTGAGAAAGTTTGGCCTAATAAAAATAGTATAGTAGATTTGTTAATGGTGCATTAGAGGAGAGAGTCACTACATGGAATCCTCTATTAGAGGTATTTTGGCTAACCAATACAATGATAGCTTTATAGTTTCCTTTATGTTGTATCCTCCAATGATAGCTAGAGGAATTATATTTAGAGATAACTAAAGACACAATAACACATTAAACCCAAAATTTGTATTTTTCCTTTTCATGAAAGATCTTTATTTTTATTATCTCTTATTGATGTGTATTTATCTTAATATTTTCGTCCATGTTATACCCCAGAAATCTTATAGATCACTGTCTATGGAATATCATACAAATCATTCTAAACTTTCTCTATTATTATCTTATTTGTTAAAATATAGTAAAATATTAATATTATTAATTGATATTTATTTAATGAATAAAAATATTAACAATGTCTATTATTATGCTTCTTTTTTTAATTTTCTATGTTTACCATATTCAACAAACTTCCTGCTTGATACATCTCATCAATTAAAATATAGAAAATTTATTTTATTTAATCTCACTATTCATCATCAAAGATAGAACTCTAACACTAACACTTCTTCAGGGATAGGAAGTTTTTAGACATGGCCTCCAATAAAATCCCTCAAGAGGACAATGAGAGAGAGGATTTGGTCAAAGTATCTAAAAGAAACTATGATACTTCTTAGATTAAGTGGGTCTGGCATGCAATCATTAAGGTAATTACGCAATACATTAATCTTGATTGACACTTTACTAGAGATTTTGGTCACCAATTTTCTCTTCTAAATAATTTCGTACACAAGCCTAGAATTTATATTCATTTCTTCTTATCGTCTTCAATGAATGCTAGTAATAGGGATCATAGGAAGAACCCTAGAAGAAGAATATGATTATTCATGAGGGTTTATTTTTATTAATTTATGAACATTTGAAGTCATTTCCCTATTCGTCCAACACCTCCCCTATTTCTATTTCTAAGGATGAAGTATTGAGATCAATTTATTCGAAGGAGGAATAGAATACTAACATGGATGACTAGGATTCAAACCCCCAGAATGAGAAAGTGAAGTCAAAGGTGAAAAGGAGCATCTCCCCCAACATAGAAGATTCAAATAAGAAACCCCAAAAAAAGAAAGGAAATTCAAAGGTGAAAAGGAATCTCTTCCTTATTTTTGAGAAAGGGAATATTTTCTTTGCTCCTAAGAATGCTAATACTTTGATTCCCTCTTGTAATAAGGAGTCAAATAATTCTCATGGACTACCTTTGATAGAGAAGGGAGACCAAGCTTACCCATGGATATTGATTATAACTCACATTATCTCAACCTTGATCAAGAATAACCAGATGGTGTTCCAACCATAGATCAGGGTGGTTACCAATAAATAGGACAAGGGTATTGAGGGTTCAAGAAATAAAGTAGATAAAGATAATAATCAGGATAATAGCAACAATGCTTTATGGAATGAGGTTAAGAAGAAGTCCTTGATTGATAGAGTGCACAAAATGATTGATAATATGACACCAATGAAGAAGGATTATGATGAGATAATTAAGGATTTGGAAGAGAAGCTTAATAGAAACAATGATAACCTTCTCTTCCTAGTTACACTATGTCATAAAATGATAAAGAGAAGAACTAAGAGTCTCAACACAATAGTCAATAAACTGGAGGATATCCACCAAGATACACTAGTGGTTGATTTTGTGATTGATAGAGGAAAAGGGTAGTAAGATGATACTAGTCTGAGAAAGAGAACCAAAGGAAATTTGAAGAGGAAGGTGGAAAATGTTCCTTAGGACATCCTCAATCTAAAGGATATAGACATCAACATCACTCAGTTGGAGGCAAACTATGAAGACCCTAAAGAATTTAGCATAAGGTTCTTGGTATGCACCCTATTTTTTGTCATTTTTTGGCTCTTAGCTAGTTTTTTTTGTTTGTCTCGTTGTTATCAATATTATTTATCTGATGTTTTTGGTAACATTGTATTGAAAGGGTTCCTTTGTGTTGCCTATCTTTAGTTATTTTTTGTAAAAAGGGTTTTGAGTCCCTTAAAAACCCGTTTGTTCCATAGTCAAAAATACTTTTTCATATCGTATATATCACATAAAAAATGAAACTAAACACTATATTCTTCTCTACTCAATACCATATTTAAAAATATAACAAAATTAGCAAAGAGATAAGTAGAGTTTTTCCACTAACTTGTCTTTACAGTATAAAGGCGAAAACTTCTTATTTACCATATGTGAGTGGGATCCAAATTAGAAAAGAGATTTAAAAACCACTTCAATTATCTTACTAATGCCTGGTATAGTCTTAACTTGCCTATATCCAAATTGAGATAAAAGTATATGTTTAATAAATTAATTTAGATTTTCAGTTTTATTTATATGAATTCATATATGACAAATATGAGTTCTATATTATAATGTAGAGGTGTAGAAATTTTTCTAATCATCACATGAGTTATGAAATAATGGAGTACAAATTTGGTGAATTGTGTGCAATTATAAAATGATCCATATAAGTTTTGACTAAATCAAAGCATGATAAAAATATATATATTGTAATCCTCAAAGTGATTATGATTATCATGAAATTAAATTAGTACTGGCCAATTGGATCTTCATATGCAATATTGTTTAATTTTATCAACAAATATATTGTTGAATTAAAACATGACTTTAAAATTTTAATAGATTTTCCATTAAATATATTGATAAACTTTACTTATATATTTATTTATTTTATTATATTTACCATTGAATTAAATAAATATAATTTATTATTTGCATCCATTGGTTTTGTACTTGAATTTTTGTACACGGCACTCTAATTTCCAATATTAACGTTTGATTCATGCTACAGTATATCACTCGAATTTTCAGAATAATCTCAAGTTATGAGCTTATTTTCACTTGGATTATTTTAATCCTCGGGCTGCAAATCTAATTGAATTATATCGTGTTTTGTCTAAATTGAAGGTTGCAATATTTGTGCTTTCATTATTGCGCTTGTTGGTTTTGATTTGGGGACATCGTAGCATTAGCATCGTGTAAGATGAATCTACACAGTGGGCAGCAATTATTGTTCTCCAACAATTTCGAAAGACAGTGACCATGCAATCTGTGTCTACAAGGCAGCTTCCTGCCCATTTCTGGGTTTGATTGAATCTCCTCCTCACAAGTGGAGCAATGGTCATGATCCGTTGGCGTACCATGCCCTCCATTGACATTGAGCACGAGCTCGTTGATCTCAGCGAAAGATATTGGTGGTAGTGGTGAGGCGCTTCCCAATAAGTGGAGGAGGAAATGGTAGTAAGAGGCGCATGTGTAACAGTATATTTGAGCAGACGTTATTGCAGCATTTTTCAACCCTTTGCCCACACTTTTCATGGGAGTGTAAAGAGAGCCGATGAGAGTCTTTATTCTGCTCCGACTCCGGCTTCGACTCCTACTTCTACCAAGGCTATTTTCATCGCCATGGCTGCGCCCTTTTCTCTCTTCACACTGCTCCTCTTCCTTTAGATTGTAGCAGAATATTTCACCAGACGTTACTAGAGCATTTTTTAACTCTTTGCCAACACTTTGCAAGGGCGTGTAAAGAGAACCTATGAGACTCGTTATTCTGCTCCGGCTCCTGCTTCTCGTGAGGTTGGTGTTATCATAATCATCATCATCGTTACTATGCTCCTTTCTCTCTTCACATCGCTCCCCTTCTTTTAGTTCATTACCACTTTGCATTCTCTCCTCTTCACACAGCGCCATATTAATTATCCTTCAGATAGATTTTGCTACTGTATGTCTCCAACTTCTTACGTATATATAACGTAAGAAGAGGCACCAAAAGGAGTGTATAGAAGAGGCACGTCTCTTTGACTATGATCGGGTAATCTCGAAGAAATATTGTTTGGAAAAGATTTAATTGTTATTTAAAAGCAGTCTAATATAAAATGATATATCGAACAATATAAAGCATGTTAATTATTATTATTTATCCGGAATTAAAAGATGTTAAAGATAACAAATTGAATATGAAGAATTTGCAAGTAGAACTGTTCAAGATGCTTATTAATTTAGAACATTTTTTTGTAGCTTTTGTCATGGAATTAAATCCCACGCGCTGTTTTCCATGCTTGAGTGAATGTTTTGGTTTCGACGAATCAGTTTTTAATTTTTATGTGTTACACTCGACTTTCATGTTTTGGCTTTTGAATATTTCCGTCTTTCGCCATGTTTCTTGTTGTCAAGATTATCAAAAAAAGGTTATGCTTATTTCTACCAACTCGTTGCTTTACAAGGCTGCTTCTGTTCGGAATGCGACTTATAGTTTACCACTAACAGGCCAGGAAAATAATGCACGGGTCTCATATCTGTCATTTTGACTGCCGATTCATGTGTCTGAAATTTCTTCTTGAGAGCTTTGCCGTTAAAGAGCATCGATATAAAGATTAAGTGTGAAAATGTCACCATCTTATCATACGAGGTTGACTCCGAGTGGTTTCTGTTAAATCTCTTCATGAAATAATTCCCAATTCTACATATCAGGCATGGGAGCTTTAATTTATAAAGAGTTTTCTTTAACTTGTAAACTAAACATTCTTTCGAAGGGGTGGATGGAGGTATGGACACTCAAGAAATTAAGAAGAATTACACAACTTTATATCTAAATTGTGCTCTATTTAATATTTCATTGTTCAATTACTAAAATATTACATCAGCTGAGAATGCTGCTTCATTCACCACACATAATCAGCTGGGACTCGCTTGATAATAAACACATTGCAAGTGCCTCCTTAAATAGAGGTCTTAAAACAAATCTAGAAATTACATAGGTGATTCTAGAAACCTCTTAGTACAATCCGGAATATAGGCCGACTTTGTTACAAATATTAAATATCGTTATCTTCATTTTTAAATCTCAATTCTAGAATATTCTATTTACTTCATGATTCTAAGGTGGAAGAAATTACATATTCCAACAAGCCCCTTTAATTTTGACCACCAATGCTGCAGCATTCTAATTCCTCTGCTCTTGACTATTGTCCTTTCCTTTATCCCTTTCTGATGTCCATAACCAAGTCTGTTGACTTTGCAAATCCTTTTCCTTGCTTGATATCCTCAAAGCTGACAATGCCTTTGTCTTTGTCCAACTATTGCAATAGTCTTTCAAATCTCCAATCAGTAACTTCTTGGAGTCTTGTCATCTATAGAAGTCTTACCAAAAATATATGTTGGGCTTTCAAACTTGCCAACATGAGAACTTTTACACTTGAAAAAACTTTTGATCATGCATGTAATAGTTTGCCAACTCGATTCATAAGTCCATCCACAATCCATTTTTATGTAATCTATCATAGTGTCCATCTTTGATGTCTTATTCCAACATCTTTTTTACCATGATTTGTTAAACCGCAAATATTGCAAGGATGTAAGTCTCAACATCTATCCTTCATATGACCAAGTTTATATCACAATGTGAACATTGCACAATCTGCATTCCTTCAACTAACTTACTTGTATCTATATCAATTTTTCTTCTTCCTATGCCATACCCAAGACCATATTTTGGTCTCATTGTTTGCTCAATCAGATTCCTTATTCCTTTTTCTTGCTTTCCTAGTCCTTTACCTTTTTATCCCATTCTTTTCATGATTTTGAACCCAACATTGTCATCAGAACAGCTAGTAGCTCTTTCAATAGCATTACACCTTATGTGTTCATCATCACACTCTTTTTTACACACAGCTTCAGCAAAATCACATTTACCAAATGATAAAGTTGAATTATTTGTACTACAGGAAATATCACATAGTATGATTTCAACTTTAAACATTTATTTCTAATAAGTGATTGTTCTAGTTCATCTTTCAACAAACAATTCGACTTTTCTAATTTCTTCATTTTTTCCTCTTATTTTTCATTTCTTTTCTTAATATCATCAAATAACCTTAATCATTCTTCTACTTCTTGACTTTTCTTTTCAGCTTTGTTTAATTATTTGTTAAAATAAAAAATTCTATCTTGAAGTTTATATTCTTCTGCTAACCTCTCTCTTATATATGTAGTCATCTCTTTTCTAAATTTTATTGATTCTTCTTTCAAACAATATTTTTCACATATTAGACTTGTATTTTCTTTCTTCACCTTTATTAATTCTTCTTCTAAATTATTCATCTTCTCTTTCTTAACTCGATCATCATTTCCCATTGAAATTAAAAAATTAAACTCACTTGTTTGCACTTTGTTTCAGCAATTTAGATTATTTAAATGACAAATTTTATGCCTCTCCTTCCACTCTCAAACTAATCCAATCTCTCTTTGCTTCCTCTAGCTGCTATGATGAACATTCAAGAATCTTTCTCCAAATTTTACAAACCCTAAATTATCTTTTAGGCAACTTATTTCTTCTAGAAACACCTCTCAAAATTCTCTTTTGAGCTACAAATTTTTCAAAATTTACCAATATTTCATCTTCTAATCTTCTAATTAGATGTGAACATCAACAATAGACATTTAATTGAAAGAAAAAAATAAACCCCTTAATTTATTTTACCATTATGGCAATGTCTATAAATTGTGATCCCCCTTAGACTGGACAATGGTCATTTCAAACAAAACTTCCAAACCCTAGTGTAACGATCCTTTGATCTAGATCTCCTATAATATGCTATTGCCAATTTATAAATAATGGTCTAAATTGTAAACCCTTTCAACCTCAATGCTATTAACAACCTCTTTTGACTTTTATTTACCTCAACTTCAATGATATATTAGACTTGGATGATGAAATCTACAAACAAAACATTCTCACCCTAGTGCAACGATCCTTTGATCTAGATCTCCTATAATATGCTATTGCCGATTTATAAATAATGATCTAAATTGTAAACCCTTTCAACCTCAATGCTATTAACAACCTCTTTTGACTTTTATTTACCTCAACTTCAATGATCTATTAAACTTGGATGATAGAATTTTTTTAAAAACTTTCTCCAAAAACTTAACATTTTAAGAAAAGATTTACCTTTTAGCCATAATTTGTGTGATCTAAAAATGATTAATTCAATAAATATTTTATATTTTTCTTTCGGTTTCTCTTTTCAAACTGGGAGTGTCTCCTCAATAAAAAATGACTTGACTAACTTTCATCAACAACTCTCCACCTTAGGGCACGACAGTCACAATCTAAATTTTCTATAGATTCCCTTTAGTATCTTCTTACAGAGAACGATCCCTTGAGTTTAGATATTTTTTGAATCCTCCTCTGTTCAACCATTCTATAATTTCGTAAGCTCTATTTTTTTGTTCTTTACATTTAAAGACCCTTTCTTTCCAGTGGTCTTTTATCAAGCATTAAAATTTGACTTTTTTTTTCAAACTTTAAATTGTTTGTGCACGTTCAAGCTCCATGTCTTATATTACAATAGTCTACTGTAAATGATAACCTTTAGCTCACGGGAAATCTTACACCAATCTCTTTCTAATTCTTTAACGATTATTGCTAGCAACATGTTTAATATTTTACTGGTGCCTTCCTTCTACTTAATGTTGTCTTCAAACAAATTATAATGCTAGGAATCTCCTCTTTTCAAATCAAGGTCCAACCTTTCATAAATATTCAAACAATGTTACAAATTCTTCGACAGCTACAACAATCCCTTGACTAGTAGTGATTTAAATTATTCAAAATATATTGTTCTACAATACACCATCAAACTTCTTCCTTCGATACAATCTCCAAATTTGGCTATGATACTAATCTGAAAGGGTGGATGGAGATATAGACACACGAGAAATTAAGAATAAATTCACAACTTTATATCCAAATTCTACTGCACATAATATTTCATTGATCAATTACTAAAATATTACATTATTTTATAATGTTGCTGCATTCACCACACATAATCAGCTGGGACTCGCTTGATTATATAAACCCATTGCAAGTCCCTCCTTGAGTAGAGGTCTTAAGACAAATCTAAAAATTACATAGTGTTTGGATTAAGGTACCTCAACCTTATGAGTCCTTGACATATTTAAATAAATACTTTTTTAATGATCCTATATTGCTGTTCATTTTTAATATATTAATTCTCTTTTAAATGCTTCCAAAGTGCACAACATAATTGTGGGGCCCAATGAAAAATTGCGTGCAATTAACATTAAAGAGGAAGAAAGATTCTGACACTTGTCATAGGGAGGGAATTTTTTAGGAAAATTTTAAGAAGGTCCCAAAAGTTCCTCCCTTAGGACAAGTGGTAGCATGGTTTCTTTTTTTCTTTCTTGAGCATATTTTTGGGAGAGTATTTTTGTGGGACCATGATCTTTCATGCGCCTTGGATCAAATAAATTAGAAAGTACTCAAAGTATTTGGACATTTTGTATGTGATGGAGAAATAATATTTGTAGTCAAATATTATTGTGCAAAGGTTATGCATAAAGAAAGTTTCCATAAATATGTAGAAGTAACTACTTTCTTTTGCATTGGAAAAACTATAAATACAAAGTGTTGTAAAAGATCCATAGAAGAGAGGAATTTATCTCAGAGGGGTTTTGTTGTTGGATTTTCTCTAGGATGGAGAAAGATGTGAATCTCCATATAAAGGCTAAGATCCTAGAAATTGTATTGTAACCATATTCTTGTTACTGAATAAAACAATGGCTCTCTAGTTTTGGAGTCTGGGGTTTTTTACCCAAAAGAGTTTTCTCCATGTAAATTATGTGTCTATCTTCCATCTTATTCTTTTTCTTTATTAATTATGTATTGTTGAATCATTAATCTATTCTTGCTATTGAAACTTGTTCGATTTGGCAAGATCTAAAATTCCAAGTACTTTCCTCTAAGGTTTTAGTAGTGGGAAATAAACTACGCATGATTCTGCTTAATGGCATTGTAGTATATGTTTGTATTAGTATATTGTCATTTGTTTGTCAAAAACCAATTAGTACTACATACACATACTAATCTTAGGTTGTTTTTTCTAATGCTCATTTTTCTCTTCAATTAGTATCAAAGCTTTGTTTTGTGATTTGCATGCTACTTGCATGGGAGGATTCCTAGTGTTTTAGGTTCTGGGTATTTACTCTGTTAAGATTTATTATCTTGGAAATCTTGAAGAAACTTGTTTTGAATAAATTTGGATAATAATTAATTATTTTATTAGTGGAATTCTTGCAGTTGATTTAGTTTTTCAAGAGACAACAAGCATTTTTTGAAGGATGGTGAAGACGGAGAAAATGGAGTTCGTCATTGATCTAGAGCTCCTAGTTGTCACCGGAATAATTCTCGATGCATGGGTATTGGAAGATGTTTCTTTTGTTACCCTAAATTCATAGAGGCTATGGAGTTGATCCTTGGATGATCTAGAGAGCCTATCTCTCTTGGATGCATGTACTAGTAGTATTTTTGGAGTTGGTCTACAAGTGGAACTAGAGTTCCTATACTAATTTTTTCTCTTGGATGATTGTACTTGTATGGCTTAGATTCATGTTATTTGGATCTGAGGGGTTTATATATTTTCCTTTAATATCAATGGTGAAGCTCTTCTATGATAATCTATTGTTTTGGATTCAGTTGTTTAGTGTTTTCACACGTTCTTGAGTCT
This sequence comes from Chamaecyparis obtusa, assembly GCA_027943335.1. NCBI lineage: Eukaryota > Viridiplantae > Streptophyta > Pinopsida > Cupressales > Cupressaceae > Chamaecyparis > Chamaecyparis obtusa. The sequence continues at coordinate 10,687 of BSBK01005174.1, forward strand.
TATTGATGAGAAGTAGGCGTGCATGTGCATGGGTGTTCTAGAACATAGTTGTTTTAAAGGGTAAAGAAAAAAATTATGGTTTTTCAGATCTATTAAAGAGCGAGTTTTTAGACCCTGGTTCCTTTGGGGTGTTACTGGATGAGATACTCATAGTTATGCATGTATGCTTTGTGTATGTTGAGAGGAAGTTTCATTCTGTCTCTGAATGGGGATTTTGGTACATGATCAATCACTCGACATTTCTGGGGTGATTTTCTTGTTATTCCTGGACTATGGTGCTTGATGTGGACATAATTGGAAAATTGGATCTATTCTTGATTTGGTGCTTGAGTCATGTTTTCTACATGATTTTTCTCTTTGAGACTGCATTTTTTTCATGTCATTGATATAGTACTAGTGGGTTTTCATGTTGTAATGATTGGATATACAAGTTATGCATTCAAGTGGCTAGGCCACCCATTTGATTGTAGTGGGATAACTTGGATGTGTACGACCTATATCTATGAGATTTGATTCAATGTTAGTGCAGACTTGTTATCTTTCTTTGTTTGTGGCCACTTGTGCATTGGTGTGATTTCTTTGGGATGATAATTGAGTACTTGGATAGTGGTTATGGGATCCTATAGTATGGTGTATTTCCATAGTTTGGAAATCTTGGTTTCACTTGGTGTGATGCATGAACCTAGATGATTTTCAGATTTGGGAGATGGTGTGTTATGTGCTTGGAGAGATTGATATCATGATTCAGTGGAAGGTTTAGAATTTTATTTATCACATGATGATGGATGATCTTCTTTAGTGCTACAGATGTTAGAGGATGTCTTTGATCTTGTTTCTATAGAAGGTTCTTTCACATTTTTTGGTTCACTAAATGGTGATGGGGTAAAAGCACAATAAGCTGTCACCCTTTTACAAAGGAAAATGCTAACAAAATAAAAGATTTTCAACTTCAATAGTATAAAAATGACATTTATGTTTGGAATTTGAAGATGATGTAAACTAATTAAATGTGATAAAATGGATGAAGTTTATGATTAATATTTTTAATAATTTTTTTGAATAAGAATTTATATGTTTTTTTAATTTTTAAGGACGATAAATGGAGATGGTATCTTCGTATGATTGGAGATGTGGACATCTTAAGGATTTAACAATTCCTGGTAAAGTTTTGTTTTATGCTTTCATTTGATATGTTATCATGGTGGATTTTATGTTATATTTTTATCTTGATTACTAGTTTAGAGTTTTGGCATGATAGATTTATTTAATATGATCATATGGAGCATGTTATCTCATTTGAGGTGATAGTTTAGATGATGGAGTCATGTTAATTTCCTAATTGCATGGATAGAGCTTTGACATTGATTTTGGTTTAAGTTCCTTTGCATTGCTTACATTGATCATTTTCTTGATACTTTGTGATAGCGCGTTATGTTTCATTTGAATTTTGGCATGAATTGATTGATTACAGGTTCTCTTGGATACTTGGAGACTTAGGTGAGGCTAGAGTTAACTTGAGATGAGAGATATGATGTTAATATGGATATGCTTAATGAGATTTTAGTAGGAATTCTGAGCAGCCTACACCTTGGTTGGACATGAGTTCAAAAAAGACCTATGAGGAGATTATTCTTGGATAAGTCATGATGACTTGCATATCTTGGAAGATAATTCTCATTCCCCACTCTTGGTCTACTGATAAATTTATCACTTGAGAGGTATTGCCCATTTTATTTCAAGTGATTCATGCTTTTCTTTCATATTCATGAATTTTGATATATGATCAAATGGTTTTAGAGGATTCATTATGAGAGACAGATAGCATGGCTATCTCCTTGAGGTGTATTTTCATTTATGATGATAGTAGGAGATGGTAGTGGGATGATTTCCTAAAATTAGAAATGGAGTAGTTTGATCTTCTTTGAGAAGATTACATCTATGTAGATACTTGATATTATGTTAAGTTTGATCTCTTGAGGTTGAACATTTTTGGATGTTGTTATGGATTTTCTTTTGGGGTTGTAAACAAGATCATACTCGGCACACTTGATTGGTAGAGGAGTTTATAGAAGGACATGCTACATGCTTATTATTTGTAGGTTCTCTCTTTGGTCTTGCTTATCTTCTTAGATGTTTAGATTCCATTGACATTTTTTTTGAGATCTTAGGTGGAACTATGGTGATTACTCTATTTTGTTCATGTGTTATCATTTATACTTCTTTTTTTCATGATGACATGGTGTTTCCTTTATCTTTTTCCTTTGTTGGATGTGGAGAACATGGGAGAGTTATGGATACTGGATGAGAGAGATGTTTCTTACAGTAGTTTTGTTATAGGAATTACATATCTTTGTGGATGGTCCTTGGTACTATATGGTTACACTTTCTATGTGTTGTGATTAGTAGACTCAGTATGCCTTTGATCTTTCAAATTTGATATTACCCAAGAAATGGGAGTTCTTGTATGTGTTGGTCTTCATCAACTGGTTTTCACATGGATCTTGAGGTTTTATTTTATGGATTGTTTATGTTGGTGGTATGAGTTTTATGATATTGGATACCTTTGAGGGATGGGTGGTTGGATGAGTTATTATTTGTTGTTGATGCTATTTTCAGTCTTGTGGGTTTATCAACTAGATGGAAGTAATCAAATTTTATTGTTTCTCTTGTTGGCATCTTATCTTATTTGCTAGAGAATTACATTGCAATTGTGCTCTGATTATGAGTTTTGAAGTTGATATTATTGATTATTATATATCTAGCTCATGATTATTGTGGAGTGTTACCAATATAGCATAGTTATTGATTCACTTTGGTCTTATGCTTATGTTTCTTATACTAGTGCATATTCACCCTGGCTTGTTTCCTTTTTTCCATAGGTGGCATGTTGGAGAATGACAAGGATTGTTTCTTGACATGGTGAACATCTTGGATGATATTGCATGTGCCTTGATGGAACATTAGATTATGTGTTGGGATCTATGTGGTTTTATGGATGGCAGTGTTGATGTGTTTTTCATTGGGTGGCTCTTAGAAATATGTATCTTGGTATTTCTAGTGACTCTTGGAAGGTCTTCATCAAATAGGATATTGTTGGGATTAAGGTGTCTCAACCCTACAAGGACCCCAAACATATTTAAATAAATATTTTTTTAATGGTCCTATATTATTGTTCATTTTTAATAAATTAATTCTCTTTTAGATGATTCAAAAGTGCATCGCATAATTGTGGGGCCTAGTGATAAATTGGGTACAATTAACATTGAAGAGGAAGAAAGGTTGTGACACTTTTCACAAGGAGTGAAGTTTTTAAGGAAGATTTAAGAAGAAGCTCCCAAAAGTTCCCCCCTTATGACAAGTGGTAGGATGGTTTCTTTTTTCTTTCTTGGGGATAGTTTTGGGAGAGTATTTTGGTAGGACCGTGATCTTTCATGCAAGAAGACTTGGAGTAAATAAATTAGAAAGATCTGGAAAAAGATTTGGACATTTTGTATGTGCTAGAAATATAATATTTTTATTAAAATATTATTTTTGAAAAGGTTATGCATAAAGAAAGTTTCTTGAAATATGTAGAAGCAACTGCTTTATTTTGTATTGGAAAATCTATAAATACAAAGCATTGAAAAAGAGCCAAAGAAGAGAGGAATTTATCTCAGAGGGGTTACGCAATTGGATTTTCTCTAGAATGGAGAAAGATGTGAATCTCCATGTAAAGGTTAAGAGGCTAGAAATTGTATTGTAACCATATTCTTGTTACTAAAAAATATAATGGCTCTCTGGTTTTAGAGTGTGGGGTTTTTTACCCAAAAGGGTTTTCCCCATGTAAATTATGTGTCTATCTTTCATCTTATTCTTTCTATTTGTTGATTTTTAATTGTTGAATATTTAATGTATTATTGCAGCTTAAAATTGTTCGATCTAACAAGATCTAAAATCGCAAGCAATTTCCTCTAAGGTTTTAGTAGTGGGAAATAAACTATATGTCTAATTGCACTTAATGAATTTTAGTATGTGTTTGCATTAGTATATTTCTATCTATTTGTGAAAAAACAATTGGTACTGCATGCACATACTGATCTCATGTTTCTTGTTTGAGATTCTAATTTTTCTCTTCACATAGGTGATTCTAGAAACCTCTTAGTACAATTCAAAACATGGGCTAACTATGTTAGAAATATTAAATATTTTTATCTTAATTCTAGAATATTCTATTTATAAATTATGAATTTAAGGTAGAAGAATTTACATATTCCAACATCTTTGTCTTAAATTTTATAACCTATAAATTGTTCAAAATATTCTATATTTTTTGCATGAATGTGTGGTTCCTAGATAATCATAACTCAAATCACATGATAGGTTAATCGAATCTCTTTGGAAAATTAGATGTTTCGGTGAGAAGTCAAGTTAAATGTGGTGATGATTAAGTGGTTGACATATCATATCATATTCATCATAGTTTTTGTATGTCAAAATTACAACATAATATTTTAAGAATTTTTTAATTTGTGAAAAAATATCTATAAAAAATATATTCTGTAATTTAATTAATTCTAGTACTAGTTGAAAGATTGTGATCATGGCATGAACACTATGCAAGTAAATTATACAAATGGACACCATGATTCAAAGTAGACCTTGGTAATCTAGTTGAGATATGTTTTTTTTTATTGTAGTTCAATGTGTAACAGATTTTGATCAATGTATTTAAAAAAGAAAGCTATTTAAATGTATTAAAATTTATCAATATTAATTATTAATGGTTATGGAAATTATAATGGTGAAAATTAGATTATTGTATTAGTCCACGTTTATTTTTGTGCCTATTGTTTGTAAGTATCTAAATGCATGAACATAATGTACTGAAAATTTATGGCTTAATCTCTATGTAGTTTTTCATCATCAATGTTTTGGATCATACTATATGATTCATCATTAGAATGAAACAAAGAGAGCAATATACTGGAATAAAAATGAAAAATAGTTATAGAATTTTTTTTACTCCATGTGCTAAACCTTATATTGGGTCCATCCTGAGGGAGATAATTTAAGAAAAATGCATGTAGAATAATCCTCAAATCTTATTTACTCTCATGGATTGATTGCCATAGGATGAATGTGCAAAATCATCAATGATTTCTAAGAAGGATTATATAATGATAATATATATGGAAGACCTAAGAGACTCTACCTTGTTTCTTAATTTTATTTTTCAATTGAGCTAATTCATCCATCCTTGTAGTCTTTTATTGGACAAGATTCATCAAGAGCTGGAGAATCTAATTAGGAAATGGTAAACCTTATGGAAAACCATATGGAATGGTTATCTACTACTAAATTGAATTAGATTATTGATCAACAAATAATTGTGGCTACATTATAAGGACCAATAAAGAGAAAGTAGAAGGTACAAAAGGGGGTGAGAAATAACTCTAAAGTGAGTGGAAAAGATAATGAAAGTGGTGTGGGTGAGTTTTAAATTGTATAAAAGGGATGAAATATGGAGATGATAGATACAATAGGTGGAGGTAATAATATTAAAAAGTAGAAGAGGTAAAATAGGTACTTATGTAACCCCTTATGGCTACAAAGGTGCTAAATGGTAATTCTATAAGTTATTAAGTAGAAGAAATTTTTCAACAAGTCAAATTGTGATATTATTATTAGGATTCAACTATGTAGTTTTTTAGTTTAACTCATTGGCTCACATTTCATGAGTATTTGTTGACAAGATGTTTTCTCATTATTGATGTTCCCTTTTCATCATCATCATCATCATCATTTTCATCATCATCATCATCATCATCATCATTTTCATCATCATCATCATCATCATCATCATTTTCATCATCATCATCATCATCATCATCATCATCATCATTATCATCATCGTCATCTTTGTTGTCATCATCATCATCATCATCATCATCATCATCATCATCATCATCATCATCATCGTTGTCATCGTCATCATTGTCATCATCAGCATCATCGTCGTCGTCGTCATTGTCATCATCATTGTCATTGTCATCATCATCATCATCATCATCATCATCATCATCATTTTCATCATCATCATCATCATCATCATCATCAATCTCCTCTTTCAACTCTGAATCTATTCACTTTATTGGGATTTAAATGCTGAAGGCATGTAATTTTATTTAATATCTCTAATTTTTTATCCAACTATTCTAATTTTATGATGAGGGAATTATGAATATTGTTATCCTTTTTATTATAATGGAGGTGTGCAATGTCGTGGTCTTGATATCTCTAAGAACTCCTTACTCCCACTTTCTCTTTGAGGCTCTAAACCTTTCTCTTCCTTATCACCTTCAAGTTCCTTACCTATTTTTATTTATTGAGGAAGCTTTTTCACAACATATAGGGAAGCATATAGGTCATGTGCTTCATCACATAATCTCTCTGATATTTCAAAAGTAGAAATTGAACCAAAATTTATCCTCATTTCACAAACTTATTTCCTATGTTTATAATATAATTCAATCTATTCAATAGTTCATTCTTACATTATAATTTTATTTATGTATTGTCATTCATTATTCTTAAACTATTAGAATCCCTTATAGGCTTGTGAAAAATTACGTCGGTGAGGAGGTTCAACATATCAAAATTTGAGGAGGTTCCCAAGATCATACACTCTTTGACTTCCCATATGAAGGTGGGATTCTTGTTGAAATTATATCTTAAAGCCTATGATTGGGTTGGCTGGAATTTCCTTTTAAAATTTTTGGCTTCTTTCAGTTTTAGCAATACCCTTATTTAGTTGTTTTTGTAATTGATTTCTACTTCTAAATTTGTTGTCATCATCAATGGATCTCCTAGTCCAATTTCTTCTCCTCCTCTAATAGTATCAGAAAATGGAATCATATTTCCATGTTCCTCTTTATTTTGATGTTAGAAACCTTGGGAAGGTTTGTTTAGAATAAGGTCAGGATGGGAATTGAAAGGGCTTAAAATATCCTCTTCCAATTTTGTCTAATCTCGCCATAATTTATTAATGATACTACCTAGATGGGGGAGAGCTTGATTACATAGGCTTAGAATTTTAAAGAAGTCTGGAACCTCAATGAGAAATCTTTTAGAAAAAACATAATCTTTCCTAAATTCTCCTTGTTCTTTCTTAATACTCCAAGGAGGAGAAAACTCATGATTTAAAATATTCTAGGATGTCGTATTATAGAACTTCCTTCTATATATTTGGAGCTTCCTCTTTACTCAAATTATATCTTGAACTCTTATGGTATTCCCTTATGGAGAGGTTCTAATTGAAGCTTCATGGTTATAAAGGTGCACTTCTAAGTGAATCTGGAATACTTTAGGTTATCAAAGTGTCATTTCAAAACTTACTAGTGTACTCAATGAGAATATTTGATGTTCCAAAGAAGTTTATTGTTAAGATGGGACAAATCCAGAAGATTTTCTTATGGACTAGATCAAAAGTTAAAAATAGATTGCTTTTGGTTTCTTAGGGTCAAGTTTTCCTTCCCAAATATTTTGGTGGCTTAGCCATTAGAAAAATTAAGAAGTTTAATCAAGTCTTACCAGAGAAGTAGTTTTGGAGGTGCATTAAGGAAAAAATGAGTGGACTAATATCATTCATAAAAAATATCCTTTTTATTATTAGCATTTTTGGGATTTTCTTACTGATAATGGGTAAATGTATTCTTTCTTGGTGCAATTGAACTTTATTTCAAGATTGAAGTCCATTGTTAGTAAAGGACTTAGATGGAGCCTCAAGGATGGCTCGAAGATTCACTTCTAGGAACATTGGTGGATTGGTGACTGTCCATTAGCTCTTTTTTCCTCAGTTGTGCATTTCAAGGATATTTGTTTTCATTGGTTTGGCTATTGGCTAGAGGATTATATCCAAAAATCTAACTGGGTCAACCTATTGGAAGTGGACTTGAATTTGAAACCTCTTCAAGAACTTCTTTCTAGGGTTCATATAGATTATTTCAGTACTTTGATTGCTAAGAAAGAAAGAAAAGGAAAAGGAAAATATGAAGGTCACCTACCATTCAAATGCTTTTCATGTAATAAGATTGGTCACTTTGCATCTAAGTGTCCTACAAGATTCAAGAAGTTCAAAACTAACTGCAAGCCCAAGTATACAAAAGAATGTTACTATATTGGCGATGGAGTATCAAATGAAGAGTCAACAAAGGATGAAATTGGATTCGTTTCTCTTGAAGACATGGAGAAATTTTTTGATGAAATGGACCTTGAAAATGAAAAGGAAGCACAAGAGTTAGCACTGATTTCACAAATTGACATCAGGACATATTGGATCATTGACAGCGATTGCTCACATCACATGACAGGAGACAAGAATAGATTTTTAAATCTGGATAGATACAAAGGTGGCATGGTTATATTTGGAGACAACAATCCTAAACCTATTATAGGTAGAGGAGCTATCACCTTGGATGGAAAGAACAACACGGCTAATGTTCTTTATGTTGATGGATTGCAACATAATCTACTAAGTGTTGGGCAGTTGCTTGAAAAAGGATATCAGTTGGAATTCAAAGACAATAAGTGCATCATTAATAACTAGAAGGAGAAATGATTGCATCAGGCTCAAAGACTAAAGGTAATGTTTTTCAGCTTAATCTTGAAGCAAGTTGTTTTGTTGCTAAAGTAGATGATAGTTGGTTATGGCACAAAATACTATGTCACATTAATTTTGACAATGTTCATAGTGAAGATAATTAATGTAAAGGTAGTAAGAGACCTTCCTAGCATTGAAAAACTAGTTGATACAATATGCAGGGAATGTGTGATGGGAAAGCATGTGAGGAATTCATTCAGAAGTAAGCATAATTCAGCAGAGAACAAATTGGATCTAGTACATACAGACCTATGTGGACCAACTCAAACAAGATCATACTATGGTGAAAGGTACTTTATTTTGTTTGTTGATGATTATTCTAGAATGATGTGGGTTCCATTCTTAAAGGATAAATCTGAAGCATTTGAAAAGTTCAAAATTATCAAAGCTAAGGTTGAAAATGAGTCTGGATTGAAGATTAAATGTCTGAGATCAGACAAAGGAGGAGAATTCACCTCTGATAGATTCTATGAGTACTACGAAGAACATGGGATAAAAGAGATAGTTAAGTACACCTAGAACCCCTCACGAGAATGGAATTTCAAAAAGGAGGAATATGATCATACAAGTGACATAACACGCACCATCATGATTGAAGGAAAGGTTGCACACACCTATTGGAGAGATGCGGTCAATACTGTAGTCTATATAATTAATAGAATTCAACTAAGGCCAGGCGTAGACAAGACACCATATGAGCTATGGTCTGGGAATGTACCTATGGTCAAATATTTTAGAATCTTTGGAATAAAGTGCTACATCAAGAGAGATGAAGCAATTGACAAGTCTAATGCAAGAAGTGATGAAGGTATTTTTCTTGGTTACTCTACTAAAAGAAAAGCTTATAGATGTTTCAATTTAAGATTGAAGAAGATCATTGAAAGTGCTCATGTTAAGATTGATGAGAAGTTTATGATTCAAGAAAGATATCATGATTATGCACCTATGATTGAAGAAGAACCTAGACCTACCTCTAGAGAGATAGTTGTTGATGAAATGTTTGACAACATTTATGTATTGTGTTACAAGTAGTGGTTGTCGTTGCACCAAAAGATCAGCCTGTTAATGCCCGATACAACCACTAGACTTATAGAAGACATAGGAGGTGGTTAAGCCATGTCATGAATCCCAAGGGGGGCACTGACCATTTTGTCAACAATCTCCCCCTCAGCATTATCCGAGGTGATTCAAACTTGTGACCAAGCTCTGATACCACTTGTTACAAGTAGTGGTTGTCGTTGCACCAAAAGATCAACCTATTAATGTCCGATACAACCACTAGACTTATAGAAGACACGGGAGGTGGTTAAGCCATGTCACAAATCCTGAGGGGAGCACTGACCATTTTGTCAACATATTGTTCAATGACCCTAAAACTAGTGAAAAAAAATCACAAAATTTAGATGAGAGACTCGCACCTAATGTTCCTAAATTCACATCTAGATATCATTCAAAAGAAGACATCATTGGAGATTAGAACAGTAAAGTCATGACAAGGTCAAAAGAAAAGAGTTCCACAGCAAATGAAGAGGTATGTTTACTATCACAAATTGAACCCTTAAGTGTTGAAGATGCATGTAATGATTCAGATTGGCATGAAGCAATGAAAGAAGAGCTAGATCAGATAATTAAGAATGATACATGGGAATTGGTCCCTAGGCCTAGTGATAAGAATGTTATTGGAACCAAGTGGATATTCAAAAATAAGATGAATGAAGAAGGAACAGCGGTAAGAAAAAAAGCAAGACTAGTGTGTAAAAGATATTTGCAAAGAGAAGGAACCCCTATAAGCTGATTGGAAGCCATAAAGTTATTTATAGCCTATGATACCTTCAAAGACTTTAAGGTATACCAGATGGATGTTAAGTCAGCATTCCTAAATGGAGAGTTGAAGGAAGAAGTATACATAGAGCAGCCTAAATGATTCCCCTTATCAAAAAGACCTGATATGGTATGTAGATTGAAGAAATCCCTCTATAGACTTAAGCAAGCCCCTAGAGCATGGTATGAAAGACTTGATGCATACTTGACTAAGATTGGATTCAAGAAAGGAGCAGAAGATTATAATTTATTCATAAGAGAAACATATGATGGATTATTGTTCGTTTCCATATTTTTGATGACATTATCTTTGGTGGTAATGACAAGCTTAGTGCTGAATTTTCTAAAGAGATACAAATTGAATTTGAGATGAGCATGATTGGACCTATCAAGTACTTTTTAGGACTATATGTGCAACAAACAGATAAAGGTATATTCATTAATTAGTCTAAGTATGTGAAAGAGATATTGAAGAAGTTCAAGATTGATGATTTCAAGCTAGTAAGTACCCCTATGATAATAGGATGCAAGATTTTAAAAGAACATGAGTCAATAGAAGTAGACATAACCTTGTACATGTCTATGATTAGTAAACTATTCTACCTTACTCAATCTAGACCTGATATTTCCAATGAAGTTAGTATTATTGGAAGATTTGCAGCAGATCCTAAACAAAGTCATCTCATGGCAGTAAAGAGGATATTTAGATACTTGAGAGGAACTATAGAATATGGTTTATAGTATCCTAATTCAGAAAATGTAGAACTTCATGTATATATTGATGCAAATTGGGTAGGATGCGTGGATGATAGAAAGAGTACCTTAGGAGGAGAAATATTTCATGGAGATAGACTTGTTACTTAGACAAGTAAGAAGAAAAATTGTATTTCTCAGTCCACAATAGAAGAAGAGTATGTTGCAGCAACATTAAATTTCTCTACAATTGTGTGGATCAAGTATAGATAAAGGATTTTGGTATTTAGATTGATTATCCTATTGTTATTCATTGTGATAACACTAGCACTATCAATATGTCAAAGAACCCTGTGATGCATGCAAAGACAAAACACATTGAGATAAAATATCACTTCCTAAGAGAGAAAGTAGCAGAGAAAGAAGTAAAGTTGGACTATGTGAGCACAAAAGATTAGCTAGCAGACATATTCACAAAGCCTTTACCTAAGGATACATTTGAGTATCTCAGGGAGAAGCTAGGAGTAATCCCCTTCCCTAAATCTGATTAGAGATTGCAGGAATGCATCAGTCCTCAGTGACTGATGAAAGGTTGACTACTCTACTTCAGGAGTAGTATCGATGCTTAATTGTTTGGCACCCTTTGCAATTGATGTCAAAGGGGGAGTAAGTATATAGTCATGAAAAATAAAATAGTAAGAGATTGAGGATTCATCCTTAAGGAAGTTTTGATGAGGAAATGGAGAATGTTATAAAATAATTGCAGCAAGGGGGAGTGAGTATTTAGCAAGAAAAAACAAAATAGTAAGAGATGGAGGATTCATCCTTGGGGGAGTTTTGTTGAGGAAATGGGGAATATTATAAAATGATTGTATATTTGTATTGGTAGTATTTTTCATTCCATATGTTTCCATCAATGCTAGAGGGGGAGATTGTTGGAGATTTGTTAGCAAGCCAGAGTGATGACTGTATGTTTGTCATTGATGACAACATATGGTAAGTAGCATGTGTGGAAGCCTGATGGAGAGAGATGTGAGTATATGTTTCCTAGATATGTTATCAGCATGATATCATAAACGCAGAGGTTGATTTTGAGTAAAGACAGTAATACCATAGTCTGTATCAATGAGTATTCTTGATAGGTCCAAGGAAGAGTTATGTATGTGATTTATAGTATGTTTGCAATGGAGACTTGCATGTTTATAGTTATGTTGTAGAAATATGTGTGTTACTATGTTCATGGATGCAGATTCAGATATGCAGTACAGATTGAGTTATGAAGTCTCCAATTGACAGTCACAGTTTCCTGAGTTTATCTAGTAGAGCCGACTAAGATGTTATTAGAGAGTTGTATTGTTTCTCTAATATGATTTCAAGATGGTTCTAACAGGCCAACTTGATTATATCATCTAGAGGAAACATATTTATAGGCAGTCATTTGTGATTGCTAAGCATGGCAGATAGTTGAAAGATAAGAGCAGAACAGAAGGTGTGAAGTATTGAGCCATCAGCAGAAGGTCTATATGACCAAGTAGAGAGTATATTTTATTCATTGGAACTAATAAAGACAGCAGGTCTACGCGTAGTTCACCAAGATCCAGATATAGTGTGTATCTGTTAAGCTGAAGGTTGCAACCTTCACCCCTTTGAGCAGTGTCCTCTTGGACAGTGTGTCCCCACCCCTAACAGGGTTATTGTAAAAGACTCCTAACAGGGTCTAACCCTTGACCAAGTCATGGTACTTATTACATTGCAAATATCAACTCCTAACAAGGTTGTAAGATCTTCTAACAAGGATCATAATACTCTAGTGCAGTTTATAGTGGGTGCTAATTCCCATCGAGGTTTTTACCTATTTGGTTTTCCCTGTAACCAAAATTATGGTGTTGTGTTAAGTGTTCTTATATTTTGTTTATGCTTAATGTTCTTCTATACTTAATTGGATAAAAAATTAAATCTTGTAGATAACTAATTCACCCCCCCTCTTAGTTATCTCTTGGGACTATTCCTAATAGAAAGGACATATTGTTTGCAGTTGGAGACCATGTTATGGTATATCTCAACAAGTGAAGATTAAAAAATGGAATACCAACCAAACTACAGATAAAGAGAGTGGGGCCTTGTAAGGTGTTAGATAAATATGGAAACAATGCCTACAAGGTGGAACTCCCAGTAGACTTGAACATTTCACTAGTGTTCAATGTGGCAGATCTGATAAAATTCAAGGGGCCATTATCAGAAATCAGTCATAATAAGGAAGAGATACTTGAAGACATCAGTGTTATATCCCTACCTCCCATAGCCAAGCCACAAGCTGAGAGAGTTCTAGAATCTAGAGTAAAGAAAAAAACCAGGTAGAGGATGTACGTGGAACACCTCATCAAGTGGAAGGGACACCCTGAATCTGAAGCAACTTGGGTAGAAGAAGTTGACTTCAAGAAAGCTGGCATTGACACTTTTATCCTCTCCTCCAATATGCTTTAACACTCTTTTGTATAGAGGGGGAGTATGGTGCAGGATAACCCTTAATTTTGTTTATTTTGTAAGCCTTTTGGCATGTGAGGATTTCCCTAAGGTCATGTTGACCATGTCTTGGAGTCCACTTGGGATTTGAGGTCCTTAGGTCATAGGTAGAAGGTGGAAGTCTTATAGTCCTTCTTTGGGAAGTGATGTAATGTGATGTCAGGCTATGATAATGAGGTTTTGAGCATTATAAATGAGTTTTTGAGTCTAGATATATTCTAGGACTCCATGGTAGCTCCCTAAGTCCATTTGGGAAGCCAAGTTGAAAAGTTGTCATATTTGTTGTAAAAGTTTCTTAGCAACTTTTGCAACTTTTGAAAAGTTGCTCGATCTACTAAGCCTTAAGACCTTAATCAGTGCTTAAGTATTCTAAACCTCTCCTAAGCATAACCTAAGGCTATCTATGCAATTTTTGGCTCATATACTGGGGTTGGAAGGAGCGGTATATAGCAGATTCATTCTAGAAGTGTGCATAGTCTTGGTTTTTGGATTGGATTTGTATGGACAGTGAATTAATGAAGGAAATACTGAACTAGATCTAGTCTCATGATGGATGTTGAATATTTATGTGTGGATCTATTTTCATTTCCTACAACTATTTTATATTTTAATTTTCATTTACTAGTTTAGTTTTAAATCTCTAATAAATCTTTGTTCACTGGTTTCTACCAGGAGAGCTGAGAACATGAGGGTCTATCTCACTATCCCATAGTCCAATTTGTATGGCCTTTTGGGGACAATGATTAGACCCCATGTACATAACATATATGGAATCTAGGGCCCTGGTATGCATGAAAAGTATTTTTATAATCCATCCCTAAACGAGCCATGGTGAGCCCGGCTAGGAAGGATTGATCAGAGAAGGAGAATAGCTTGTAGAGGAGAGATGGAAGATGTGTTTTAGGAGTTGGAGCTATTGGATATGTTCAATTCCAAGATATGGATGCAAGAAGGCAGAGTGATAAATCCATTTGATCATCTAAAGCCAAGAAACACTTCATTGAATCAGAGAAAGGCCTAAATCCTACCAAAAGCACCTTTTTTTGGTTAGGGGGTTGTACAGCCTGGGAGGGATGAAAAACCTCCAAAATCCTTGAGACATCACCTCATGTTGTGAGGTTCAATATTTTTTTGCAAGTTCATTTGGGAGAAATCAGGAAGAATGCCCTATTTTCTTGGAGAGGAGGCCTAATTGAGCCCTTCCTTGTAGCCCTAAATTACAAAGGAAGTATGAGATCAATAGAAAGGATTGATGAAGTGAAGGTTGGAACATGTATAAAAACATTATCTAAGATATTTTCCAACACATCCTAACCTTTTCAAGCTCCCTAATTCATTTGGAGGTTTTACACCCTTATTCTAGCTTAAGGGTCACTAGGTGCATGGAAGTACTAAATGCCAAGAAGGTGTGTTTGTATTGTTTGATCAGTTTTGGTAGCTTGGTTGGGTATAGGACTAGGGGATAGAGACAACATTGGCATCCTATAGGTTATTGGTATCAGTGGATACACCTAAGGGTCACTAGGTGAACTTAAGAGCAAGGGCTTGTGACTAGCTCTCCCCAACCTCTGTATCATGACGCTAAAAGGAATGTTGGAGGGGATTTTAAATTAGATTGGAAGGGTTCCCTAGTTCTTGGGATGCAATATAACACCTTGGGCTTCATTCTTCCAAATATTTCCCACTTTGAGGATGGGATGGAGATCAATCTCCTAGATAATTCATGGATAGTATTGTGTCCTCCATTCACTTTTATCTTGTTGGGAAATTATTTTCTTTCTGACCTGAAATTAACATGGTCCATAGATGTGTTATAACTTATCAGAAGCTAAAGTTTCACAGCTTGATTTTTTTTATGCTAGGGTGACTATTTATGTTCAAGTTTACAACACAAAAAAATCTTTTTTTTGTTCTCTCTAGTTTTTGGACCTTATGAGAGCATTATTTATTCATATTTAAATGGAAATTGGGGGTTCATCTATCATCTGAACTTCATAGTATGGCTTTGGTTTAGGTGCATGTTCCTTGCCTTCCACTAGAATTTTGGGATGATCAAATTCTTCCTTGTGTTGGTAACTTCTTTAGCCAATATGTCATTCTGGATGCTGTCAGATTGGAAAAAATTAGGTTAGTGTTTACACACTTTTGTTTTCATATATCCATTAATAAGTCCCTCCCTAACTTTATCACTTTAAAGTCTAAATGGGGGAAATGGACCCAATCATTTTTCTATGAAAATGTCACCTCTACTACTAGAGATGTACCAAGCGTAGTCATATTATTGCTGACTATAAAGATTCAATGCCAAAAGAACCCAAGTTGAAGGATGAATATTCTTCCCCCTCGAGTTTTGAGGAGAAATTACAGGATAATTACATCTCCAAATTTCTTGGTGATTACCTATTTATTGATGGTATTTTTGAGATAATGGAATCCCCAGGCCCCTTGGTGTAGGAAAACATGAATGGGAATCAAAGTGTTTCCACCTATGGTTATCTAGAGGAAGGGGAAACCCCCCTCTCTAAGAGTAATGGTCATCCATCCTCAAGTGATGAACTCATTTTTGGGGAGGTAACTTTGAAAGAATCAATGATGACCTCAAATATATTATCTCTAAATAATAATTATGGTAATGTTGATTGATCCTGAACCAAACCCAATTTCTAACAAAACCAAGCATAGCCACTATGCTCATGACCATCACTAAAAACATCATGCTAGAGCCCATCAAAGTGCTTCCCAAAACCCTTATTTACCTAAGATACCTATTGATGCTTTGATCCCATTTGATCAGCCCATGCATAACCCAAAGGAGGAGGTTAACTTGAAAAAGATAAAATTAAACAAACATGATAACTCTATTTGTATCTTGAATTCTATCATAATTAATTTGGATGGAAAAGATACTATTGATAATGATGTTACTAATGAAACTAATAATGATACTCATGATATTGATTCTAATGATATATTTGAGCTTATTTATGTTAATCATGATTTACTAGCTATATTTTCACAACAATTATCTCTTAATCCTAGTGACAAATAAATTGACCCATATTCACATCATGGTCCTTGTTTGGAACTAGCTTTTATTCCATTTACCGCATTTTATGTTTCTCCTCTTGTTTGTTTCCTACCTTCCCTAAACATTACAGACTGAGATGGGGGGCATGCAACATGCTTGACTTGCTCCTCCTATGTAGTGGATTCTATGTACTTTCTTGTTTTATTATTCTTCCCCCATGATGTGCTACTTGTTATATGGTTTGTTTAGGTTTATTTAAATAGACCTTGTTGCTTCATATAATGTGTAAGTTGATAATGAAATTAAAAAATCATAAATATTCCTCTATTTGTATCTTACTTCTTTTATATGCATTGTTACATGTTCTGTCATGCATGTGATACTATTTGTAAATATTCCTTTGTATTTTATGATTGGGGATGATGCAAAAATGGCAGGTACTTATTCTTTTTGGTCTCTTTGATGTCGGCCCAAAAAGACACTTATTTTTTACTCTTACATGACATTCTTCCATTATGTTTGTAGTAGAAGAGTTAATTTCATTCAATTAAATTTCATATGAGTTAAAAATTAAGAAAAATTTTAAGTTTTTATGTTATTTTCAAATTTTAATTCTAAAATAAAACTAAAATATGTTGACCAATCATAAATCATACAACAAAGAGTTGTAAACTTACTTTTTTTTTTCTCTAAGAAAAACAAATAATGTCACAAAATATACAAATTACAATATTATTTAATAATAACAAACAAAACACATAGTTATTATTTTATGGACAATATGCCTTTTAAGAGAAGGGACACTGATGGTTTTGGTCTTATGTCGAAAAACATGCACTATTACAGAAACTTTATAGTGTTAAAACTCATTGTTCTAATAATGTAGGGAGTAATACCACTATTTTTAGTGTAGCTTAGAGTGTTGAGATTTGGGAGTGAACTAGGATTCTAGAAGACCACTTGTTACAACTAGCAGTTTTCATTGCACGAAAAG
This sequence comes from Chamaecyparis obtusa, assembly GCA_027943335.1. Taxonomy (NCBI): domain Eukaryota; kingdom Viridiplantae; phylum Streptophyta; class Pinopsida; order Cupressales; family Cupressaceae; genus Chamaecyparis; species Chamaecyparis obtusa. The sequence goes on from BSBK01005174.1 coordinate 28,384, forward strand.
ATCGACTTGTTAATATCTGATAAAACAACTAGACTTGTGGAAGACATAGGAGGATGTTAGACCGTGTCACAAATCCTGAAGGGGGATGTTGGTGGTTAGTCCAAAAATCCCCCCTTAGCATCACCCAAGGGGATTCAAACCTATGACCAAGCTCTGATACCACTTGTTACAACTAGCAGTTGTCACTGCACCAAAAGTTAGACCTATTAATGCCTTATATAACCACTAGACTTGTAGAAGACATGGGAGGTTGTTATACCATGTCACAAATCCCAAAGTGTGATGTTGTATGTTAGTTCAACACCACTATCAAATATGGAAGCACATATAAGCCATATGAACTAGATTTAGAATGTCACATCCAAATGTAGCTCTACCTGCCTTAGACATACATCAATTCCTCTTATCACAATGAAAAGGGATATAAAAAGGATGCATGACTATTTTTTGTCCCTGTAAATGCCATTTTCTTCTTAAAATACTCTGACATCATATTTCATGACTCTTTTAACCCAATTCATATCATGAATTTTTGTGCGAGTGAAGAGGTATCATTGATAACTATATCATAATTTATTAAAAAGTTAGTTTTTTCCTAAACTTGGCTGAGTTTGGTGATGAATCATGGCAGATTTAGTTCATAGATTTTTTATTTTTCATTTATAATTTGATACTTTTGAGTAATATTCATTTCAGTCTGCACTACATGAAGTCAATGATAGAGGAAGTGTCATAATTTTTCTCTTACTCATATCTCTTATAATGGCCATGGCCAATACATTAGATTTGAATCCTTACAATATTATCACTTTGCTAGTTTATCTACATAGATAAACCTTTTTTACCTTATCAATTTATTACATGTATACATGACATCTCTATGTTTTCTATTTATTAGAATTTCATATTGTTTTAGGAAGATGAATTTGGAACTAGCGCTTGCACCAAATGAGGTGCAATGGGTTAGCCGATAGTGACATATAGTAAATGTTTATAATGGAAACTTGTAATTTGCAACTGTACAAAAAATATAGTAGGATGTAAAAATGTTAGCTGGAAGGATGTCCAGTATTGCGCAACACAATACATTATATCATGAAAATATTCATTTCTTAAATATAGGTCATCTACATCTTAAGTCACACAATATACTTCGTCAAAGATAATCTTGTGTTGAGAAGATGTGAAATTATCTACTTTATCTAGAAATCAAAATTAAAGATATTCACAATTGTAAAAAATTAAAACCTATAAAGACAAAGATGAATCGGAAGATTTGGTGTAAGCATTTAGCATCTTTGATGAGAATAAAGATGGATACATAACTTAAAAAAATAATAATCTAAAATCATCCTCAATATAAATAGCAGTCTAGCAAAAAAATAGAGGGCATCAACAAATAATTTTATAATTGGGGAACCATGATAAAATTAATCTAAATGTAAAAAATAGAAGATCTCTATGAGTTTGACTTAAAATGTTGCAAAAGCATTCAAAGTGGTATCACATTTCCTAATAGATTTTTAACAACTACAAAATTTTATTTTAAATTAAGTTAAAATACAAATTTCAATGAGTGGGAAGAAAATAGATAGGTTGGGGTTTCAAAAATAGTTGAGCAATAGTGAAATTTGAATTTGTGTGAGTGCAAAGATGCATATAGCTGTATGGAAAATAAAATATTTACAATAAGAATAGACAACTTTGACAATTCCCAATCACAAGAGAAAGAGGGTATCCTCTACGCTAACAATTTTAGGTTCTTTTGATGTTTTGAAATAATAAATTTGTACTTTATATGTTATAATATTCTTATGAGGAAGAAAAACAATGCCAAGGTCAAGGAAAATTGTACTTCTTACTCCATTCATATGTTTCAAAGAGAAATCAATGCAAGAGATTGGGCAATTGTAAAGGATATTATGGAAACTGATAGGCTAGAAATTTTGGGGGTATTAAGAACCCAAGCTAAGATAGTTAAAGGCTTTAAATTTGAGCTTGTGGTTGGGATGGCGGATTCTCCACACTCTCTAACCATCTTTGTTAGTGCATCATGTGGATGATAGTTAAAATGATGAGTAGGGAATGTGAGGACAGGGGTTGGTTTGTGTAGAAAGGCAGGTTACTTTCTTGGAAGATGAGACAATTTATACTATCAACCATGCAGCTAATCTGAGATTAATTTTCATTTATTTTCCCTTTTCGATCATAACTTGAGGGTGTATATGCTTTATAGTAATATGGAGATCTCAAGGTTGTATACACTTCCTCCATTTTGAAAGGATATTGAACAAGTAGTTCAAATATAGTTTTTTAAAAGTGGATCTAATGATAAGGCAAGGGGTAGTAGTAGTCCCTAATTCTTTTTACTAACTTATAAATTCATCTACTTCTACATTTTTTAATTTTCCATGTTGTAATCAATATCATTTTATACAACTTATTTATACTCTTTCTAATTTTTTACTATACCATACTCATGTATATTAGGAGTGGGTCTATAGAGGACCCAACACTCTATTATATATGAAAATAAATGGTGATAGCCCATCCATTAATGAAGTACATAAATTTATAATTTATCGATGCATATTAGTTAAATTATCAATCATTCAATTATTATATGAAATATTCAAGTTCAAATCAGCATTCAAGATCTGCAATGGGAAAATGGTATATTCAGATGAGCAATGGAGTTGCATAATACTATAACCAAAAAAATTGTCTATTAGTATTTACTATTTTATAAACCATCTACAATATTTATTAGGGTTTGTTAAAATGGGTACATGGTTAAGGATTCTTGTTAACAAGTTGTAGAAGAAATTTGTGAATCTTCTTGAGCTACAATGGGAGGTGATAAAAACACCCTGATCACTGAAAAGTGGTGTATATTGTAAGTAGTATGTGAAATTATATCCAATCAATATTGATCTACAAAACCTTATACTTGAATATTATAATGAATTATAGAATTTATATAAATGGTCTAAAATATACTCTATAATATTAGTAAATTAGTAGTAGTTATAATAGTAAGTTTAGAATATATGTATATGTAAATACATATTAGTTATTTTGTATTTCAATTGTACATACATAATCATACTCTATCTATAATCATTTTGTAATTAGTATACTCTTATTCATTTTCATAAATCACTCGCTATGAGGAATGGAGTAAAACCTTACAAAGTATGGGAAATCCCAAGATGGGGTAAGGACATGCATCATGAAAAACCTCGAGGGAGAATTCCTGAGATACATATGATAGTAATATAAAGGTTTTAATATGGTTCACATGATAATAAAGCATTAGGCTAACCTATTTTTCTAAGACTATACAGGAGTTCAAGCCTTAAGATACACCTCTTTAGCTAAGAGAGAAGGGCTTGGGGGTATCGATTCCACCAAATTCATCTACAACATAATCCCAACCTCATCCATTTTTTTATGTCAAAACAATGCATTCGGCAAGACCTGATCCTTGGTCGGCTTATTAGGAATCTTCCAACTTCACTAGTAGACAAAGGGCCCATCGACGTCACAACACCTTTTAACTTCATACTTATTATAATATTTATAAGAAAAATATAATTTTTTAGGTACACGTATTTCACTTTAATCTTGTGTTTCAACAAATGTAATGAGAGCATTTAATTATCAATCTATAATTCCTGCTCCTATTTAGTTTCCACTACCACTTAGAGTGTGGTCACATGAAAGGGGCTTCAAGATCTACTTTAGTGGAGAGAGAGGTCCTATGAAGTCAAAAAAAGACTACTACAAGATTAATTGGAATAATTTCCACAAAAGTAGCAGCCCTTTCTATTTAGGGCTATAGATTTGAGTAGGTGAAAAAGGTGGAAGGCTAATAATTGCCCCATCAACTTAGGATTTTGATAAAAAATATTTAGTCATGTGAATTGAATATATTAAATAAAAAATTCACAATACCAACAACTTTCAAAAATTCTGAAGTTTAAAATTTTAAGTATGAACTTCATTACAAAATTCATAAGACTTCCCATTTAAAAATATTCCTAAAAAATCTCAACAACACGTACAATTTTTTTTTAGAAAGCCCCAATGAAACCACACCCTTACAATTAAAAAGATAAAGAAAATTGGTCATTCTTGGAAACACTTGTGGAGGCTATGCAGCTTGACATGAAGTAATCACACTACATTATGCATTATGGTGCATGACAAGGAATCACGGGATTTCAAAAAGACACGAAAGCCACCAATTACGATTAATTTTTACTTTCCTTTGAAGATAGCTAAAGTTGTTCTTGGTTGAAAATGATTTATAGTTAATTATATTTTAGATTCTTGGAGGGGGGAACAAGAGGGAAACTATAATAGAAAATGCTTAGGGAAGATAAAAACCAATTTGGCACATCGATCAAGATATCTCATTAAGGTTCAAATGTTTTCTCAACAAACATGCCTTAACTAAGTAATAATTTCTTAATCTTATACACATCTGTGTGTTCTATGGTTCTAAAGTAAAAATCCATTTTGAATATCATTTCTTATAATCTTTGTGAATATTTGGAATGTATATTGTCATCACTCATGAGTTTTGGTATTCTACAAATATCTCAGAGTGCTCTAGAAATTGCATGCCTATTAAAATTAGTTTTTATACAAAACCTTAACCTTTATAAATTTTGTTGCACCAATATCCTCCATCCTCTTTAGATAATTTGATTGATAGGAGTTACTTTCATTACATAGTAGGACCTTAATCTCGAGGTTTTTATAGGTATGATTATTAGAGATCTAATCAGCAATGTAAATATATTATTAGATATGCTAATGGTGGTCCTCTATAGGATGTATTTCTTAATAGAAAAATATGTTTAATAGAAATGGGATTGCAGTCAAAGTGGGCTTAACCTTGGAGGAAACTCTATGGTTATGAGTTCTTGAGCAAGAGTAGTAATGAGATGGGTTACCTCCTAGGAAGTCATGGTGCTTCACCTCTGTGAGCATAACCTAAATCCAATGAGTGTTATATGTTCCATTTAATATCACGAGATATGGGTTCTTGTGAACCACTACTCTTGAAACATGGGTCAATGTGTTTGAATAAAAAACTACATAGTTGAATCCTAATAGCAATATCACAACATTTTCTCAATAAAACTTATCAATACCACCATTGTCAAGACAAATTCTATATTGGGGTGTAGATATGATCAAACCAGGTCCTTAAAATAGACACAATCTACAGATGGTGTGTTGGGCCAGAGTGGTGATACAACAAACCTTACATATCGATGAGAAAAACAAGGTATTATCAAGAATGTTATATGATTCTATGCTATTAGTCGCTGAAAACAAAAAAAAGAGACATATGCCTTTATTATTTAAATTATACCATTCAGTAACTATTAGTTAACATATTTGTCTTTTAAAAATAATAAACAAAATTGACTTTCATTTACTCTAAAGTGAAGACAAACAACAACACAAATGTGGTCAAGATTTTAAAATAGGGAGAAACAAAGACAAATGACAGAAATATCATCGTGTTCGTATCCGCAAATAATGATTGAAAGAAAAATAAAAGTTGGTTCCAAATAACTAAATAAATTAGAACTCAAAGTTTTTATAATAAACACATAACAATAAATGAAAACTCTATAACTCTTCTATAAATATTAATTCAAAAGCTCAAGCTTTAAGCCAATAATTTAAAAAAAGTATAAACACACAACAATCTGATATAACAGAGAAATCATAGTGGGTGATTGAGAAGTTGCACAGGAAAATCTACAATAAGAAAGAAATACAAATAACGCAAATAAGTATAGGATTAAACATTAGCTGTAATGAAATTGGACACTTAAATCGGCCAAGACGCATCATGATAACCGAAAACATTCTTTGTAACACAGTCCCGGTGGGCTGTACCCACAATATAAAAGTCTATCAGCTAATAAATAATTTAATAGAGATTTAATAAAAGTCTATCAGCTAATAAATAATTGAATAGAGATTTAATAAGTTTTCTTGGTTCCATGAATAAAGAGGTCAGACCCAATTAAGTCTTACTGACAAAAGAAATTCAGATTGATCATATAAATTCTGAGAAAAATGAAAATTTCATCTGAAGAGCATGAACTATACAATCAAAAGCAAAACATTCTTATACAAGGAGTCACAAAGGAGACATTGAAAAATGGACTTTGCTAATTTTTTATATTAATCTTATTGAATTATTTAGATTTCACAATGGAGAAGTTTTATCACCAAAAATTGTACGTGATATTTAGTGTAAAAAAATGTATCATATTACAAATCATGTTACTTCCAACTTGACATTGACAAAATATAACTGAATAAATCAATAATATTCTCTAAATATATATGATTTCAACAAAAGGTGGTCCTGCTAATTATCACATGATATTAGATTTGATGTTTTACAAATGAAATGAATAATTGCCAGAGCTCTGCCCTATTGATTTATTTAGAATATAATTTTATGAGGGTTATTAGAATTTCAACATAATATATTGTTATTAAAAATCAAAGGTATAATTCTTGAATGGCATATTATTTTTTTCTTATGTTCAAACTCCAAACCCATCCTGAATGACATAATTCTTGTTTTTTACGATCAAATTTTGAACCTTATTCAAAATGATGTATTATTTCATTTTTGTACTGAAATAGTGAACCCCATTGAGAATGACATATTATGTCTTTCTCATAGTCAAACTCTAAACTCCATTTAGAATGATCTATTAAATCCTTGTCATAGTCAAATTGTGAACCCAACTCTAAATGATATATTACTTCATTCTCATGTTGAAGTTGTGAATCTAATCCAGAATGACACATTTCTTCTTTTGCATGTTCAAACTCTGAACCACACTTAGAATATTGTATTACTTCATTCTCTTGGTGAAACTTTGAACCGCATTCAGAATGGCATACACCTTTCTTCAATTTACTCTCAAACTCTGAACCCCAACCAGAAGCTTGAAACTCATTCTTCACTGCACATGTCTTTGACATTCTGAAATCATCTGACCAAAAATCAACTTTCCAATGATTGAAAAGTTGAGGTTGAGCTGTATAAAGGTCAACAACCTTACATATAACAGTTCGGGCTTCATGAATTTCAGGAAAGTAGATCTGCCCATATCCAAAAGGTCTTTCGTTCCATTGTCTCTTATTTTTTTCATAACTTTCCTTGTCAGATGTTGTCATATCATAATATAAAGTTGGCATACTTTCCATGCTCCTACAATTTTCTTCATTTTCAAAATTTGAGCTATATTCCTCTGCCCAGCCAATATCTTCGGAGGGAAGTGAATTCCAATCAACTGCATCAATGTATTCATGAGGATCAACTTGTCCTATTTCACAAGGTGTGCCCTTAATCTTTGAAATATACCTCTTCTTGGCGAGACGAAAAGCCTCTTCTGCTGCGGAATCATTCCAATTCTCTATTTTGGGAAATAAAATTGTGTCTTTTTTAAGTTCACAAAATTTTTTCCATGAAAGGCCAATAGATTGCTTGCAAAACTTCTTTTCCCATGAAGGTATAGATGGCACCCAGATAGCTAGAACATTCAAACGCAAGTTACAAAGTATATTTGTGTATATAAATATATTTTTTATATATTAAATAATACATAAACCCAAGCACACTGAACGAACTCAACAACATGAATAATAAATATCAGTAGAACAATGAAAAAAAATCTAAATGCATTTCACTTTCTGTACCTTTCGTTTTTTGGGGACTAGAAAAATGCATAACCTTCGTGTGAGGAAAATAGGCCTGTATCTGTCGTGGACCACCTTTCCCTAATTGGTTTCTTCTCTCACCACCCATATTTCTAACTCAAATGAAAATGAAATTCACTTGGATCTCTTTCAAAACGATAAGCAATAAGTTCAGTAAGACAATATAAAACGAGATATTAAAAGATTTAAGAAATTATTAACCCAAAATAAAATGATTTTAAAAGTCGTTCAATAAAATTTACTTACTTTAATAAATAATCCAATCTAAAAGAAGAATTTTCAGTCCAAACACCTAACAACACCAAAATGGTTGTCTGTTATAAAATCTTGAACAGAAATTCAATTAAAAAAACATTGCAAAGTGCCTTCCCAATATATTGAAATTTCAAATCACTCTAGGAAACAAATAAAACAATGTATATTATTGCTTCTTTTCATTTATTGGGTTCTCAAAACACAGAATAATTTGCTAAATTTAACTGTCAGAAACGCACATTACTCTAAATTTGGGAGGTGGTAGCATTGGATGTGGATAAACAGAAGTGGGGACTAGATGTGGATGTTGAAAATTGTCATTGAGGGCTGGAAATAAATCTGAAAGATTTCAACAGTGTTTTATATTTTCAGATATTGGAGAAGGAGATTTAGTATAATTCCAAAGAGTTTAGTGCGTTTCCAGCCTAAATTTTTTTAATTATAAGGAAAAGTAAAGGTTTAAACAAATGGAAGAAAAGAACATATGCGCAGGAGTATGAGTTTGGTGAGAGAATTACATATTACATTGAAAAGATTCTAGTTTTATATTGCTTTGTATAAATGGGATTTGGTGAGAGAATTACATATTACATTGTAGATGATAACAGTACAAAGAAATAATAGAGTTGTTACCTTCTTTCTTTATTTTATTTTATTTTTTTCTTCGAGTTTTCAACACCTAAATATCTGGATAGGATTGCAATGGTTAAATATGTTTTTGAAATATATTCATTCATTGTTGATTTTATAACTTAATTGTTAAGAGTCACGTCTGTTCAAAGCCTATCATGGACTGTTCTAACATTTCTTATTTGTAGAAATGCAATTTAAAAAATAGCATTATTTGATATTATGATAGAGTGTTAAAGTATTTTAATTATTTAATATTAAAAATATCGCATTATATGTATTTTAGTTAAATTATTATCAGAATTTTATAACTATATTTCAATTTTTTTTTGTATTTAGTAATTTTAGCTTTTAATATTCATCAAAGTAAGTTCAATTAGGTTTGTATAATCCACTAAGTTAACCACTTGCTTGGAAAATTAAGAATGTATAGAGTTATAATTTTTATTTCAAATCAACATTATTAAAAACTTGACTTGTGTTGAATGTTTGTGTTTGATTTGTGTTATTCCATTCCATAACTGTCATTTATCTTTCAACTTTATTTGTAATATGCATCATTATAGAATGATAAAAGAAAATATATTTTACTTTAAATCAAACATTCTTGTAGAAAAATTTCATATTATTCTTGAATATAAATTTATTTTTCTTTAGTTGGAAAAAAATAACTAAAATTAAATTACATAGTTAGAATAAGTAGAAGCTTCAAAATAAAAATAAAGCCTTCACAAAGAGGTTGTGTACACACCACAAAGTCTTGTTACACAGTGCTATCATAGCTTTTGAGATCAGAATGCATTGATGCCCAAAATCACAAAAACATCAACCTCTAGCTTTATATACTTTGTTGTTATCTCTCTAAAAAAATTTGTAGCAAGAGACAAAGCACAAAGAGAATGTGTATGTATGCTGAGTCACCATGAGGTTCCCAAATCATGCAACTAGCAAGGCTCAATGCCCTAATCAAAGCTCACAATTTGTCCACAAACCAACATATTTATATTTCCTACCTCGAGCACTAGTAAGTTTTGCCTCAAAAACATTGAATTGTATTCTAAATTCTTCGTAAGTGGTAAGAAGATCATGGTTTGATTGGAATGAGTTCCTCAAAAGGATAAGATGGGGGTATAGGTTCATAAGGATAATCATAGCTTCCATTTGTACAATATAGAAGGTATGGGAGAAGATTACAAGATGACGAAATTTCCAAAGATTTTTTAGAAAAATATGTCTAAAAGTTTGAGAGATTGTATTAAGGCATGTGGAGAGGCCAAGAAGCATTAATTTCCAAGACCAAGCTTGTCGAGAAAGGGCGTGAAGATTGGAAATGAAAAAACTCCACAAATGTTGGGCATGGGGAAAAAACCAAAAAATTTGTTTTATAGTTTTTTTTTGGCACAAAAAGGGAAAGGGGGAGTTGGTGTGATGAAGGATAAATGAGGTCACCTTAACATGAAGAATTTTCTAGGTAGTAGGATGGGCTTGGGCCTCAACTTTGGACTTCCAAATATGACCACTTAACTTATTACACTTTGTGCATTTGAACCCATATTTCTATTTGCAATTAACGTGAACAAATAAAGGAAAGGTTGTTAGAAGTTATCTATAAATAAGTTTAAGAGGGAAAGTACAAAAATTATGATTCTTTGACCATTTATAGTCAATTAAGGGGTGGAGAAAAGAGAGTATAGTTCATATGAAACTAGACTTTGGATTTAATTGATAGGAGTCTTTTCTATAGGGGACAACTTGAATTGAGACTTAAGATCATGTAGTGCTTTAAAATTAAAGCCATTTGGGAACTAGAGGTCTCGAAAAACTTGAATGTCTTTGTTAAAGAGTCGTTTACACTTCAGGAATTTGTTTGTTAAAAAGGGGGAATTATTAAGCTAAATGGGGTGGTTCCACCAAACAGAAGAGGAAGAAAAGATTAGGCCGTGGCTTAAAAATAGGTCAAACCAATACAACTTGTTAGAAGTGATTTGCCAAGCTTTCCCAATGGAGTTAAGGGGGGCCAAACCAAGCAATTTAAAGTATGGGGAAAGTAAAAGTTTGTCTCTCCAATTCACCAAATCTCATGATTATCCACTTGTATCAGTTTAGATACGATGACAAATTAGATGGTTCCATCCGACATATCCATCTAAGGCCCTAACAATCTATTTAGTAGTGACACAAATACCTTGAATGTATGGGCCAATGATACTCAATCGTCCTTTATCCTTTGGTCAAATGTAGTGTATCCATGAGGTAACTAGAATGCATTTCTTAATCCCCCACTTAGCCCATATAAATCCCCTAATTAAATGATTCAGTTGGTTGTAACAATCTTTAGACGTGATAGATATACTGAGTAAAATGTCGTGCTCCCGCTCTCCCACTGTTCAAACTGAAATTCCTGTCCAATGTAGTGTAGGGGATTGGTTCGCTATGTCTCAGGTTGTTGGGCTGGTGCTGTGCCGGGTTCTCAGTCGGCCTGTGGTATTGGTGGTGGGTTTGCTGGTAGCAAAGTGGTGGCAGTGACCTATGTTGTTGCCCTCGGCTCTGATGATGTTGTGGCTTTTGAGGTTGGCCTCCATGGGGGTGTTCCTACTCGATCTTCAAGGTCCTTGTGATCCTGGGTGGTTTCCCCTATGTCTGTTAGTGGGCCTCTTCAGATACAGCTTGACTCTTTTATTGAAGATAAAATTTATGAGACTGCAGAGATTTTTTCTTCGAATGCTGCAATTTTTTGATTTAGGGGGTTTTGGCCTTCTTTGTCTGCTCTTCAAGCTTGGATTTCCAGTCAGTGGGAGCCGATTTTATCTGAAGATGTTCAGATTTATCCAGCTTCAAGGGGTTCCTTCATTGTTAAATTTAGTAATCCCAAAGATAGGAATTCTATCCTTTGTGAATATAGCTTCTCCTAGGATGATCGTTTCCCCCTTATGGCCAAACCTTGGCATAAGGATTTCAATCCGCTTTCTGAATCTTTCAATAAGATTTCAGTTTGGGTTAGGCTTCTGAATCTGCCCATGCATCTCTGATTCGATCCAATCTTGGAGTCTGTGGGGAATGCTCTTGGGGATTTCCAGATTGTGGATTCGAATACCTTTGATATTTTACATTTGACTTTTGCTTGCATCCTTGTTGAGATGGATGTCTCAAAGGGTCTCCCTGAAAAGATTTGTTTGGCCTCTTTATGGGGCTCTTGGATACAGACTTTGGATTATGAGGGTATCCCCTTCCACTGTAGAATTTTCCACTTGACTGGCCATGTGGCTGCCCGATGTTCGTCCATGAAGGTAAAATCGAAATGATCACCTTCTTGGTAGTCGAGTGTCGCTACTGAACATTATATAGTTCATAAATCTGCTAAGGTTTGGGAGCCGACCGCAGGGTCCTCTCAGGAGGTTCTTTCTTCGTTGGGTGTTTTTGCTGGGTCGGATACTGTCCCTGCTACTGCTGTCCACTCTGGTGCTGATACTACTATCCAGTTTGCTGCTGACTCTATCCAGATTGCTTCTTTTTTCTAGAATGTTTCTACTTTGGTGTTGGTTGCTATCTAGACTGATGACCTTGTTTTCCAGTCTACTGCAGTTGTGGGATCGCTAGTCCTAGTTTCCCCAAGGGGGAATGTGTTGTTGGGGGGTGAATCTTTGGCCGGCCTTTCTTCTGCCTCTTCTAGGGCTTGGTTGGATTTTGCTGCCAAGTTGGAGGACAGTTGGACAACTGTGAAAGGAAAGAAACCAAAGCCTTCCGCTCCTCCTTTGGATATGAATCTTAGGTCTAACAAGGGGGGCTCTAAATCTAAATCGTAAGGTCCCGTGGTGTAGTTTTGTTGGCCGCTGGTGGGGATTCTCAGGTGGTTAATCCCTTTGCTATTCTGGTGGTACCCACTATTGTATCTGAGCCTTTATTACTTTATCTTTTGATTTTTTGTACAAGGTTTCGGGTCCTTTCAAAACCTATTTTTACTTAATCAAAACAAGCTTTAGACGGTATCCAACAAGAATAAATATAAGTTCATGACTAGCAATAAGAAAATTGTTGGTAGGTTGAGTTCTACCATCCACATAAAGAAACCTATTAGTCCAATTCAGATGTTTCATTTTCATTTTATCTAGGAGCCATTTCCACATATCTTTGAGGGAAAATCTAATGCCAAAAGGTACTCAAGGTTTCTTGTAATAAAACCATACTTTATCTCTCTCCATTCACATGGGATCCAAGGTGATTGAGGATGTGACCTTGTCACATGAACTCTATTTTATGCATGGCTCACTTAAAACCTGAAAATGAACAAAAAAAAGGTCCAAAATTTTAACATTATTAGTCACTTCTTATACTAAATTTAGGATGAAATGAATGATTTCATGGGGTGGGCATAAAACCAAATTATTTTCCAATGTCCTCCCTTCAACTCTTCTATTCTATGAGCAGCTACAGTCCCCCAATCTCATGTTTCCTAGTTCCTATCTTTTACATGTCATTTGACATCAACTCAAGACTTGCCTCCCCAGTCTAATCCATGTAAGGTATTTTGATTATCTTTTGTGATCAGAAGATCCTCTAATCCATGTAAATCTATTTGATTAGCTTCTATGACCAAAACATCATCTAAATCATATAAATTTTATTTTTCATATATCCACCAAATGCACCTCTATTAGACCCTAGGTTCTATAATCTAGCCCAATTAGGTAATGATGTTCTATTGTGGTTTCTAGAATGTGCTTTATCTTCTTAGATTATAGCATAAGATCTAGTGGCTAGTCAATTCTTCTAATAATATTACTTTTCTACATACCCATTTGATATACTACCACTACCACCCCATGAACTATAAAAGCTTTCACTGTGTTGAGGACATGGTAATTTCATATACTAGGGTAATCATTTGATTAGCTAATCTCAATTTAAAAAAATCACCAGCCATGGGACCCTTTTTGTTTTGCCTATGTGGAATCATCCTTTTTTAGGATTGCATCTTCATCATTTTTATTTCTATTTTACTCATTTCAACACCCATTTGGTGGTGCCTTAGGCTAAATTATCAAATGATTACTTTTCTATTTTTTCTCTTGTATTCTTGTGTCATGTCCCTGGCTTAGTTTATGTCATGGATAGCCCTGGATTCATAGTGTAGATCTTTATCTCAATGATTACATGATTGTTGTTCTTCCTTCATAGCCTTGTATTCAATCGGGACCTATTTCGGGATGACAATAAGAAGAGTTGTGGCTCATTTTTAATGATTTAAAGGTTTTCAAAGTTTCATGTTTTATATTTCAAATTAGGTTGCAAGCTAGAGATATTTATGAATAACCCATGATGCAAAGGTTGATAAACATATCAAAAAAAATGTATTACTTGGTACCAAATCTTTTTCATTGAATCTAATTAATTTTGGATTATTAAAGGCATCACTTACGTTCTGCTTTGTCTTCTTTTTTATTTGTTAGTATCCCCTTGTGAGCTGACCTATGATGTAGATACAATAAAGAAGCGGTATCTCCTTAACCAAATTCACCCAATACTTGAATGGTACTATATTACTATGTTGACCCCACTGTTAGGTAGTCACACTTGAGTGAAAGAAGATTTCAATAAAAACCACACTTAATGACACATAGCCACATGTAACCAAATCCTTTCCCATTGCAAAATATCAAATGGTACATGTCTGTCAACTATGAAAATATACTATTAGAAACTCTTTAAAAGGGTATGTCTTATTGTTTTGATTCACCTTCTACACTGTGTAAAAATTTGTCTCTTGTAATGTGTGTTTTCATGTGCTACATTTCTTTTGGATGCATTTGAGATCATGCTGAAAAAGAATACTGATGGGTCACAATTAAAGGTAAGCTTGATGTACAAATAAGAATTGGATCCTAGGCCATTGCTAGACAAACCATCTTCATTACATATCAAATTACTGTTACATTATTGAATTTGATTGAGAGTGTATGTCGTGTGCTATTTTCACTCTAGCAAGAAATGCAAAGACCATTCCTAGTCCAACTGTACCTTCATTCATTATTTTTTTGTACACTAGTGGTCCAAACTCAAAAAATAAAGTTGTAATAAGAAAATCTTGATAGAATTAGTTATAAGACCAATTTTATAGTAGTTTTCCACTCCCTATTAGAATATAATCCATTCAAACAACCATGTTTGGAATAATAGAATGTTAAGCTGATTGCAAGCCCTTTATTCGTACCACTACATTTGATAGATAGGCTTGACCTTGTGTTGATCCTTATTTTGTGTAACGTTAAGCCAAATGAAACACTTCCTACTACTCCCCTCCTTAAGGTAGGAACTCCAATTGTACATAGCCCTTGTTTTCTCTTTTCTAATTTATCAGCAGATAAACCTTAGCCAAACCAAGACAACTTGTTTGAAGTGATTTTCTAAGCTTTCAAAATTGAGTTAAGGGGGGCCAAACCATGCAATTTAAATTATGGGGAAAGTAAAAGTTTATCTCTCCAATTCACTAGATCTCATGAATGTCCACCTGTAGCAGTTTGAATACGATGATGAATTAGATGGTTCTATGTGACATCACCATCTAAGGCCCTAACAATCTATTTAGTAGTGAGACAAATACCTTGAATGTATGGGTCAATGATACCCAATCGTCCTTTATCCTTTGGTTGAATGCAATGGATCCATGATGTAACTAGAATGACTTTCTTAATTCCCCACTTAGCCTATATAAATCTCCTAATTAATTGGCTCAGTTGGTTGCAACAAGCTTTAGATAGTAGCCAACAAGAAGAAATATACACTTGACTAGCAATAAGAAAATTGTTGGCAAGTTGATTTCTACCATTCATAGAAAGAAACCTATTAGTCCAATTCATAAGTTTTATTTTAGTTTTATCTAGGGACCATTTACACATATCCTTGATGGAAACTCTAATGCCATAAGGTACTCAAGGTATGTTGTAATAAAACCATGATTTATCTCTCTCCATTCACATGGGATAAAAGGTGATTGAGGATGTGACTATTTTATGACGAACTCTATTTTATGTATGGCTCTCTTAGAACCTTAAAAATGAACAAAAAATGGTCCAAAATTTTAACAGTATTAGCGACTTCTTCTACTAAATTTAGGATGAAAAGCATTATGTCATTGGGTGGGCATACAACCAAATTATTTTCCAATGTCCTATGTTCAACTCTTTTCTTTTATGAGCAGTTGCACTCCCCTAGTCTCATATTTCCTATTTCCTCTCTTTTACATGTCATTTGGCATCAACTCCAGATTTGTCTCCCTGATTATGGAGGGATCATGGATTTCTAGGCTATCAAAGAAACACAAATTTCTACACTCACTGCCACAATAAGGGATCCCATACTTATTAAATTAAAAAATCATCTTTTTTTTATCAAATCAATTTATATGGATCTAGAGGTCCATAAATTTTTTTAAAGAAGTCCATACATCTTTCTGTGTTTGATGTCCATCTCTTTTTTATGTAAGAATAGACATGTCTCTCCTCCTTTCATTTTACTTTGTCCAATGTCATTAATTCCCACCAAATAGGTGCATATCATGGTCATGCCTTCATAATAATATATTAATGGTATTATTTCTTTATTTTTTTTTCATTATTTCTTTCATTTATTATTTTTTCAAACAACCATGATGAGTGCATTTGCAGGGATGTGACACTTTTATCCTTATTTCAAGGACAGTGCTGATCAATCAAGAAAATGAGTAGCTTTAGTCACTGGAAAGTCTTCTAATCCATGTAAGGTATTTTGAGTATATTTTATGATCAATAAGATCCTCTAATCAATGTAAATTTATTTGATTAGCTTTTGTGACCAAAAAACATCTAAATCATATAAAGTTTATTTTTTCTTATATATCCACCAGATGCACCTCTATTAGACCCTGGGTTGTATAGTCTAGCCCAATTAGGTAATGATGTGATACTCCTAAAGATTTATTTTGTTTTCATTAGTTTTTTTGAATTCATATTGATTATCAAAGTCAGTCAATGAATGAAGGCGTTATAGGACTCGGTTGTTAAAGAAAACAAGTCAGTTGGTAAAGGGAAATAAGAAACAGGCATTGAGAAAAGCATGATAGGCATCGAGCACTTACCGAGTCATAGTGGTTAGCGAGTCAAAGAAAAATTTAGTTACCAAGCCAAGTATACATGTTACTGAAGAAGAAAAAAAATTGTTACCGAATAACACAGGCCGATATAATAGATACATCAAGAATCTAGACACCGAGCATAAACATTTTACAAATTTTTAGGAGATCATTTGCAAAAGCATTGAATATTTAAACAAGATGATTGCACATGATTACAAGGTAAGATCCACCAATGAAAATTTAATGGAATATATACATTGGAGATGTAATCATTGGTAGCACCTTTTAAGGAGAAGAATCTAGAACATTTTTACCACTTCTAGATCGAGTATAAAAGGATCAGTGTATAAATATTAGAGTGTCAGGGAGAGTAGAGAAATTATAGGGAGCAAGTGATTCTCAGAAAAAATAGAATGTGAAGGTGATAAAGAGAAGAGAAGTTACCAAGTAACAGAGAAGTTAGATCGGAACTGTGAATCTGAATCAGATTTGAAGCTACTAATTATAGAAGTTGAATTGTGAGTGAAATGTAGAATGAGGTAATATGATAGTGAGCATATTGAGTCTGACAAGCATTTTTTGATGCATCGTTACTTTTAGTAATAGTTATAGTGTAATCATAGTTGTAAAATTATTTAACCAAGGAGGCCCTAATAGGTCTTAATTTGTAAATCCTTTAATAGGGTACATCTTGTAGATTAGAGTTGTAAAATCCTTTAGCAAGGTAGACTGAATAAGTCTTTGTACTCCTAGGAGGGTAAATAATCCTAACAAGGTAAGCTATTATAAATAGATAAATTTTGTAGCTCTAACCAAGAAAACCTTTTATTGCATTATTGAAGGATTATGGGTTCCATCCTCCCCGTAGTTTTTTCCTCTGACCAAGGATTTCTACGAGACCAAAATCAAGGTGTGATGAATTATGTTTTATGTTTTTGATTTATATGTTTTTTTGGTATTTCATCCAAAAAATTTAATTTGATGAATGATTAGAAAAGTAGTTAAAAAATTTTGGAGTACTGATTCACCCCTCCCCTCTTAGTACTTAACCTTCCATAATTAATCCTACAATTGGTATCAAAGTTGAGTTTCTTATTCAGAAGTTTAACCACCTATGAGGAAAGATCTAAAGAGATGGAAAGTTATAGGTATGAAAATTTGATTGACATTATGAACATGGAACTGATATTTTCAAATGAATCGATAGATGACCTAATAAGAAAGTTGAAGAATTCACTTAACAAGAAAAAGGAGTTAGCCCATCAACTAAAAGATACACAAGATCGGGTTGAAGAAATTGAAGGACAATCAAAGGGAAGTTTGTTTGATGAATCTGAAGATTCTGTATCAGAACTAACTAAAAAGAAAAAAATCCTAACTGATCAGGTAAAATCATTGAAAAGGGAACAATCTAAGCTCAATTTGCTAAGAATGTGTGAAGTCCTGGGATAAAAGAGAAAGTCTCAAGATGATAAGAGATTGATAAAAGATGAAAGAAGATAAATGAGTGCAAGGTTTAATGAGAAAGATGTGTAAATATAGAGGTTGACACAAAATCACTATAATATGACAAATCAGTTAATTAGTGTTAATCAGGAGATTACAAGGAAAGTTGAAGAGATTGTTGGACTGAGATAATAAAATTAACATCTAAAGAATGAACTAAAATCTAGAAAGAATGCTAATGAAGTATTTAAAAGTAATAAAGAAATATTAAGAATATTGAATGAACATCTTAGAGGTCAGATATAACTGAGAGATACAATTGGATTTAGGTTTACTGAAAACAAAACTACCATGAAGGGAGAGTCCTCAAATCAAGTAGCCAACCGAGATATTGCTACCCCACCGAAGAAAAAGAAGCCTACTTGTTATCACTATGGGAAACCTGGTCATAAAACCAATGTCTACATGAGTAAAAGATGTAAATAACTGAATATTCTTAAATTTGATGGTTATTATTACAATTGCAATAAGTACACTCATAAAGAATTTGAGTGTAGATCAAGGATTGCTAAAAATACATGTAAGCCAAAATTCAATGGTTATTGCAATACTTGCAATATATATGGTCATAAGTCTAAAGATTTCAAGTCACAAAGAAATAATGTCACATAGGTACCTAATCGATAAGGCTCAATAATACCATGGGACTACAATACAAGAATTTCATTTACAACATGTGGAATATTTGGACACATAGAAGAAAATTGCATTTTGATGCATGGTATAAACAATATAAGGTCCTGGAAAAATCCTTGAATGGCATGTTTTCACTATCATAAGGTTAGTCACCTAGCCAAAGACTATAGGTACCGAGGAAAAGCTCCAACCGAGGAAGAAACAAATGAAACTATTCAAGTAAATGTTGAAGAAATAAGAGATTAGATGAATAATACGTGGAGAAGGAAGTCAGTAGATGACGGAACAGGACTTGGAACAATTGATGGAACCTCATCCTCTAGATAAGGTGCACCTATCGTCACCTAATCAGTCAAAGGTATGTGTAAAAACTGTGAGCTAAATTTCAATAATTTCATCATTGGCATGTAATTGTTTTATAGTATTTTAGATGTTATTTTTTACTTCATTTATGACAAAATTTTACATAACGAAATAGATTGTATTACCTACCCATCTATCATTTTACTATCACAGATTTATTTCTTCCTTGTTCCTCGTGTATTTAGACTTCACTTATAGCTCATTTTATATGTTGTCTCCTATTAATTACTTAACATACACTTCTATGTTGGTAATATATCAAGAGCCTAGATATATGACCAAATTCCATTTATTTTTGAGCTAGATTTTCTTGAATTTTAGCTTCATGTTAAATTTTCTTTTCTTCTCTTAATTCACATTCACATTCCACTTCTATCTTTCTTACCCTATTTTAACTTTCCATGATGATTCTTCGGCAAGACTAGATTTTAATATATCACTCCAAAATCCACTATCTTCCTCAATTTGATTTATGCTCATATCTAGATATGTAAATTCAATCACACAAAAAGTATAACCATGAAAGCCAAAGATTTTGATATGTCTCAAGCCTTGCATTATGAAAGTATTTCCATGAATATGGTCATATCTCTTTCATGACTGTGAGTGTCCCATTTTTTTAAGAAGAATAGGAATAATTAAAAGGAAGTTTAAGAGAATAAGGATATAGAAGGTTTCATCCTTCAAAGAAAGGAAATGATAACTAGAAATAAGACCTCAAGTTGTTCACCCTTCAATATCTCTTGGCTTTGGAAATATCATTGGTCATACTTTCTTATTATTCTTATAGCTCTTGTAGCGCTCATCA
This sequence comes from Chamaecyparis obtusa, assembly GCA_027943335.1. NCBI lineage: Eukaryota > Viridiplantae > Streptophyta > Pinopsida > Cupressales > Cupressaceae > Chamaecyparis > Chamaecyparis obtusa. The sequence goes on from BSBK01005174.1 coordinate 48,462, forward strand.
AAATGAAGAATACTTTGAAGAGCTCTCCAAATGAGACAAGTTCCAATTGAGAAAATGTAGGTAGTGGGTACCCAGCAACCCAAGACTGTTCCATGGCTTCTCTATGAGGACCTCAAAAATTACTTATCTTTTCCTCTTACTAAAGAAATAGATTGAATGCTATAAATGGAACTTTGAAATCCCCAATCCTAGCCAAAATCTTGAAAAGGAGGTGTAAAAAATAGAACTCTCAGATCTTGCTAAAGAAATATCATATTTTCCATAACCTTGCCAATTTTGTAACAACTACTATTACAATATCCTAATTTTAACTCTTTGATGGCAAGATGATAGTTAGGTGTATGCTTACACTACATACTTCAACATTGGTAGTTTAATTCCATGAATAGAATGGCCTTCTATTAGCAACCCAAGACTGTGTCTCATATGGACACAAAAGTCAACTCTTATTTTCTCATTGGAGGATATTTGTGCACATGGATTGCTCCTCTTTGATGCTCCACCCTTGATTAAGACTTTTTCCTCTTAATCTCCATCGTCTGTTGGTTTTTTCATTTCCTATAAAAGAAGAGCTCTCTTCCTCATTTTGCATATCAATCTTTTATGCTAATGTTATGCTGTAGGTTTTCTAGGTCATCTTGGAGCTTTTGAAGATTTGGAGCATTCTTGGCTTTTGCATCTACATTCTATCATAGTTTCATTTATCATGGCATTCATAGCTTCATATTTAGCTTAGTTTCCTTTATGCTTTAGATTACTTCATCTAGCTTAATTAGGAGGCTTTGTAATACTTGCATATTTATTTTCATAGCTTAGCTTGCATAGCTTGCATTTTCATTCATAGAATAGCTTGCATTGCATTTCATTTGATTCTTGGGGATATTGGCATTCTTTCCCTTGTCTTCATTTGAATCTCTCATTGTGTGGTTGACTAGCAAGGTCATAAGCTTTATAGCTCTAGCTAAGAGCAATCAAATAATCTTGCAACTCCATACATAGAGAGCTCTAGGTCACTTTCTAAGGTATCCCATTCATGGATTCCCTTGGAAGTAATGACTTAGAGAAGTGCACTATTTGAGGTGTACATTTTTGGCGCCCACCATGGGGCAGAGCATTGTTGTTTTGCCTTTCATTTCTTGCATTTTTGTCAATTTTTCCACATATTTTAGCGTCATTTTCTTTTTTTTGGCTCAGAGTATCGTGCGATACTTTTTCAATATCGTGCAATAGTTTTCTGTATACTAGTGCGATACTTTACCAGTTAAAGTGTTGCACGGCCTTTGCAGGGTTTATCGCACTGTTCGGAACATTTTGTCACCTGCAGGTATAGTAAAGTATCGCCCACAAAGATATTATCAAAATGAAGAATACTTTGAAGAGCTCTCCAAATGAGACAAGTTCCAATTGAGAAAACATAGGCAGTGGGTACCTAGCAACCCAAGACTGTTCCATGGCTTCTCTATGAGGACCTCAAAAATTACTTATCTTTTCCTCTTACTAAAGAAATAGATTGAATGCTATAAATGGAACTTTGAAATCCCCAATCCTAGCCAAAATCTTGAAAGGAGGTGTAAAAAATAGAACTCTCAGATCTTGCTAAAGAAATATCATATTGTCCATAACCTTGCCAATTTTGTAACAATTACTATTACAATATCCTAATTTTAACTCTTTGATGGCAAGATGGTAGTTAGGTGTATGCTTACACTACATACTTCAACATTGGTAGTTTAATTCCATGAATAGAATGGCCTTCCATTAGCATCTAAAAATCTATGTTTCAACTTTCTTCCCATTTCTAAAAGTATCTCTGCAACTAGTCCTTTAATTTTTTATCCAGGCTTAGCTTAGGTTTTGTCAAAAGTTTTCTCATCGGTTAACACATGGACCCATATAATTTTATCTCTTGTATTGTCATCCTAGTGACCTAATGTCATCAATGGCCTCTACACCTCTATGTTTCAGACAACTTCTAGTTATTGGCATGCGTAGAGTACATAGATTCCATGCTTGGTTGTATCGAAAAATGAGTTGTCAATTGGTCTGTATCAAATATTGTCAAATGTGAGATATGGGTTGTGTGCGGCTCTATCTAGTTTAATATATTATTAAAAATTCCACCACTCAAATAGTTGGAACATAATGAATATAGTAGATAATCCTCCTTAAATTCTCATAATGTTCTCTTTGGGCATTGATTGTATGTGCTCTGCCTGTAGGCATTATGTAATATTTTGAAACTAATTAAATAAAATCCTCGAAAGGAAACATGTACCCCAAACTTTGTGGTAATTTACTCTTTCCTTCAAAAAAATTCTGCGTATAATGTTGCATTTTCTCGGCCTTCTATTTTTATTTTTTCTATTCTTTTTTGGACTATATTACCTACAATTTCCTTTCTATGTAGTATGAGCACTTCATGTTCTATTATGATTTGCTTGTGATTATATCCAATAATGTTGTGCTAGAGAAAAAAAAAATCATTTCTTCTATTTATATTTGATCTATAATTTCTTGTTTTTGTAGCTCTATAGAATGGACACTTCATATTCTACTATGATTAGCTACCTACTCTAACTTTGATTTCTCTTTTTGCTCTGTTTATAGGTCAGATTTAAGAAGATGTTGAACTCTGCAAATAGTTTCTAGTTCATTATTCTCTTTATCATAAATGTAATGAAATGTTGAACTCTTCCAACAATGTTTAATTTTGTGATTGAAGAATATTTTTGGTGCCTCCAAATTAATTTGTCTTTGGATTATGTGTTCCATATCAAATATAAAAAATTTGTATACGAATGTAATATTTTTAACTACATGACAATCCCTTTTGATTGCATTGACAATGAAGCAACTAAATGATGATTCACTCATCCTTTTTTATAATTGCATACAAATTTAGTAGTAGTGAGTGGTGACTACAATTGTGGAATTTTACTTCACCCATGACATTGGCATATGCTTGAAGACTCAATAAATAATACAAATCATGAGTTCTCTTACTATATGTGAATGATAGAAATGACTCTTTTGTGTTGATAATAAAAACTTCTTCCTTTGTATGTTACTATGTTGACCCCACTAGTAGGTGCCTTGTAAGAATAGCAAGAAGGCATGGCCAATTGATAATAAAAAGTTCTTCCTTTGTATGTTAATATATTGACCACACTAGTAAGTTGGCAACTTGAGTTCTACCATCCATAGAAAGAAACCTATTATTCCAATTCAGAAGTTTCATTTTAGTTTTATCTAGGAACCATTCCCATATATCTTATGGAAAATCTAATGCCGAAAGGAACTCAAGGTATCTTGTAATAAAACCATGATTTATCTCTCTCCATTCACATGGGATCCAAGGTGATTTAGAACGTGACCATGTCATGGCGAACTATATATATATATATATATATATATATATATATATATATAGCACTAAAGCTTCTCATTTTCTTGAGTGGTCAACAATGTCCTCGAAATAAGGATAAAAGTGTCAAATCCCTGCAAATGCACTCTTTGTGTTTGTTGGAAAAAATTAATAAATGAATGAAATAATTTAAAAACAAATAAAGAAATAATACTATCAATATATTATTATGAAGGCATGGCCATGATATACAAAGGAAGTGTGCCTAAGGTGATGGCCATGCCTTCATAATATATATGTTCTCATCAATTTCAATTATGTTCTCATCAATTTCAAGTAACAATTTAGTTGTTCTCGAAGGTCTCAATTTTGAAGTTTGTCTTTCTTCCTATGAAGGGACTTCATTTCTCATATAATTTGGAGATGTGTTACATTGATTTGGTTCTTTTGTACCATTATCATTGTCAATTCCTTTGTATTCAATTGATGGATTGACATTGACAATGTCCACACTTCCATTCTCCACATCTACATGTTCATTTTCAAAACCTACATTTTCAGCTTCAATCCCTACATTCTCATTTTCAATATTATTGTCATAAATCATTTTAAATTCATATTCTTCACTTGAAACCACATTCAAAGGTGGGTCTATGCTGACATATTCATTAATATTTAACATACCTTGTCTCTTGTTCCGATGGGCAACCCTATCTATTTCTCTATACACTACAATCTCTTCATTTGTGATTTTCCTCTTTCGTTTATGCTTTCGACGACTACTACTCCCCATAGTGAGACCAAAAAGGTGATGCAAAAACCTTTGGTAATAGACAAAATCTAACAATCAAGTGCAAAAAGTGGATCTCTCTCTCTCTCTCTCTCTCTCTCTCTCTCTCTCTCTCTCTCTCTCTCTCTCTCTTCTCTCTCTCTCTCTCTCTCTCTCCCCTTTCTCTCTCTCTCCTACTCTCTCCCATTTCTCTCTCTCTCCTACTCTCTCCCCTACTCTCTCCCCTTCCCCTCTATCTCTTCCCTACTCTATCCTCTCCCCCCCTCCCTCTCTCTCTCTCTCTCTCTCTCTCTAGAGCCTTCACCTCCACTTTTTCATGTATATTTAACGGTTTCATATACCTTTTTGTGGACAATTTACCTTAAATATTATTACATCATTTTTTATGCCACTGTCAGTTTCTAGGATAGATGATGAGCATACGGTGGTTCTACATCTGTGTGAAATTTCTTTTCGAGAGTTAAAAAATCAATTGATTGTAATCAATCGAGGGGAAGTCCATTGACATCAACTTATTTAATATGGTCAAACCGCCAAAATTACAAGGAGTCTGTAGAAAAATCTTGTGCTGGATACTTTCAAGAAGACTTGGGCTGAAACTGTCTGTCATCAAATCAACTATGGTGCAAGTATTATTTTGAAATCATTTTGTATACCATTTTATCTCAAAGGAATGTCCATTTAAGAAAAATCTAGTAACTGTATCTCATTACAATTCATGTTTGAAGAAAAGATCTTTACTAATTCTCTGAACTATATCTAATTTGAAACATTACTATTAAGTGTTAGGTTGAGTTACCAAGCTAAACGTGCCTTTATGGAGCGACCTAGAGAATATAGTTTTTAGTTTTCACCAGAAAATAGAATCGGATATCCAAAAATATCAGATATCTAAACATATCAGATATCCAATATTATAGGATATCTAAAACCTCCTGCCAAAATCTCTCTCTCTCTCTCTTCAAAAAGTGGTGATGTGAAAAAGAAGCCATGATTGATAAACTCTTTGAAAAATAACTATAACTTTCAAACAATCTAACATTTTTTAAATTTGAAATATACATCACATTATATGCTTCACCTAATACAATAATAATAAAAAATTATTTCAATTTGATGAAGTTTAGACTAAGTTAAGGTGGTTAGACACAAGAGTTTTTATATTCAGAAAAATGTGTAGCAGAAAAATCATAATTAATTATTTACTTGGAAAAAAATACAAAAAAATATACATCACATCTAGATATGAGTCTACTACTTTTATCTAGAATCTTATAAAAAAATATTATCATTTGATTTTGTTTAATGTGGTCAAACATACACCTACTTGTTATCTTTCTAGTCCTAATTGATAGACTTTTTAAAAAATAGCTATAACTTTCAAACTGTATAACATTTTTGAAATACAAAACATGTGTCACATTCTATGATTTTCCTACTATAAGAAAAATAAAAAAAGTTTTCAATTTGATAAATTTTAGACTAAGTTAATGTGGTCAGACATAAAAGTTTATGTATTCTAGAAAAGTTGTAAAAGAAAAATCATAATTAATTATTTACTTAAAAAAAAATTACAAAAAAATGTGTCACATCTGGACATGAGTCTACTACTTATATCTAGAATCTTATAAAAAAATTATCATTTGATTGTGTTTAAGGTGGTCAGACATACACCTACTTCTTATTTTTTTCTTGAAATTTTCATACTACTACATTGAAATTTAAAATTTTCAACATATAGAATAATTGTTTTTCAAATGGCCTAGTATCTTAGAAACTAAATTCAATTTTCTACAAATTCTATTGTTACATATTTTTTATATAATATTTTTAACTTGTTCAAATTTTTATCTCAACTTGCCTAAACCTGATTTTCAGAATTTCCATTACCACTTAAGGGCCTAGTTTGGCATACCATGATCCTGTATATATATATATATATATATATATATATATATATATATATATATATATATATATATATATATATATATATATATATATATATATATATATATATATATATATATATATATATATATATATATAAAACACTGATTCATCCCCCCCCCCTCTCCCTCTCAATGTTCATTAATTCCAACAATTGGTTTCAAAGCCTAGTTCTTTAGAGGAATCCTAGCAACTTGGGGAATATTTTGATAGATGATTCAATGGATTCAGATAGTATTCAACAACAATTCCAAGTTTGACTTGAAGATATCGATCAGTTCAAAGCTAAAGTCATGGAATTGAAGAGAATTATTAAGCTAAAAGTTTCATTCAACCATTGAACGGGAAAATGGGAAAATCGATGGATAAAATAAAGGAACTTGTTGAGAAGATAAAGTGGAAAGAAAGCACAAATGTAGATAGCAATATGAATCAAGCCTTGAAGGAGAAGACTCAAGAATGTAAGAAGCTTGCACAAGATAAGGGAGTCCTAAAAAATGAGATGGAATTTATGGTGATGAGGCTAAACAAGGAGATTGAAGAAAGAAAGAAGAATGAATAAGATCTTCATCAGTCATTGAAGAAAAGATTTGATGAGTATCACAAACTATATTCTGAGATTGGGTGATTTGAACTTGACTCAAGCAAGAATCAAAACTCAATGAAAAACATCTTGAAAAGAAGATTGGTATTCTTAAGAGTGATCTTTTAACTGCAAATGAATACAAAGAAAATTTCATGATTAGTTTAGCTAAGCTTGATCCGTTACTTCTTTTTTTTTTGGCAAAAGTGGTGTGAGCCACTATAATGTATTAAAAAACCTGGTTCAAAGACTCGTGGAGAGAAGAACACAGGAAGAAACTCTCTAGTCATTATATTATTATACAATTTATTGAAACCCAAAGAAATTTAACCAAATTTTAACTTTCAAACAATCTAAACCTAGACTACATAAATGCACCAAACTAATTTTTAAAAAACTAAAAAATGGGCACCATATGTATTCAATTGAGGCACAATCCCATTAGATAGATTCTAAAATTTAAACATCCAAAAGAAGGATGCCTTCAAATTCAACAATAATATATGCATTAATTGCATTCTGAATGTCCACCTGCATATTTTGATTTCATCAATCTATATATGATGCCAAATCAGTCCGTCGATAGTACCTCACTTAATCTTAGCTAACATTTTTTTCATTATCAATGACAACATTAATCTTTCCCAATAAAATTTCATCTACGCAAAGGGACTTGGATGAATTCAACTTGATCTTATTTCCCCCCAAATTTGAAAATAGGTCAACCAAAGCTTGATCTGTTACTTGAAGTCAGAGAATTAAAGGTAATACACAAGGTCTTAGATTTTAGAAAGGTGAAAGCTTAGGATATGGTTAAAGAAATTCCTTATCAGCTAATCAGAAGGAAAAAAACTAAAAGGTATTCAATAAGATAACCTAATGTTCAAAATTTTAATGGTAGATGCTTTGTGGGCAATAAATTTTTTCATAAGGCTATTCAAAGCAGGCATAGAATGAATGCTACATCTTTTTCTGGTCAATATTTCAAATGCAACAACTATGGTCATAAATCAAGTGACTTCAAAAGTATGATAAATAATTCTTTCAATAAAGGGAATGTTAAATGTTATGGATGCAAAAATTTTAGAAACATTGCTAGACATTACAAAAACACGAACATGAAGGGTTCAGTGGATAAGAACAATATGAGAAACAATGACAAAGGAAAGAAAAAAATTTATGTGGATGAGTTCAGGAAGAAGATGAACAAAAAATGGGTAAGAAATGGCTATAGCAATACCGATAGTCAGTCCGCACTTGAATTTGGTGTGGAAATTTCTTCAAGAAACTAAGCTAAGTCTTTTTCCCTAAGGGGAGCTTTCATGAAAATCCTAAAAACCCCCTGATATGATCTGATACCTAAATGTGAATGATTTATTGCCATCCTAAAATCATATAATATATCTTATTTTTATGTTGAGAAAAGAAGCTAAAATGGCATTTGAGGGGCTTGGTCACCTAGTGTCGATTTGACATAATTTTCAATGCTTATTTGATCAACAGAATTATATCTAATAAATTTCCAAGATGAAGAGTTTACAAATCACATATGTAACCAATATAGGCACATACCATAGTATATGGTTTCCCAAGAATAAACTAATACATTTATTAAGGTGAATGTGTTATTGTATTATCTTATACTGAGCCAAATAAGATGCATGGCCACATGTCATTTTGTCTCAACTTACATAAATACCAACTTATTATTATTCAATAATATTAAATATCACAATAATATATACAAGACATCATCTTACTAAAGCTACTTGCATACCTTTTAATCCTTTAAGGCATATGTCAATATAGATACAAACTTGAAATGTTTAGCAATCTTGAATATAACACAATGTACAAGTACACAATCGTTTAGAGTTCCCTTAAGGGATGTATTGTTGCATTACTAAAACCAACACAAATGTAATTATTTCATCATCTTATGTGGAGATGAATTGGTTAGAGGTTTACATATGTACTTATCTTGACATGTAGAAATACCCTCTTCATATTAGTTGATATCAAACAAGAATGGTTCCTTTTATTGATTCTCAATCCCTAATAATATTTCACTTAATGAAAATCCTACTCAAGAATAGCTAAAACTCCAAACATATTTTTTAGCTTTAGAATAATAACTTAATGGTTACACATGCATCTTAGGCCACTATTGGCTATAATCTTTTGTGATGATTGTGAGCCAATATACCAAGTTCCACATATAAAGAAATATGGTCACCTAACAAAGTGTTAATTAAGTGAGGTCGTGCATGAATATAATCACTGATGTATATTCAAAAAGTCCAAAATCCCTAATTAAATAATTTTCTTTACAATCTATGTGTATTTAGACTTAAAGAGAACATACTAAGAGGAACTTAGTTTTTTTAGCATTAGATACTACTTTTTTTTCCTTTCAATGTAAGAGAATCAAGAAATAATATTAAAAACTTGTTAGTTCATAGGTTGCATGATTTTATGTAATAGTGAGCAAAATTCTTAATTAATTATATAAGGAACATTCACATAACACCCTTCTACTAATTAATAGATCCACTGGGATTGATTACAAGTTGATTAGTTATTGTCTAAATAAGTAACATTAGTAAATGATACTCATGAGAAAGGGAATCATGTCACCTTAACATTCTACATATTTTAAAGCTTAATGGAATTTTGGAAAATATTATATTATTATTCAACTCTGCGCGTCAACACATCATTATTAAATTAGATATCAACTAATCTTAACATATGACCAGACTCAAAAACAACAGCAATATTTGAGGAATAATATTATGTTATTATTCAACTTCACGCAACAACCCTAATAGTCATATACACAAATGTAAAAGAATAGACAAGAAATGTGAATGGTTTGATAAAATGCCTCAAAGAGATGTCACCTCAAGGAACGTAGTGGTTTTAAGGTATGCAAAAAAAATAGTTTTTTCAAAGACTCTTTAGAAACTTTCAAGAAGATGCAATTGACAGGTATAAAACTAAATTCTTTTGTAGCCAACATCCTCACTATGTGTGTACCATAATAGGACCTTCGGAACAAGGTATGAACACCTATGAAAGAACAATGGATGGGGGATTTTTGTTGAATCTTGTAGATTTAGGGAACCTCATGGACATGTATGGGAAATGTGGAAGCATGGACTAGGCAAAAACATATCCAAGGTATGCTATTTTTGTCCCTTACCAATTCACTGGTGTTGTCTCTGGTTCACCAGTCTTGTCTATGAATGATGCTGGTTCTACTGCTCATGGTGTTGTCTCTGGTTCAGATGTGGCTGATATTATCTTTGGTCCATCTGTTGTCTTGGGTACTAGAGTTGTGAGCTCTATTGTGACCTGCCCTTTAGTGGGCCCATCTAGCTCTTCTATGGCCTAGCAGAAGGTTGCTGAAAAGGTGGAGGATGGTTGGACAAGAGTGAAGGGAAATAAATTTAAACCTTCCACTCCTTCATTTGATATGAAATTACGTTCACCTAAGGATGGGAAAAATTGTAAATCTTGATCGCCCTTTGTTGTGACTGGTTTAGATGTTTGTGTCCATTTATTAGGAACTTTGGTTCATTCCTTTGGTTTTTTTGGTGGGGCATCACGGTTGTAATTCGGTTTTTCAACGCTTGATATTTTTAATGCTTTTGTTCAAGGTTCCGGGACCTTTCAAATCCTATTTTTACTTAATCAAAAAAAAATCCATGAAAGGTTCCTTGTTCACTGATGGCTAGGTTAGAGGTAAAGTCAATATATGGGGTAAATCGTTCTCCCTTACTCTCTCCCTTATAATTGAGATTACTGGCTTACCCCTAGAGGGAACTCATTTCCATAGAGGCAACCATAGGCTTGGTATTTAAGCTTTTAATCTCTTCCCAAAAACTATGGATGAAAAAACTCTCATGACAAAAGGAAAAGGGGATTATGTTGATATTACTAAAATTAAGGATTTTGGGGCCAAAATCCTGAAGGTTATGATCAAGTACTTCATGCTCAACGGGCACTACTCCAAAATCTACAACCTACATTTTGTCCTAGCTAACCACTTTAGGCATAATAAGAGGATTTATTTCCCATACTTTCTTTTGAGCTCTCTGAATAGTAGCATAATGGAGCATAGGAAGAAATCGAGTAACCCTGTGTTGCATGAGGGTTTGATCCTCCTCATTTCTGACTATGCCAAAGATTTTATCCCAGACCCAATTCCTAAAAGGGTTATAGGCAAAAGAAAAGAGACCAAAGAGGTTGATAGAAAGGCTAAATCTAGCAAAAAGAGGGACAAAAACAAGGGAAAAATCTCCGACAATAGTGAGGAAGAAGGTAAAAAGGGGAAGAAAAATAAAGAAAAAATCTCCAACAATAGCGAGGAAGATGGTAATAAAAAAAATAATGAAAAAGAAAGGTTCAGTGGAGATGACGCTAATGAAAATAGCCCTCTTTCTCAGGGAAAGGGAAATTCTAAGGAAGATAATGTGGAGGTGGACTCTAGTAATGAGGAGAGAGCCCAGGAAAAAGAGGATAGGAATATTGATGAGATGGAATAGGAAGAGGACATGAATGACATTATGGAAGATGATAAGGAGGAAGAAGAAGGAGAAAAAGAAGAGGATAATCATGAGGAAGAAAAAGATGAGGAAGGAGCTAAAGAGGAGGAAAATGATGCCCAGGACTCCTCTACTGAGGATGACAAGGATGATGCTCTGGATTTCCCTATTGAAGAAGAAAAAATGGATATTCATTCTGACACTAAGGATGGTTTGGACTTGTTTAGCAAAGAGGATGGTAAAAACCAAAAGGAGGACATCTTGGGCCTCCTGGTGGGTCAGGCTAAAGAGGAAATGGAGGCTAGTCAGAACTCCCCTGTTGTTGATGAAAAATCAAAGGAACATAATGAAATTGATGCCGGTTTGGACCAAGTTACCAATGAGGTCAGAAATAGCCACAAGGAGGACACCTTAGACCCCCTGATGGGTGCTACTACTCTGGATGAGGTTAACAAAGCTGATGGTCAAAGTACTTCTCTAGACTAGATTAAGAGGGAGATGTAGGAGATGAGGCTCCTCCTTCAGGCTTTGGAAAAAACTATGAATACCCTGACCACTAAGCTGGAGAAGCTGGAGAATAAGGTTTTGGATAAGGTAAAAAATAAACTAGAATGAGGATATAGCTACTAAAATCAATAAGATAATTGACAACAAGGTTAAAGATATTAAGGCTAAAGTCAGTAACAATGGGAACATGATTAACACGGTCCTGAGTCACAGTAATGAGGGACTTAGTGTTGTTGTCATGAACCTGAATATGTTGCACAACTATCTGGAAAAAAACTAGCTAGAAAATATGACTATCACAATTAATGAGGATGTTGGGAATGCTGGTCCAGGAATGAGAACTAGAGGGCGCACTCAGACGAAGATCCTTGAAAATCCAAAAGAACTGAAGGACCTGAAAGATGCTATCCAGAAGATAGAGGACCTCAAGATGAAGGCGGAGAAAATGATAAAAAACAAATAGTATGGTCTAGTTGGTAGTTGGGTGTTGCTGGTAGTTTTTCTAGTAACTATTTTTATTTTCTTTTGTTGTCATTTCTAGTGTTGTTTTGGGTCCTACTTTTGTCTTTCCAGCAGGTGTGTCTTTTTGGAAATCTTTCATGCTATATCTTTATGCTTTAATTTAAATGGTTTCAGGTTCCATTCAAAACCTAATTTTACCTTAATCAAAAACAATATCCATGAAAGAAATGAGGTCTCAAGGATTGTAATGATCGGAGGATTCTCACAAAATGGATTTTTTTTAAAAGCTTAGAAACTTCCAAGAAAATATAATCAACAAGAATTTGGCCTCAATTCCTCCAATCCCTTTCTCCCTTCCCACGCACCCTTTTTATTTCCACACATATCATAGCTTCAGGTAGACATCGAAGGAAAATGGAAAGGGTGCCATATCTCACAAAATGCCCAATCAGTCGCATAACATTTCCTTGCACCGTACTCTTTTACTTGGGAGTTCACCTATCCTTCATTGTCTGTGCATTATTTTTCCCACAATTCTCTCAATAAATGCCCACATAGCAGGCCCATATGCAACCCATGCCTCATTACTTCCACTACATTAACTATGAGATTATTATTATTATTTTAATTTTTAGTACCTAAATGTGGGATTGACATCCTTCCCCCTTAGAATAAGTTGTCCTTGGCTTATTAGAAGGTTTCTTTTAATTATTACTTGAGATTTGGGTAACTAGCTTGGTTGATTTCTTTTGGACCCCTTATATTTGCTATTTCAATTAGCTAGAGGTTGTGTAATTTTGACCAATTTGAGATAAATTTAAAAGATTTAAGAGAAAATACTCCAAAATTTACTCTTGAGTGAGCTTCTTTTGCTCAGTCCCATCCTTCATTTTCAATTTATGGGTTGATTTTCTAATGAAATTTTGAATAATATACCATTGGGTACACATATTCAGATGTTAAAAGGATAAAATTCCAAGTCTATGTGTTCTTGTAGGGTTTTATTCATACACTTTCATGTTCTTCCAAGAACAATGCAATTTTTTTTCCCAAACTCATAGTATATTATTTACAAGGACAGTGAACATAGTCGATGTATAATAGTCTCCACTCAAGTTTTATTCCTCCTAGACACTTTGTCACTATTTATAACTATTTCCTCTCACTGATTCAAACTTATAATTACAACATCAAGTATTAAGGTAGTTGCGAGCTACCCATAAAGGGTGCTACTAACTATATCTTTTGCAATTCTTGTCCATACCACATGAGATTTTTTTCATAACTTAGATATACCATGATAGCTACCACACATGACAAGGTTTCAAAGTACATGTAGAAATTGGTCCTGAAAATATTTATAAATGCCACAACTTTCCACTAAATATTTTGATGTTTATTTATGGTTTGGATTGCAAAATTCCCTTTCACACCCTCCTTCCAATATCACTTAGGACTAGCTAACCAATATCATCATCTTAAAATCCATTTAATAAATTCAAAGAAAATACATTCATACCATGAGTCCAATTTATTTAGGATCATTCAATAGTGCAAGACTATATTTTTAATGTAGACTCAAGCGGGTTTCATAGGTCTCTAGTGTTTGAACCTAGTTTCTTTGATACCTATGTAACAACCACCCTCACTTGCTACTATTTTTTTCAAAAATAAATCATTAACTTATTCCACCAATTATTTTCCATTTAATTTATGTCATGCCCAAAATTTTACATGCAAAAACACAACTTTTTTTTTTTAGGTTATAAGTTTATGTTTTATGGTTAAAAGTTAACTTAAGTTGAACGGTTAAATCAAAGAGAGAGAAAACAATAAATTTCGATGGTGGGGAAACATGGCGAGGGTTTATGATTATGCTCACCCCTAAGCATGATGACTGCCCCACCTTCTTCTAGGGTTATCTAACTTAAAACTTAATCTTAATCCGTTTAAAGTTCATTGGTTCTAGGATAAGTCAACTATGGCTAAGTTGGCCACAACCTAGGACTAAGTCATTTGAAGCATCAATCTCTAGATTCTTAATTGGGTTAGTGAGGTAGGACACGAAAGAAGTGTGATGTACACTCGCCTTCTACGTGAAGAATTTGACTTGAGGAAGAGACGATAACTTGGTGGGTTTCGTTAATATGTCTCTACTAGATAAGTCCTAAGAGGTTGCTTGTTGATCGAATGGGTTAAATTCTTAACCATTGTCGTACAATTTGGATTCATAAAAAGGATTAGACCTGCCAAAACACAATTTTCATTAAATTTCATCTATAAAGTTAATTCGCAATACTAAGTCCAGTGGGATAGATTTTGCAATGAACGAGGCCATTGACCTCATATATGTTTATTCGTAAGTGGAAATTAAAACCATAATTCTTTTCTTAAAGAGAAACATTTTCATAAGAAGGTGTAGTTGATTACTAAATTCATAAATTTGATTAGATACACCTCTAGTTGGATCAATAAATAGTAGTTCATCTGACTTAAAACATGCCTAGAGGATTAAAATTAATTGTATAAATTAAATTATCCATTACAAATTTTGTTAGACACCTTGCAAATCAAAGATATCTTATTGACAAAAATAAATCAATGAAATAATTAATATTAATGTACTAATAAATCTTATAGTCAAACATTAATTAAATGTCATATAATATTAATTCCATTTATCATCTAATTTTAATTTAACAAGTAACATTAGAAAATTAACTAAGATTATGTGATAAAGCATAACTTATTAACTAACTAATTAATTAAATTAAACTAATTATCTATTGCTAAAGAATTTAACTAACTAAACTAAAAATATGACATAACCAAAAAAAAAATTAATTAATAAATATAATTATCAATTAATAAATATAATTATTAATGAATAAATCTTTTATTAATAAATTTAATAAAAAAATTTTAAAAATAACAATTAAAAAAATGCAAATGTTTTTTTTTGTTTTAAAAAAAAAACATTTTTTAGAAAAAAATTAAAGTCCCCATAGGGACTGGCGGGGGCCACCGCTACCGGCAGCGGTACCCTGCCTGCACACAGCAGCAGAGCCTGTCGTAGCAGGACTTCTGTCATGCGCGGCAGCGCCTGTTGCAGCAAGTACATCCGGCCAGGAAAGGAGGATGGGACGGTGGGACCCGCTTCCACCCCCCCACCCCCCCCCCCCCGCCCCACCCTCCCAACATAATAAAAAGAAAAAAAAAATAATTTAAAACAAAACAAATTCTTATTGCATGCGTTTGAATTGTTTTTTTTTTTTTTTTAAATTATTTAAAATAACATCCCCATACATTTTTTTGATAGATTTATTTATTTTTATTTTTTTTTAAACAAATAGCTTAACTTTTTGTTATATATATATATATATATATATATATATATATATATATATATATATATATATATATATATATATATATATATATATATATATATATATATATATATTTTATTTTTTTTATTTTTTTTATTTTTTTTTCTGCTCCCTTTTTTAGGCTTCTTGGGTGGCTACCCAAGTGGGTCCCACCCAAGTTGACTTGCATGAGGGTTGCATATTGTTTTTTTTTTGTTTGTTAGTTTTCTAACAAATTTATTTGTCCTCCTAGCCAAGTGGATGCAAAATATTAATATTAAATTGACTGTGGTAATTGGAGATGTATGAGATTTTTTCCATACATTTTCCAAAGACCTGTAGGTCTCAATTTGATCTTCCTTTTTTTGTCACAACTCTAAGTTTTATTTATTTTTTGTTTCCTTCTACTTGTTGTAGCATAAAGACTTTAATTGATTTAATAGGGATCAAGATTGAATAGGAAAGCTTAAAATGAATGTGATGATTTTCAAGAGGGATTATTTCCTAATAATTTTGAGATCTACATTATACTAAAATAAGCCAAGTCTTACAACGTTGCTATTTAAAAAAAAAAACTTTCACTTTAATCCAATGTTCTCAACAAGACTTCTATCCCTTAAAATATCAAGAGGGTTTTCTAATAAAGTTAAAGGTGACATACAATGCAATGGTAAACAAGATTGCAACATCAACTATATTTTTAATATGAATTTTTTTTTCAACATGAGACTTGCATTATGAGAGCTAAAATACATGGTATGCTTATCAACAATGAATCAAATTCTACAATGAACAAGGATAAATTTTCACATATGCTTGATATGCATATCACAATAATACTTCTTATACATAAATCAAATGAGTTCCTTCTCATGCATGAATACAACAATGCATCAATAAAATTTGCTTCCAAATAGACACAAATTACAACTCTCCCAAGCTTTATCCACAAGAATCTTGGCTTCAAAACCTGCAAATGAAAATATGGGTAGACCATGGGATGCTCACCTCCCATCCTAGGCTTCTAAGAAGCCACCCCCAAGCTTGAGGAACCATCACATAGATGGGATCACATTCATGCAGCCAACATCATCAATAACACATTAAGCACATTAAAAAAAACTCCAAACCAAGGCTATGAACAATGAGTCTCATAAAGACCCAAAATTTGGGGTGAAGGTGGACTAAATACCAAGGGAAGAAAGCACATTTCATAATAAGAGACAAGCCTACACTTGGCTTTCTCATCACACATCTTACCATAATATCACAAACCCAACAAAACTCCTTATGACCCCCAAGGCTACAAGCCATAGAAATCCCTTATGACCCCCAAAATACAAAAAGAGAAATGGCTACATGGAGCCCATACTTGCATGTTTTCTTCCTTCTCCTTTCTAAGGAGAGATTCTACACCCATGGCTGTCCCAAATACCCTTCACCTCTAAGGCTATTCTTCCCCCCATGGGTGAGTGTGGCCTTGAGACTCCCTTAATAAAAACACAAAACCAAAGAAAGAAACACCATGCTACACAAAACTAAAACACAAGATTTTCTCAAAGAAGATACATCTCAAGATTTACATAATACACTACTTGCAAACAAGAATTATAAGATTGCATAACATCTCAACAAAAGAAAAACTTCAACATTCAATATCACACATTTTCCTCATACCACAAGCAATTTCATGGATTTCAAGTAGAGCCATCAACCTATATCAAAAGAAAATGGAAAGAGTTGATGATGAGTTTCCTTTTTGTCCAAGCTTCCCTTCCTTCAACTCCTCCAAATCTAGTCTAGTCTCTAAGTTAGAGAGTGGGTGTTCAAACTCTCCAAAATGAAGAGTCCCCACTAAAAATACCTCTACACTTCTTCCCACAAACTCCTAGGGATAAGGAAAGTCTTCTAATTGGTTAGTCTTCCCTAAGCCTCTTACAGGTTTCCAAAAATGGGCTTCTAAAAAGGTTGGCCAAAAAGGTGGGAAAATGACTTGCATTCTAATGGATGGAGCTCTTACCAAGACCTTGCTTCAAAAGTTGATTTTCGGCCATTTTGAAAATCTAACTTTTGGGAGGGTCTTTTGGTCAATTATGAGTTGTCCTATGGTTAAAATTGATCCTTACCCATAGTTATATCAAGTGGGCTTACTAAAAAATGGCCTAAACACACCCCTAGGCACCTTTTAAGCCCCCAAAAAAACTCATGGCAAAATCAAATTCAAAATTCTTTGATAAGACACTGCCTCAAGCTCCCTAACCAAGGGATTCACATGGGGATCCTCAAGGGTACTATCCTAGGTTTATGGGCATCCAATCCTCAAGTGGACATGTCATGGCCACAAGTACACTTACAAGTGTCAAGTGACACAACATAAATAGCACATAACAAGCCATGTGGCATGTCCACTTGAGTACTCACATAACAATTTACAATAATAAAATAAACATATTAATTCAATACATACATGCTCATTATGTTTATAAAATAAAACATGATACAATGAGTTTGTGTCTCTCATTAGACGCAACCTTGGCTCTAACAAAATTAACATAGGTATATGCTTTGGTTCCCTGATAATACCATGGTCTAATTTCCTACACATTAAATCCAACATCAGTAGTCCAAGAAATATAAATTCACAACATATATGAATCAATACATTCAACTTAACAAATCATTTGTATCGCCACATAAACAATTGAAATTATCTTCGCATATTCAATGTAACCTTCTTCTCTCCTGTCATCATGTGCACTCATGAACTTCACATAATTAATCAACTTTCAATTCATAATAGATATCTCATCATATCATAATCGAATCAAATCTCCATTTCCTAGTTACTTATTTAAGCATATAAAATCTATCACATGATCACAACATTCATAAATCAAAATAACCATAAATTAGAATTTATATTTATATCATAAAATAGTCATCAATAATTCATCACCTAACATTTAACCCTAAATGAAATTCACATCTCAACCTAATTCATTTTTTTATTTTCATCTTCCTAAAAACTCATATCAACATTTAAATTCCCTAATTGCCATCTCATTATTCATCTAAATCAATCATCATATTGCCACTCATAATGTATCATAAGGTCAACATTGTGAGTACAGAAAGCATCATAAAATGTAATGTATTCTCATCTACCGTAATCAAATCTTTTTCAAAAGGGTAGAATCTACTAACTAATCAAAACATCAAGCCAATTACTAGGTCTACCATAACGATAATGGAAAAGCTATGATGGGTCTAGGGTGAGGCCTCACATCCTCCCCCCTGGGCATGAACTTCCTCCTAGAAGTTACGCCACTTAAGATTAAGGTTCCAAGGTTGACATCTAGCTTAGTCCATTGGATAAATTTTTGAATCACTAATCTCATGCAATGAGGAATTCTAATGTTGATACATGTTAAGGGTATGTTTTACCTTATTTTAATCAATTCTAACATTGAAAATTATAAACATTTTATGATTGAACTGATTATCCAAACATCACAATCTATATTATTTTACATAGTTACTATATCTTCTTCTAGCAACAAGATCACGTAAGGTAATTCCATTCAACACACCAATGTTAGATCTAAGGTCACAAGGAAATGCAGTAAAACATAGGGCATATTCCTTACAACATATCTCAAATGTAGGCTAACATCACTCTAGATGTTGGTCTCGATAAATTTCAATATCTGGAGTATAGGTCCAATATTATGCTAAAGGTATCATATGTCACTCTACAAATCCTTAGTTTGTACCAACTTTATGTTATATTTGTTGATAATATCATAATATCTATGAAAGAAGATCATAAAGTAATCTTACAAGGACTATACATATCACAAACCATAAAATACTCTTGCCAAGGCTACTAGCATGGTCATAGATAGCGCTAATGACAAGGGTGAACATAGTGTGATGGGAAGCTTCTTTACAGTTTCTCCCCATTTATATTAATAAAATATGATGTATTTCCCCAATAAATATTCTCCCTCATACAACCTACCACGAAAGAACTTGCCAACAATTGCAACCATAAGAGCCTCATCAAATAATCATAAAATCATACTTTTAAAAAAATTGAAAAGAACGTTTCATTAAAGTGAGATTCAAAAAAAAGAGGCCACATTGGTAAAACTTTGTCACAAAATAAGTAAAGACAAGTCCTTGAGGCAAATAAAGACATTAAAATAAAGTTTGGCTAAGTAGCCCAACACAAAAATTAATTACTTTTACATTGTTGGCAATCACAAAAATCAACTTGTGAAACAAAGTAAAATAAAAGAAAAATAAATTTAGCAATCCATATTCTACCACAATCATTACATGAACTATGTGACCTTTTGAGGTCACTAAGAGGGAGACAAGGAAATCACAACATACATTTATTATGACAATATTTAAAATATACCAATTATGTCCTGACAAGGATAAAGCATTAAGGGTTTTCCAAGAAAACATTTATTTGGGAAGAGAGGTAGACACACAAAAACTCAGGAGACAACTACATATTTACTAATAATATTCTTACTTACTCTATAAGTTTTTTCACTACGTCCAATCATATAATCATGGTATTCACATCACAACATCCTCCTCTCCTAGAGAGAAGTTCCCACTGCAATGTGGTTCACTTATGCCTCACTCTCAACAAAATGAAATACATCATCGTACTTACACAACATTTAAATGGCCCACTCACTTAGGCCAATAAGGCATAAAACAACTCTATCACAACATCTATAAGGCTATTAATTTTATGAATATAGGAATGACCAGAGATACGGTTACCAGCACAACAACTCCATGAGAACCTCAACTAATATAATTAAGTCATAGGAATATTTTTAGCATCACGGCCCTCAAGAAACTTCTCAAGTGGCTCTATTTGGTGAGTTGGCACTTGATCTCCACCACTATGTTTCCTAGCTTATTGAACTAGTCACTCACTTAGGGTACTTCTCATATAACTTCACTCATCACAAAAGGCATTCTGCTAGTTAATTTATATTACTATACATATGTTTCATTAATTTTTCATACTACTCTCAATATTACCACTTAATATCGACTCTACACAACATTCCCAAGCATATTACATTGAATCATGAGGAGGGTTGTCTACCAGTTTCATACACAGAGTAAAGAAATATAGCATTTTATACTTTAATAGTGTGATGACTATCTATAAGGATTTAACGAATCACTCTCACAATCATGTCTTATGTTTGTTTGGGTCAAGCTCTCCATCTTATTGGACTCAATTTGGCACATCTATCCAAAGATTTTATATTCCCATTCCATCATTCCTATAGTATGCCCCAAAATAAAATTCTACTTTAGCAGGTGATTTACTTTTGATCTAACTCTACAATGCACAAGGGACTACCCAAAAGTAAAATCCCTAAACTATATTATTCTATTTATAAACTCATTAACAAGGTTCCAATTTACTTATGCACTAATAATGACAATAACATAGGATAGTCAAGTTATTTATGCTAGATTAAATGTATATTATCTCCATTGGCTCCCTTTTAGTCTCAAAAATTGTCATTGATTGTCCAAAGTTTCATTACAATTCATATTAATTATTTACAAAACACTGACAAAGAAGGTCATTGATTCATAGCTGACATCTACCTCTTGGTAATTCATAATTGCCTTACAATATATATTAGGACACAAAATTATTTTAGGTTACCTTTCTACCTTGACCTTTGTATCATCTTGGAAGTGTATCTCGATAAGGGTCTCCATATTCAATTACCAAGTAACTCTATTGAAACGTGTATTGTCTTCATTGTTACTATCATATTATAGTCATTATGTAATTAGATTGATTGGTAATTTGATACTAAATTCATAAGAACTCCCCTTAAGTTTTATTCATGAAATCTAAAAGAATTTCTAGGTAGTTGAATCTTCCATTACTTATCTATATTAGTCTTCACTATCATATTTCCAAGGTGGGGTCGTCATGTGTTGATCAATCTTTGGCCAAGTTACTCTTTACATTTTTACTCTTAGGGTACTCTTTTGTTATTAACATGTGCTCGACAAAGTATTTCTTAATTAATTTGAAAAGAACATATCACAAAATTTATGTGGCCTAGACTCTCAATAAAGAAGTTTCTAAATGTTTCCTCACAAGTAGTTTAAGTTGCTTGCACTACCATTTCAATATTTCCATCAAAATACAGGGTTAAATAAATTGTGAACAAGATAATGGTAGGTGGTTCAAATGTCAAACATTTTCATAACCTATTATTTATCTCCGTTCAAGCATAAAGTGAATCCTACCACAACTATTGCATCCCTCGATATGTGCTGAGTGTATAACCACATCTTAATCTTACTTAATAATGTGGTCAAAATAATTTTAATTCATGTTTCCATCAACACTTAACATAATTCATCCATAACCCTCTTAAGTTATTCTTCTAGGTATACTTGTTATCTTAGTTTATATGAACTTCTTATGCAATAACATGTTTCCAATTTACTCTGACCCCTTAACTTGAGTTATTAAGATATTTTCATGTTCCTAGTCTATCTCTTATAGAGAAAAATTAAGCTGAATTATGGAATTAAACTAAACCAAAAAGGTGATCCATCCTATATGGAATTGAAATTATAATAATTTGATGGATCCCAAGGGTCACAAGAATCCCATTGATCATGCAATGAAGGGCCATCATACTATTTATTAAAAATAAACTAATAAAACTATTAAAATTTATCAAAAAATCTATGTAAAAAAAATTGGTCTACTTGGAGAAGGCATAACTTTCTAGTCCTAGCTCCAAATTGCAAACCGCTTGATGTGTTGGAAAGGTATTCCAAAGATCTAGAATCAAATTTTGAAAGTAACAATATTTCATTAGTACTTTCACGCATCATCCAAGCCTAGAAATGTACCAAAGACCCTCAAAAATGCAGTTTACTAAAACATAGGAAAATTTATGAAAAATTAGATTTTCGGTATTTTCCCAAACTATGCTCTGATCAAAATTAGTGGGCCTTCAAGCATTTACTAGTCTCATTTTTCCCCTAGTGTTATGCACTTCAAGTGATTACAAGGCCCAATTTCCCTCCCAAGGTTACAAAGCCTGGCTCTGATACCAAATGTCATGCCCAAAATTTTACACGCAAAAACACAACTTTTTTTTTTAGGTTATAAGTTTATGTTTTATGGTTAAAAGTTGACTTAAGTCGAACGGTTAAATCAGAGAGAGAGAAAACATTAACTTTCGATGGTGGGGAAACATGGCAAGGGTTTATGATTACGCTCACCCCTAAGCATGATGAACTGCCCCACCTTCTTCTAGGGTTATCTAACTTAAAACTTAATCTTAATCCGTTTAAAGTTAATTGGTTCTAGGATAAGTTGACTATGGCTAAGTTGGCCACAACCTAGGACTAAGTCATCTGAAGCATCAATCTCTAGATTCTTAATTGGGTTAGTGAGGTAGGACATGGAAGGAGTGTGATGTACACTCGCCTTCTACGTGAAGAATTCGACTTGAGGAAGAAATGATAACTTGGTGGGTTTTGTTAATACGTCTCTACTAGATAAGTCCTAAGAGGTTGCTTGTTGATCGAATGGGTTAAATTCTTAACCATTGTTGTACAATTTGGATTCATAAAAAGGATTAGACCCGCCAAAACACAATTTTCATTAAATTTCATCTATAAAGTTAATTCGCAATACTAAGCCTAATGGGATAGATTTCATAATGAACAAGGTCATTAACCTCATATATGTTTATTTGTAAGTGGAAATTAAAACAATAATTTTTTTCTTAAAGAGAAACGTTTTCATAAGAAGGTGTAGTTGATTACTAAATTCATAAATTTGATTAGATACACCTCTAGTTGGATCAATAAATAGTAGTTCATCTGACTTAAAACATGGCTGACGATTAAAAATTAATTGTATAAATTAAATTATCCATTAAAAATGTTGTTAGACACCTTGCAAATCAAAGATATCTTATTGACAAAAATAAATCAATGAAATAATTAATATTAATGTACTAATAAATCTCATAGTCAAACATTAATTAAATGTCATATAATATTAATTCCATTTATCATCTAATTTTAATTTAACAAGTAACATTAGAAAATTAACTAAGATTATGTGATAAAGCATAACTTATTAACTAACTAATTAATTAAATTAAACTAATTATCTATTGCTAATGAATTTAACTAACTAAACTAAAAATATGACATAACAAAAAAAAATTTAATTAATAAATATATTTATTAATTAATAAATATAATTATCAATTAATAAATATAATTATCAATTAATAAATATAATTATTAATGAATAAATCTTTTATTAATAAATTTAAAAAAACAACAATTAAAAAAATGCGCATGTTTTTTTTTTGTTTTAAAAAATATTTAAAGTCCCCATAGGAATTGGTGGGGGCCACCACTACCGGTAGTGGTACCCCGCCTGCACACAGTAGTAGAGCCTGTCATAGCAAGACTGCTTGTCATACGCGACAACGCCTGCTACAGCAGGTACATCTGGCTAGGAAGGGAGGACAGGGTGGTGCCCCACCCCCCACAACTTAATTTTAAAAAAAAATTAATTTTTTTTTAAATTTAAAACAAAACAAATTCTTATTGCATGCGTTTGAATTATTTATTTATTTTTGAAAAATTTATTTAAAATAACACCCCCATACGTTTTTTTGATAGGTTTAGTTTAATTATTTTTTTTTAAAACAAATAGCTTAATTTTAGGTTAAAATATGTATATATATATTTATTTATTTTTTTGCTCCCTTTTTGAGGCTTCTTGGGTGGCGACCCAGGTGGGTCCCACCCAAGTTGACTTGCATGAGGGTTGCATATTGTTTTTTTTTGTTTGTTAGTTTTCTAACAAATTTATTTGTCCTCCTAGCCAAGTGGATGCAAAATATTAATATTAAATTGATTGTGGTAATTGGAGAATGTATGGGATTTTTCTCATACACTTTCCAGAGACCTGTACGTCTGAATTTGATCTTCTTTTTTTTGTCACAACTCTAAGTTTTATTTCTTTTTTGTTTCATTCTACTTGTTGTAGCATAAAGACTTTAATTGGTTTAATAAGGATCAAGATTGAATAGGAAAGCTTAAAATGAATGTGATGATTCTCAAGAGGGATTATTTCCCAATAATTTTGAGATCTACATTATACTAAAATAAGCCAAGTCTTACAATGTTGCTCTTTTTTTTTTTAAACTTTCATTTTTATCCAATGTTCTCAACAAGACTACTATCCCTTAGAACATCAAGAGGGTTTTCTAATAAAGTTAAAGGTGACATACAATGCAATGTTAAACAAGATTGCAACATCAACTATATTTTCAATATGAATTTTTTTTCAACATGAGACTTGCATTATGAGAGCTAAAATACATGGTATGCTTATCAACAATGAATCAAATTCTACAATGAACAAGGATAAATTTTCACATATGCTTGATATGCATATCACAATAATACTTCTTATACATAAATCAAATGAGTGTCTTCTCATGCATGAATACAAAAATGCATCAATAAAATTTTCTTCCAAATGGAAACAAAATACAACTCTCCAAAGCTTTATCCATAAGAATCTTGGCTTCAAACCCTACAAATAAAAATATGGGTAGACCATGGGATGCTCACCTCCCATCCTAGGCTTCTAAGAAGCCACCCCCAAGCTTCAGGAACCATCACATAGATGGGATCACATTCATGCAACCAACATCATCAATAACACATTAAGCACATTAAAAAAACCTCCCAACCAAGGCTATGAACAATGAGTCTCATAAAGACCCAAATTCAAGGTGAAGGTGGACTAAATACCAAGGGGAGAAAGCACATTTCATAATAAGAGACAAGCCTACACTTGGCTTTCTCATCACACATCTTACCATAATATCACAAACCCAACAAAACTTCTTATGACCCCCAAGGCTGCAAGCCATACAAATCCCTTATGACCCCCAAAATACAAAAAGAGAAATGGCTACATGGAGCCCATACGTTCATGTTTTCTTCCTTCTCCTTTCTAAGGAGAGACTCTACACCCATGGTTGTCCCAAATACCCTTCACCCCCAAGGCTACTCTTCCCCCCATGGGTGAGTGTGGCCTTGAGACTCCCATAATAACAACACAAAACCAAAGAAAGAAACACCATGCTACAAAAAACTAAAACACAAGATTTTCTCAAAGAAGATACATCTCAAGATTTACATAATACACTACTTGCAAACAAGAATTATAAGATTGCATAACATCTCAACAAAAGAAAAACTTCAACATTCAATATCACACATTTCCCTCATACCACAAACAATTTCATGGATTTCAAGTAGAGCCACCAACCTATATCAAAAGAAAATAGAAATATTTTATGATGAGTTTCTTTTTCGTCCAACCTTCCCTTCCTTCATCTCCTCCAAATCTAGTCTAGTCTCTAAGTTAGAGAGTGGGTGTTCAAACTCTCCAAAATGAAGAGTCCCCACTAAAAAGACCTCTACACTTCTTCCCACAAACTCCTAGGGATAAGGCAAGCCTTCTAATTGGTTGGTCTTCCCTAAGCCTCTTACAGCTTTCCAAGAATGGGCTTCCAAAAAGGTTGGCCAAAAAGGTGGGCAAAGAACTTGTATTCTAATGGATGGAGCCCTTACCAAGACCTTGCTTCAAAAGTTGATTTTCGGCCATTTTGAAAATCTAACTTTTGGGAGGGTCTTTTGGTCAACTATGAGTTGTCCTATGGTTAAAATTGACCCTTACTCATAGGTATATCAAGTGAGCTTACTAAAAATGGTCTAAACACACCCCTAGCCACCTTTTAAGCCCCCCAAAAACTCATAGAAAGATCGAATTCGAAATTCTTTGATAAGACACTACCTCAAGCTCCCTAACCAAGGGATTCACATGGGGATCCTCAAGGGTACTATCCTAGGTTCATGGGCATCCAATCCTCAAGTGGACATGTCATGTCCACAAGTACACTTACAAGTGTTAAGTGACATAACATAAATAACACATCACAAGCCATGTGGCATGTCCACTTGAGTACTCACATAACAATTTACAATAATCAAATAAACATATTAATTCAATACATACATGCTCATTACGTTTACAAAATAAAACACGATACAATGAGGTTTTGTCTCTCATTAGATGCAACCTTGGCTCTAACAGAATTAACATAGGTCTATGCTTTGGTTCCCTGATAATACCATGGTCTAATTTCATGCACGCTAAATCCAACATCAGTAGTCCAAGAAATATAAATTCACAACATATATGAATCAATACATTCAACTTAACAAATCATTTGTATCGCCACATAAACAATTGAAATTCACTTCTCATATTCAATGTAACCTTCTTCTCTCCTATCATCATGTGCACTCATAAACTTCACATAAGTAATCAACTTTCAATTCATAATAGAAATCTCATCGTATCATAATCGAATCAAACCTCCATTTCCTAGTTACTTATGTAAGCATATAAAATCTATCACATGATCACAACATTCATAAATCAAAATAACCATAAATTAGAATTCATATTTATATATCATATAACAGTCTTCAATAATTCATCACCTAACATTTAACCCTAAATGAAATTCACATGTCAACCTAATTCATTTCTTGATTTTCATCTTCCTAACAACTCATACCAACATAAATTCCCTAATTTCCATCTCATTATTCATCTAAATCAATCATCATATTGCCACTCATAATGTATCATAAGGTCAACATTGTGAGTATAGAAAGCATCATAAAATGTAATGTATTCTCATCTACTGTAATCAAATCTTTGTCAAAAGGGTAAAATCTACTAACTAATCAAAACATCAAGCCAATTACTAGGTCTACCATAACGATAATGGAAAAGCTATGATGGGTCTAGGGTGAGGCCTCACAATTTATAACTTATGATTATAACACTCCTCCATTCATCATGGTGGTAACGACTCGATTTCACACTTCATGCTTACTTGAATGATAGTGGTTAGCTTCCATAGCTAGGGTCAACCCTAGACCCATAACTAAGCCTCAAGGGTTCACATATGATGACAAATCCTATGTATCCTCTTATGGGAAGTCAAAGGCTTTGTAGTACGTGCTTAGGGGGAGTATATTTTCTCTCCTTTTGATGAGATCTTTGATCTCTTTTCAATCTTGACTATTAATTAGGAGATTCCATAAAATTTGTCCCATTACAATAAATAATATCTATTATTGGCAGGTGTCGTTTCCATACCCATCCTTATAAATCATCAATTTAATTTCTCAAATGTATATATATGATGATTCCTTTCACAAATAATACACCTTGTGTATATCTCAAGTGTAAGTCACATATACAAAGGAGTAGCTCATACACATCATAGGTACACAAGCTAACTATCTTTTCCATCCACCACATAAATAGTGAGTAGCTCCATCATACATCCAAAATAACCATTGTCACTAGCTCATAGATAGATCGCAAAGGTTTTAGTGATTGACTAATATAGCCATCACAAACAACATAGTGATTGGCTCACATCCAATTTCTAATCATCCTCAATCCACAGTGAATCTTAGCAAGAGGAAATGTCGATGCATTGAGCATTACACCATGGGTCCCATTCCTTTTCCTAGTCTTTTCATTAGTGGATACTTGGGATGAGCTTTCGGTACATCCCATTATTACACCAAAGGTATATCCTCAATCCAAAAGGGGTGAAGTATACCATTTCTACTTCAAAATAAGTCCAAAATATACCAAAAGGTTGGTCAAATTATCACCTACACATTCTTCATTAAAATTTCTCTTCCCTATAGTCCATCAAATAGCTAAGGAATGAGGACATCCTTTTCCAACATGAAATTGGAACCTAGGCCTGCATGCCATAGGTGGAATCCTTTGCCTGCATTAAAATGATAGTAACCATATGCTAGATGGATGTTATGGTTGACACTCTACCAACATAGTACGCCCCTTAACTATAGTCAATATTGAGTAGATAGTCTTAACTTTTAAGTAGGTCATAGGATTTATCATTCAGTGATCACCTCAGATAGAGAAGACTAGTCTATGTGCTAGAGGAATATAAATCTCTACCTATGCCCTCTTCTCTTAGGGTCTTAATCCATCCCTTGATGTAAAATTTAGCAAATGTACTTGGCTTAGAATTATAAATGGAAGAGAAGTTCCTAATTCAAAACAAGTAGAACACAATTGACTGATCAAGGAGTACCTTCACAAATGCTCAAAATTTTGGGATTAAATATCTCCAACACATAACAATTATATAGAACTAATGCATTATGGCCTTGACTCAACATATAACCATAAGTAAATATTGACTAACTAGATCCTGCTATAGAGAAAAGGTTAAACAAGGAATAAACCCAATCCCTAGAGATATAACACCCCCCCCCCCGAAACTCTCCACTATGGACTTGAGGTTACAAGGGTATCCTTCACACAAGTGTTGCCTACGTTTCTACTTCCAAATAGATCAAAGTATCACTCATTTCTCCTCACAAGGCTTCTCAAACAATGCCTACACCCAAGGTCTCAAGGTTGATTTCTCAACCCAAATTTATCTTTGTTTGAACAAGAAACCCATATGGATGTTATTCCATTTAAATTTCATATAACAGGTCCAACATTGAGTTTGTTATACTCAAGGGTTCCATCAAAGTATTATATCATATTTCTCTGAAATCACCAAACATATAGTATAAATGATGAAGGGGAATGAAGGTTTTAGGTGGAGCGAGTCTGGAAAGAAGATATTTGATGATATCAAGAAAGCTATAGCCAAGAAAACAATGTTGACATGCCCATATTTCAATAAAGATTTCATTATCTACTATTATGCATCAGAGCTTACAATGCTGACATTTCCTATTTAGGAGAATAAAGATAAAATCCAAGAACCCATAGCCTTTATGATAACCCCACTAAAGAAGTATGATTTGAACTATTATCAAATGGAGAAGCATTCATTTGCAATGGTAAAAGTATTGAAACAATTTAGGTTCTATATTTTGCATTCTCATACCATGGTGTTCATACTAGAATTGACTTTGAAGAGTATTCGTACTCAGCAGGAAGTCATTTGTAATAAAAGGGGAGCATGGATAGCAAAGGTCTAGGTGTATGACATAGAACTCAAACCTAAAAAAATGGTCAGGGGAAGATTTTTGTGCAAGGTCATGGCAGAGAATGAACTGGAAGCTATAGAGGATGCCCCAAAATTATTACTTGTATGTCCACAAGATCCTTAGCTCTCTAATATAGCATATGTTCTCACATATCAAGAATTTATAGAAGGTTTATATCTGAAGAAAAAGAGGAACTTGAGGATGAAGGAAATAAAGTATGTAATCTATAATGGAACTCTTTACAAGAGAGCTCTCGACATTACCTTTCTTAGGTGTGTGGATAAAGAGTAGCAAAAGAAACTCCTGAAAACTCTTCACAATGAAGCCTATGGTGGGAATTATTATTCTACAATCACAACCTTCAAGATCCTAAGGTGGTGTTATTATTGGCTAGGTATGTTCAAAGATGCTTACCAATAGGTATCAAAATGCGAAAAAGTCTGTAGATAGTTCACAGAGAAACCTCAACTAGAGGCCCTACCTCTTGAACCTGTAGTGGTAGAGGGGCCCTTTGAGCAATAGGAGTTATATTTTTTGTCCCTATTAACTCTAGTTATAGTGAAAGGAATACACACATCCTCACAATAACAAACTATTTCACAAAATATGTAGAAGCTATAGAGATCTGAAATAAACAACTAAAAAGTAGTATCTGACTTTATCAAAGAAAACATACTCATGTTCTTTTTTATTCCCTTTAAGTTAGTGACAGATAATGAAACTTATTTCTATTCCATGGAAATGACACAATTCTGCTATGAAAATAGTGTATCCCTTTCTCATTCCTCCAATTACTATGCTCAAGCAAATGGGAAAGCTAAGTCCAAAAATAAGAATCCTATAATATCATGAAGAAGTTGGTTTCTGAGTGTTGGAAATAATCACTACAACATTTGGGGTTGAATTTCGACACCAATTTGTGACACCACTAAAATTTGTGTTTTCTTTGCAAGTGCCCCCGATGGTGTCGCAATAGTGATGATGACATCATAATTGCGAAACCCATTTGGTTATAAACAAACAAAAAAAAGTGTCATTTGTAATTCTTGTGAATTTGAATAGCTGTCGTGAAGATGGCACTGCACTTTTGCATGGCACGAAGAGGGCATTCAAGTTTGGCATGCATGAAGAGGCCGATACCATGTGGGAAGAGGGCACTGGCACTTGAGGTAGGAATTCTAGCTTTGTCTTCTCATTAACTCAATTTCATTTTGATGGAATTTGTTGATTTAATGGCACAATATGAATGTTAATAGTGGCATTGTTTACATCTTACCATTTGGAATGCTCGATGACCCACGAGCTTTGAGAGCGAGGGAATTATTTCTATTACCTTCAAGGCATTGTGTGAAGTGTTTGATCTCTCTTTATTTGTTTTGTTGTTGATATTCACTATGTGGTACTCCCTGTTTATGATCATTTCATGAAGAAATATCTTGGTGGCTCATAGGCTGCAAGCTAAGGCATCATACATTGTTTATGAGCTCACTGTTTAATACTGGCATTGTTTACATCTTTTCATTTGGTATGCTTGATGACCTATGAGCTTTGAGAGCTAGGGCATTGTTGTTATTACCTTCAAGGCATTATGTGAAGTGTTTGATCTCTCTTTATTTGTTTTGTTGTTGATATTCACTATGTGGTACTCCCTGTTTATGATCATTTCATGAGGAAATGTCTTGATGGCTCATGGGCTGCAAGCTAGGGCATCATACATTGTTCATGAGCTCACTGTTTAATACTAGCATTGTTTACATCTTTTCATTTGGAATGCTTGATGACCTGCGAGCTTTGAGATCTAGGGCATCATTTCTATTACCTTCAAGGCATTGTGTGAAGTGTTTGATCTCTCTTTATTTGTTTTGTTGTTGATATTCACTATGTGGTACTCCCCGTTTATGACCATTTCATGAGGAAATGTCTTGATGGCTCGTGGGATGCAAGCTAGGGCATCATACATTGTTCATGAGCTCATTTTTTAACACTGGCATTGTTCATGAGCTCATTGTTTAATATCTAGCATCATGAAAACATACATTAATATACTTACTATTTTGAATTTGAGCTCAGGCATCATACAATTTTATTGCTATCATTGCATGCTTGTTGTTGTTATGCACCATATATTGCTTTATACACTATTTATTTCATTGAGACCAAGAGCTTGGCCTTTGTAATGTATTTTCTGTTATTCAATCAATGCTACCATGTTGTTAAGTCTGTGTATGGCTTGACTATGCACATTCATAATTGTAGATGAGGATCAGTAATAGGGTGCCAGGCATTTCTTAGATCCTTTGGATCTAACCCCATCTTTTCCTTCCTTGCAGGTTTTGGATCATAAAAGAACATACTGGATTGAACCCTAGGTCAACACTTCATTACTTCAAGAAATGTCTGGTACCTTCATTATTTATCTTCATCCACTTATGTATGTTTGCATTCATTTATTTTCTTCTGAAGTTGGCTATTAGTGACCATGTAGGACCATTCTTGATGTTTTTGGGTCATTTGATGAAAAGATGTAAATAGGGACATCGGTAATAAAATAGGGATATCTTAATAGGGACATATTAAGATTAATATCGTAAGTAAAAACATTACATAGTGGCATTCAGATTAAGTACAATATGAATTCACATGCTTTTAATTATGATACAATTTTGAAACTATCACTCATTGGTCATTTGACAATTCAAGATATAAGTATCAAAATATAAACTACTGTAAAAGGAAGAAACATGTATTTATCATCATTTAATACAAAATATAAAAGTATCCCACAGACACACAGTTGCTATTATAACAACCATCCTCCAATCCCATGGTGTACTAGTCTCAAGGTAAAAAAAATTTACTTAAGCCATCATATAAGTATCATCCTAAAGTTTAAATAGACATTGACTATGGATATACAACACTGAGCCATAATAAATTACAGAGTTTCACTACAATTTCTATGTTCACTTACAATCATCCTACTACTTACACTGCAATTTCTATGTCCACTTACAATAATAAATTACAGAGTTTCACTGCAATTTCTATGTCCACTGCCATTAAAATATATCACTCCTCCTGTTATATAGGCATCCTTCTCATTAAGTGTTGCCATTAAAATATATCACTCTTCCTATTATATAATGTATATGCATACTTGTTTAAAATGACATACTTTTTGCTCATAAATATTATTACCATTTCACTCAAATTTACATGACATTAAAGCCAAGCCCAAAATGTATACATACGTGTAAGTATAGGAGAAGCTGGATTATGTAACTATTGAAAAAAAAAAATCTATACCAATAGTAGCTAACGAGAAACTATACTTGTGCTTACCACACCATACCTCAGCATCATAATGCTTATCATTTTCAAGCTTCAGCGAGGCTTGATACTACACTATGTCTGCAGATTTGTATGCAACGTTGATTTAGGCTAGAGGTAAACTACATGTGTCATGTAAACAACATGGTTGAATGCAATCTCTTTTGTGCATTTTCAAGAGTTTTCCCACCAATACAAGCATAAATAATGCATTGAACGTAATCTACGAACATTGCATGGTATGAAGTCTCGCTGAAGCTTGAAATATATCACTTCTCATGTTATTGTCAAAATTAAATTCAAATATTTCTCAAAATAGTTATTCTTGTAGAATTAAGATATCCTTATCTCAATAATAAAACAATCTTGCATAATAGCTTTTGAATCACATTAACACACACCCATGTTCTATAGCATAGTTTGTTTTAGAAGTGTATGGCTTGACTATGCACATGCATAATTGTAGATGAGGATCAGTAATAGGGTGCCAGACATTTCTTAGATCCTTTGGATCTAACCCCATCTTTTCCTTCCTTGCAGATTTTGGATCATACAAGAGCATACTGGATTGAACCTCGGGTCAACACTTCATTACATTAGGCAATATCTGGTACCTTCATTATTTATGTTCATCCACTTATGTATGTTTGCACTCATTCATATTCTTCTGAAAGTTGGCTATTAGCGACCATATATGATGATTCTTGATGTTTTTGGGTCATTTGAGGAAAAGATGTAAAAGTTTCTTAAAAGTTTATATTTTTTATTTCAATTTTTAAAATCATAAAATGAATAAAATTTAAAGATAAAAAATTAAGATAATCTTTGTCCTCACTTTTAAAAAAAACATAAAGCTCATAAATCATGGTAAAAACATAAAGCTCATAAAGCATGGTAAAAGAGGGCCCTAACTGTGGTAAAATGGGAAAGTTGCCACCTTGCACTGCTCTTCATATGGCAGCTGCTAAGGAATTATGTTATAAAATTTTAAGGCATAAAATTTTATACTTTTTGACATCATATTTTTTTCTCCTTAGCATTGATTTTACAATGTGGGGGAGTCGAAGAAAATATATGTACAGTTATAAAATTTCATGCCTTGAAATTTGGCATTAAATTTTATAGCATAGTTCTTTAGCATTTGATCTTTATATGGCAACCATGA
Organism: Chamaecyparis obtusa; assembly: GCA_027943335.1. Lineage (NCBI taxonomy): Eukaryota > Viridiplantae > Streptophyta > Pinopsida > Cupressales > Cupressaceae > Chamaecyparis > Chamaecyparis obtusa. Next base: position 82,739 of record BSBK01005174.1, read on the forward strand.
CTTGAGGTATGCATTTGAGCTTTGTCTTCTCATTAACTCAATTTCATTTTGATGGTATTTTTTGATTTAATGGAAAAATATGAATGTTAATACTGGCATTGTTTACATCTTTGTATTTGGAATGCTCGATGACCCGCGAGCTTTGAAAGCTAGGGAATCATTGCTATTACCTTCAAGGCATTGTGTGAAGTGTTTGATCTCTCTTTATTTGTTTTTTTGTTGATATTCACTATGCAGTACTCCCCGTTTATGATCATTTCATGAGGAAATATCTTGATGGCTCGTGGACTGCAAGCTAGGGCATCATTATACATTGTTCATGAGCTCACTGTTTAATACTGGCATTGTTTACATCTTTTCATTTGGAATGCTCGATGACCCATGAGCTTTGAGAGATAGGGAATCATTTCTATTACTTTCAAGGCATTGTATGAAGTGTTTGATCTTTCTTTATTTGTTTTTCTATTGATATTCACTATGTGGTACTCCCTGTTTATGATCATTTCATGAGGAAATGTTTTGGTGGCTCACAGGTTGCAAGCTAGGGCATCATACATTGTTTATGAGCTCACTGTTTAATACTCGCATTGTTTACATCTTTTCATTTGGAATGCTTGATGACCCGCAAGCTTTGAGAGCTAGGGGATCATTTCTATTACCTTCAAGGCATTGTGTGAAGTGTTTCATCTCTCTTTATTTGTTTTGTTGCTGATATTCACTATGTGGTACTCCCCGTTTATGGTCATTTAACGAGGAAATATCTTGATGGCTTATGGGTTGTAGTCAAGGCATCATACATTGTTCATGAGCTTAGTGTTTAATACTGGCATTATTTACATATTTTCATTTAGAATGCTCGATGACCCATGAGCTTTGAGAGTTAGGGCATCATTTCTATTACCTTCAAAGTATTGTGTGAAGTGTTTGATCTCTCTTTATTTGTTTTGTTGTTGATATTCACTATGTGGTACTCCATTTTTATGATCATTTCATGAGGAAATGTCTTGGTGGCTTGCGATCTGCAAGCTAGGGCATCATAGATTGTTTATGAGTTCATTGTTTAATACTAGCATTGTTTACATATTTTCATTTGGAATGCTTCATGACCCACAAGATTTAAGAGCTAGGGCATCGTTGCTATTACCTTCAAGGCATTGTGTGAAGTGTTTGATCTCTCTTTATTTGTTTTGATGTTGATATTCACTATGTGGTACTCCTTGTTTATGATCATTTCACAAGGAAATGTCCTGGTGGCTCGCGGGCTACAAGCTAGGGCATCATACATTGTTCATGAGCTCACTGTTTAATACTAGCATTGTTGACATCTTTTCATTTGGAATGCTTGATGACCTGCCAACTTTGAGAGCTAGGGCATCATTTCTATTACCTTCAAGTCATTGTGTGAAGTGTTTGATCTCTCTTAATTTGTTTTATTATTGATATTCACTATGTGGTACTCCCCATTTATGATCATTTCATGAGAAAATGTTTTGATGGCTTGCGGTCTGCAAGCTAGGGCATCATACATTATTCATGAGCTCACTCTTTAATGCTGGCATTGTTCATGAGCTCACTATTAAATATCTGGCATCATGCAAATGTACATGAATACACTTACTATTTTGAATTTGAGTTCGGGAATCATGCAATGTATATTGTTGTCATTGCATGCTTGCTGTTGTTGTGCACCATCTATTGTTTTATACACTATTTATTTCATTGAGACCATGAGCTTTGCATTTGTAATGTATTTTATGTTATTGGATCAATGCTACCATTTTGTTGAGTCTATGTAAGACTTGCAAGGTTTTAACCCAAAATTTATCAGTAATAAAATAGGGACATGATAATAAAATAATACACTTACTATTTTGAATTTGAGCTCAGGCATCATGCAATGTTATTATTTTCATTGCATGCTTGTTGTTGTTGTGCACCATAACAGCAACAAGTATGCAATGTTATGAAATTTTGAGATTAAATTGGTGAGTTTTTATACTTTCTCCATTTTAAACTAACCTATGACTTCAAAGGAGGAATTATGAAATATAGTTTTAGGTGGTTATCTCTTCTATAATGATGGAGGAGTCAAAGGTAATGATCAATGAGGTTGCTGCTATTAGATCATACATATATTAATAAATTTATCATTTTGAATTTGAGCTCAAGCATCATATATTGTTTTATACACTGTTTATTTCATTGAGACCGTGAACTTGGTATTTGTAATATATTTCCTATTATTGGATTAATATTTCCATGTTGTTTAGGTTGTATATGTCCTTTTACTGATCTTGTATATACAACATATATACCATGTTGACTCAGCCCATGAGGTGTTTCTTGATAACACATTTGACATCATATTTTTTGCTCTATTTTGGTCTTGATTTACTCACTGCATTCATATGTTTCCCGAGTGCACATGTTCTATAGCATGGTTCCTTTTAGAAGTGTATGGCTTGACTATGCACATGCATAATTGTAGATGAGGATCAGTAATAGGGTGTCAGGTATTGCTTAGATCCTTTGGATCTAACCCCATCTTTTCCTTCCTTGTAGGTTTTGGATCATACAAGAGCATACTGGATTGAACCCTAGGTCAACATTTCATTACTTCAGGAAATGTTTGGTACCTTCATTATTTATGTTCATCCACTTATGTATGTTTTCATTCATTCATATTCTTCTGAAAGTTGGCTATTAGTGACCATATAGAACCATTCTTGATGTTTTTGGGTCGTTTGATGAAAAGATGTAAATAGGGACATCAGTAATAAAATAAGGATATCTTAATCTTTATGAGCTCAAATTCAAAATAGTAAGTGTATTATTTTATTACTGATGTCCCTATTCTATTACTGATATCCCTATTTTGAAGTGTTTGATCATTTCTATTACCTTCAAGGCATTGTGTGAAGTGTTTGATCTCTCTTTAGTTGTTTTGTTGTGCATATACATTCTCTGATCAACTTTGATATGCACAGGTGATGAACATTCATATTTTCCTAAGCAGTACTATGAGCTTTACTTCCAACACATGTACTATTGTGAAAATCATCACAAGTCCATTTGTTGGAGGAAAGCTCATAGTACACGTCTTGATGTTTGCATGTTTTTCACCTATTCATATACCAAATGATGAATTCTCAATTGTTGTAATGGAAAAGCATTAGAACCATCCATATAGGACCTTCATTATTTATGTTCATCCACTTATGTATGTTTTCATTTATTTATATTCTTCTAAAAGTTGGCTATTAGTGACCATATAGGAATATTCTTGATTTTTTTGGGTCATTTGATGAAAAGATGTAAATAGGGATTGTTGTCATTGTATGTTTGTTGTTGTTGTGCACCATATATTGTTTTATATATACATTGTTTATTTCATTGAGACCGTGAGCTTGGTTTTTCTTTCAGAAGTGTATGGCTTGACTATACACATGCATAATTGTAGATAAGGATCATTAATAGGATGTCATTCATTGCTTAGATATTTTTTATCTAACCCCCATCTCTCTTTTCTTTGCAAGTTCTGGATCACACAGGGGCACACTAGATTCATACCCGGGTCAAAAATTCATCACTTTAGGCAATGTCTGGCACCCTTATTATTTATCTTCACCCTCTTATGTATTCCTGTACTCTTGCATTTTCTTCTTAAAGTTATTTTCTGACGCAGGGGCAGGGTAGACACAAGTAGAATCAAGCAAAATTGAGTCCACTTGAATCCACAAACAAGCCCTGCTCAAAGTTACACAACGGAAGCAATATAAATATCACATGAAAGCAATGTAATCACAATGGATATGAGACAATCAATTGGCAGCAACAACAGAGAATTATATTATTTCTTTCAACATTCCCGGCTATGAGGCCTTCCGAGTTTCGGCCTTATACAATGAGAATTATGAAATCAAAATTATAGCTTGCATCCTATCTTTTTCTCCAATGATATATATTGATAATACTTCCTAGATCTCACTCATCATTCTCTCTTCATGCCCTACTACATCAATCTAGACTCTTTATATAGCCAGCTAAGCCATAGGTTGGCTAGTTAGGCATTTAATTACATTATAGGTTCAGTCTCAAGATTTAAACCAAAACTAATGCTAGAATTAATATAAATTGATGCACCTTTTGATTTAGGTCCTTACATGACCCAATAACATTCATTTAAGGGTGCAAGGTCCCATTTGATCACATGAAACATTGCAAGAAGAAACACCACACGTTATGCCTGAAAACTGGCAGAAAATAGGTCCTAGGGAAAAATGGGCATAAGTTTTTACTCATAATGAATTAGGTCTTGCGCTCTTGGGAAATGATATTATTTTAGGTCCTCTTAAAGTCCTTAAGAGTGAAAAGGATGATTCATTATGGATCAAGATCACCAACATGAACAATCAGCACCAAAACTGTAGGAAAACGCAGTTCCGATGGCAAGGAAAACAACTGTAACTTTGAAACAGTCCATCCAAACTTTATGTGCTCATAGGAGAAGGTTCCCAAATAGGTCCTCAGAATAATGTAAGCTTTGCACACCATGAAACCAAAAAATACAAAAATTATAAAGAAAACAATAGCAAACAAGTACAGAAATCAAGAAATGTTTTTGGTTGATGCAAGATTGCTCCAAGACCCAAGATGCTCCTGCATCATTTTCCTTGTATAGTATATACAAGTTATTTTTCATATATATACATGTAATCTTTAGATGCAAAAATTTATTTTCCTTTACATGTATCTTTGCATGAAATGAACACAAATTAAACAAGATCATCTAATAATGCAAACTAGGGTACTATAGTCACTCATCTAGTAATTAGTTCCCCAAACCATTACTAAGGATTGAACATATGTCTAAGTCCCCAAACCTATTGTTCTATGTGTATAAAACCATATATGGTGCATAGAAGTAGCAAGCATGCAATGACACCAATAACATTGCATGATGTCCGAGCTCAAATTCAAAACAATAAGTGTATTAATGTATGATCTAATAGCAGAAACCTCATTGATCGTTACCTTTCACTCCTCCATCATTATAGAAGAGATAACTACCTACAACTAGGGCATCATGCATTATTTATGAGCTCACTGTTTGAGCACCTCATGTCCCTATTTGATTGGTTGGTGCTCAAATAGTGAGCTCATAAATAATGCATGGTGCCCTAGCTTGCAGTCTGCAAGCCATCAAGACATTTCCTCATGAAATGATCATAAACGTGGAGTACCACATAGTGAATATCAACAACAAAAAAAATAAAGAGAGATCAAACACTTCACACAACATATGTTATTTTATAAGATTTTATTAAGACTAAATATATTGTTTATGAGCTCACTGTTTGAGCACCTCATGTCCCTATTTGATTGACCAATGCTCAAACAATGAGCTCATAAATAATGCATGATGCCCTAGCTTGTAGCCTGCAAGCCATCAAGACATTTCCTCATGCAATGATCATAAATGGGGAGTACCATGTAGTGAATATCAACAACAAAACAAATAAAGAGAGATCAAACACTTCACACAATATATGTTGTTTTATAAGATTTTATTAAGACTAAATATATTTTTTATGAGTTCAATGTTTGAGCACCTCATGTCCCTATTTGATTGGTTGATGCTCAAACAATGAACTTATAAATAATGCATGATGCCCTAGCTTGCAGCCCGCAAGCCATCAAGACATTTCCTCATGAAATGATCATAAATGGGGAGTACCACATAGTGAATATCAACAACAAAACAAATAAAGAGAGATCAAACACCCATTTGGTTATAAATAAATAAAAAAGTGTCATTTGTAATTTTTGTGAATTCGAACAACTATTGTGAAGATGGCACTACACTTTTGCATGGTGCAAAGAGGGCATTCAAGTTTGGCGTGCGCTAAGAGGCTAGCACCGTGTGGGAAGAGGGCACTGGCACTTGAGGTAGGCATTCGAGCTTTGTCTTCTCATTAACTCAATTTCATTTTGATGGCATTTGTTGATTTAATGGCACAATATGATTGTTTATATCTTACCATTTGGAATGCTCGATGATCCATGAGCTTTGAGAGCTAGGGCATTATTGCTATTACCTTCAAGGCATTGTGTGAAGTGTTTGATCTCTCTTTATTTGTTTTGTGATTGATATTCGCTATGTGGTACTCCCCGTTTATGATCATTTCATGAGGAAATTTCTTGATGGCTCATGATTTGCAAGCTAGGGCATCATACATTGTTCATGAGCTCATTGTTTAATACTGGCATTGTTTACATCTTTTCATTTGGAATGCTTGATGACCTGCGAGCTTTGAGAGCTAGGGAATCATTTCTATTACCTTCAAGGTATTGTGTGAAGTGTTTGATCTCTCTTTATTTGTTTTTTTGTTGATATTCACTATGTGGTACTCCCCGTTTATGATCATTTCATGAGGAAATGTCTTGATGGCTCGCAGGTTGCAAGCTAGGGCATCATACATTGTTCATGAGCTCACTTTTTAATACTAGCATTGTTCATGAGCTCACTGTTTAATATCTGGCATCATGCAAACATACATTAATACAATTACTATTTTGAATTTGAGCTCGAGCATCATGCAATGTTATTGTTGTCATTGCATGCTTGTTGCTATTGTGCACCATATATTGTTTTATACACTATTTATTTCATTGAGATTGTGAGCTTGGCATTTGTAATGTATTTTTTGTTATTGGATCAATGCTACCATGTTGTTGAGTCTGTGTATGGCTTGACTATGCACATGCATAATTGTAGATGAGGATCAGTAATAGGGTGCCAGGCATTGCTTAGATCCTTTGGATCTAACCCCATCTTTTCCTTCCTTGCAAGTTTTGGATCATAAAAGAGCATACTTGATTGAAGCTCAGGTCAACACTTTATTACTTCATTAAGATTATATTATCGTAAGTAAAAACATTACACAGTGGCATTCAGATTAAGTATAATATGAATTCACATGCCTTTAATTATGATACACTTTTGAAATTATCACTCATTGGTCATTTGACAATTCAAGATATAAGTATCAGAATATAAACTATTGTAAAAGGAAGAAACACATATGTATCATCATTTAATACTGGAATTGTTCATGAGCTCACTATTTAATATCTGGCCAGGCCTTGTAAATGGTACTAGGCCAACTCAATTAGCCCAACAAAATGTGTCATGTTTATCTTTGTCAAATACATTCGTTCACCATTTTGTTCTTGTTCTTCACATTAATATTGCATCAAAAGTAATTGTAAACAATGATTCAAAGAAAAAAGAAAAAACTACAATAGATCAGACCTAAAAATAATACAGTCAACTACAATATCTCACAATCTCAATGAAAAAAATAGTGTATAAAACAATATATGGTGCACAACAGTAGCAAGAATGCAATGACAACAATAACATTGCATGATGCCCGAGCTCAAATTCAAAACAGTAAATGTATTAATGTATGATCTAATAGCAACAACCTCATTGATCATTACCTTTCACTCCTCCATCATTATAGAATTAGAATAACCTATAGGAGTAGTGGTTGTAACTGGTACATGGCTTAGACGGTATGCTATGAAGAACCCTAGGTTGTGGTTGTTCGAGGATTGGGAGATACACAGAAAGATTCTTCATTATTCAAACCTTGTCATTACATCAAATGTCCACTTGATCAAATATGGGGGAAGACCACATTATAAAAATCTTTGGAAGTTTCATGAGTCAGACCACGAGGCAATACTTGAGACAATCAAGGGTAGGGCAGATCTAATTGGTTTATTGGACTAAATGGAGATACAAAATATTGTAATGTCAAATTTATATAGCATTGTAAATTGGGTGGACTATAAATTGCTCATGCATTACCCTGTATGTATAACGAGGAGTTTGTAAGATTTAATGACAACCTTTCTCTTCTATTTTTTGGGGCAATACCAGAGGTTTTCTCTGCTCAGCTCTTTCCTCTTGTGCTCCTAATGAGCATAGAGAGAGGCCAAAGAATCTTACAAGCCTAAAATGTTAGTATACACTATATGGCCTCATAATGACTAAGCCAAAGGGGTTTTCTGATTCAAAAGACTTAGTAGCCTTCAGGGCCATTTTCTTTTATGTTGCGTTAACAGGACGTCTACTAGAAAAATTATGACTGCGCATCCCTCTGCTCATCTCTTCAGTTTTTGTTTTCATAGATTTCACCATCTAACGTTCTGTTTCAGTAAGAGATGGATGGAAATATTCATGACTCTCATAATAATGGTCTACATATAAATAATTATGAGGCCATATAGTGTATACCAACATTTTAGGCTTGTAAGATTCCCTGGCATTTCTCTATGCTCATTAGGAGCACTGGAGGAAAGAGCTAAGCAGAGAAAACCTCCGGTATTGCCCAAAAAATAGAAGAGAAAGGTTGTCATTAAATCTTACAAACTTCTCATTATACATATGGGGTAATTCATGAGCAATTTATAGTCCACCCAATTTACAGTGCTATATAAATTTGACATTACAATATTGTGTATCTCCATTTAGTCCAATGAACCAATTGGATCTTCCCTACCCTTGATTGTCTCAAGTATTGCCTCGTGGTTTGACTCACAAAACTTCCAAAGAGTTTTATTATGTGGTCTTCCCCCATATCTGATCAAGTGGACATTTAATGTAATGACAAGGTTTGAATGATGAATAATTTTTATGCATGTCTCCCAATCCTCAAATAACCACAACCTAGGGTTCTTCATAGCATGGTGTCTAAGCCATGTACCAATTACAACCACTAATCCTATAGGGTATTCTAATTCTTCACCATCGATAACCAAGTGATCCAATTTCTTTTTTTCCTCAACACAATGACACACATAAAGAACATGCACATAAACACCACAAATGAGAAACATAAATGTAGATATCACAACAGCTAAGAAACATAAATGTAGGCATCATGGTCACAATTTTTTGGAGACACAATATAATTGAATGGTATACCCAGAAAATGAAACACAACTATATATCACTCCTTTGGCTCCAAGTTTACACTACAGTAAACAAACCCATAGATAAAGAATAAATTTAGAGAGCGGAGGAGAGCGATAATGAACAAAATAATATAGGGTCCCTATATTATTTCAGTCATTATCACTCTCCTCCTACACTCTCTAAATTTATTTTTTATTTATGGGTTTTGGTTTACTGCAGTGTCGACTAATTAGAACTAGAGGCGTAGTGGTTGTGTTGCATCGTCTAGGTATACCACTCAATTATGTCGTGTTTCCGAAAAATTGTGACCATGATGCCTACATTTATGTTTCTTAGCTATTGTGTCCTGGGACCCCTTATGACCCTTTACAACCCTTTACAATCCCTAAGAATACATCTTAGAGGTCTTAAAATGTCATAAAGGGTCATAAGAGGCTCCTAGGAGGGGTCAAATGAGCTTCCACCTTCACGTGGTTGGCCCTGTTAAGTAGAGAATGTTAAACTATTCTCAAAACAAAGAGAAGCTCAATAATTTAAGATCTCAATCCACGTACGAAAAATATATATCAATCCATCTCAATGGCTACCAAATCAATAGATCTCTGCCAAGAACCCAATCACAAAAAAACACCACAGACCGCACCATGAACCCATTGTGAAGAGGTATCCAATGTCTCATAAGTCACATCAAATGACCCACTTTCTATAATCTAAGTCTCTCAACTCAGTTCACCAAGAAGAAGACTTCTCCCAAGTCATCACGGACACCATAGAGATCTACGAATCTCCAATGTGCAAGTTATGCATGTCACTCTCTCGACATCACATCTAACTCAATAATCCACAAGCTGCTACCAAATCTACTGCAAAGTCATCTCTGAATGATCTATAACCAAATCACAAGCAGGAACCAAATCTGCTAGAACACCCTTCTAAATCAATACCAACCTGATCGACAAATTTTATTTTATTTTTAAAATTGATTTGCGTGTCAATTGTGATAGCCATAAAACCATGATGGTTATCTATCAAAACAATCTGACATCCAGCCATCGCAAGTACAACATCAATGTTAGTAAAAAATTATAAATGACAGATAGTCATCATAAGATTCAAATGACACTCCGTCCCATGTAAAGCATCATTGTCATTCAAAATTACAAACAACGTATATCTGTAGTACATTTTCGATGGACATCCATCGCACAAATAGCATCTCCATCGGCAAACAAATTACAAATGATGGACACTCGTCGGAAGGTTCTGATGGGTCACCGCCATTATTTTTTTGCGACAGATAGGTGTCATAATTGGGACGGCTACAAATAGGTCTGATGCCAGGTTCACCTTGTTGGCACCCCCTTCTTGCAACTTCCATTGTTGTCGTAATTATGATGCCAATTGAAACCGTCAGTTTTTCTGACTGCAAAATTGTGATGTCGAGTGGTGTCACTATATCGATGGTTAACTATCCTAATTTAGATGACCCTCCATTAGAAAAGGGTCTCAAATGTACTAGTGAATAGGTACTAAGAGGGGGGTGAATCAGTCTATAATACTTCACCGGTTTAAACTGATAACCTCTTAATTGTAGAAAAATACACTTTCATGACTATAAAGAATAAGAATGAAATGTAATGTATCAATGCAATGAAATCATAAAAATTCCATACACACAATACTTTAATTTTGGTATCACAAAAACCCTTGGTTAGAGGGAAAAACTGTTGTGGGGATGACACCCACAAATCTTCACTATAGTAGAGAAGTATTGCCTAGTTAAGAGCTACAAATTTCACTTTCTGGGTGACTCACTCTATTAGGAGTGACTGATACATTGTTAGATGTATCTAAAATACCTATTACAGACTACCCTGCTATGGGATTTTATCCCACTATTAGAGACTTGTTGAAAGCTATTAGGAATACAACAAGAAAATTGACCTATAATTTGCACTCTTTAATTCTTGATCAGCTCCTTTTAGTTCTATTTCTATTCATTCAAACCTTTTGCATATTTTCTAAAGTCATCTCTATGACCACACTTTTTTTCTGTATCAATCACTTCAAATTCAAAAAAATATCTATCTCTTACTCTCTCTTCTTATTTCTCTATGTCCACCCTCTCATGTGAAACATTTTTTGGTACTTTATCCCTCTAGCATGAAAACCTAATTGTCAAAAACCTAAATCTTTCACCGTATTGGTTAGGTAGATATTAATGCCTATCATTTCCTAGGTGTGTAAATGCTTCATTATTATTTTTTAATTATACCTTTAAATTATTATAAAGTCAATTTGATCATTCCCTATAAACTTCTTTAATTGACTCTCTAATCTATGTATTACATTTTTTGTTTTTGTCAATATTAAATGAATTTTCTTCTACTATGATCAGTTTCATCGATTCCTCAAAACTATTTATCTTTCACCTATTTGTTTTCTGGTTAGTAGGCAGTTTACCGCTTCACATGTTTACTTATTTTTCAATAGATCTTTACCTATTACCATCACCATTTAGTCATTTACCAATAGTGTAGTTCATGAATGGGTGAATTGGTTTACCGATTGTGTGCATGTTTACCAATGGGTAGAACCTTCTTAACTATGTAATGGTTTTCCAGTGATGAAAACCATACTTTCCAAAATCATCATCAATGAACTCATTGTGATTCTTCAATCAACATTCTCCCTCTTTGGCATTGATGGAAAAACCTTACAACTCTAATATACAGCTCCCCCTTACAAATTTATCATATTTCCCAACACTCCCCATTTGTTACATTTCAATATACATCTCCCCCTTTTCGACAATAAATGTCAAAGACTATATCCAAGAAACTTACAATTCCAAAATGATATATACAAGTTGTAATACCCCAAAATTGGCACCTATTTAATTTCATCAATTTTGGTGCATTATCTCAATTTTACATCACCAAAGTCCTAGTTCCCTAGGCAATTTTCTCTCTCCTACCTGACTTAATTTGACTTGATGTCAATTGCAAAGACCATAAATTGCAATAATCAAATATTAATATTAATTCCTAAAGTCCTTGACTTTAATTAGCTAAATTACCTCTATGATAATTTAATTTAGTTCTAAAGTCCTAAGCACTTTGAATTAAATTAAAATCTACCCCTTTGGCTAATTACCCTTAAAAAGGAATTAATTAATTGCTTGTTATTTGAATCGACACCTTTTCTTGAATTAATAATTTGAGATATTCGAAAGGTCCTCATGTGGCATTTTCCATTCTTTTAATAAAGTAATTCATGCTTATTTGTCCCAAAAGGGATATGAAGGGTTAGGAGTTTCGAATCAAGAAACTCTTCCTCCTCCTCTTGGCTCTTCTATTTATTTGGTCTCTTTTTCTTCATTAGGAGAGCAATTTTTGAGAGCATCTACACTATAGGCATTTTTTAGTCTCATTTGATTCATTGTTTTCAAAGCTTTTTATTGCATTTATTAGATTAATATCTCATTATTAGCATGATCTTTGCATCACATTTTAGACTAAATTTGCTTATTTGTTCTTAGTTTAATATCATATTTCTTTCAAGTTCTTAGATTAAGTTGCATCTCATCTTTATTTTCAAGCTCTTAGATTAATTGCATCCTCATTCTTAGATTAAATTGCACTTCATCTTAGCTTAATTGCATTCTTTCTCATCTTTATTGCTTCTTGGAAATCCTCCATTGTTGAATTGGTCTCCTGGCTGTTGGCTCTTGTTCTGAGAGTATTCAAACACCCCATTCACATAGGAGGCAACATGTCACCTCACCATGGAATTTGGATTGAGTTCTTCATACTCTCTCTCAAATTCTATCAAGTGAATAATGACCATGTTGTGTTGTGCCTGATTTAGAGGTCACATTCAGTCACATACACAAGTGTGCTTACCGCTCATAGTTTGTCAACCACAATCTTGAATTTTTTTAGTTGTACTGGCTAGTAATTGGTCTCATGATTGTTTCAAATTCTTTGGTGCAATATATTGATCATGGAGATCATATGCTAGCTCTTCCATGTTGTCCATGGTGCTCAAGTCTGGGGTGGAAATCAATTCTACACTTTTCTTTACATATGCTTGCATGATATCCATGTTAGGAGTCAAAATACCCTGTAACTCTAGTAGAGGTAACCTTATTCTGTCTTCTTCCACCTTGAGTTCACTTTCTTGAAATAATATGTCCCTCATTAATTTTGTGTGCTCCATCATTGATGGATTTAGTGGATCTAGCTTGCTCAAAGTTATATCCTTTTTGTATTTAGGTTCGGCTAGCTTTCCCTTTAGGTCAGTAGTGAAGTTTGTAAGAATAGATAGTTTTCCAAGTATCTTACTAGCTTCTATCAATGTAGTCTTCATCTCTTTCACCATCTCAAGTAATGATACTTCGACAATGGAAATATTTTGTAATATTTTCTCCATGAGTTCTTTCTCTAACCTCTTCTTTGCTCTTGTAGTTATCTGTTCTTCTAGGTCATGTTCTGAAGTTGTGATTGCATCAACTAGTGTCTTAAGTTGATCAATCAGTTGCTCATCATTATCAATTTTTACATCAGGAATTAAGTCTAACAATAAAGTAACTATTTTATTCAATATTCTTCCCTTTTGATGCTTCCTCTTTTCTCTATCTTTTCTAGCTTAAATCTTGACTAATTTGTGAGTGTAAAGTAGCATTTCCTTGTACTTCATCTTCTTTGGATCCTTCTTCAACAAGTAAAATTTAGGATCATCATCATCTTCATCATCATCATCTTTATTTCTTTGTCTCTTCTTTTATGTACTTGTGTCCTTTTTGACCGTTTGAGATCTACAAGAGGTGTTTCCCTATGTAGTCACACCTACACCTCTTGATGTCTTCTCTTCATCCTTATGTATGACCTCACTTCCATCCTTCTTAGGTTCATATCCTATTTTATTTTCCTTATCTTATTCCTTTTTTTCTCTTGATTAGGTTGTAACTGATTCTAGTGATCTATGTGTCCTTTCTCACCTATATCTTTGTGTTGTTCCTGGGGTTGATATTTTGCTTCCTCTGGTGGAATGTTTGAATCCATAGGTTGTTCTTTCACCTCTTTCATATGTTTAGTATGTTTTCTTTGCATTGCTTCATCTCTTTATTTTTCCTCAGTATCAACAATGTTCCCTTGTTGCTCAATTGGGTTCACCATAAGTGGTCTTTCCAGTAGTTCATATTCAAATTTGATTACTTGTGGATCAGTGGTGAATTTTTCTATAACTTTATTGATTTTATCCATGGTGAAATTTAGTTCAGTTCTCATATTTTGACCAAGCATGTCACCAATCAAATCAAATTTAATTCAGTTCTCATATTTTAACCAAGCATGTCACCAATCAAATCATCAATTTTAAATTTATTATCAACCTATGACGGTCCAAATTCATCATGTAAATATAGTTTGTCAAGGTTAAAAATAAATTCCTAGATGTTAATCATTTCATCTTGTACTTCACTTTCAAGATCTCCAAGTAAAATAGTATTCATGCTTTTTCTTTTGAATTCATCTTTGTACTTGTCCTTTATTATCTCTACATCATTTGTTTTTATTCATCGCATTATATCCATTAAAGTCTTCATTCAGGTATGTTCTTCATGTTGAGATGTAGAGTCCCATCTAACATGTAGTGCATCAAAAAATTCAATAGGTACATGATTCTTAAGATCTTTTGGATATTTATTGAATTTGTGAAAATCAAATATTAAGGTATTTGCAATAACCTTCTTATCATCATTAGACAAATTTCTAATCTAACTCTTCTTATGTTTCCTACAAGACCATGTTCTCATACATATCCTCAACAAGTTTTGTGGCTATCTTAGGTATTTTTACAGTTGTCTTTCCAATTCTCTTACCTAATTCAAGAACCTGTCTTTCTAAATTTTCACTTTCTTCATTAACAATGGTTTTCTTATTTCTTTTGTTACTAGGAGGATTCTTAGATTGGCTCCTATTTTTTCTCTTCTTATATGTCTTAGGTTTTATAATTGTAGTGCTTGATTTTTTTAGTTGAGTGATCTCAACTCCCTTTTCTTCGGCATGATGCTCCTCAACTTTGACATTTTCACGTATTTCAGGTAGGGAAGGCATACCTGTCGATATCTCATTCTTCTTGGCTTTTCTCTTAGTATGAACATCAAGAATAATGTTAGGTTTCTTAGTAGTGGAATTTATCTCCTCTCTTGTTCCATATTTCTTTTAAAATTTATCTAACGCTTTGTTGGATTTCCTCTCAATTATGGGTGTGTTTATGTCTAAAATGATTCTCTTGAATTCTTCTTCATATGTCCCAAATATTTTTACACCTTTTTTCTTGTCTTGGCTCAATAGGTATTTAGCATTCAGTATGAGAACTTCCTCTCTTACCCCATATCCCATTGATATAACTCATGAAGTCCTAGGTTCTACTACTTGCATCTTACATGTGCTAGTGTCAACTAATAAATAGATGGTATCCTTGTATTTTTAAAGAATATGTGGAGGTATCCTAAACCTCTTGTACATCCTTATTTGAAAATATTTGAAATAATCCCACATAATTATGTTGAACTCTTCCTCTAAGTGACATATATACTCAGTCATTTGATATAGGTCTTGCCTATAAGTTTTCCAAACAATCTTACCAATTCTACAAAAATAATTATGTACATAGTGTTGGAAACTACAATTGAAGAAATTGTTGTATTGTCATTGATGTCAAACCTTAACTGGTAAGACTGTTTCTATTTAAGAAAGTACTATATCTATTTGATTGTTGTGAAGGGGAAAGGCAAGGTTGGTAACAATAGCACCTAAGGAAAGGTTGAGTTATCTTGATATTTCAATGAGTACTTGATTATGTGGCACAATGATAAGATAATGTATTATTTATCTAAGTATGAATGAAGACTAAACTGGTAGGCTTAACCGAGAAAAAGTGAAGAAATCTAGTTTAAGCCGAGTGATGTTAGTGTCGACTAAGCTAGTATATGCCGAGTAAATTCAGTGTTGACCGAACATCAGTTAATTGTTGAGGAAGATAGTATTAGCTGAGGAAATAGTTTTTGAGGAGACTGAGCTTTCTAATGAAGACCGAGGAGTTGAACACTGTATTGACCGAGCGTTAGTATTTTACATTTGAGGAAGAATTCATATTTCCAGCCGACATCATTGAATTCTTGGATTATGTAAAATGTGTTGACTTTATTTATTGATTGTACAAAAGCATTTAATGCATTGTAAAATGTTCTATTGTGAATCTATTAAGAGATTTGAGATATTTCTAGAAGGATAGCCAAAGAACATAAAGTAGGAAGGATTCAATGAATCTTACCTAACCCTAAGATCTATGAAGGAGATTAAGCAGAAAAAGATGTATTGACCTAATTGAGGAAGTATTAAGGAAACCTAAGCATGAGGTTAACAAGAGAGAGGATGTTGAAAGTTTTTTTGATGTTATTGACTATACAAGCAGAGAAGGTTGAAGGAGAAGTTTTGTGATTTCTTGAAGGGAGTTCCGACAAGATCACAGATGGTGATGGTAAAGGTTCATAGTCAATAAGCTAGCATATGTGTACAGAACTGGATCTAATATTTGGAAAGGTTGGCTTTTCACCGAGCTCACTTCAGAAGAGTGAACATAATAGTAACATGTTACAAAGTGGTTTTTCCCAAATTAGGTTTCCACTATAAATCCTAGTGTTAATACTTGTGTGAATGTTTTGGTTTGAACATTTTTGTGTTTTACAAGTTAGATACTATTGGATAACTGGACTGCATAGTTATATGTTTCTGTTATGTAATCAGTAATGACCGAGTAGCTATTGGTTATTGGATCTAATTTGTTGAAGAGATTTAAAGTTTGTTTTATACATCTAGACCTAAGAACAACTAATTCACCCCCCCCCCCCTCTTTGTTTCTCTAAATCATATTAACAATTGGTATCAAAGTTGTTGGTGCTTACAAAGAACAAGTTTCAAGGTACTTGAAGCAAATGATCAGGATGTATAAGGAGGTACCAAAGTTGAATAAGGAGAACTTCCCTACATGGAAAAGCTTGATGAAGCTGCATCTGATTGGTATTGGTGATTCTACAAAATATTATATTAAGCATGATTATGTCACACTTGTTGCACCTCTTACTGCTGAGGAAATGAAAGCTAAACAAGAGCACAACCAAGCAATGTTGGAGATTGCATCTTCCCTAAGTTATCTAGAATTTGAAGACATCAAAGACTGTAGTAATGCAAAGAAGATGTGGGACACTCTTGCAAACATCTATGGTGGTGACATAAATGTATTGAGATAAAAATCTGAGAGCCCAAGAGGTAAATTTGATGAAATGAGAATGCAAGAAGGTGAGAATATTGCACAATATTGTGGTAGAATAAAAGAAGTTGTAAATGCTATTAGAGGAGCAAATGGAACTATTGATCATGAAAATATAATTGGAAAAGTATTGAGAACTCTACATCCTATTTATGCCATCAAAATTTCAACAATTCAAAAATCTAGATGTAACCCTAACAATGCTCTTGCTTTGGAAAGTTTGGTTGGTAAGCTTACTACTTTTGAACTTTCTAACTATGATAACTTCACTGTTTGTAATGTTGAATCTGCTTTTAATTCACAAATGGTTATGAGTAAGTCAAAGGAGAAAGAAAGATGCATCAGTGAAAGTGAAAGTGAAAATGAAAGTGACAGTGACACATTTGATGAAGAACTTGAAGATCTAGAAGCTCTTATGGCTAGAAGATTGCAAAGGGGAAAAGGAAAGTACAAAGGTAAACTCCCTATTATATGTTTTTCATGTAATAAATTTGGTCATATAGCTACTAGATGTCCTGACAGGGATGATAAGGATGAATAAAGAGAGCAAGCATAAAGACAAAAGAGAAGATAGAGGTTACCGAAGATACAAGGACTACAAAGGAAAAGGTAAGAAATCCTGCTATACTACCAAAGAAGAGACTGACACTGATAGTGATGATTTTCAAATTGAGGTTGTCTATGTTGCAATGCAAGATGAATCTGATGAGGATGAGAAAATTGTATTGATATCTTATGTGAAGAAAAATGATAAATGGATTATTGACAGTGGTTGTTCACATCACATGACTGGTGATAAGAGTAAGTTTGATACCTTAGATCATTATAAAGGTAGGAGTGTGAAATTTGGTAATGATGCACCATGTCTTGTTAGAGGAAAAGGATTGATTAAGCTAATTGATAACATCACTTGTGAAAATGCTTATTGGGTTGAGGGTCTAAACTATAATCTATTGAGTGTTGCATAGCTTAATAGCACTGACTAATGAGTGGAATTTCATCATAGGAAGGCCAAAATATTTGATGCCACTGGTGAACTGATTGGAAGTGTAGAACAGACAAGAGGTAATTTGTTCTATCTAGACCTATCTAAAGAAACATCTATGATTGCACAACTTGATGATATTTGGTTATGGCATAAGCAGCTATTGATGAACTACAACTGATTTAGAACCTGAATGGAGAATCTATAATTCAAGATTACTGAGAAGTTGCTGATTAGATATGCAAGATAATTAAATCAGTATTATGTTGTCATTGATGTCAACTAGCTTGACAGTACTTATCTTGTAAGTTACTATACTGACACATCTGAAGAAAGGTGAAAGAGATGAAGAACAAAAATATCTACATGAGGAATATGTATATGTCAGATGAGGATAAGGAATACACTGAGTAACTTGTTGATGAGTCTATGACTTGATGATATCAACTTTATTATGTTGCATTCATCTATGATGAAGAATAGAGCTAAAAGACACAAAGTAGTGTTGTCGGTAAATAAAGCATTTCAGTATACACTGATGGAGTGTAGTGTATACTGAGTGCAATGTTAACCGAGCTTGTGTTCACCGACGCATTTCTTTGTTAACCGAGCAGAACAAAAAGGAATTAAATGATCAGTTTAGCCGATAAAGTGATGAGCTGTAAAGCGTATGAAATTGAGATAATAGATAAGGTTTTTAATGAAGATCGATGGCTAACATAATTCAAGGAAGATCTACTAGAGCAGATTGAAATGTGTTATTGACACATCAGTCGAGGAAGCTTAAAGCGGAAAAATCTGATGGAGGAAAACAAAATGATTTTCTCATCTATATAAGAGACATTGGTTTCATTGTTGAAGAGAGCCGGAAGAAGAAGATACTGCAAAATTATTGCGTGAAGGGTTTTTCATGCATTCTGATCACACTGGTTAATAAGAACCGAGTTGTGGAACAATTACCGAGCTATAGAGAGTAATTACCGATGGACAGTAAGTTGATATAGTATTGAATCTGAAGTGATATATTGATCAGAAAGATTTGAATGAGCTAAAAATTTATCTGTAAACTTCACTTGAAGTTGTTTCATGACATATCATCTACTATTACATATTTAACCATTGTACACAGTCAAATCTCTTAATCGAGTGGACTATGAAAGTCTTTTGATGTTTCATTCATAGAGTGAACATTGTTATCTTGTCAACCCCAGAGTGACTGTTGGTTGGACGATAACTTATGTTCTAAAATCCTCTAACAAGGTCACACCTAAAAGTAGGTTTGTAACCTTTAACAGGGTTGGGTCTTCACTGACCTCACTTCAGAAGAGTGAACAATTTTGGGTTGTCGGTCCCAGGTGGTTTTTCCCTTCACAGGGTTTCCACATTAAATCTCTTGTGTTATGTGTTGATTTTGATATTTGCTTGTTATCATACTTTGCATATTACATGTTAGATTTGATTGGTAACTACTATAAATTTTAGACTGACAATCAGTAAAAATACAAATAGTGAAAGTATTTTATGTTTACGAAGTAGCAGAAGTTGAAGAATTTGTTTTGGATTATACATTTTGTTTTGGGACACTGGATAACTGATTCACCCCCCTCTTAGTTATTCTAACAATTGGTATCAGAGCTATGGTTGCTTAGAATAGAGTTTTAAGGACTCTAGCACAAAGGTCTAAAGATGTATAAGAGGGAAGTGCCAAAGCTGAACAAAGATAACTTCATATTATGGCAAAGCTGGATGAAGTTGCACATATCTAGAATTGGGAATTTTGCACTAGAATTGATGGAGAATGGCTACATTGAACCGACACCAGGTCCCCTGACACTTGATCAACTAAAGGACAGGCATGAACACAATATTATTATGATGGAACTTGCTGCTACCTGTACCGATGCCGAATTTGAAAACATCAAGGGCTGTGATACTGCTAAGAATATGTGGGATAAACTGACTCTAATATATAATGGAGATTTGAATGTTAAGAGAGCCCGACCTAAAAGCCTAAGAGGCAAATTCGATGATATGAAGATGAAGGAAGGTGAGAACATTGTGCAATACACAAATAGACTAAAAGAAGTAGTACATGCTATTAGAGCATCTGATGGAGTTATTGATGATGAAACAGTGATAAGTAATATTCTCAGAACTTTATTGCCAGTTTATGGAATCAAGATCTTTGCAATTCATGAAACAAGAGCTACATCGAATCTTACTCTTGACACACTAATAGTAAGCTTACAACCTTTGAATTGAATAATTTTGACAATAGTTTTGTACCTTCTGTTGAATCCGCTTTCATGTCTTCTTTGAAGATTGGTAAGTCTAGTAGCAGGAATAATAAGAATAATGATAGTGATAGTAATACCGATGATGAACTTGATGAGTTTGAAGCTCTTATGGCTAGAATATTGCCCAAAGGTAAGGGAAGGTATAGAGGCAAGTTACCTTTAGCATGTTTTAACTGTAAAGAAGTTGGCCACATCACTGCTAGATGTCTGAATAAGAAAGATGATGATAGATCCAGAGACCAATCTAAAGGAAGCTATGGGAGAAGAGTCAACAAAGGCTACCAACACAACAACAGAGATAGCCAAGATAGCTATGACAAAGGGAAAAAGGTATGTTACATAGCTAAAGAATTTGAATCTGAATCTGACACTGATGATGATGTAGAAGTAGTATTTGTTGCTATGAAAGATGATTTAGAGGAAGAAGAGAAACATGAAGAAACAGCACTGATCTCTAAAGTAAAAAGAAATGATACATGGATCATAGACAGTGGTTGTACACATCATATGACTGGTGATATAGAGAAATTTGATCTACTTGATGAATATTATGGAGGATCTATAAGGATGGGAAATGATGCACCTTGTATGCTGAGAGGTAAAGGTTCACTAATGATTAATGATAGAATAAAATGTGAAAATGCATATTGGGTAGATGGACTGAACTATAATTTGTTAAGTGTGGCATAGCTAAATAACTCAGGCCACTGACTTGCATTTGAGAGAAGAAAGGTAAAAATCTATGATAATGGAGGAAGACTTGTCGGAACCGGTACATAATCTAGAGGTAATCTATTTTATCTTGATATTGATCAGTCTTCTTGTTTATTAATAAAGGATGAAGATGCATGGTTGTGGCATAAAAGGTTATGTCATGTGAAGTTTTATAACATGATCAAGATTAGTAAGAGGCAAAGAGTTAGAAGGTTGCCTAACTTGTCAAAACTAGATCATGCTATGTGCCATGAATGTCAGAAAGGTAAGATGACTAAGTTTAGTTTTAAAAGAAAAGACTACTCAACAAAGAAGATACATGAGTTGGTTCATACTGACCTATGTGGTCCTATGAGAACTCAAAGTTATTATGGTGATAGATACTTTATTATTTTTGTTGATGACTATACTAGACTGATGACTGTTATGTTCTTGAAAGAGAAATCTGAAGCTTTTAAGATGTTTAAGTGGTATAAGGAAAAAGTAGAAAAAGAGACTGGAAAAGAATTAAAATGCTTAAGATCTGATAGAGGAGGTGAATTTATCTCTAATGAATTTACTAATTTTTGTAATGAGCATGGTATTAAGAGACAGGCCTCTACACTGAAGACACCTCAGCAGAATGAGATTGCTAAAAGAAGGAATAGGTCAATCATTGACTATGCAAGGACACTGATGATACAAAAGAATATTTCTTAGACATATTTGAGGGAAGCTGTCAGCATAGCTGTATATGTGCTTAACCGAGTACAACTAAAGAAGAACACCAAACAGACACCTTATGAGCTATGGTTTGGACACAAACCTACTGTAAGTTATTTCAAGATTTTTGGAAGCAAATGTTTTATTCTGAAAGATGAGAGAAATGGGAGATTTGATTCTAAAGGTGATGAAGGAATATTCTTGGGATATTCTACTAAGAGTAAAGCATACAAATGTCTGAATAAGGTTACAAATAAGATAATTGAAAGTACTAATGTCCGTGATGATGAGGTTGATGATAAGAACACAAAGGAGAGAAAGGAACCAGAAGACTATGGTAGATTCACTTACATTGAACTTCCTAACTATCTACCAAAGTCGCAACCTGTGATAACCGGTCAACAGGAAAATAACCCTGAGGAACAGGAAAGGGAAACCGATGAACAAGATGGTGCTATCGAGCAAGCACATGAACCTAAATAGGATGAATAAGAAAGAAGAAACCAAGTACTGGCTAGTTTTTTTAAAAGACATCATCCTAAGACAAATTATTGGAGACAGACAAGCTGGCATGCAGACAAGAAGCAAAGCAAGACAAGGTACATGTCTAGTTTGTGAATTTGAACCAAAAAATGTAAAAGTTGCATTAGAGAATGAAGAATGGGATAATGCAATGAAAGAGGAAATAGAGAAAATAGAGAAAAAAAAAACCTAGAGCTTAGTACCCTGACCAAAGGACAAGAATGTTATCAGTACTAAATGGATATTCAGGAACAAACTGAATGACAATGGTGAAGTGACAAGAAATAAAGTGAGATTAGTATGCAAGGGATATGCACAAGAGTAAGGCATTGACTATGGTGAGATAGTTGCACCTATTGCTAGATTGGAAGGTGTTAGAATGCTACTTGCATATGCTGCACACAAGAAATTTAAGGTTTATCAAATGGATGTGAAGTCAGCATTTCTGAATGGTATACTTGAAGAAGAGGTCTACATAGAACAACCTAAAGGATTCATTGATCCAGACAATAGAGACATGGTATGTAGATTACACAAAGCCTTATATGGTTTGAAGCAAGCACTGAGAGCATGGTATGAAAGGTTGCATACTTACTTGTTAAGTATTGGATTTGTAAGAACTAGTGAGAATAGCAATTTGTACATGAAAGGTGATACTAATGACATTGTTATTATTGCTGAAATTTTCATTGATGGTATTATTTTTGGAGGTCAAGATCATGTATGTAAATCTTTTGCTGATGACATGAGGAATGAGTTTGAAATGTCTATGTTCAGAGAGATTAAATTCTTTCTAGGATTACAAGTGATTCAGCAAAGTGATGGGATATTCATCACATAGTACAAGTACATAAAGGAAGTCTTGAAGACATTTGGCATGGAAGATGCTAAACCTATGGGAACACTGATGGCTACTAGAAGTAAATTAACAAAGGAAGATGAGACTACAGAGGTAAACTAGACACTTTACCTATCCATGATTGGTAAGCTAATGTATGTAGTTCATAGTAGACTAGATATAGCACATGTTGTGGGAATTGTTGCTAGATATTCTGCTAATCCTAGAGAATCACACATGATTGCTACTAAAAGGATCTTAAGATACTTGAAAAAGATAGAGGATTATGAATTATGGTATCCTAAGGAAGGTAAGTTTGAGTTGAAGGTTTATATCGATGCTGATTGGGCTGGAAATGTGGATGACAGAAAAAGCACCACCGGAGGAGCATTTTTCTTTGGTGAAAGACTTGTAACCTAGACAAGTAAAAAGTAGGCTTGTATTTCTCAGTCTACAACTGAAGTAGAGTATGTTTCTGCTGCTACTAATTTCTCAAACATTGCATATATTAGGCAAGTGTTAGAAGGAATGAATGAGGTAATCACTGACCTGGTGATTATATACTGTGACAACACAAGTGCTATTAATATTTCAAAGAATCCAGTGATGCACTCTAAGACAAAGCATATATCAATTAAGTATCATTACTTAAGAGAACAAGTGCAAGAGAAGCAAGTGAAGTTAGAATTTGTTACATCTAAAGAACAACTTGTAGATATCTTTACAAATCCTCTACCGAAGGACACATTTGAATATTTGAGGACTAGACTTGGGGTTTGTACCCTGTCTATCGGTCACTAATGTGATCTGGATGTTGCATCAGCCTAATCTTATCAGAAGATCATTCATGTTGATGTAGCATAGTTCACACTTTGGATCATGTTCAAGGTTGTGATTAAGTTTGGAAAACTGAAACAGATTGAGATATCAGTATACTAAGATACAAAGAATGTAATGGACAACAGAGCATTACTTGGCTACTGAAGAGCTGTATGTTTATTTGTTTCTTTGGCATTATTGTCAAAGGGAGAGATAAATAATATGAAAAGGAAAGGGATAGATATGCACTGATGAGAACTATCTAAGGGAGAGATAATCTAAAAGAAATAGAACACTAAAGATCTGTTACTGAGAATAGAAGAAGGAATTTGAGAGCTAAAAAGATCATATTTGCAGAATGTCAAAGCTATATTTTTTTTAATGTTGTTTAGTAACGTAGTGATTAAACATATTAAGCAAGGGAGAGCTCACACAACATTTGTTCACAGAGTTGTAGAATACATGTTTGGTATGTGTATGGTACACTTCATATTACTTGAGTTGCCATCAATTCCAAAGGGAGAGATTGATGAACTACAACTGATTTAGAACTTGAATGGAGAATCTGTAATTCAAGATTACTGAGAAGTTGCTGATTAGATATGCAAGATGATTAAATCAGTATTATGTTGTCATTGATGTCAACTAGCTTGACAGTACTTATCTTGTAAGTTACTATACCGACACATCTGAAGAAAGGTGAAAGAGATGAAGAATAGAAATATCTACATGAGGAAGATGTATATGTTAGATGAGGATACGGAATACACTGAGTAACTTGTTGATGATTCTATGACTTGATGATATCGACTTTATTATGTTGCATTCATTTATGATGAAGAATAGAGCTAAAAGGCACAAAGTAGTGTTGTCGGTAAATAAAGCATTTCAGTATACATCGATGGAGTGTAGTTTATACTGAGCGCAGTGTTAACTAAACTTGTGTTCATCGACGCATTTCTTTGTTAATTGAGCAGAACAGAAAGGAATTAAATGATCATTTTAGCCAATAAAGTGATGAGCTATAAAGCGTATGAAATCAAGGTAATAGATAAGGTTTTTAATGAAGATCGATGGCTAACATAATTCAAGGAAGATCTAATGGAGCAAATTTAAATGTGTTATTAACACATCAGCCGAGGAAGCTTAAAGCGGCAAAATCTATGAATATGATTAAGTGGCAAAATCTGATGGAGGAAAAGAAAATGATTTACTCGTCTATATAAGAGACATTGGTTTCATTATTGAAGAGAGCTGAAAGAAGAAGATACTACAGAATTATCACGTGAAGGGTTTTTCATGCATTCTCATCATACTGGTTAATAAGAACCAAGCTGCAAAACAATTACCAAGCTATAGAGAGTAATTACCGACAAACAGTAAGTTGATATAGTATTGAATCTGAAGTGATATATTGATCAGAAAGATTTCAAAGAGTTGAACATTGATCTGTAAACTACAATTGAAGTTTTTTCATGGTAGATCATCTATTGTTACATATTTAACCATTGTACATAGTCAAATCTCTTAACTGAGTGGACTATGAAAGTCTTTTGATGTTTCATTCATAGAGTGAACATTGTTATCATGTCAACCCTAGAGTGACTTCTAGTTGGACGATAACTTCTAGTCTAAAATCCTCTAACAAGGTCACATGTAACAGTGTGTTTGTAACCTTTAACAGGGTTGGGTCTTCACCGACCTCACTTCAGAAGAGTGAACAATTTTGGGTTGCTGATCCTAGGTTTTTTTTCCCTTCCTAAGTTTTCCACGTTAAATCTCTTATGTTATGTGTTGATTGTGATATTTTCTTGTTATCATACTTTGCATATTACGTGTTATATTTGATCGGTAACTACTATAAAGTTTAGACTGACAATCGGTAAAAATACAAACAATGAAAGTATTTTATGTTTACCAAGTAGCAGAAGTTGAAGAATTTGTTTTGGATTATACATTTATTTTTGGGACACTAGATAACTGATTCACCCCCCTCTCAATTATTCTAATAGCTATGTCATGTTAACTTTGATAATCTGGTAGAAATTAGTAAGAAAAAGAAAGTGAGAGGTCTACCTAGATTGAAGAAACCTGAGAATGTAATGTGCAAAGAATGTCAGTTGGATAAGATGACAAAGTCTAGTTTCAAGAGAAAGACTTTTACTTCTGAGAATACCTTAGATTTGGTTCATACTGACCTTTGTGGACTGATGGGTGTACAAAGATATTGTGGTGCTAGATATTTTATCCTGTTTGTTGATGATTATACCAAAATGATGCATGTAATGTTCTTAAAGGAAAAATCTGATGCTTTTCAAATTTTTAAGTGGTATTTGGCTAAGGTTGAAAAGGAGATAGGTAGGAACCTGAAGTGTCTAAGATTTGACGGAGGTGGAGAATTTATATCCAATGAATTTAATATTTTTGCAATGATAGAGGATCAAAAGATAGATGTCTGCACCTAGAACTCCTCCACAGAATAGTATAGCAGAGAGAAGGAATAGATCTATCTTGGATTGTGCAAAGACATTAATGATTGAAAAGAATGTTGCACAGAAGTACTAGAAAGAAGTTGTAAGTACAGATTTTTATACTCTTAATTGAGTACAGATCAAAAATGGTACAAATCTGACACCTTATGAGTTATGGCATGGGTATGCACCTAATGTAAAGTACTTTATAATTTTTGGAAGTAAATGCTACATACTAAAGGAGAATAGGAATGGAAAATTTGATGTTAAAAGCAATGAGGTTATATTCCTAGGCTACTCCACAAAAAGTAAAGCTTATAAGTGTTTAAACTCTAACACTAAAAAAATTGTGAAAAGTGTGAATGTGAAAGTTGATGAGTATGCAGAGAAAAATGAAGCTGACAGTAAAAGAGAACCAGAAGATTATAGAACTTTTGTGTATATAGAGGAAGGAGAGGCAAGTGATAGACTTGCACCTGATGCTGAGTCTTGGGTAAGCAATGTCGAGCATCAGGAAAACAATGCTGAGAAAGAAGAAGAACATGTCGAGCAACCGGAGGAAGCTATCAAGTATCAGGGAGAGGTTGCCAAGCATTCAAAAGCTAAACCTGACAATCTTGTTGGTGAACCTGAAGAGAAAAATGAAAGGAGAGCAGAACCTGTTCTAGCACAATATGTAAGGAGACATCACAAGCCTAAACAGATTATTAGAGACAAAGATACTAAAGTTCTAACCAGAAGCAAGACAAGAGAACCAACATGTTTACTATGTGAATTCAAGCCTAAGACAACAAAGGAGGCATTAGAAAATGAAGACTAGATACAAACAATGAATGAAGAGATAGACTAGATAGAGAAGAATGATACATGGACTCAGGTGCCGAGACCAAAAAATAAAAATATCATTGGGACAAAGTGGTTGTTCCGAAATAAGCTGAATGAGCATGGTCAAATCACAAGAAACAAAGCTAGGCTGGTATGCAAAGGCTACACACAAGAAGAAGGAATAGATTATGGGGAGACATTTGCCCCTGTAGCTAGATTGGAAGGAGTAAGAACCTTACTTGCATATGTTGCCTATAAAGATTTTAAGGTATACCAAATGGATGTTAAGTCTGCATTTTTAAATGGTATATTAGAAGAAGAAGTGTACATTGAACATCCAGAAGGATTTTTTGATCCAAACAAAAAATACATGGTTTGCAAACTGAATAAAGCATTGTATGGACTAAAGAAAGCTCCCAGAGCATGGTATGAGAGACTGCACAACTACCTGATACAGATTGGATTCTCAAGGACAAATGACACAAGAAATATGTACATGAAAGATGAAGAAGGTAAAGGAATCTTATTAGCTAAGATTTTTGTAGATGATATTATATTTGGTGGACAAGATGCCTTGTGTAAGAAATTTTCAAATGAAATGCAAACTGAATTTGAAATGAGTATGTTTGGGGAGATCAAATTTTTTGTTAGTTTACAAGTATATCAAATGGAGAAAGGAATTTTCATCACCCAGTCTAAATATGTTCATGAGATACTGAAAACCTTTGGTATGGAAGATTCAAGGCCAGTAAGTACTCCCATGGCTACTGGACAAAAGTTGTCTAAAAATGATGATGTTGCAGAAGTAAACAAGACTTTGTATAGATCTATGATTGGAAAGCTACAATATGTTGTACATAGTAGACCAGATATTGCTTTAGCTGTTGGGATTGTGGCAAGATTCTCTACCAATCCTAAGGAAACTCACATGATGGTTGTCAAAAGAATAATGAGATATTCAAAAGGGACTGCTGACTATGGATTGTACTAAAAGAAGCATGAAAAGTTTGAGCTAAGAGTGTATACTGATGTTGATTGGGCATGAAATGTGGATGACAAAAAGAGTACTAGTGGTGGAGCTTTCTTTCTTGGACAGATATTAGTTTCTTAGACAAGCAAGAAACAAAATTGCATTTCCCAATCTACTATTGAAGTCGAGTATGTGGTTGCAGCTGTGAACTATTCAAACTTGGTATGGATAAAGCAATTGTTGGTAGGCATGAAAGAAGAGATCACTGAACCAGTTGTCATTTTCTGTGACAACATAAGTGCTATCAACATCTCTAAGAATCCAGTGATGCACACAAATACTAAACACATTGCAATAAAGTATCATTACTTGAGAGAACTGGTACAAGATAAAGAGGCCTGAATGGAATATGTGAATACAAAGGAACAACTAGCAGACATATTCACTAAAGCTTTACCTAAAGAAGCTCATGAATATCTGAGAGGTCAATTAGGGGTCCTTCCCCTAACTGAGGTTTCCTATTCAAGCTAGGAGCACTACATCAAATGTGCTACAAAGAGTATCTAACAAGTTGATGCAGAGACAGGTCACACTTTAGGAGTAGCCTAGAGTTGTGAAAAGTATAGCAAAGCCAATAATCAGTCATAAGCAAAGATGATAGAGGGAGAAATATTGTTACTGAACTGAAAAGATGATATCTACATCTGCAGGATGTATGTTTTAGTT
The DNA here is from genome assembly GCA_027943335.1 of Chamaecyparis obtusa. Taxonomy (NCBI): domain Eukaryota; kingdom Viridiplantae; phylum Streptophyta; class Pinopsida; order Cupressales; family Cupressaceae; genus Chamaecyparis; species Chamaecyparis obtusa. The sequence goes on from BSBK01005174.1 coordinate 111,934, forward strand.
GTTGCTTTGGCATTTTTATCGAAGAGGGAGATCATCACAGATGAATACACAGAATGAAATTTTTAGGGAAGATCAAGTAAGGGGGAGAGATTCAGTGGACGGTCATACAAGCATGGCTAATTGATTCTATATCAAAATGAAGCTAAGGATATTATAAATATTTTTTATGGACAGTTAAGTTTTGGATTGGTTGGTAATTCATGTGATATTCATGTGGTGTTGCCATCAATGCCAAAGAGGGAGATTGTTGGAAACTACAATTGAAGCAATTGTTGTATTGTCATTGATGTCAAACCTTAACTAGTAAGATTGTTTCTATTTAAGAAAGTACTATATCTATTTGATTGTTGTGAAGGGGAAAGGCAAGGTTGGTAACAATAGCACCTAAGGAAAGGTTGAGTTATCTTGATATTTCAATGAGTACTTGATTATGTGGCACAATAATAAGATAATTTATTGTTTATCTAAGTATGAATGAAGACTAAATTGGTAGGCTTAACCGAGCAAAAGTGAAGAAATCTAGTTTAAGCCGAGTGATGTTAGTGTCGATCGAGTTAGTATATGTTGAGTAAATTTAGTGTTGACCGAACATCAGTTAATTTTCGAGGAAGATAGTATTAGCCGAGGAAATAGTTTTGAGGAGACCAAGCTTTCTAATGAAGACCGAGGAGTTGAACATTGTATTGAATGAGCATTAGTATTTTACATTTGAGGAAGAATTCAGATTTCCATCCGACATTGTTGAATTCTTGGATTATGTAAAATGTGTTGACTTTATTTATTGATTGTGTGAAAGCATTTAATGCATTGTAAAGCGTTCTATTGTGAATCTATTAAGAGATTTGAGATATTTCTAGAAGGATAGCCGAAGAACATAAAGTAGGAAGGATTCAATGAATCTGACCTAACCCTAAGATCTATGAAAGAGATTAAGTGGCAAAAGATGTATTGACCTAATTGAGGAAGTATTAAGGAAACCTAAGCATGAGGTTAACAAGAGAGAGGATGTTGGAAGTGTTTTTTATGTTATTGACTGTACAAGAAAAGAAGGCTAAAGGAGAAGTGTTGTGATTGCTTGAAGAGAGTTCTGAGCAGATCAGTGATGGTGATGGTAAAGGTTCACAGTCAATAAGCTAGCATATGTGTATGGAATTGGATCTGATATTTGCAAAGGTTGTTTTTTCAATGAGCTCACTTTAGAAGAGTGAACATAATAGTAACATGTTACAAAGTGGTTTTTCCCAAATTGGATTTCCACTATAAATCCTGGTGTTAATACTTGTGTGAATGTTTTGGTTTGAAAATTTATGTGTTTTACAAGTTGTATACTATTGGATAAGTGGATTGCACTATTATATGTTTATGTTATGCAATCAGTAATGACCGAGTAGCTATTGGTTATTGGATCTGATTTGTTGAAGAGTTTTAAAGTTTGTTTTATACATCTGGACCTGAGAAGAACTGATTCACCCCCCCTCTTTGTTGTTCTAAATCATATTAACACATAGAAAAACATACATACCAATAAAGAACCATACTTTATTTCCTACTTCCTTTCAGGTTGTCTTCTCTTTAAATTTGCCAATAGTTGTGATCATGTCATTTCTTCTAGTTTGTACCTCTTTCCAAATTTTAAAAACTCATAGGCTGCATAAGTTGCTCCTTGAGGAGCACTATTCAACCAACTGGATTGATAGACTTTATAACCAATAATTAAGGAGGTCAATCTCACCTCTTGTTCTATAATCTCATTAATTTTCATACTCCAGTAATCTTGTTTTGACTTGGTCAGTTCTTCTACTCCATCTCTAGATAAAATTCTTTGGGTACATTGTTCTCCATCTTCCAATAGTCATGTGACCATATGAATAAACTCCTTCAAGATTTTAATAGTTTTTTCTTCTTCTAACTAGATAAATTGATCATGATACTGACTAAGAATTTATCTAATCTATTCTTCATTGAAGACTTTTGGTAGGTCAACTAGCTGTGTTAAAACCTTAGTAACCAAATGCTTAAAATTTTATTTCAACTCACCTTTGCACATTGTTAGGTATTAATATTGAATTTTCTTATCTTCAAGTTAATTTAACTTGTAGTGGATAAATTTTCTTGTGTCTTTTGTCAGCATTACTCAAGGAGGAATTGATGATAGGGTGCCCACTCTTGCAACTTCTATTGCCTTCAATTGGTAAAGTTTGTATTCAAGTTCGGGCTCTTATGTGATCTCGATCAAGATAGGGGTGTCAACATTTTCTATCATGGATTGGGGCTTGAAATTTCTTCATCTTGATTCTTCGTAAATAATTCCAATTTTTAAACCACACAATAGATGAAAACTACTCTCTTCTCAGACAATTGATTAACAAGATGTAGAATGAATGATGATTAGGTTAACCTGGATATTTATTTTCTCAACAAGATGTCCAATGGTAACGTTAGGTATAAACATTAAATTTAGTTTACCAATAGCCTCCTCATACTCCTTTTTTGATAGGTAACTTCATTATGTGTTAACCGATAGATGTACAAATCCAAATGATAGAGCATCAATAACTAAAAAAATTCATCATATTATGTGTATCAAATTATGCTAATAGATAATTCAACTCATTAATATAAGGGATTGGTAGATATAACAATGGTATATAGTCCCTAAGAAATACTTACTAGCTTTGTTGGATGATGAATACTCTATACTAGAGGATGATGAGAAACTTGCTAATGTGTTGGTACCCTCATTTCTTTCTTCCTTCTTTCTCTGTATATTATTCATCTCATTCCTTATTTATTTAATATTTACAATCCCTTTTCATTTTCTACCTTCATTTCTCAGTGACCAATTCATGTGTCAACAATCCATTACAAGATGTCCAATCTTGTGACAATAAAAAAAAGTCATGCCTGTTGACCTCTATGGTCCAGAATTACCTCTTAGATTCCCTAATCAACAATTAACCACCATGTGTTTATGATTTACATAGATAGAACATGATACATTTATGTTTCCTTCTCTTCTTATATTACTCACCAATTGGTTAGCCATTCTCTTTCTACAATGTTCTGACCTGTGTCCATATTTGTTGCATGTATAATAGTAACCATTGAAGCTTCCTTAAGATGATCTAATCTTGATCTTAATCTACACTCATAAGCTTGGTGACCATATTTATTGTATTTATAATAGTTTCCATTAAATGTTGTACCTCTAGATATATTGATCAATCTTCTTCTATAAACATTAGATGTATGACCAGGACTTCCAGAGTTATAACAGGTAGGTTTAGTGGGTCTCTTATCTTTCATGTTGATAGGATCTTGTGATGAATTCTCTACTCCAGATTTGGATGATTCTCCAACATCAAGTTTGTTGTCACCGATATATTCTTGACCAACAGTATCCTTATGTCTTCTTTGGTTCTTCAATTTGTCATCAATTTTCTACATACTTAACTCAAAAATTTTGAGTCTTTCATTGACTTCCTCTGTAACTTTTAGATTATTCCTCAATTACTCAACCTCTTTTTTTAGTTTTCCATTTTTGGAAAGTATCTCTATTTTATCTTCACGTCTGTCATTCAATTTTTCATTCAGTGCGTTATTTTCCTATTGTAGCTATTGCATGATTGCATCTTTCTCTCCAATAGTTTATTTAGCACTTCTCTTTTCAGATTCAAGAATTTATTTTTCAATTTTAGCTTCTCTCATTCTATCAAGTATTGATGTCACCCTCAGGGATTAACTCTCTTGTTTTGTTTTCATGTTGATCAACGCTCCATTCAGGGAACTATTATTTTTCGTCAGATTTGTAATAGTTGCATTATCTTGTTTTGAGATAAAACTTCCTTTTGATAGTTCCTCAATGTTGTTGAGACTTATCCTCAACTACTCTAAGAATTCATTTATTCTTTCAAAAGATACATTCAACTTGTCTTTTAGATCATGTATTTATTTATTTGTTGGTTCTAAGGAATCCTCTAGTTGTTTCTCTTTCCTATACCTATCCATCTTACCATATCTCTCTCAAGTAGTTAAACTTCCCTCTATAGAACACTAGCTCTGATACCAATTATTGGAAATAATGGGTACTAAGAGGGGGGGTTGAATCAATACTATAATACTTCACTAGTTTAAACTAATAACCTCTTACTTGCAAAAAAATACACTTGCATAAGTATAAAGAATAATACTGAAATGTAAAGTATCAATGCAATGAAATCATAAATAGTCCATACACACAACACCTTCATTTTGGTATTGTAGAAACCATTGGTTATAGATAAAAACTACAATGGGGATGACACCCACAACTCTTCACTATAGTAGAAAAGTATTATCTAACTAAGAGATATAATTGTCACTTTATGGGTGATTCACCCTGTTAGGAGTAACTAATACATTGTGAAGTGTATCTAAAAGTCCTATTACAGACTATTTTGATAAGGGATTTTATCCCACTATTACAATGTTTACCTCTACACCTCAGTCTTTTGGATGTTAGAAACCCCCTTGGAAGGGTAATCATAGGAATAATTTAGGGAATTTAAAAGCCCCACAGCCTCAGCAGTAGCAGAAGTCCCATCAGAGTCAAGCACCGAAGCCACCACAGGGACAATAGGGCTCAAAGCCCAAGCAGTGGAACTCTTAGGGTTCCAAGAAGGGACAGAAATCACAGGCTCCTTATACACCCCCAGCACAGTCATACCAGCCCTATAAGGGGGGTTACAGTGGGTCTACTTAGAAAGGAGGATCTTTGCAGTCTGGGCCTCAGAGCATTCAGGTTCAGAATTGTAGACCGTGTTATACTTGTGATTCCATGGGGCACATACCCAGGGAATGTCCTCAGAAGGGAAATCAGCAGGCTGCGATGTTCAAGCCTACAGTTAGGGACATGGGCCAGTCCCATAGAGTGTTTGTAGCTATTGATAACAACTTGGGTGAGCATCAGGCTATAGTCATCGAGGCATCATGTATGATCAGATGTAGTGTAGTTTCTATTCTTTTTTATACTGGAGCTACTGACTCCTTTGTTTCTCCATTGGTCATGGAGCATTGCGGGCTAGTTGTAGCTAGGCAAGAGATTAGATGGGAAGTTGAGTTAGCTTCAGGAGCTAGAGTTTTAGTTACCTCTTTGGTTAGGGAGTGCTCAATTGAGATTGGTGGTTTGACCACCTTAGCAGACCTCAGAGTTACACCTCTTGGATCTTACAAACTAATTCTTGGCATGGATTGGCTTTATGCTCATAGGACCAAGCTAGATTTTCATAAGAATTTGGTCGAGTGTTTGGATGATGATAGAAATGCTACTATTATTTCTAAAATCTAGAGGCTTGTATCCCTTCGTATGATCTCTACTATGCAGCTTAAGCGAACCATGCAGAAGGGATGTCAAATGTTTTCTATCACCATCGGCGATAGGGAAGATGAGGCAAAATAGGAAACCTCATTGGATGACCATCCCATACTGCAAGAGTATGCAGATGTGTTTCCTTCAGAGCTACCTGGTATGCCACCTCTAAGGGCAGTAGACTTTCATATAGATCTACTACCATGAGAAAAACTAGTTTCTAGAACACCTTACAAGATGACCACAAATGAGCTTAATGAACTCAAGACATAGCTTGAGAAACTATTAGAGAAAGGGAACATTCATCCTAGTGTCTTTCCTTGGGGTGCACTTGTGATCTTCGTGAAGAAGAAGAATGAATCTCTTAGGTTGTATATGGATTACCGACACTTGAACAAGGTAACCATCATGAATCATTATCTACTTCCTAGGATTGATGACCTGTTTGATCAGCTTCAGGGTGCCAGAGTGTTCTCTAAGATTGACCTTAAGTTGGCGTATCACCAGTTAAGGATAGTGGATAGTGATATCCACAAGATCGCATTCTGTAATAGATATGCCACTATGAGTTCACCGTGGTTCCATTCGAACTTATGAATGCTCCAACTATATTCATGAGTCTTATGAATGGATTATTTCATACTTTCCTTGACAAGTTTGTGGCAGTATTCCTTGATGATATCTTGATCTATTCAAAGCATGAGAAAGAGCATGTAGAGAACCTGAGACAAGCTTTGCAGTGCCTTAGAGATAATCAGCATTATGGTAGCTTGTCAAAATGTGCCTTCTTCAGATCATAGGTAAAGTATTTGGGCCATGTGATATTTAGCGATGGGATCTTAGTAGACCCATCGAAGATTGAAGCCATTATGAATTGGCCAACACCTACCTTAGTGACTGAAGTGAGAAGATTCATGGGTTTATCTAGTTATTATAGACAATTTATTAAAGGGTTCTCTTGAGTAGCACACCTTATTACTTCTCTTCAGTGAAAGGGAAAGAAGTTTGTGTGGATTGAGAAGTGTGATTGAGCTTTCCAGGAGCTCAAGAGAACATTGACCAATCCATCAATTCTTGTTGTCCCAGAGCCCTCAGTAGAGTTTTTCATTTGCACAGATGCTTCCTTAGATGGTTTAGGAGAAGTTCTTATGCAGGATGGGTGAGCTATAGCCTATGCATCCAAGATACTGAAGACTCACAAGCTCAACTATCCTACCCATGATCTCGAACTTGCAGCAGTGGTGCATGCTTTAGTGAGATGGTGACACTTCCTCTTAGGACATTGATTTGAACTTCATTCGGACCATCAAAGTCTATAGTACATCTTCACTCAGTAGAACCTTAATGCTAGGCAATGAAGATGGATGGAGTTTTTGTTTGAATATGATTTTAATGTTCACTACATCAAGGGAAAATAGAATGTTGTAGTAGATGCTTTCAGTAGGAGATGACATGAGCTATCTTCTATGTCTATAGGCACGGATTTGAAAGATCGTATTCTTCACCATTTGTAGAATGATGAGTTGTATGCAAAAGTGAGTGAGTTGATTTGGTCTCAGAGACCCCTTGAGGGGAAGTATGAAGATTATACCTTGCAATCAGATGGACTCTTATGTCTTAGAGGATACATCGACATACCTTCATCTAGAGGATTGTGAGATTTTGTAATGCTAGAGGCCCATAGAGCCCCTTATGTAGCACATCCTGGAGTGAAGAAGATGCATGTTGATTTAAGACAATTATATCATTGGCTAGGCATGAGGATGCATATTGCTGAGTTGGTAGCTAGGTGCCTAGAATGCCAAAGGGTGAAGGTAGAACACCGACATCTAAGTGGTCTAATTTAGCCTCATGAGATACCAATGTGGAAATGGGACACCATATCTATGGACTTCATCGTTGGTCTACCTATGTCATCTTGCCGACATGATGCCATCATGGGATAGTTGACAAGTTGACCAAGGTGGCTCATTTTTCACTAGTGCATACTACCTTTAATGCACCATTAGTGGCATAGGTGTTCTTGTAGGATATTGTCAGACTGCATGGCATACCTTGTAAGATCATCTTAGATAGAGATTCTCTCTTCACTTCATCCTTTTGGAGAGAATTGTAGGCAGCATTGGGCACTAGGCTCAATTACATTATGGCCTATCACCCTAAGATAGATGGCCAGACCAAAAGGGTCAATCAAGTGTTAGAGGACATGCTTCGCATGTATGTTATGGACCATCAGACCCAGTGGGAGGAATACCTACATTTAGTGTAGTTTTCCTATAATAATGGGCATCATACATCCTTGGGTATGCCTCTGTACCAGGCTCTCTATGGTAGACCTTGCAGGACACCACTCAGTTGGGATAGGATTGAGGAGAGAGTTTCTACTGGTCATGAGTTAGTCAGAGATATGGAGCATTAGGTGACCTTGATTAGGTAGCATCTCGGAGAGGCTCAAGATAGACAGAAGAAGTATGCCGATGTGAAGAGAATCGATCGAGCTTACTTAGTGGGAGACAGAGTCTTTTTGAGAGTGCGACCACATAAGAGTCCGATCCATTTTGGAAAGGTCTCTAAGCTAGCACCTTGTTTGTAGGACCTTTTGAGATCCTTGATAAAATAGGACCAGTTGCTTACCGTTTAGCTCTACCACCTATCCTGTCATGCATCCATGATGTTTTTCATGTTTCAATTTTATGGAAGTATGTTTATGATGAGTCTCATGTGATAGATTTCCTTGCAGGTAGAGTCAAATAGGCAGTTGGCGCTAGAGTCCATTCATATTTTAGCCCTACGGACCCTGGCACTTGAAGGCAAGGCCCTGAACCAAGTTAGGGTCGAGTGGGATTGTTATGACGAAGTCGCAGCTTCATGGGAGGATGGAGCACATATGAGATCAGAGTACCCTCACCTCTTTGATGAACTCCAGGAGTAGGTTCATGCCTAGAGGGGGTGGATGTGAGACCTACCAGATAGTGATATTTATATTGCTTTGTTTTCCATGCTTTTAGTACTTATTTAATAGACATACTTGACTATTTGAGACACTTATGTATTTGAGGATCTGTTGAATCTTGTGTTATATGTTTGGCATCTGATTATGTAATCAGGGTACACTCAAGATACTATATGTTTTGATTCAGTTTCAGTTTATGTTGATGTCACATATGATGTTATATGATGTTTAAAACTATGCAATGAAAAGTTGGTTTAGGAAACTGAAGTTCTGCTTAGTTGATTCATTTACAGACATAGTTTTTAAACCATGCAGTAATGATGATGTATTGTATTTATATCATATTGATTGGACCTACTGATGTGTGCAATGAGTGTGTAGGATAAGTTGACCATGGATCTAAATGCGGGGATCCAGTATTGGAACCTATGTTTATACCGTGCATTCCAAGGTCCTCTTTGTAAAAGAAACGTGGACCTCCTTGTGAAGTCTTTTATTTTGTGAATGTGGTTTGCATGCGTGTATTTCATTTAGCAAATATAATTGTGATTTAGCCATGTCATTGTTTTAAATTAAATGTGTCAAATTTGGAAAATTGTAGCATATGTGTTGGGATGGTTAGTAATTTGTAATTAGTTGGATCAAGGGTTTGACTACGGGGTTACCTTAGGGTAGAATCAACTTACCTTGGGTCAGGAAGTTTCTAGATAGTCAACAAGGACCTAAAATCCGTGTGTAAACTTTAGGTGCAGTTTAGGAGGGCCATTTGGGCTCCCATAGATTAACTGGAGTCAATTTTAGCTACCCAGTTTGATACCTTAGGGGTTAGGGGTCTTTTTCAGCCCATTAAGGGCCTTAAAACTCATTTATGACTCTCCTAAAGTCAAGATTTTAAAGTTTGACGGATTTGAAGAGTTGTGAGGTTTTGGTTAACCTCTCTCTTCTTCCCAAATTTGCCTTCAACTCCATTGATGGTGAAGGAAGACAAGTGGGAAGAAGAGAATGGAAGTTTCTTCTTCTTTTATGATTGGCTCCTAGATTTTAGGAGCTTGGCCTATTTAGAGAAATCTTGGAGAAGGGTTTAGTTGTTCACCCACTCTCTAGATTTGGAGACCTTTTTAGTTTTGAAGAGCTTAGGAAGGGCTAGCTTGGAAGGAGTTTGGATTTTTAGTTTTCATCTCTTGCTTGGATCAAGGTAAGATCTTGTGATATATTTTCTTATTTCTTGCATGAGTTTGAGCTTGGAGCTCCATTAATGGAGTTCATGGCTTTTCAAGTTTTTTTTATTTTTTTTCAAATTTAAGTTATGTAAATTGTTGTTTTTCCTTTGTAATTTCATTTTGGGATGGGATTCTTCAAGGTTTACTCACCTTAGGGAGGGTGGAGTAACCTTGAAAGGGGTAGTAGGAAGAAGCCCCAGGATGTACAGAGTCTCCCATGTGTGGAGGGATAGAACATGGGGTTCCATGATACCCATGATGCCAAGCATGCCCTACGTGCACTTGGGGGGGCATAAGGAGAGTTAGACCGAATCTCTTGGAGACGGTCTTCCCAAGTCCATATGTGGCTTGGGATATTTGTATTGTGTTGTGGCTTCTCCTCCTGATAGTCCACCTCTACCACATTTTCAGGAAGGTCTCTTGGAGGCCTTCCTCTTGTAAAACCCTATTGGGAATATTGTTTGTATGCCCTTGTGCCTTGCTTGTTTTCTTCATGTATGAGTGTCTGTTTGAAACTCGTTCCAAAATGGATCCCCTAACTTGGGGGCGGCCATGCAATGGCCAAGGTTGGGAGGTGAGCCTCTGTAGTCAACCTCATTCTAACAAGATTAGCTAGTAACTTGGAGCTAGCAACTTCATTGAGTTAAGATTCAAACTTGTAAATTTCCATGTTTTATGTTTAAATGGAGATCAGGATTTGCCCTTGTAAACTAAACTTTCAATTTTGTTGTAATACAATTGAGAAAATGAATATGAAAAATTATGAGATTTGGTAAAATGACAAAATGAAAGTTGAAATTCCTATTTAAATTTTATGGGTTTGAGATTTTGATTTTAGAAAAGTTTGCAAGAAATGTTTTACAATATTGTGAGAATAGATGAGTGGTATGTTTTGGCAAGAATTTGATTATATACCGTTATTAATTTTATTAAAGTTCATTTAAAATTATTTTTATGTGTTGCTCAAAATTACCACTCACTAATTGGATATTTGTATGTATTGTTGTTATGGATTAAATTAAATAAATTTGTTTGTAAAGAAAAAAGAGAAAATTTATTTTATTTATGTACTTAATAAATTTTCTGAATATTTCATTAAAAAAAAAGAATTGCTTGAAATAAAAAATTTATTTCATACATGTGATTGGCTCGAATTATGGAATCCATATATGTTTTTAATTTTTTTTTTAAAACTCTCCTAATATTCCCTGTTTGGGAATTCAAGAAAATTTATTTCACCAGTAAATATGTCTTAATTAAATTTTATCTTATTAACTAAATAAAATATAAACATTATTACGTTATTAGATTTACGTTAATATGAATTTATATGTCTTTACATTTAAAAGCGTTGGGCGCTTAAATATTTTAAAAAGGCATCTTTGAATTAAAAATAATAATTTTAAAGTAATTTACTGTGGTAATGGGGGAGCAAGTCAAAGCCCTAACCCGTCCCTTACCTAGCCCTACCATGCATAGTAGACGTCCACCAAGCGGGGGGTGTACAGTGGTGTCGCGAGCTTCTTCGTGTGCCGCTCCTCGCCTGACGGCCTGTGGTGGTGCCACCTCTTGCAGCCACCATAGGGCTTAGCACTGCCGCCCCTCCCACTCTCTGTCATCATTGTCACTCCCTCCTCCATTCTGCCACCTCTCCTCCTCCCCACGCCATTCTCTGTCACCGCCATGCAAGTGCACGCAGGTAAGGAATAGGCCTGGGAATTGGTGAGGACTTTAAAACCCCCTGATGAATATAGCAACGAATTAGATTTAAATGATTTATATGGTATAGTTTAGTTGCTTTAAAATTTAGCATTAGTTTAGGTTGTATGGATTTTATGCTAAGTAATTAGCATAGGTAGGGCTGTATAAAAAATATATATATGATTAAATTAATTTAAAATTTAGTTAAGCTCCTATTATTTGAATAAACTTGTTTTTATATTAAGTAGATTAGAGAATTCTTAGTTGACAATTAAATTTTTAGATATGTTTAAGTGTTAGAAAATAAACATTATTTTATTAAGTTTGAATTTAGATTTTATTTACTGTTATTCATTTTATATAAATATCATATCTTCTCAAAATTAATATGGTGATTATTTTATTTATAAGGTTGGTAAATTTATGAATTAAAACAGTTAATCTAGAATTTGTATTTTGAAGCTTTATTATTTTTAAGTTTAAATATTGAATAATTTAGATTATTGTTTAAACTAATTTATACTTATCTAAATTTGGATTTATCAAAAATAGATATAGATGATAAGATAGATATGTTTCAATTCTAGTATTATGCACTAATTTTGTTTTGTTAAAATTAAATTATATGAATTAATCTAATTAAATATTAGATTGAGATTCAATATACTAATTATAATTATTTTTGTCAAATAAGTCGATAATCCTACTGGCGTAGATTTACTTTTATTGAGGGCTTAATTAGTAGTTTAATGAATAATTAATTCTGATATTTTTTTTCTATTAATATTTTATCATCCTTGGGCCTCGTCTAGGGTCATAATGACCTCTCTAGACTTGAAGGCTGACTTTCATGCACGGTTGACTATCGCTCAACTATAGTTTAACTTGAGACAAGTGTCTCATTTTGCATGCACTAACCCTTCTAGGTAAGTTGTATACCTTAGTAGTGTTTTAGAAAGCCTTTATTTGCATAGTTAACTTTTTGGTCAACACCTTGTTCTGTGTGCCCAAGTATTTTTGGATGCATTTTGTATACTTTTAGCTTGATTGCACGTACTTTAGTGCATGGTTGACTTTTGGTCAACTATCTCATTTTACATGTCGATCGAGACTAGTAGTCTACGAAATCAGTAGAATAGTCAAAAGTTGTTTCCATGAAGTTTGACTTATGGTCAAACTTGGTCAACCTTCTATGGTTTGACCCTTGGAGTGTTTTTAGACACTATCATACTCCCAGTCATCTATTTTTTCTCTGCACCATTTTGCATGCACATAGATACTTTCGCTAGTTAGAATACCTTTCTTAGTTGTGTTAGTGTGCTTGTTTGTACTTGTCTAGTAGGTTTTTTAAAAAAATTGTAGTTGTGTTTTGCTCAACTTTTGGGCATGACCTTTTGGTATCAGAGCACGGTTTAGTTAACCTTGGGAACCTAACCCACTTCATAGTTGCTAAAATTTTGTCTTGTTATGTGTGTAGGATGCCTCCACTCACCCAATTAGCTCGTAGGAGTGGATGTGGATGTAGGCATTTCTCTTTATCTTGGGAAGAGGTTTAGCTAGAGGTAGAGATTCAAGAGGAGAACCAGGTTCCACCTCCTTAACTACCTCTCAACGCAAATGTAGAATTACTTTAGGCCTTTTAGAACCTTGCAGAACTCATTCTTGATTGTATGCCTCTAGTTGTACCTCAAAATGTACAAAAAAGTATGGAAGGACATGGGTTCTTAGTTAGGGAACATAGTAGGAGTCCTCCTTCTAGATTTGGAGAGGTTCAGGCTGAGCTAGAAGTTGGTTCCATCAGGGGACCAGAGCCTCCACCAAGAGATGAGGTTCGCATATATGAGAGACCACCTCCTAATATAGGTGATCAGATTAGAGAGTTGCTTTGACTTAACCCTCCACCTTTTGCAGGATCTATTGAGGGTACAAAGGCTGAATCTTGGCTTATAAGCCTTGGACGGTGCTTTGGATTGTGCCCTTATGGGAATAATCTTAAAGCATGCATAGAAATTCATCTTTTGCGAGGGACGGTCTCCACATGGTGGCGACAGGAGGAGTTTAAAGGCCACTTTGACATATACACACTCACTTGGGAAACCTTCTTAGAAAGGTTTAGGGCCAAATATTTGTCAGAGCAGTTTTGTCAGCATTGTATAGATGAATTTCATGATCTACAGTAGTGAGGAATTTTAGTGGCTCAATATGAGAGAAAATTCCTTGAGCTCCTCCCTTATGTAGATTACATGAAGGATGAGAAACTTTGGGTTAATCACTTTATCAAAGGATTGAACCACACCTTATCCGGCATGGTATGCATGACTCCACCAAGAGACTTACGCTACATAGTTGAGAGAGTAGACATAGCTGAGGATATTAATAGAGGATCTCAGAACTGTAACTCTACACCTTAGTCTTCTTGATATCATAAACGTCCTTGGAAGGGTAATCAATGGAAAAATTAGGGAAATTTCAAAGCCCCACAGCCTCAACAGCAACAACAGTCCTAGTAAAGTCAAGCATCAAAGCCACCATAGGGACAACAGGGCTCAAAGCCCAAGCAGTGGAGCTCTCAAGTTTCCAAGAAGGGACATAAATCATAGGCTCCTTATACACCCCCAGCATAGTCACAGTAGCCCTATAAGGAGGGTTACAGTGGATCTACTCAGATAGGAGGATCTTTGCAGTCCAGGCCTCTAGGTATTTAGGTTTAGAATTGTGGACCAAGTTATACTTGTGGTGCCATGGGGCACATATCCAGGGAATGTCCTTGTTATACACTAATTTTTCACCTTTGTTTCAAGCTCTCGTAGTCTTGATAACCTAGTATAACATGGGGATCATCTCCAGGTGTGGGACCTATGCTAACTGAGATGAGACCTCTAGGTTCTAGGCTGGTTCCTCTTGGATAATTGCCTTAATTTTCTTCTTGACATGAAAATTAAATCTTTGAGGGGAAAGGGATAGAAGGAATGCTTGAATAGGGAAATGACTTGAAAGCAAACTACCTACTAGGTGATACACCGAAATGAAGGTATGAATTACAGCATAAAAGATGGATTCAATGAATAAGCTTAGGTCTAGGGGATCACAACTCATTGAATAGGCTTACATAAGTATTTCATAGAAGGGTCTGCAAATAAAAGAGGGTATTCAGGGAAAGAGAGAGATTCTTTCACAAACAATAACACTCTTAGGATTAGACAACAATCTATGACCTACAAACAAACATTCACCTCTGCAACTAGGTATAGGAATGAGACAAGATTATTAAGGGGTTGTAGTATACCCTCAAAAGCATTCACATTAAATCATCCACAAGAATACACATGAGTTGAAGAAAAAAAGAAGGATCAAGAACCCTAAGATATCACTAAAAACATATAAATACTGAATTCATTAAGAGATAACTCAAACTAGAAGCATAGGGACATGAAGAATGCCACAAAATACCTTACAATATCTGAATAATCAATGGGAATTTAAAACTATAGAAGCTAGAGGGCAGAAATAATACCATAGATGACTCTTAAGAAAAACTTCCTTTTACAATTGTCCAACTCTGAGCTCAAAAAGATCCAAAAATTAATATATACATCTCCTGTTTTGCACGCAGGCAGGAGTCAAAACCTAACTAGGGTTACACAAATTTTCAATAGAATAATAACTAACCCTAACTCAAACAAGTCTGATCATAAATGCATCTTTGCAATACCATAGCCAATTAGATATTTTGTTTATGTGCCCATCCCTGTACCAGATTTTCCTGCGGACAAGCAACCTTGCTCCATCAACCTTCCTACACAAAGTCTCGCCATGAATGCTAAAAATGGTACTCTCAGGGACAAGAATTGACCCAAGATGGTTGTCCAGACCTCCTCATTATCCCCTTCAACTGCAAATGTCCTAGAAATAAAAATTCTCCAGCTACCTCTGCAACCGCAACTTATTGAATCAAATGCTAGCAAAAACCTTCTCAGAAATATTTGAATTTGAAAAAAACAATGACTAGCCGATCATTTTAAAATGTGTCCATCGATATCTATTATTTTCTCGGTAGATGAACGGCCTAGATCATCCTGAAACAGTCACAAACCTCCTTTAAAAGTCCTTGGCCACATCAACAACATACCACAACCAATGAAATTTAGCACATCCGCATGTTTGGACCCACCTGAGCTTTCCCTCTTTTAAGTTATTTAGCAACTGCACGACTGAAAGCACTTCTCCAAGTCCTGAAATACTTCTCCCAACCCTAGTCCGGTCAAGCGACTACGTGAACACTGCAATTGTTGAATCTCTAAATCTTTTCATTGACCCTGGTTACATCTGGTGAACAAGAGAAAACCTTATTCGCAGAATGAAATCCTCAACCCATCATTAACTCTATGACTCAGTGAATCAAACAAAATAATCAGCCTTGGTTATATTTAGCGAACTAGTGACTGAAAGCACTGCACCTATTCACTGAGTGTTTCATGCTATTGCTAATTTATTTAGCGATTTAGCCACTGCCTTATTCGCCGATTCACCAAAACATTTGGAGCATCACCATTTTACTTCATGAATGAGCGAACAAGAGGAAATCTATTGGAACCACCAAAGATCCTATCAGAACTATTAAACCTTAGACCCACACATGGGCCCACATTGTGCCACCTGTCAAGGTTTCTTATAGCAAAGTGAAATTGACGGTTGACTAATGATCTCATGTGTCAGAGAAACTCCATGAGAATACACGCCAACCGTCAGATCTTCCACACTAGACATTCTCTGGGCCCACTCTGACAAAGTTCCAAATCATTATCTCTGGCCAATGAAAACCTTACATGTCGAACAACATGGTAGTGGACCCACTTAACAATTGAAGCACTGCATACTTGGAAGATCTAACGGTCAGCGTAAGATCGCATGTGTTAGAAAGAGGCTATGCAAAGATAAGCCAGCCATTGATCTTGATTAACTGGGACCCCACACAAAGTGACCGCCGGACAACTTAGTGATTATGCAACTGAGGAAAGGGTAACGCGCACAAGGGGAAATGAGAACTTAAGTGGCCGATAAAGTAACTTTGAAAATAGAAACTGGCCTAGGGTTTTTTATGATTTTTTCCACAACGGCTAGATTTTTTGAATTTTTTATATTACCTACAGACCAGAAGCTAAAAATAATTGCAGAGGCTAGAAGACAAGGCACAAATTTATGAAATTTTTAGGGATGCTCGGCAAGATTAAAATGCAGACCTCAAGACAGAAAAAGCCAAATTTGCATGACACAGGGAAAATTGGGTAACGTTTTGGCGATTTCTACTAGATGTCAACCTGCTAGACATGGAAACTAGTGGCCTTGACATAATCCATTGGGCATGGGGTCATTACTGAGCACAAAACTCGATAGAGGGATAGAACTGGAACCAGAGGGACAAAACTTGTGCATAGGCACTTCTTGGAAAGTAGGAAACTAACCTAGAAAATAGGGAAAGAAAATAGGAAAACATATTTACAAGAATTTACAGAGAGGGATTAACCTCAAAGCAGGGCTTCAAATGGAATCCATTAACTGATATAGGCAAGGCATCTCCTCCAAGAGTTGATAGCTAAAAAGCATTAGGCCCCCTGCATTATGTTATAACAAATGGTCCACCCCAAAATGAATCAAATTTTGTATGTCTGCCAGGTCTGGATCTAAATTCATCCCACTTGAGGACTACGTCTCCAACTTTGAAGTTTCTGACCCTGGCTCTTTTATCAAAATTTATCTTTGTCTAAATCTGATGGAACTCCATATCCTTCATGGATTTCTCTCTGAGTTCTTCTAACTCCATGAGCTGAGCATACCTGATCTGTAAAGGATCTCCCTCTTCAAATAGGACATATTGAGTGGCTAAGTCCAGAGCTGGTAATTTAGTTGAAATGGACAACTTAGCCTCTCTACCATATACTAACACATAAGGAGAGTTTCCAATGGTTTTCTTTGGGGTAATTCTGTCTAACCATAAGGTAGACTTCAATTTAGTATGCCAGTCTCTCTGATTATCCTACAGGGTTTTCTTGATTATCCTAATCAAGTTTTTATTTGTTGACTCTGCTAAACCATTGCCCTAAGGGTAATAATTTGAACTTATATTCAAATAAATTTCATTCCTGATTGCCCATTCTAAGACTTTGAGGCCTGTGAATGCCAATGCATTATCTGATACCATGGAGTCTGGAGTGCCAAATCTATGGATTATATCCTCATAAAAGCTTAATACAAAACTCTCATTTGATTCTTTTAAGGCAACTGCCTCTGCCCATCTAGTGAAATAATCTATTGTAGTAATTATCCACTTGTGTCCTACACTAGATGGAGGATTGATCATACCAATAAAGTCTATACCCCATTTCATGAAAGGTTGCTCTATTCTGACTGGCTAAAGGGGTAGGGCTGCAAGCCTTTCTTTTCCTACAAACATAGCACATTTGATGCATTTTCTCACACAATCATGGCTATCCTTAAAGATAGATGGCCAATAGTATCCAACCCTCATGATTTTAAAAGTAGTACTCCTAGGAGAAAAATGACCTCCAGAAGATCCATCATGAAATTCAAATAGGACATCAGCTATCTTTTCTGCATCAATGCATCTTAAAAGGACACCATTGTGATCCTTTCTAAACAGAACTTCATCTATCAGCACAAAAGGAACAGATTGTAATCTATATTATCTTCTTTTTGTTGAATCCAAACCTGCAAGACATTGTCCTATCTTTAGGTAATGAACCATGTTAGGCAACCAACCTAATGCCTGGGCATGTTCTTCTATAGAATGCACAACCAAAGATGCATCCATTTGTTCTAATTTCTTTAAACTCTCACGCCCTACCAAATGCTCACAAAGACCTCTTCCTCTAACTAGCTTGGTGGTTTGGATATCAATGTCATATTCCATCACCTTGGTGATCCAACCAGCTCTTTTTTCATTCAGGTCCTTGGAAAGAAAAAATTCTTTAACACTTGGATGAGTAACCTTCAAGTGTACCTTGCTATGGGTCAACAGATGTCTAAACTTCTTAAGGCTCTTCACCACAGCAAGTACATGTTTTTCTACAAAAGAGTACCTCTGTTCATACTCTTCTAAACCTTTGCTAAAGAAAGCAATAGGTTGCTCCAATCCATCTAAATTTTCTTGAGTCAGCATTGCAGATATAGCATCATGACCTCCATAAGCATAAAGGATAAAATCCTTACTGAAATTTAGGTTTAAGAGAGCAGGAGCTTCTTTTAGGGCCTCTTTGATAGCCTAGAAATTGGCTTTTCCTTCTTTAGTCCAGCTGAAAGTTGAACTCTTCTTTAACATGGTTGTCAAAGGCTTCAATAAATCTACAATATTAGGAAAAAAATGCCTAACAAAATTAATCTTTCCTATGAAAGATTGGAGACTTTTCTTATGGTGTGGTAATGGTAGCTCTAGGATGGCTGCAATTCTCTTAGGATCTACTATAATTCCCTCTTTGGATACTACATATCCCAACAATTTTCCTTCATGAACTACAAACACACATTTCTGGGGATTACGAGATATCCCAAATTCTCTACACCTTTCAAAAATATTCCTCAAATGTTTGATATGATCTGCTGCATGTTTAGAATAGACAGTTATGTCATCTAAGTAGACCAGTACAAATTTGTACATGAGGCTTTTAAAGGCCATATCCATTGCCTTTTGAAATGTAGCACCTGCATTCGACAAACCAAAGGGCATCTTTTGATAAGCCATGGTTCCCCACTTGGTTGTAAATGTTGTCTTATATTTATCCTCTTCATTAACCAAGATCTAATTGTATCCTGAATAGCCATCCAATAATGAAAATCTCTCAGATCTAGAGACACATTGTAAGATTTGCTCCATAGAGGGTAATGGATGGCGGTCTTTTAAGGAGGCCCTATTAAGATCCCTGAAGTCAACACATAACCTCAACTCCCCATTCTTCTTCCTAACAGGAACAAGGTTGGAAACCCAACTAGTATGTTTAATGGGGTAGATGATACCACTTTCTATCAATTTGAGCACTTCTCTATGCATAAGTGGCTCAAGCTTGGGATTAACAAGCCTTTGCTTTTGCCTTACTAGCTTGGCATTAGGCTCTAATTCAATAGTGTGTTGAGCAAGGGCTGGATCAAAACCTTTAAGGTTTTCATATTGCCATGCAAATACATCACTGAAGTCTTTGAATAACTGAGTGTAAGCTTGCTTTTCCAATTCAATGTTTACTTTTCTGAATTGCAAGCTCTTACCTAGCTCTAACTCTAATTCAACACAATGTTCCTACTGGACTACCAGGCCAGCTTTATTTTTCTTAACTTCATCATCCTTGTTGAAGATAGTCTCTAAGGTGACAAGACCTCTAGGAATCTTATTGGACTTAAGTTGTATCACTTGATCACCATAGTTCTGTGATAACCTCTCTTGATTATGCCTTGAAAAGACATCCTCTTCAAACAAAAACTGTAGAATTTGTTCATCATTGTCAAACACTTGCCAATTGACATTATTATCAGGAATAGAGGGTCTGACAATCACTTTGATATGTGGTTGGGTCTCCTTTTTTGAAATACTATTTGGAATATCATACTGAGATCCAACAGCATCTAATCTATCTGCATTTTGATTTAGCTTCCTAAGGATAGCAACAATATTGAAAGCACAAAAATCTTCAATTGCATCCCAAACTCTATGTTTGTATGCTTTCAAGGTGTCATTTTTAGTTGTGCTTATCCCTCTCACTTGGCTGACAACTAACTCACTATCACCATAAACCTTTAGGGCCTTAAGCCCCCTTTTTCTAGCCCACTCCAGTCCATTCACAAGACTCTCATACTCTGCAATGTTGCTAGTGCAGGAGAAACTGAATCTGAAAGCTGTGTAGTATTTTTCTCCTTTTGGGGACACTAACATAGCACCACCACCAGAACCATGTCTACTTCTAGCTCCATCAAAAAATAGTTCCCAAACCTGATTATTCTGATCCTCTGAATCAGTGTCTTATTTGAGGAGGCTTGGCTCTATGGATCCACTTTCTTGTATCAAATAACTCTCCAAACCAAAATCCCAAACAAAATTTTCTTGGGCCTCTAAAGCTCTTTCATCTACTAAAATATCAAGGATACTTTCTATTTTAGTGTTTTCTTCTCCAATGGTTGGGAAATCACTATCATTGAATATGGGGTAATTTACATTGATGGTATTGGACACATATGGCTCTATATGGTGTGCTGCCAATGGTTCTAACTTAATGGTGAACTTGGTCCCATACCTTGTGTGAAATAACATGTGAGACCAATCAGAAGATAGGTAGCCACCTACCTTGGTTGTGAAATCCCTTGACAAACATATGGCAAACATTGCAGGGAGATCTATGATATATATATCAAGGAGGATGGAAAAATTAGGACTAGTAGGATCAAACTGGTATCCTTGGCCACACCTATAGTATTGACTGAGGACCCATCAAGTTGTGTAACCTTCTTTTGAAAGGGTTCATATTTAAGTCCTAATTGGTCAGCCACCTTCTTGGGCATTACAGTGCTAGTAGCCCCACTATCTACCATACAATTATGCACTAAAGATTTTCCAATGATTAAAGATACATAAAAGGGAGGTGGCTTTGAGTTCCTACCTTGCATGGAACTGCCTTTGGAGTTGCTACTTGGAGTCTCCTTTTCTTGATTAGTGTTAACCAACACTGGCTTTGTAGCTTCTTTTGCAAGTTGAGGAGTTGCTACTTCAGTCATGGCCTTCTTCAAAATTTCAGACTGCCCTGGGATAGCCAAAGAGTCCCACATAGACATGGTAACATTCACCTTCTTCATGTTGTCTACAATGTTAAAAGGTGTCATGGTGTGTACTCTTTGTTTTTTTTTCACCATGATGGGCTCCACTTCTTTGAGAATCTATCCCTCTTTGCTTGTAATGGCAGGAGCCTTCTTGAATGTGGTGGGAGTATCCTATTGCAGTGGTTCTATAGATGTAGTAGCCTTAGTACTAGAATCTGCCCGCTCCATCTCTTGAGCTCTTCTCTTTTCTCTTGTATTTGCAGCAACAAAAAATTCATCATTGACTCCATTGAAGTCTGGATGCTCCCAATTGAAAAGAGCAGTCTCATTCTCTTGTGATTCTTGTTGAGGAACTGACCCACTGGATGAAGCCTCTAATTGAGCTTGTGAGGTATTTTGTACCATTAGAGCTTGGTTCATCCATCCATTCGAATATGTAGCCTGATTATGAGGCTAATTACAAGGAAAACACCATTCATTATCCATAGCCATATTATTTTGACTAGGAACCATATCCCTGACTGGATTTGCAGAATTGAGGGATGTAGGGTTATATGGTTGGAATGGTCTCTAATTAAAATTTTGCCTTTGTCCTTGATAACCTCCTTGGTATGGTGGCCTATATTGTTAATAAAGTTGCCCCTGATTCTGATATTGTTGATTGGGACCTTGGCCTTGTTGCTAAAAGGGTGGTCTGATTCCTTGCCCTTGTCTCTTTAGGTTTGTAACCTCTTTAGTCAAAGTCTACAGAAAATTTGTCATTTCTTGCTGACTAGTTTATTGACTATTCTTTATTTCTTGTAGCTCTTGAGAGAAACTTGCTTTTAGCTCTTGACCACTAGTACTAGCCTGAGGTGCTAATATGGTGAGAATAGGGGTAAATGGGGGTACTTGTGTAGGTGCATTGGGTTTAAGGCTAGGAAAGATGGGCATAGGTGGCCTTCTGCCTATCATGCCTACTTGGATTAGATAATTTTCAGCCTTGATAGCTATGTTAAAAGCTTGGGGTAAAGAAGTACCACCCATAGATTGGATCATGATAGAAATTTGACCATTTAAACTTTTCAAGTAATATAGAAAAGCATGGTCATCTGATGGTCTCATAGAGACTAGAATTCTATTCCATGTTTTGAGGAATCTACTATTGTAATCTGTCATTTGTTCTTGAGGGTCTCTCTTAATGGTTGTCAACTGCTCAACCAAGGACAAGTTATCTTATTTATCCTCAAAATTCTTACTCAATGCATCTCCTAACTCATCCCATGAATTAATGGAGCCAATAGCTAAAGTTCTAAACCATTCAAGAGCCTTACCTTTTAGAGAGGCTACCAATAATTTGGTGGCCACATCTTCTTGGGTTATGTTGTGTATGCTGCAGATGGTGGTCACATCTCTTATGTGCTCAAAACTAGTTTTTTTCCCTTCACTTGTGAAGTCAGGTACACTCTTTAGTGCCACCAAGGGTACATCATGATGTATAGAAAAAGTCAATGGACTTCCTTGATTGAAAGGTGCAAAGGCAAACTACCTAGCCATTGTAGGAGTTGTGATTTGAAGATTAACAACTATGTGAGTTGTATTTGCTGCTAGATTTGAATCTCCCTCTAGATCTCTGGTTAGAGATCTTCCTCTTCTTCTGAGATGAAAGGGGAAAGGTCTCCTTTCTAAAGTATCAGGAGGTGTAGACTGAACTCTCCTTGTAGGGGATGTTCTTTGAGTTGACCTACCCTTATAACTTCTTTTTGAGGGAAACTCTGCAAATTCAGTAGACTTTGAGCTTCTAGTCTCAATCTTTCTCATAAACCTTGAACAAGGTTAGCCTGAATCTATGAAATCAATGGAGTCGCCAGATATACTTGATAGAATAACTTCTAAAAGCCTATATTATGCAATCTGTATATCAGAGATAGCACAATTTTAACATGAATCTGATTCTTTTACTGTCCCACCGGGCGTGCCAAAATTGTTACACCCAAGGTGGGGTGTCTTCTCAATTTGAATCTGATCTCTATCTAAAAGGACTGAAAAATCAGTTACTTGTCCCACCGGGCATGCCAGAATTGTTACGCACAAAGTTTGCACCCATGTTTCAAACTCTTGTAGTCTTGATAACCTAGTATAACATGGGGATCATCTCCAGGTGTGGGACCTATGCTAACTGAGATGAGACCTCCAGGTTCTAGGCTGGTTCCTCTTGGATAATCACCTTAATTTGCTTCTTGACATGAAAAGTAAATCTTTGAGGGGAAGGGATAGAAGGAATGCTTGAATAGGGAAATGACTTGAAAGCAAACTACCTACTAGGTGATACACCGAAATGAAGGTATGAATTGTAGCATAAAAGATGGATTCAATGAATAAGCTTAGGTCTAGGGGATCACAACTCACTGAATAGGCTTGCATAAGTATTTCATAGAAGGGTTTGCAAATAAAAGAGGGTATTCAGGGAAAGAGAGAGATTCTTTCACAAACAATAACACTCTTAGCATTAGACAACAATCTATGACCTGCAAACAAACATTCACCTCTCTAGCTAGGTATAGGAATGAGACAAGATTATTAAGGGGTTGTAGTATACCCTCAAAAGCATTCACATCAAATCATCCACAAGAATACACATGAGTTGCAGAAAGAAAGAAGGATCAAGAACCCTAAGATATCACTGAAAACATATAAATACTGAATTCATTAAGAGATAACTCAGACGAGAAGCATAGGGACATGAAGAATGCCACAAAATACCTTACAATATCTGAATAATCAATGGGAATTTAAAACTATAGAAGCCAGAGGGTAGAAAGAATACCATAGATGACTCTTAAGAAAAACTTCCTTTTACAATTGTCCAACTCTGAGCTCTAAAAGCTCCAAAAATTAATATATACATCTCCTATTTTGCACGCAGGCAGGAGTCAAAACCTAACTAGGGTTACATGAATTTTCAATAGAATAATAACTAACCCTGACTCAAACAAGTTTGATCATAAATGCATCTCTACAATACCATAGCTGATCAGATATTTTGTTTACATGCCCATCCCTGTACCAGATTTGCCTGCCGACAAGCAACCTTGCTCCATCAACCTTCCTGCACAAAGTCTCGCCATGAATGCTAAAAATGGTACTCTCAGGGACAAGAATCAACCCAAGATGGTTTCCCAGACCTCCTCATCATCCCCTTCAACTACAAATGTCTTGGAAACATAAATTCTTTAGCTACCTCTGCAGCCGCAACTTATTGAATCAAACGCTAGCAAAAACCTTCTCAGAAATATTTGAATTTGAAAAAAGCAATAGCTAGCCGGTCATTTTAAAATGTGTCTGTCAATATCTATTATTTTCCCGGTAGATGAATGGCCTAGATCATCCTAAAATAGTCACAAACCTCCTTTAAAAGTCCTCAGCCACATTAGCAACATACCGCAACCAATGAAAATTTAGCACATCAGCACATCCGCATGTTTGGACCCACCTAAGCTTTCCCTCTTTTAAGTTATTCGGTGACTGCGTGACTAAAAGCACTTCTCCAAGTCATGAAATACTTCTCCCAACCCTGGTCCAATCAAGCGACTATGTAAACACTGCAGTCGCTAAATCTCTAAATCTTTTCGTTGACCCTAGTTACATCTAGTGAACAAGAGAAAACCTTATTTGCAGAATGAAATCCTCAAACCATCATTAACTCTGTGACTCAGCGAATCATACAAATTAATCAACCCCAATTATATCTAGTGAACTAGCGACTGAAAGCACTACGCCTATTCACCGAGTGTTTCATGCTACTGCTAATTTATTTAGTGATTCAGCCACTACCTTATTCACCAATTCACCAAAACATTTGGAGCATTGCCATTTTACTTCACGAATGAGCGAACAAGAGGAAATTTGTCGGAGCCACCAAAGATCCTATCAGAACTGCTAAACCTTAGACCCACACATGGGCTTGCATTGTGCCACCTATCAAGGTTTCTGAAAACAAAGTGAAATCGACAGTCGGCACATGATCTCATGTGTCAGAGAAACTCCATGAGAATACACGCCAGCCGTCAGATCTTCCACACTAGATAGTCTCTGGGCCCGCTCTGACAAAGTTCCAAATCATTACCTCCGGCCAATGCAAACCTTACATGTCAGACAACGTGGCAGTGGACCCACTTAACAATTGAAGTGCTGCATACTTGGAAGATCTAATGGTCAGCGTAAGATTGCATGTGTCAGAAGAGGCTATGCGAAGATACGCAAGCCGTTGATCTTGATTAACTGGGACCCCACACAAAGTGACCACTGGACAACTTAGTGATTATGCAACTAAGGAAAGGGTAACGCGCACAAGGGGAAATGAGAACTTAAGTGGTTGATAAAGTAACTTTGAAAATAGAAACTAGCCTAGGGTTTTTTATGGTTTTTTGCACAACGGCTAGATTTTTTGAATTTTTTATATTACCTGCAGACCAGAGGCTAAAAATAATTGCAGAGGCCAGAAGACAAGGCACAAATTCATGAAATTTTTAGGGATGCTTGGTAAGATTAAAATGCAGACCTCAGGACAGAAAAAGCCAAATTTGCATGGAACAAGGAAAATTGGGTAACAGTCCTTAGAAGGGAAATCATGTTCGAGCCTACAGTTGAAGATATGGGCCATTTCCATAGAGTGTTTGCAACGGTTGATAACCGCCAGGTTGAGCATCAGGCTATAGTCATCGAGGCATCAGGTATGATTAGAGGTGGTGTAGTTTTTATCCTTTTTGATACTGGAGATGCTGACTCCTTTATTTCTCCATTGGTCATGGAGCATTGTGGGCTAGTGGTAGCTAGGCAAGACATTAGATGGGAAGTTGAGTTAGCTTTAGGACCTAGAGTTTTAGTTACCTCTTTGGTTAGGGAGTGCTCAATTCAGATTGGTGGTTTGACCACCTTAACAGACCTTGGAGTTACACCTCCTGGATCTTATGGACTAGTTCTTGGCATGGATTGGCTTTATGCTCACAGGGCCAAGCTAGATTATCGTAAGAAGTTGGTCGAATGTTTGGATGATTATGGAAATGCTATTGTGATTTCAGGAATCCAGAGGCCTATATCCCTTCATATGATCTCTACTATGTAGCTTAAGCAAAGCATGTGGAAGGGATGTCAGATGTTTTCTATCACCATCAGTGATAGGGAAGATGAGGCAGAATGGGAAACCTCATTGGATGACCATCCCATACTGCAAGAGTATGCAGATGTGTTTCCTTTGGAGCTACCCGATATCCCACCTCGAAGGGCAGTAGACTTTTATATAGATCTAGTACTAGGAGCAGAACAAGTTTCTAGAGCACCTTACAGGATGACCACAAATGAGCTTAATGAGCTCAAGACATACCTTGAGGAACTATTAGAGAAAGGGCACATTCTTCCTAGTGTTTCTCCTTGGGGTGCACCTATGATCTTCATGAAAAAGAAGGATGGATCTCTTAGGTTGTGTATGGATTACCGACAGTTGAAGAAGGTAACCATCAAGAATCAGTATTTTCTTCCTAGGATTGATGACCTATTTGATCAGCTTTAGGGTGCTAGAGTGTTCTCTAAGATTGACCTTAAGTCGGGGAATCACCAGTTAAGGACAGTGGATAGTGATATCCACAAGACCACATTCTACACCAAATATGGCCTCTATGAGTTCATCGTGGTTCCATTCGGCCTTACAAATGCTCCTATTGTATTCATGAATCTTATGAATGGATTATTTTGTACTTTCCTTGACAAGTTTATGGTGGTATTCATTGAAGATATCTTGATCTATTCGAAGGATGAGATAGAGAACAAAGAGCACCTGAGATAAGTTTTGCAGTACCTTAGAGACAATTAGCTTTATGGTAGCTTGTCAAAATTTGCCTTCTTCATATCAGAGGTCAAGTATGTGGGCCATGTGATATCTAGCAATGGAATTATCTCAATAGACCCATCGAATATTGAAGCCATTATGAATTGGCTAGCACCTACCTCAGTGACTGAAGTGAGAAGCTTCATGGAAGTTATTACAGATGATTTTTTGCAAGATTCTCTTGAGTAGCACACCCTATTACTTCTCTTCAGTGAAAGGGAAAGAATTTTGAGTGGACTAAGAAGTGTGATTAAGCTTTCCAGGAGCTCAAGAGAGCATTGACCAGTGCACCCATTCTTGTTGTGCCAGAGCCTTCAATAGAGTTTGTAGTTTGTAAAGATGCTTCCTTAGATAGTTTAGGAGAAGTTCTTATGTAGGATGGGTGAGCTATAGTCTATGAGTCCAAGAAACTAAAAACTCACGAGCTCAACTATCCTACCCATGGTCTCAAACTTGTAGCAGTGGTGCATGCTTTAGTGAGATAGTGACACTTCCTCTTAGGACATCGATTTGAACTTGATCCAGACCATCAGAGTCTACAGTACATCTTCACTTAGTCAAACCTTAATGTAGAAGCTGATAAACAATCAGATTCAGCTCCAAGATCCAGCTGCATGCAATAAACCTGCCACAAAGTATGAAGCAAAAAATGGAAAAGCAGAGAAACCCTCTTGTGCTCAAAATGGCAGAGCTCAAAAATGAATAGAGAGAATTACTGAAAAAATATACAAACGAGGCTTATAAGGTTGAAAACCCTAAAGCCATAAAAAGCTAGGTTGCACATTATTAATTAATAATTAATTAATAATGCACCTAAATGAGGCTTAAGTAACTAGAGTATTATAAACTTATATAATTAAATCAATACGATTTAATTATTAAGCAAAAAGGAATAATACTCTAACACCCCCCCTTAAGCTGAATGTAGGGAGAAAGCTGACCTAGCAAAGCTAAGAAAACAAGAAAAAAATGGGTCCCGGCAACAAGGCCTGATCAGGTACCCAGTACAAGGAAATCTCTATAAACCGGAGTAAAGGAGAAAACCCAGTGGGAAAAACTCCTCTCCAAAAAGAGATGTAAAAGCAAGCAAAGACAAAAAGGAATGACTTCAAGAGACTCTCTCAAAGCCATAAGTACAATGCGTGCTGCCAACCCCCCTGTGAGAGAAGGTTGAGGCTCCAAAGCCCCCCTGGAAGGAAAGAACCCCTGGATCAATGAACAAGCCACTGTGACTCCAATGCAGAGGAGTGAAAGTCAGTGGACACTGAAGAGGTAACCTCGAAAGCTGAGGTGTCACTGGAAGGCCGAGCTGATGCTCAAAGGAGTAGACAGGAGGATCCGGAAAGGGAATCCCCAATGTAGGTGGTATGACAGGTGTGTTGACACTGTCATCAAAGAGGAGATGAATGTCCTCTGTAGAATCCTCAACAACTGCACCTGGTGGCTCGATGACTGGAGCTGGAGGGTCAGGCAGTGTTGTAGGAGAACCGTGCTGAACAGAAAAGAGCTCAACAGGTGGTGGCATGGCAGTCATAATAGTAGTCTCAGGAACCACACAAAGGTTCAAGCGACCTGACTGTATCACATGATGCTCTCTCAAAGTAGGAGAGTCGTGCTCTGGCAAAGGTGGACCAAAGTGTGAGAAGGAGTAGAGACGGGTGGAATGATCAACTGTCCCTGTAGCAACAATACCTCCTGTCATACTATCTCGGATGAAGACTGAATCTGCAGTGAACTCAACTGTCTTCCCTAACCCACTGTGAGTAATCTGAAAAACTGAGAGAAGGTTTGAAGACAGAGATGGAACATACAACACATCATTGAATGTGCCATCCTGAATGCATACAGTGCCTTGCCCACAGACAGTCATAACAGTGTTATTCCCAATGATAATATGGGGAATAGGAGAAGCCTCAAAAGAAGAGAAGATCTCCCGAGAAGATGCCATATGGTGAGAAGCACCTGAATCCAGTATCCAAGGGACCTGTGAAGGGGATGCAACAGAAGCCTGTAATGCATGACCCTTTCCAAAATCCTGTCCAACTGTAGAATGGGTAGATGAAGACTGAAAAGCGGACCCCTGTGAGCCAGAAGAGGATGGAGAGGAAACATTGCTCTTCTGAAGAAGAGCTTGCAAATTAGCTATCTGTTTCTCGTAGCCATCAAACTTCTTCTGATAGCAAAGTGACTCATCATGTGTTCCCTTCTTACAATAGGAACATGTAGGTCTCTCAGTCTTCTGTTTTTCCTTCTTAGAAGAAGGTGGTGGACTAGTAGAGGGCTGAGAAGAGGAATCTGATTTCTGCTTCGGTTTCTTCTTCTGTGAATCCTGTGGTGGATGAGCAATCAATGCCTGTGACTGTGAACCGGGAAGAGAATCCATCTGAGTGAGCTTTGATTGCTCACGAGTCAACCTATCACAAAAATTCTCGAAAGAGGGCATAACATGTCGTGCACCCAGTGCATCCATAGTGGAGTAGAAAGTAGAAGAAAAGATCTGAAATTGTCCCCGAAGCTTAGAAAGAATCAGATAAATGCACTCATTATCTGTTTTGGTCTTCCCACATCCCTGTAAAACTGAACGGAGAGATTTGAACTTCATCAAGAAGTCCTCAATAGTGGGAAAAGAATCAGGTACCAATGAAGTCAACTCTGCCTCAATCTGTAGTGCCCTGAACTCATTCACAGTGCCGAAAAGTGACTGAAATTTGGCCCAAATGGCCTCAGGAGTATCACAACCATCAAGGTGAAAAAGGAGACTGTCTGAAACATGTAGTGACATCAAACCCATGGCTTCATCCATCTTGTTCCTGTGCTGCATGACCTCAAATGGTCGAGTCAACTGAGGCTGAACTGTATCCAAACAGGACCACAACCCCCGTGATCGAAGAAGACGTGTCATACGAGCCTTCCACACATGGTAATTGTGTGGAGTGAGAAGCTCAACTGACGCTGTATCTGCCATAGTGCCCTGTGCTCTGACTGATTTTTATTATTAAGTTTTCTTTCAGAACTAGACAGAAGATGCAGAAGGGTTTTTTTTGTTTTGAGTGATACAATGTGTTGTTTTTCTGAAAGAAATGACAGAAAAGCAAGAAAGAACACCCCCCACAATAGCTAAAACCCAATTCCAATACAATTCTAAAAGCGTGAAAGAAAGAAAGAGCAAGTAATGCTTCAGAATGTCAATATGTGTACCTTAACTTTGAGGCTCAAAAACGGCATCAAAATGGAAGAATCAAGGAATGAAACCTGCACCAATGCGACGGGCTCGGAAAGACCTTTCCAACGATATATAATATGTCCAATTTCGAGTCCGTTTGCTCAAGTTACGAGCAAAAAACCAACAGGACCCCCAAATGGCATGCTCGCTGGAAAAACACAGGCATTGCAAAAAATTTGACGGCCGTACGGCCGTCAAAAGGCCGTCACCGACGTCAGCATGACGTCATCCCGGAAAAGTTTGATGACCGCCGAAAAAAAAAATCCGGCCCGGAAAATGCCGGCAAGTGACGTCAGCAGGTGACGTCACCTGCTGCAGGCTGCCGGGTGGAGGTTGGGCGGCGGCCGGCGGGTGGCGGCGTGGCGCGGCGGCGGAGCACAGGTGGCGGCCAGCTGGGCGGAGCGGAGCGGCGGGTGGCGGCCGGCTGGGCGGCTGGTGGCGCTGTGGCCGCCGGCTGGGCGCCAGTGGCGCGGCAGTGGAGGAGGCCGGCGGGCGGTGCGCTGGCCGGGCGGCGGTGGCGCACTGGCGGAGCGTTGGCGGTGCGCCACAAAAATGAGGAAAAAACCTTTTTTTTTAAATTTTTTTTCTCGAAAATCGTGCCGTACGGCCCAAAAGGGGAAATTTTTTTCCCAGAAGCTCCGGTGTCCAAAAAGAACAAATTTTATATAGATTTTGGGTATCTCGGGCTTTCTGGACGCAACCGTGAGGTCATTTTTTGTCCAAAGTGCCCCAAAAAATTGCAACCCCCCAGATCCAATATAAAAAATAGCAGAAAATGCTAGAAAAAAAGAGCTTGATCCACAGCTTCAGAAAATTTTGAACAAGCTGCAGTAGAATGGCTCTGATACCATGTAGAAGCTGATAAACAATCAGATTCAGCTCCAAGATCCAGCTGCATGCAATAAACCTGCCACAAAGTATGAAGCAAAAAATGGAAAAGCAGAGAAACCCTCTTGTGCTCAAAATGGCAGAGCTCAAAAATGAATAGAGAGAATTACTGAAAAAATATACAAACGAGGCTTATAAGGTTGAAAACCCTAAAGCCATAAAAAGCTAGGTTGCACATTATTAATTAATAATTAATTAATAATGCACCTAAATGAGGCTTAAGTAACTAGAGTATTATAAACTTATATAATTAAATCAATACGATTTAATTATTAAGCAAAAAGGAATAATACTCTAACACTTAATACTAGGCAACGAATATGGATGGAGTTCTTGTGTGAATATGATTTTGATGTTCACTACATCAAGGGAAAAGAGAATTTTTTAGCAGATGCTTTAAGTAGGAGATGGCACGAGCTATCTTCTATGTCTGCAAGCATGGATTTGAAAGATTGTATTCTTTACCATTTGTAGAATGATGAGTTATATGCAGAAGTGAGTGATTTGATTCGATCTCAGAGACCCCTTGAGGGGAGGTATGTAGATTTGTGTGTGTGAAAATTGTACCTGATCTGTAGACACAACACTCAGTAAAACATTAGAGGTTAGTGATAATCAAAATCATGCAAAATTGAAATCTAATCTAACCAAGCAATTTACTGCCTTCTAGTAGGTGCGAGATTAATGTTCTCAGATTTTAATCGAGATCAATGACCTAGACGACACCTAAATGAAGGATTTGAATGCAATTGATCTAGATATGAATTGAATGCAATTAATCTATATTTTTGATATTTTCTATGCAATAAGAATGATAAACTGATATGCTATGAATGCTATTGAAAAACTGATATGAAATGAATGCTAAATGATCTAACAATGAAGATATGCAAAGCTATGAAATTATATGCTATGATATGAAAAATATGCAATTGAAATTGATCTCACAAAGCTTTGAATTCGCAAGTTGATTCTTTCAAGCTCCAATTGTGCAAATTCTCCAAATCTAATATGCTATGATTCCTGTAGAGTAAGTTTGCAATTTGCGAGATGATTGAGAGATGAATTATGAAGAGATGAGCCTTGTTTTTATAGAAATCCAAGGCTTTGGAGGTGCATGAAAAAAAACCATAAATCACTCAAATAACTCAGGTTGATTTTTGAGTTATTTTTTTAAATAAAGGATAATTAACTCACAAAAACATGCAAAAGCTAAGCTTTAACTCAAAATAGAGTTTAGCTTTAATTGATAATTGATAGTTGTTTGCTTTTATGATTGTGCATGTTTTATTTATGAATTAATTTAATAATAAAGTGATTTATTTCCAACTTAACTGCTTTTAAAAATAAAACAATTGATTTATGGGTTAATCAATTATTTAATCAAACTTTTATTAAACTATATTATTAAATAATGACAACTTGCTTTAATTAATTAAATAAAAATTTAATCAATTATTCATAGGATATTTGGATTTATTGTCAAAATTAAATAATATAATTAATAATAGATAGAATTAAATTTAATTACACAATTAAGTGGCAAGATATTAAATCTAATTAATTAAATATAAAAATATTCAATTAATCAAGCTTTAGGATAAATGTGATTTATTGCCAAATAATTATAAAATTAAAGATAATTATGATGATTAGGAATATTACTAGGAATATTCCCCGATGCAGAATTTAAGATAATCAATTATGATTCGATGATGTTTAGATGTGCCTTAGGTTAGGACTTCGATGTCGATTTTGTTCGATATGTCGATGTAGGAGGTTAATGAACATATAGCCCATTTTTGGGGTATTACATTTTGCCCCTCTTTGAATTACTGTGTGAAGTGCAGTGGTTCAAAGATAGTCTGTGTTTGATAAAGATATGAAACTGATTCAAAAGATAAACCGATCTCAAGATAGAAACTGATTGAAAGATATTGAGATAGGAGGTCCTGAATGACTAGAGATAATGTTTACTATAGCAGCAATGAACCGATGATTGTGAAAAAGTGTCAAAATGCCTGATTCTGAACCTTAGGATTGATAAGAAGTGAGTGACCCGTTCTAGACTCGATTGTCTTAGCAGAACTAGCAAGTATCACATCCAAACCCTTCAGTTGCCGAAAAACCAAGGAAAGAACACTATGATCTGATGGTTGCAAAAACTGATACAGTTTACAAGATTAGGAGAATACCAGATTGATATGGATCTTGATGAATCTGATATGCCCCAAGTGATGATAGATTTGCCCCGAGTGATGAGGACTTTTTTTTTTGATGAATCAGCAACTAGACGTGATTGTTATCTTGATCACTGATGAAAGATATTGATAGATTTGATTGATAGAATTTGATTTACAGACTTTGAATGATGTGCAATACCATGCCCCCTTCGGGATTAAAATTGAAATCTGACAAGAAAAGTCACTATTATAGTTTAGAAGCATGTTAATTGATTTGAGAAGTGGTTATACACGTCTGATGAATGCATTCTACATCGTCAGAAGGTCCCAAAAGACCAAGTTTGACTAGGTTTGACCATGAGTTGACCATGGTTGACCAAGTTGAAATTTTGATAGTTTGATGTTAAATAATCAGTTAAGTTGTATACTGGATTTCTGTGATGATAGAAGGTCGAATATGCAAGCAGTTAATAATATGAATGATCTCAGATTTGAATTTTGATCCCGAAAAAAGATTCTACTTGCTATTTCATTGGAGGAACCTTCGTGTGAGATTCAGTTCTTGTTAGACTTGAAGATGCGATTTGAAGAATCATTTAAGCATTGAAGTTCGTT
Organism: Chamaecyparis obtusa; assembly: GCA_027943335.1. Classification (NCBI taxonomy): domain Eukaryota; kingdom Viridiplantae; phylum Streptophyta; class Pinopsida; order Cupressales; family Cupressaceae; genus Chamaecyparis; species Chamaecyparis obtusa. Next base: position 145,740 of record BSBK01005174.1, read on the forward strand.
TAATCATTGTGAGATCATGCAAATATGCAAAATGCAATGAGACATGCAAAATAAAATGAGACATGCAAAATGAAATGCAACCTAAGACCTAGGACCTAGTCACTAATCATATGTCGATTTGTTATCATCATTGAACTTTTAGGTAACCGGAGAAATCAATATAATGCCCACTAGCCATGAAACCATAGACATATGAATATCGATTTGTATGCGCAAGAATCAATACAACACCCATTGGTTATACAACCATAGACATATGAATATTGATTTGTTTTCAGAATGTTGGATCAGATATAAGCACCAAGGCACAAACGCCAGGATGACCTGAATATCATGTCCATTTTGATATAGCAATTTGTATAAGCATCAAAACATGAACGTCGTGATGACCTAAATATTCCTTGCATTGCAAACACATCAAACAGTCAAGAGATCATTCTAAACCCAATGTGAATTACCCGTAGTGACCCTTTATCGTTCACATCCTTAGGCAAGATCGCGTTCCACAGTAGGAGAAAGAACTTACTCAAAAAGACAATAGTTAGATCAAACTTCCTTGAATTGTCTGGGTATCAATGGTCGAGGTACGCATGGCCATCCAATTCGAGATAGAGGCTCTTATAGTCGAACACCATTTCAATCCAGAATTTCCAAAGTTGTTAGATTTTCACATACAAGAAGAAAAGATTATGCCCCCAGTCATCACTCTCTAAATCCTATAAAGGACATCATCGAAGAGCTCGAAGGGACACAATATGCAAAAATCTCAATGCGAATCAGCAAGCATACAAGGAGATAAAAGCATGAAAAGCACAGATTGTTTTCAATTTGAGTTTAATTGCATTGTTATAGATGCAAAATCCTTTCTGGAGACAAGGTAGACTGACTGACTCACATGAAGCTTCAAAGGACTTTGACTAGATATGACACGTCTAAGATACATTGGAGGCCATAGGATATGACATTGATTGCCCCCAAGTGTTAAACATTGATAGGATACAGACACTTGAGCTGGTTGGTGTACAGACTGACTTATTGAAAACTAGAAATGTTGAAACAAACTAGGAGATATGTACAAACTAAAGCAAGACCGAAAGCTGGGAAAGACCAAGATTGTGCTGATAGATGGAGCATGTTGAACAAGTGGCGCCTGTTTGCCGGGTTTTCACCATCTTGGTAGAGATCCTATTTTTTCTACCAAGGTGCCTGTTTCCAGGTTTTCACCAAGGCACTTTTTTTTCTTTTTTCTCTTTTTTTTTTTTTTGTATTTTTTTTTTTCAATTTTTTTTGAATTTTTGATATTTTTCTGATTTTTTTAAATTTTTGATATTTTTTAATTTTTTTGAATTTTTGATATTTTTTGATTTTTTTGTGAATCATCAAGGCACCTATTTGCTAGGTTTTCACCAAGATGTTCATTTTTTTCAGGACTTTTTCAGATTTTTAAAATTTTTTCAGGACATTTTACCATAGACTGAATGCCTTAGCCGTAGAATTTCTTCAAATGGAGAACGTTGATTGGTTCTCGGAGCTGTTCTCCTTCAGTCGTTGAGAGTTGATAGGCACCAGAGCCAAAAGTAGCAGTGATGACAAAGGGACCCAGCCAGTCGGGTTCGAACTTCCCCTTGCGTTCTTGATGTGATTGATTTTTAGGATTTTCTCTCAACACTAGATCGCCAACCTGAAATTCTCTATGTCTGACTTTCTTGTTGTAGCCTCTAGACATTCTTTTCTGATACACTCTGAGATGATCATATGCTGCTTGCCTGCGTTCATCTAGTAATTCAAGTTCTTGTAACCTAGACACTCTGTAGTCTTCATCAGTGACAAGTCCATGCATTTTGATTCTGAGTGATGGGATTTCAACCTCAATAGGCAGTACTGCTTCAGACCCATAAACTAAAGCGAAAGGTGTAGCCCCTATAGGTGTTCTGATACTATTTCTGTATGCCCAGAGAGCTGGATTGATCATGAGATGCCAGTCTCTTCCTGTTTTATTCACTGTTCTGTGCAAGATTTTCAAGAGATTTTCGTTTGAAGCTTCAGCTTGTCCATTCCCTTGAGGATAGTAGATAGATGACCAATGTTGAGTAATCTTGAATTTGGCACATAAGTCATCTAGGTCCTTATTTTTGAATTGTCCCCCATATTTTGTGACTATGGAATGAGGGATCCCATATCTGCAAATGATGTAGTTCAGGATGAACATAGAGATATGTTTCCCCGTTGCTTGTGTTAGAGGAACTGCTTCTACCCATTTTGTAAAATAATCTGTAGCTATGATGATATGGGTATGTCCATTAGAAGAGTGCGGATGGATAGTTCCTATGAGATCAAATGCCCATTGTTGAAAAGGCCATTGTGTAGTAAAGGGAATTAGATCTCTCCCTAGAGCATGAATCAAGTTGCCATGTACTTGACACTTTTGACAGTTTTTAGCAAATTTAATAGCCTCTTTCTCCATTTCAAGCCAATAGTACCCAGCCCTGATAAGTTTTTGAGCTAACGTTAAACCATTCGAGTGTGACCCACATATACCCTCGTGGACTTCCTCTAATGCACATTGAGACTTTTCTCGTTCTAAACATCTAAGTAGTGTACCATCTAGACCTCATTTATATAGATCATTACCAATGATGACATATCCAGATGCGGATCGGATAAAGTTTCATTTCTCAAAATGGTTAAAGGACTCAGGGATGATTTGATCATGGAGATAGGAGAACAGATTTTTGTAGCGAGATGAGTCATAACCTATAACAGTGCAGATCATGCAGGTTTCAGGGGAGTCATATGCAGGATAGGATAGGGCTTCCACCAGGAACTCATAGCGTAGTTCATGTTCGGGCTGCTATAAGAGAGTAGATAATGTCATCATTGCATCAGCAGCCTTATTCTCCGTTCTGGGTATTTTCTCAAATGTGATAGAGATGAAGTATTTCTTTAAATCATCTACCATTCTCTTGTAAGGAATGAGCTTTTCATCTTTGGTTTGGTACACATCATTAACTTGGTGGATAACTAGTTGTGAGTCTCCATGGATGTGCATCTCTGTAACTCTCCACTGTATTGCTATTTTCATACCATTGAGAAGTGCCTCATATTCAGCAATATTGTTTGTGCAAGGAAACTTTAGTCTAAATGCTTTGGGTATCGAGTATCCTTGAGGAGTGATGAACAATATGCCTACTCCAGATCCATTCTGTGTGTAGGAGCCATCAAAGAATAACTGCCATGCTCTAGAAGAGAGGTGCATGATAGAGGAATCAGGAAATTCCATTTGCATGGGTGTATCATCAAACAGTGGTGCTTTAGCTAATTGATCAGTAATGACTTGTCCTTTGATAGCTTTTCTTTCAACCTATTCAATGTCAAATTCGCTTAGAAGCATGACCCATTTAGCTAGTCTACCGGTGAGGGCCACCTTGCTTAGTAGGTATTTCAGTGGATCAATTTTAGCTACCAAATGAGTAGTATGAGCTAACATGTAGTGTCTCAGTTTCTGCGATGCAAAGATCACAGCTAGACATGCCTTCTCTATCATTGAGTAGTTCTTCTCATAGGCCACTAAAGTTTTGCTGATATAGTAGATGGCTCTTTCTTTCTTGTTCGCATCATGCTGTGCTAGCAATGCCCCTAGTGATGTATCTATTGCGGAGACATATAATATTAATGGCTTCCCATGAATAGGAGGCATTAAGATAGGAGGATTCGAGAGATGATTCTTGATATGATCAAAATTCTTTGCACAGTCTTCATTCCAGGCAAAGGTCACACCTTTATGTAATATTTTTGTAAAAGGTTGTGATATGTCCGCTAGTTGTGATATGAATCTTCTGATAGATTGAACTCTGCCTTGCAACATCCTCATTTGACTGATATTTGTGGGAGGTTGCATCTCTATTATAGCCTTGACTTTAGCTGGATCAACTTCAATGCCTTTCTTTGAAACTATGTATCCTAAGAGCTTTCCAGAAGTGACACCAAAAGCACACTTCTTAGGATTTAGTCGGAGACTAAATTTTTCCATTCTGTCAAGGATCATGCTCAAGTCAGTTAGATTTTCAGTTCTAATCATGAATTTTTCCAAGGTATCATCCATGTAATCCTCCATTGTTTTATGCATCATATCATAAAAAATAGATGTCATTGCTCTTTGATATGTAGCTCCAGCATTTTTGAGTCCGAATGGCATAACATTCCAACAGAAGGTTCCCCACGCATATGTGAATGCAATTTTCTCTTGGTCTTCTGGAGCAATTTTGATTTGGTTGTATCCAGAAAAACCATCCATAAGGGACTACACTTCATAGCCCACAGTCATGTCCACTATCATATCAATGTTAGGTAGTGGAAATTCATCCTTAGGGCATGCTCTGTTCACATCTCTAAAGTTCGTGCACACTCTGATTGAACCATCTAGTTTTGAAATAGGTACAATGTTAGAGTTCCACTCAGCATAGTCTATGACATGGATGAATCTAGCTTTAAGGAGTTTTTCTAGCTCTACTTTGACTAAGAGTGCAACATGAGGATGCATCTTTCTCAATTTTTGCTTGATTGGTTTTACTCCAGGAGAAATGGAGAGATGGTGCATAATGAGATTGGGATCCAATCTTGGCATATCTGAATATTTCCATGCAAAGTTGATCTTTTTTTCTGATAAGAATGTAGTGAATTTCTATTTCTCTTCTTCTGATAGAGATTGTGCTACATGTACCAATTGTGGTTCCTCTGTTGTACCCAAATTGATGGATTGAGTGGGCTCAATTAGAACTGGAGATCTATCCTGTAAATGACTCAGAAGGACATCAAATATCTCATCCTTAGGTGCCTCAGAGAGGTTTTCACCTTCAGATACGTCTTTTCTTTTTACTTTTGTAGGTTCTGAGACTGCCACAAAATGGTTTTCATCCTCAGAACTCTTTTTCTTTTTATTTTTATTTTTTTGACTAAGATATTTGATGTCCGACTCAGTCATGTTGACACTTGGTTCACTGATGGAAGTCCTCATAGGCTCAACTGCATTAAGGTAACAAGCAAGGGCATAGTCACTTGGAAAGGTGTAGATACCATGGCTTGGGTTCGTGGAAGTTCGGTCGATAAGATCAGGGTGTTGGATAGTCAAGGCAGGAAAGGCTTGGGATATGGTGTTCACAGTCATGGATATGTCATCATTGGTCCTAACCTGACGCTCAAGTTCAAAGGTGATATTACAACTCAAAATGTTCAATTCATGAATAGGCTCAACATCATCAAGGGAGTCCTCTTCAGCCATAGGTGGATCAGACACGTTAAGTTCATTGTTTCACTCTAGACCTACATTGGGTTGAGATACATATCGGTGAATAACATCAATATATTTCTCTGTTATAAGCTCATCTTCTTCTGGAATGGCACCCCATTCATAGTCATTTGACTTAGCTTCTGATTCAGGATCTCTAGGAAATCTTAGAAAATGTGTGAAATCAGGATGAATACCCCAAGAAGGATTACCCTCAGTCTCTGACTTGAATTCATATTCATGGGAATCAGTGTCAGAATAACTACCCCCTTCTTCTTGATCAGTTTGATTGCCTTTGAGATTAGCTGGTTCTTGTGGTGCAACCATCTCTTGCGTTAGAGTAGGTTCTTGTGTTTCTACTACATTAATTCTTTTGATAGGATCATCTTTATCATCAAGAAGATCTTTGATCTCTTTAGGCAATTTTTCATAGGGGATAAGCTCAGAGCTATCTGAATCATCATCAGAGGGTTCTGTTTCTTCTTTCTTAAGAAGGGGTTCTCCTGGTGCAATTTGTTCTATGACATGAGAACAACCACCTTTGAGATGATAGGGTTTCTTCTTAAACCCTAAGCCACCAGTATCTTTGTTGGCTCTACCAATATGTGAAATGGGTGTCACAAGACCCTTTCCGCTGATTCCTAGAGGTCCTTGACCGGAATATCCCATCTTGGCTATCAATTTATTTCCTGGACCATATGAATCAGAAGGGATTGTAGGTGCTATAGATTCACTAGGTTGAACAATTTTGGATTCAGAATCATCTTTGTATAGCCATGCAAGCACAGCTTCATCTTCTTCAAATTCTTATTTGGATACTTGCTCCGCCACAAAATTTCTTTTGTATGCTTCCATAGGTTCCTTAGGTTCTGATTTAGATTGCTTCAAAGATTGTCCATATGACTTGGGTGAGATAGGGAGAGATGTCAGAGACAAGACTGGCTCTATAGTGTATTCTCCCATCCCATTTTCTTTGATATTGATCTCTTTAGCAATGTCTTCCATCTTGGATGTGGAAGCCACATTTTGTTGCTTGATGGAAGATTCTCTGTTATTAGGTACAAGCTTATCGGCACTTTCCTTCAATGTATTACAAGTTGTACTTAGATCTGCTGGGATAGTAACTTCTACCCCTTCATAGGGAAATTTCAAGCAGTGATGGTATGTAGAAGGGATGGCTTGCATTTCATGGATCCAGGGTCTCCCTAGAAGGATATTGTAAGCCAATGGTAGATCAAGCACCTGACATGTGGTATCTTTGATGACCAGACCCACTCGGATGGGTAAGATAATGGTGCCTTTAGAAGCTCTTTCTTGTTCATCATAGGCTTTTATGGTGATCTTCTTTCGAGGATCAATAGCCATCTCTGAGAATCCCAACTGTGTGATTAAGCTGTAAGAACAAATGTTGAGGCCTGCGCCCCCATCTATCAACACACGTTTGACTCGACGGTTCTGGATCAAGACTTCTATGTGCAAGGGCTGATTATGTGGGTGACTTAGGGAGTTGTCATCTTCCTCTGAAAAGGAGATATATTGCGGAGACATTAGATGACCAACCATAGTCTGGAACCTGTCTAGATCTAGATCATCAGGAACATTAGAGCCGAGCAAAGCTTTGTCTAGGATATCTCTGTGAGCTGGAGATATTCGAAGTAACTCAAACATAGAGATTTTGGCATTGGTATGCTAGAGTTATTGGACGATGTTGTAAGATGTAGGTCTTGTATCCTTTGGATTGGAAGATTTCGAGGCAACCTTCTTTTTAGAAGCGGATGTGAGATTGAAAGGTATCTTAGGGACATTAGATGAACTTGGTGTTTGTCCTTTCAGATGAGCCTGAGCTTGTGATCTGGTAACCGCATTAGCTGAGGAATGATTTCTGTCTCTTCGTACAATCATGATGACATTGCAGCTCTCAGAGAGACATGGTTCAACCATATTGATGACAGCATTGTTTCCAGGGTAGGCATAGTTGACTTTTGCCCCCATGTTAGGCTGAGAAGTGGAAACTCCCTTGCCATGTTGTGGAAATGGTTCTGTAAATGTTGTGTGATCATTATTGCTGGTAGGATTATCGATCGTGATGTCCCCTTGATCTATCAAGTCTTGAATGGTATGCTTCAAGTGGAAGCATCCATTAGTTCTGTGGCCTTTAGTCCGATGGAAAGCATAGTATTCATTACCTTTCCACCAATATGGTTTTGGATCCAGATCAAGGTTTTGGATTGGTGGTAAAGAGATCATGTTATCAGCTATCAGGGTTCTCAGGGCAGATTCTAAAGATTCTCCCAGGGGAGTAAACTTTTATTTATCATCCCATCGTTTGAATGGCTTCTTTGGAGATGGTTCAGTAGATTTTTGCTTTGAAGCTTCAATGGCTTTGGTGGCAAGGGTGAGATTGTAGGCCGGTGCCTTTGATGGGGTGCGGATAGTGTCAACAACACCATCAAAGATGATACCTTTGTTTCTATTCCAGCTCTTATTTTTATCTTTTGAGCTAGATCCAGATTCAGACTTGTCCTTTTGAAGTGTGATTTCTCCTTTCTTGACAAGTACTTTCTCAATCTTGATTGCATTATCCACCATTTTATCAAAAGATACATGATCTTGCATTTGTAATGGATAGTTGAGCTCTGGAACAAGGTTATTGATAAAGATTTCAAGTTTCTCCATTTTGGGAATTGGTCTAGCATATAGAGAAAACTTCTTTTGCCACCTCTTGAGAAAAGTTAGGAATGATTCCCCTGGATATTGCTTGAGGTTACAGATATCGATCATGGTAATCAGATGTTGAATATTGTAGGAATATTGTTGATAAAACAATTTAATCAATTCCTCAAAAGTTTTGATCATCGAAGGTAATCTTGAAAACCACTAAATGGATGCTCCTCCCAAGGATCTAGGAAAAAGATGCATTAGATAAGTCGGTTCATGCATGAATTCCATGGATTGCGTACAGAACTCTCTGACATGATCTTGAGGATCAGAGTGTCCGTCATATTTGTCATACTTTGGTATCTCCACTCTTTTTGGGAATGGTGGCATATACAAGTTTTTGTCGAACGGGAAAGGACATAGGGCCTCCATGGAGAACTCCTTGGGTTCCTTCTCCTTCTTAAGATTGTTAAATTTGACTTGTATAGCATGCATCTATTTTGTCATAGCTGTGAGTGGAGTTTCTTCCTCATGTGTGATTATATCATCAACATTAAAGTTGGGAGGAAGCTTAGCCCCTTCCTGGGCTAATTGTAAAAAGTATGCCTCTCTATCCACTTTCAAGAAATGCCTCATCATTCTCTTGAATTCATCATCATTTTGACATCGATGGATTTCAGAGGGGGTAGGTTCTTGGTCGGCATTATGTTGAGAATGGTGTCCTTGGGACCCTCCTCCTAGAGAACCATGGTTTGTCCCTGCTTGAGACATGATAGGAGTTTTTGGGCTCCCTGGAACAGATTGAGGAGTTTGCTGATTACCTCTATGAGTTGATAAAGGAGGTATGTAACCAGTTTTCAATCGAAAGTTACCGAGACCGTCATCTTTGTAGATACCTGAATTGATGAGTTGTTCAAGAGTTGGACCCGGGGTATTGGTCAAAAGTAAGTTCTGAGATGTTTCTTCTAATTTCTTGTGTGAAGAAGCTCTGGTCTCCACCATTAACTTTGAATGAAACAGAAGAAAAGGATGAAGACAACTGAAGAACAATTTAATTCGAGAAAATTGGATGACGCAACCTTGTCAAGATTATGATAGTTTTGAAGATCTGATGAGATGTGGGTGAAGGAAACTGTGCCCTAGATGTATGGGATAGATCGCCCAAAAGATAGCGGACATGAGTTCCCAACACTTAGTCTATTTTTGAAGATTGATTGAAGATTGATAGTTATGACAAGGTTTTGACACGAGATAAAAAGGACTCAAATTGATCAAACAGAAGACTAGATTGGATTCAAAAGATCAAACTTGGAAAATGGTAGAATGCTCAATAGCTACTGCTCTGTTCCTGACACTGATATTTTTGACAGATTCTGGAACTAGGCTGGAAACATTGGATATCTTGCAATTTGACAATTTCTGACAACTCTCTCAATTTTTTCCAAACGGCACTCTGCAGACTCGTACGACACTGGGTAGTCTATGAAATGACAGTTGCTAAACTCATACGACAGTTGGGTAGAAATGAAATGATAGTTGTAAAACTTGTATGACAGTTGGGTAGCAATGAAACGACAGTTGTAAATATCATACGACAGTTGCTAACAGGATTTTGACTTTTTTGAATTTGCTGGTTTGAAAACTCGTACGACACTGGGTTCTCAATCGTACGACAGATGGGCAATACTGAAATGACACTTGACAAAACACGTACGACTTTTGACTTTTTGAAATGACTTTTGACTCCAGAAAGAATTTACGTCAATTTTTGCAAAATTTAAGGTCTTCAGTTCTAGATTGTTTGCAAATTGTACTGTCCAGATTTTGAAGGTTATACCAGATTTGATCATTTTTAATAGCCAAGTAGATAAACAAGCACGCAAAACAGCAAGCAAGTGATTCCAAGCACGTCTGAAAACAATGAACAAGGGAAAAAGCAACCTTGTGCATGAACAATCAAGTGACCAAATTGTGCTAATCCCTGAGAGTACTAATTATGTATGTTCTGAAAAGTTTTGCAATAACACACATATACCTGAAAGTGAAAAATTGGCCTCTAGGGTTTTTAGTAATGGTTTGACTTTGCAACTTTTATGATTCAAAGGGGTGAACTCCAATCCTAGCGCACCAGGGTTTTGACACAGTCTGAGAACTTAATCTTCAAGAGCTGCTAGGGAGATCTGACAACCCAACAATGAACCATACCTGTGGAGATTTCTTCCACAAGGATATTTATATAGCGGCTGTCACTACCATGGCAAAAATGGCTATTACCACTTGAGGTTCTGTGAACGCAGTTTGCCCTGTGAAGGAATTGTCCGCTACGGTTAACCCTCTCTAAAGGTGACTCACAGATTTATACCACAAGGGGACTTGGCTCTAGATTCAAGGTTTTGACACCTCTTCACTTTTAACCCAAACAAAGCAAGCAGATTAATTCGACACGCTAAGACAAAGTTTTGTTCCACCAAGGTCTGTGATATCAACTCCACGTGATCTATCAACCTCTCCGGGGAGAGAATGTATCAATCAATAAGAGAAGATGCACTAACCAATTTTGATTCACCAAAGCTCATGATATCAACCCTACGTGATCTATCAACCTCTCCGGAGAGAGAATGTGTCGATCAATAAGAGAAGATGCACTAACCAAGCTGAATGTGAAGCGCACTAAGTATCCTCCCTACCTACAAGGATTCTATCATCAAGAAATATTTCTCTAGGAATCCAATCTCTCAAGAATCACGAATAGTGTTCATAGGGCCTAATTACTATGTGAGCACAGATATATTCCCGAAAGCAAATCTACCAAAAGCATCCAAAAAGTAGAAAGAGGAACACTTAACGCTTAAAGAAAATATGAGATGAGTCCACAAGGTGGAACACTTAACACCTCACACAAGCTGAAAATGAGTCCACAACTTAGAAAAAAAGTGAGTTCCTAAAAGCACAAAAGGGTTGCCAAGTGGAACACTTAACGCTTCTGTCCTGTTGACTCCTCCCCTTTATGGCGCTGAGATTGTAACCACGGGGTGGAAATGAGGGGCTGGCAGATTAGCGAGTCCAATAACCTAAGATAGCAATCAAGATCAATCACAAGTATTCTAAGACTACTTAATGAATCCTTAAGCGATCACAACCTAGTATCAAATTATGCAAGTGTGTAGAAATAGATCAAAAGCATGAAAAGATGCACACAAGCTTGACACATAAGAGATTTATTTTAAGTCCAAATCAAAATATTTTCAGAACAAAGAGAATACCTCGTGATCCTCGCAACATGCTTAGTAGATTCTACCTGATTTTTAGCAATTTTTGTTGAGCTTTTCCATGCAAGCAAGTGACGAACTCTCCAACAAGCAAACAAGATATGCAAAATATATTCAACTTATGAAAACCATAGGGTTAGCTCTAAAAATCAATTGTTAGGAGCAATAATAACCATAAATTAATCCAAATAACAACTCATATCATGCATTGAATCATATGAAAAATAAGTGCATACCCATCATAAAATTTTAATTTTTTTGCACTACATTTGACCTAGTCAACAAGATCTGATTTTTTTGATATGATTTTGGTGACAAAAATAGAAATTTAGAATAGAGACCCCTACTAAAAATTAGAGAGCTTTTCAAAAATACAAAAATTTTAAAAAAATCTCTTCATTTGTGCTCTAGAGCCCCATTTTATCAAAACAGACTAGTTTTTGTAAATTGACTATTTGAGCTATTAAATTGCATCCAAATTTAAAACACAAATAATAGACCCCCTATAGAATTTAAAGAGCTTTCCGAAAATGTAAAATTTTTTTAAAAATATACTGATTTGCGTCAGATATTAATTTTTTATGAAAAATCAAAAAAAAATTATTAAAAATTTAAAATAATTCATAAAATTCTGAATTTTTTTTTAAAGCTTCCCTGATATGTCTCCAACCTACAAAAACAATTTCAAATGACAAATCCAAGCCGTTTGGGAGATAAAATTAAATCTTTGAAACTTTAGGGTTTTAGCTCCAAGAATCAAAATCAGCATGCAAAGGTGGGTTGCCCCATGGTGGGCACCAGAAATGTGTGTGTGAAAATTGTACCTGATCTATAGACACAACACTCAGTAAAACATTAGAGGTTAGTGATAATCAAAATCGTGCAAAATTGAAATCTAATCTAACCAAGCGATTTACTGCCTTCTAGTAGGTGCGAGATTAATGTTCTTAGATTGTAATCGAGATCAGTGACCTAGATGACACCTAAATAAAAGATTTGAATGCAATTGATCTAGATATGAATTGAATTCAATTAATCTATATTTTTGATATTTTCTATGCAATAAGAATGATAAACTGATATGCTATGAATGCTATTGAAAAATTGATATAAAATGAATGCTAAATGATCTAACAATGAAGATATGCAAAGCTATGAAATTCTATGCTATGATATGAAAAATATGCAATTGAAATTGATCTCACAAAGCTTTGAATTCGCAAGTTGATTCTTTCAAGCTCCAATTGTGCAAATTCTCCAAATCTGATATGCTATGATTCTTGTAGAGTAAGTTTGCAATTTGCGAGATGATTGAGAGATGAATTATGAAGAGATGAGCCTTATTTTTATAGAAATCCAAAGCTTTGGAGGTGCATGAAAAAAAGCCATAAATCACTCAAATAACTCAGGTTGATTTTTGAGTTATTTTTTTAAATAAAAGATAATTAACTCACAAAAACATGCAAAAGCTAAGCTTTAACTCAAAATAGAGTTTAGCTTTAATTGATAATTGATAGTTGTTTGCTTTTATGATTGTGCATGTTTTATTTATGAATTAATTTAATAATAAAGTGATTTATTTCCAACTTAACTGCTTTTAAAAATAAAACAATTGATTTATGGGTTAATCAATTATTTAATCAAACTTTTATTAAACTATATTATTAAATAATGACAACTTGCTTTAATTAATTAAATAAAAATTTAATCAATTATTCATAGGATATTTGGATTTATTGTCAAAATTAAATAATACAATTAATAATAGATAGAATTAAATTTAATTACACAATTAAGTGGCAAGATATTAAATCTAATTAATTAAATATAAAAATATTCAATTAATCAAGCTTTAGGATAAATGTGATTTATTGCCAAATAATTATAAAATTAAAGATAATTATGATGATTATGAATATTACTAGGAATATTCCCCGATGCAGAATTTAAGATAATCAATTATGATTCGATGATGTTTAGATGTGCCTTAGGTTAGGACTTCGATGTCGATTTTGTTCGATATGTCGATGTAGGAGGTTAATGAACATATAGCCCATTTTTGGGGTATTACAAGATTATACCTTGGAATCAGATGGAATCTTATGTCTTAGAGGATGCATCTACATACCTTCATCTAGAGGACTGCGAGATTTTGTCATGCTAGAGGCCCATAGAGCCCCTTATGCAATGCATCCCAGAGTGAAGAAGATGCAAGCTAATTTGATACAGTTATATCATTGGATAGGCATGAGGATATAGATTGCTGAGTTGTAGCTAGGTGCCTAGAATGCCAGAGGGTGAAGGTGGAACACTAACATCCAGGTGGTCTACTTGAGCCTAATGAGATACCAGTATGGAAATGGGACACCATATCTATGGACTTCATTGTTGGTCTACCTATGTCATCTCGCTGCCATGATGCTATCATGGTGACAGTTGATAAGTTGACCAAGGTGGCTCATTTTTCACCATTTCATACTACCTTTACTGCACCATCAGTGGTATAGGTGTTCTTCTAGGATATTGTCATACTACATGGCGTACCTCATAAGATCATCTCAAATAGAGATTCTCTCTTCACTTCATCCTTTTAGAGAGAACTGCAGGTAGCATTGGGCACTAGGCTCAATTTCAGTATGACCTATCACCCTGAGACAAATGTGTAGATAGAAAGGGTCAATTAGGTGTTAGAGGACATGCTTCACATGTATGTTATGGACCATCAATCCCGGTGGGAGAAATACCTACATTTAGTGGAGTTTGCCTATAACAATGGGCATCAGACATCCTTGGGTATGCCTCTGTACCAAGCTCTCTATGGTAGACTTTGGAGTACACCACTTAGTTGGGATAGGATCAATGACAGAGTTTCTATTGGTCCTGAGTTAGTCAGAGATGTGAAGTAGCAGATGACCTTTATTAGGCAAAATCTCAGAGAGGCTCAAGATAGACACACGAAGTATGTCGATGCGAAGAGGATTGATCGAGCTTACTTAGTGGGAGATAGAGTCTTTTTGAGAGTGTGACCGCATAAGAGTCCGATCCATTTTGGAAAGGGCTCTAAGCTAGCACCTCATTTTGTAGGACCTTTTGAGATCCTTGAGAGGATAGGACCAGTTGCTTATCATTTAGCTTTTCCACCTAGCCTGTCACGCATCTATGATGTGTTTCATGTTTTAGTTTTGCAGAAGTATGTTTATGATGAGTCTCATGTGATAGATTGGGATGCCTTGAAGGTAGAGTTGGACGGGCAGCTGGCGCTAGAGCCCATTCATATTTTAGCTAGATGGACCCTGGCACTTCGAGGAAGGGCTGGACCAGGTTAGGGTCCAGTGGGATTGTTATGACGAGGTCACAGCTTCATCAGAGGATGCAACATAGATGAGATCACAATACCCTCACATCTTTCATGAACTCTAGGAGGAGGTTCATGCCTAGAGGGGATGGATGTGAGATCCACCAGATAGTCATATTTATATTATTTTTTTTCCATGCTTTGAGTACTTATTTAACAGACATACTTGACTATTTGAGATACTTATGTATTTGAGGATCTATTGAATCCTATGCTATATGTTTGGCACCTAATTATGTAATCAGGGTACACTCGAGATACTATATGTTTTGATTTAGTTTCAATTTATTTTGATGTCACATATAATGTTATATGATGTTTAAAACTATTACAATGAAAAGTTGGTTTAGGAAACTGAAGTTCTACTTAGTTGATTCATTTATAGAGAGTTTTTAAACCATGCAGTATTGATGATGTATTGTATTTATATCATTTTGATTAGACTTATTGATGTGTGCAATGAGTGTGCAGGATAAGTTGACCATGGATCTAAATGTGGGGATTCAGTATTTGAACTTATGTTTATATCACGCATTTGAAGGTCCTCTTTGTAAAAGAAATGTGGACCTCGTTGTGAAGTCTTTTATTTTATGAATGTGATTTGCATGCGTATGTTTAATTTAGCAAATGTAATTGTGATTTAGCCATGTCATTGTTTTAAATTAAATGTACCAAATTTGTCAAATTGTACCATATGTGCTGGCATGGTTAGTAATTTGTAATTAGTTGGGTCAAGGGTTTGACTAGGGGATTACCTTAGGGTAGAATCAACTTACCTTGGGTTGGGAAGTTTCTAGATAGTCAACCAAGACCTGAAATCCGTGTGTAAACTTTAGGTAGAGTTTAGGAAGGCCATTTGGGCTCCCATAGGTTAACTGGGGTCAATTTTAGCTACCTAGGTTGATACCTTAGGGGTTAGGGGTCTTTTTCAGCCCATTAAGAGCCTTAAAACTCATTTATGACTCTCCTAAAGTCAAGATTTCAAAGTTGGGCAAATTTGAAGAGTTGTGAGGTTTTGGTTAACCTCTCTCTTCTTCCCAAATTTGCCTTCAACTCCATTGATGGTGAAGGAAGGCAAGAAGGAAGAAGGGAATGGAAGTTTCTTCCTCTCTTCTGATTGGCTCCTAGATTTTAGGAGCTTGGTATATTTAGGGAAAGCCTGGAGAAGGGTTTAGTTGTTCACCCACTCTCTAGATTTGGAGACCTTTTTCAGTTTTGAAGGAGCTTAGGAAGGGCTATCTTGGAAGGAGTTTGGATTTTTAGTTTTCATGCTTTTCTTGGATCAAGGTAGGATCTTTTGATATATTTTATTTTTTCTTGCATGAGTTTGAGCTTGGAGCTCCATTAATGGAGTCCATGGCTTTTCAAGTTTTTTTTTTTAATTTTTTTTAATTTAAGTTATGTAAATTGTTGTTTTTCCTTTGTAATTTCATTTTGGGAAGGGATTCTTCAAGGTTTACTCACCCTAGGGAGGGTGGAGTAACCTTGAAGGGGGTAGTAGGAAGAAGACCCAGGATGTGTAGAGTCTCCCATGTGTGGAGGGATAGAACATGGGGTTCCATGATACCCATGATGCCAACGATGGCCTATGGGCACTTGGGCACTTGGGGGGGCATAAGGAGAGTTAGACCGAATCTCTTGGAGATGGTCTTACCAAGTTCATGTGTGGCTTGGGATATTTGTATTATGTTGTGGCTTCTCCTCCTGATAGTCCACCTCTACCCCATTTTCAGGAAGGTCTCTTGGAGGCCTTCCTCTTGTAAAACCCTGTTGGGAATATCGTTTGTATGCCCTTGTGCCTTGCTTGTTTTCTTCATGTATGAGTGTCTGTTTGGAACCCGTTCCAAAATGGATCCCCTAGCTCGAGAGTGGCCATGCAATGGCCTAAGTTGGGAGGTGAGCCTCCGTAGTCAACCTCATTCTAACAAGATTATTTAGTAACTTGGAGCTGGTAGCTTCGTTGAGTTAAGATTCAAACTTGTAAATTTTCATGTTTTATGTTTAAATGGACATCACGATTTGCCCTTGTAAACTAAACTTTCAATTTTGTCTTAATACAATTGAGAAAATGAATATGAAAAATTATGAGATTTGGTAAAATGCCAAAATGAAAGTTGAAATTCCTATTTAAATTTTATGGGTTTGAGATTTTGATTTTAGAAGAGTTTGCGAGAAAATTTTTACAGTATTGTGAGAATAGATGAGTGGCATATTTTGGCAGGAATTTGATTATATACCATTATTATTTTATTAAAGTTCATTTAAAATTCTTGTTATGTGTTTCCCAAAACTACCACTCACTAATTGGATATTTGTACGTATTGTTGTTATGGATTAAATTAAATAAATTTGTTTGTAAAGAAAAAAAGACAATTTATTTTATTTGTGTACTTAGTAAATTTTTTGAATATTTCATCAAAAAAAAAATTGCTTGAAATAAAATTTTTATTACATACATGTGATTGGGTCGAATTATGGAATCCATATATGTTTTTAAATTTTTTTTAAAAACTCTCCTAATATTCCCTGTTTGGGAATTTAGGAAAATTTATTTCACCAGTAAATATGTCTTAATTAAATTTTATCTTATTAACTAAATAAAATATAAATGTTATTACGTTATTAGATTTATATTAATATGAGTTTATATGTCTTTACATTTAAAAGTGTTGGGTGCTTAAATATTTTAAAAAGGCATCTTTGAATTAAAAAAAAGTAATTTACTGTGGTAATGGGGGGCGGGCCAAAGGCATAACCCGTCCCTTACCCAGTAAGCGTCCACCGAGCGGGGGGTGTACAGTGGTGTTGTACACTCCTCCCCTCACGGCCTGCGGTGGCACCGCCTCCTGCGGCCACTGTAGGGCTTAGCGTCGCCGCTCCTCCCACTCTCCGTCACCACCACTGCTCCCTCCTCCACTATGCCGCCTCTCCTCCTTCCCGTGCTATTCTCTGCTGTCACCATGCGCACGCGTAGGTAAGGAACGAATTAGATTTAAATGATTTATATGGTATAGTTTAGTTGCTTT
Source organism: Chamaecyparis obtusa (assembly GCA_027943335.1). Lineage (NCBI taxonomy): Eukaryota > Viridiplantae > Streptophyta > Pinopsida > Cupressales > Cupressaceae > Chamaecyparis > Chamaecyparis obtusa. The sequence goes on from BSBK01005174.1 coordinate 163,332, forward strand.
AAAATTTAGAATTAGTTTAGGTTGTATGGATTTTACGCTAAGTAATTTGCATAGGTAGGGCTGTATAAAAACAAAATCTGATTAAATTAATTTAAAAGTTTAGTTAAGCTAATATTATTTGAATAAACTTGTTTTTATATTAAGTATATTAGAGCATTCTTATTTGACAATTAAATTTTTAGATAAGTTTAAGTGTTAGAAAATAAACATTATTTTATTAAGTTTGACTTTAGATTTTAGATTTAGTGTTATTCATTTTATATAAATATCATATCTTCTCAAAATTAATATGGTGATTATTTTATTTATAAGGTTGGTAAATTTATGAATTAAAACAGTTAATCTAGAATTTGTATTTTGAAGCTTTATTATTTTAAAGTTTGAATATTGAATAATTTAGATTATTGTTTAAACTAATTTATACTTATCTAAATTTGGATTTATCAAAAATAGATATAGATGTTAAGATAGATATGTTTCAATTTTGGTATTATGCACTAATTTTGTTTTGTTAAAATTCAATTATATGAATTAATCTAATTAAATATTAGATTGAGATTCAATATACTAATTATAATTATTTTTGTCAATTAAGTTGATAATCTTACTGGCATAGATTTACTTTTATTGAGGGCTTAATTAGTAGTTTAATGAATAATTAATTCTGATATTTTTTATTCTATTAATCTTTTATCATCCTTGGGCCTCGTCTAGGGTCTTAATTACCTCTCTAGACTTGAAGGCTGACTTTTGTGCATGGTTGACTATAGGTCAACTCTAGTCAAACCTAAGACAAGTGTCTCAGTTTGTGTGCACTAACCCTTCCAAGTAAGTTGTGTACCTTAGTACTATTTTAGAAAGCCTTTATTTGTACAATTGACTTTTTGGTCAAACCTTGGTCAATGCCTCGATTTGCATGCCCAAGTATTCATGGATGCATTTTATATCCTTTTAGCTTGATTGCATGTACTTTAGTGCATGGTTGACTTTTATTCAACTTTGGTTGACTTTTAGTCAACTATCTCATTTTGCATGTTGGTTGAGACGAGTCTCTAGGGAATCCAATAAAATAGTTAGAAGTTGTTTCGATGAAGTTTGACTTATGGTCAAACTTGGTCAACCTTCCATGGTTTGACCCTTGGAGTATTTTTCGACACTGTGATACTCTGAGTCATCTGTTTTCTCTCTACACCATTTTGTGTGCACATAGATACTTTTGCCAGTTAGAATACCTTTCTTAGTTGTGTTAGTGTACTTGTCTAGTAGTTTTTTTTTTAAATTTGTAGTTGTGTTTTGCTCAACTTTTGAGCATTATACTTGTAATATCAAGGATCTACCACAACATAGTCATACTTCAAAAAACCTTGGGTATCAAATTGGAGATGATATTCCCTAATTTGGTCTATACTTATTCTAGACCATGATCTCCTTCTCACCTCAAAATCAATAGTGCAATTTACCCAAAAATCTTCTAAAGCAAGCATATTGTGATAGGAAGGACCCGGCTGCAAATTATCCTTAATAAAATCAATTTGGTCAAAATGTCCTCTCAAGACATCAAACGTATCCATACTATACTTTTTTGCTACTTTAGTATTAATTATAGCAATGGAGAAGGAAGAAAATGTATATACTCCTAATGAAATAGGAAAAGTTACACCTACTTTGTGTCTTTCAACACACCATTTATTTACTTCACAAATCTATCTATAGATGTCCACCGTGATGATTTTTTCATCTGCATAATAAAGAAACTTCCATGGTAAATCATCAAAAGAACCTACTCTCATATATGTAAAAGTGGGGAACTAGATAAAGTAACTTCCATAGGTTTTAATCAATACTGGATCTTTTGGAGAAATCCTTCTTTTAGGGCATACTTTAAATTCTCACACCAATCTCAAGTGAAAATGTCATTTACCCTTTATAAATTTATATATTTGTTATAAAATTGAAGGCACGACTAAATATCATAAATTGGATATTATCATTAAATTCATGATCATGTTCTAGACTCGGATAATAGAGTGTGTATGCTAGGGAATACACAAGATACAAAGACAAATAGAAAAAACATTTAGTATAAATTGACTTATTAACTAACAAATATGGTCACTAATTATCTTCACCCAATCAATCTACATCGACTCAACATAAATCATCTATACAAAAAAGAACATCCACTCATCCAAAAAAATCATATCCTCATTTCCCCTAAGCTAATGCAGGAGCACTATTATTTTTGCAATCTCCCCTTTAATTGATATTTTTACAATAGTTCTAGGCAACTTCAATTGACCTTTCCATGGAGGTTGAAACCAATTCTTGGAAATTTGTGTTCTATACACATTTTTTTTCACACTAAACTTTGTTTGCAAAGAGGTAAAATCCCAATGTGAAAATTCTTGTCTCACTTGTAATGGAAAGAAACTCCAAATAGTTTCCTTGTATAAAGTAATGAGAATTTTTTCATCTTGTGTCTTGATCTACCTATTATCAGGATTGTAACAATTTATACATTCCATAATTAAATCTATGAACTGCAACGCGACAATAATTCCAAAGATTTCCAATAGACTACTTTCTAATAACTATTGTGTAACTGGGTGTATATTGGGTCATCTTATTCTCGTCTTGAATTCTCCCAAATTCACCTATCCCACCTTGGTATACTCAATTTTACTCAAAGATTATTTAAGCCCACTCAAATAATCATAATCAAGGTGTTTAAACCTCATGACTATTTTAAATTTTAATAATTCTACAACTCAATTGAAATTCAAATAGGAATATCAACATATATTAGATCAACTCACTAGATTTCAATTGTCGTTAACTATGAACAGAAATACTCGATGCTCTAGGTTCACCATTTGTTCTAGCTTAAGCTCCATAGAATAATTGAAAAATTCATCCTCAAATCCCATTAAATTCCCATTAGATCACATCAAGTGGTTTCATTAATACTAGTCTTTTTGAAAATTAAATTCTCCCTATGTTTCCTAACCAGTGGGATACGTCATCCTTTTTGAACTTTTCCTTTTAACTTGAGTTCTACTTTTATCTTCGGGCTTGGATGCCCATTCTTGACCTCTACTTAACCTCCACTTCCTCCATTTCTTAGCTTTGGGTAGTGATCATATATCTTATATTCACTTTTTCATTCTAGGTTTTTGTTTCCAATAAGGATTCTAGAACTCGAACCCATCTTTTCTTTATTTTATTTTCATGTTCACCTTTGGTTTTGGCTTTTCCTTTCCTTGGCTGACTTGTTCCTTCCTTTTCATCAAAATCTAAAAGACACATTTGAACTTTGACATGAGTTACTTTTTATTTTTCATTTTCAAAGTTTCATTTAGCTCATCAAATTCTAATGATTTTTCTAGAGAACAAGGTCTTCCTTCTACCTAGTTTACTTTATGCACTATTTTAACTTCCATAGGTATTTCACTAGTTCCATTTCCTTTATCAGTTTCTAATAGCTCTTCTAGTAACACCCACTAACTCTGAAGTTCAATTTAAAAAATGATGCAAGAGCATTCTAAGTGTGAGGGCAATCTTGCATCACCCAAAAATATTTCTGGTTTCTTTTGAATAAGGTATATCTTGTGTAGTGTTGGTATTTTTGGAAATTTACTATTTTTAGCAAGTTTTTCGTTTGAGCCTAGAATGTCGTATTTTATTCCCTAGATTTTCACTTTGGATATATCAATCTACCAGTAAAGTTTCATTGTAAGATCGGGTCAAGTTTTGAAAATATTGAAATTTTTTGGTATTGGCAATAGGGTACATAAACTTTGAACTCAATTTTGAAGGCTTTAGAGCCTCCAAAAGTGGTCAAAAACTCAACTAACTTGAGATTGAAAAAATTAAGTTTTGTAGAGAACTTTGTGTCATTTTCCAAATGGGTCTATAATAGACAATTGGGTCAAAGGGCGATTAGTTATGCTCTCTGGAAGTTACAGTATCTAAAATAGAAGAAAATGAAATTATGTCAAAATTTCCTTTCTAGTTCTGAAAGTTTTTTGGGCCTATTCTAATATAATAAAAATGAATAATAATATCTTTGGGATGGAAAACCTTAAAATTTAGGATTAAAATTTCTAGAAACCTTCTTGGGTGGTTAAGATTTGCTATATAATGAAAGGTCGTAGGGTTATTTAGGGTAGTTTTTGGGAACAAACATCTGGTGGCTCTATCTTGTAGAATTTTGTAATGAAAATTCTCATGTTGTTTTGCATATTATATTTCTGAACATTATAATTCTATTTCATTGAAGATAATAGAAATCTCATTTTTTATCCTTATTATTTGTTGTTATTATCGATTCTATTGTGTTTGTTTTCATTAATAATGGGAGCACCCTTCATCAAGTGATATCAGAGAAAGATTTCTTGATTATGTAGATAGATCACCAATGGTGAGGTCATTTGCACTAGCAATGTGATTGTGGGTTTGAGTGATAAGAGCTAAAAATGCCTCCACAAAGGAACCATGGCCAGAGAGTTGGAGGTTTGATAGAAGAGGGTTTAAGAGCCCTCTACAGACAAGTGAAAGAATTGCAAGAAGAGCTACGAAGAGGAATGAATATTGTGGTTAGATATGAAACTAAAGAGGAATTCAAAAAATAAGGACAAGGTGACCATGAAGCACCAGAAGTGGCTAGAAATCTTTAAAAAAGGGCCATATCCAAGATTAGAAACAGACTCAAAATTGAAGTTTCCATATTTTTAAGGAAATCTTTACCTAAAGGAACTGATTGACTAGATCAATGATCTAGAATGGTATTTTGAGTATGAAGATGTCAAAGATCTGGATAGGGTCAAATTTTTGAAGGAAAAACTGAAGGATCACGCAAACATTTGGTGGCAGAAGATTTAGTTGGAGAGGAATAGAAGAGGAAAGGAGAAAATCAAAAGATGGGAGCGAATGATGGATAAATTGAAGAGACAATTTATTCTTGTTTATTATGAGCTCGATCTGCCAAAGAAAATGCAAGGGTTCAAACAAGAGGTAAGATCCATGCAGGAGTATACAGAAGGGTTCTATCGAGTGCTCACTAGAATAGGTCGTGTAGAAGATGAGAAGGAAAAAGTTACCTATTATCTTCATAGGTTAAGACCAAGTATTCAGGAGGAGTTGAGTCTGGCTAGAATGGCCAATATTGAAGAGGCATAATAGTTTTCCTTAAGGGTAGAAGAGAACCTGAACAAGAGGTTTGAAAGCAAGAAAGGTGGAAGAGGTTGTTGTGGAAGATCCAATGAATAGTCTTATGGAGGCCGAAATGAAGATCAAAAAAAGAATGATGAGTCAATTAGCAATCAGAATCATAAGGGAAATATTTCAATCATTTTTCATGATGAAAATAAAAGAGATCAAAGAGGAAGAGGGAAAGGACCTAGAAGAGGGGGTTTTCATGGGACATGTTTCTATTGCGGAGAAGGACACAAAGCCTATGAATTTCCCCAATGTCAAGGAAGGATGGATAGGAGGACTGAAGGCCATGTAAAATTTGTGCATGTAAATGAATAAGTTTAGTCAAAATACTCAAATGATGTTGAGAAAGGAGAAACCCTACTTGTTAGGAGGGCCCTAATAAATGAATAAAAAGAATTAGATTATAGGAAGAGCCTATTTCACACCACATGCAAGTGCAAGGATAAGTCTTTTGAAGTGATTATTGATGTTGGAAGAACTGATAATATAGTTTTAGAAGAAATGGTCACAAAGTTAAAGTTGAAAAGGAAATAACATTCCTGTCTATACTGAATTACCTAGGTGCAGGATGACCACAATGTCTTGGTCAATAAGAAGTGCTTAGTCAAGTTCAATATTAGAAGTTATCAAGATGAGGTACTCTATAATATCATACCCATGGATGTATGTTTTTTTATTGCTAGGAAGGCCTTAGAAGTTCTATATGAATGATATACATGATGGTCATGCTAATACTTATTATTTGACCAAGGATGGAGTATAACACAAGATGAATTGATTGAAAGAAAGAGGGGAAAAGTTATGTAGTAATGCTAGAATATGTTTAGTTGATGGAAGGAAGTTCTTAGAATTTATGAGACATGAGCATATGTTCTTTGCATTAATTCCAAAAGTTGGTAAAGAGGAAGTAAAAGATGTGCCTACAGAAGTTGTAGACTTGTTGGATAAGTTTGAGGGCATTGTATCTCATAGTGTACCTGATGGATTTCTACCAATGAGAAAGATCAATCATTAGAGGGACTTGATTCTAGGGGCTAGTTTTTGAAACAAGGAAGCTCAGAGGATGACTTTGGAAGAGAGTGAGAAATTGAACCAAAAAATACATGATTTTTTGCAGAGGGGATTGATCTGAGAGATTTTGATTTCATGTGTTGTAACAATGGTGTTTGTACCAAAGAAAAATGGAGAATAGTGGATGTGTATAGATTCTTGAGCTATAACCAAGATCACTATTAAGTACAAATTTCTCTTACCAAGGATGGATGATATTATGGATTTTTTAAGTTGAGCTATGTATTTCACAAAGATATATCTAAAGAGTGGATATCACCAAATCAGGATCAATGAAGGAGATAAATGGAAGATAGCCTTCAAGCCAAAGGAGAGCTTGTATGAGTTGTTAGTCAGGCCTTTTGGGCTAACCAATACACCAAGCACATTCATGTGGCTCATGAATGAAGTACTAAAAAAATTTCTTCGTAAGTTTGTCATTGTTTATTTGGATGATATTTTGGTCTTCAATAAGAAATTGGAAGAACGTGCAATGCATGTTTGTAGGGTGTTTGAGAGGTTAAGGGAAGAGAATTTGATGATTAATATCTAGAAGTGCATTTTTTTGAAGTAGGAGTTAGTGTATCTAGGATTTTAAGTTTTGGAAGAAGGTCTAAAAATGGACCCAAAGAAGGTGAAGGCTATCCTCGAATTGACTACTCGAAGGAGTGGTAGTGAGGTAAGATCTTATCATGGTTTGGCTAGCTTTTACAAAAATTTTATTCAAAATTTTAGTAGTATATGTGGAACCTCGATTGAAACAATGAGAGGGGATATAAAAGAGTTTAAGTGGATAGTAGGGGAAAATAAGACTTTTGAATAGTTAAAAAGAAAAGTTACAGAAAAACATGTTTTAGGTCTTCCAGATTTTAACAAGGTGTTCCAAGTAGATTGTGATGCTATTGGTAATTCTATTAGAACTATTTCGAGTCAGGAAGGTAAACCCATTCCTTATTTTAGTGAGAAGTTGAATGATGACAAGATAACATATTATGTTTATGATCAAGAGTTCTATGCTATAGTTTAGGCATTAAGAAAGTGGAGACATTATCTTTTTCCAAAAGATTTGTTTTTATTTATTGATCATCAAGCTTTGCAATATTTGAATAACACATCTTTGGTGTGATTGAATGAATAAAAACCATTATTTTTCAATGAAAATTGACTATGTACAGATGAGTACGAATGGGTGAATGCAAATATCTTGTATGTCTTGAATCCTCTTTGTATCTAGTTGTAAATGCAGTTGGTTTTATCTTAGTTTGTGTTGGTGTATCCAAAGATATTTTTTGGTTGGTGTAGATAGTCAGGAAAGGTAGGCTTTACAAGGCCTGACTCACAAAAATGAGTCTAACTTGCAACCCCTACAGTGGAAAACCCTAAATCCTTGGGGAATGCAAGTTAGATGTACTATTTGTATGATCCCAAAAGCATTTTACTAGAACTAGTTGGTAAAATGGTTTTGCACTAAGCCCTAAACTAAACATCTCTATGTGTTCAGCTAGGAAGGTTAAAGAAAGTGCAACTATCTTTTCTTAATTAAGTCATTATGTGTTTTTCAATCTTCTCTTCAATTCTTCATCTTCCATTGGTATCAACACTTCATCAAATCACTATTTTCTTGCTCGAAATCTCTCTATTCCTTCTCCTTTGCAATAGTCAATAATCCTTCAACTATTCAGTTTGCTAGCCAATTTTCCATACAAGATCATCCTTTATATAGATAATGCTTGCCTCTTAATCTCATATATTATATTTTCCTTTAATCAATCTTAACCATTCATTTCATTATTCATTGGAACTGGATCTTAGTAACACATTTCCTTTTCACCTAGGAACTTGAAATTTTCTAGGAACTTGTTCCATCTCTTTTTGCCGCTTAGATCTAGCCATAGATCTTCATCTTGAATTTTCATAATCGTAGATCTATTTAACTAACTTTTCTCATCATCATCATGATCCAACTTGTTAGTAAATAGATTTGTCCCTTTTACAAATGTTTTCAAAATTACTCATAGATGTCCAAATAATAAGACAAAAACTAAGACCAATAGTTGACTCACTTGTAATGGCTATGTGCAAGTGCTCTCTAAGTTTTGATATGAAGGCTTAGCTCCCTTCTTCATATTTACAATGAACAAAAGAACTTGATATGTCTTTAACCAGAAGACACGAAGGCCTATAAGCATCCATCCATAAACATGGAATGAATATGATTTGGTTTACAAACTAAGAAAGAAAGAAATAAGTGACCAAAAGATCACGCATCTAATCTTACCAACACAGAAGAGTAAAGGAGAATTCAATATCATATTTTGTATGTATATAGAAATAAAAGGCCAATAGACCTATGATGCGCACACAACTTGGAAAAAGCGTAGCAAAATAGCATTTAAGAATGACTAAAATCACCTACTAATTTATTTAAATCAATAAATCATATATCAGAACCAACTGATTAGACACACAAAATCCAATTTTTCCTTAGATGCTTAATACAATCACCAACTAATCATCCTATCTTTATACAACAAAAAATAGCTCTGCAAAAATAAAAATATAAAATATCTTCCAATCCCCTATTGCAATTATGGAACTCGGGAAAATATCTCCTTCCACTTTAGCCAACTGACCGCTGGAAAAAGAAGAAGCTTTCTATAGAAAATTTCCTCCTTTTATCCCACATTCTTGGAAACTACCTTCCCTTTCTGTAACTTCTCCATTCTTGGAATAACTAATTCTTGGACATTTATTTCATTAAAATAGATGTTTTCCCATCTACCTCTCCACATATATATCAATGTTGTTTAATCTTTAAATGAATCATTATCTTTAAATGACTCAAAGGTGTCACATAAAGTTTAAAAATAAAATATTTAGTAAGCAAATAGCTACTAGGTGTCATTTTTAGAAGATTGCCAAATGTCTTAGTTAGGATGGGCTGATGTACCTGTCTATTACATGATTTTTTTTAACCATATGGAAGAAATTAGTGATTGTAGATATTGAGTTCTCATCCAATATATAGAAATAATATACTTCTAACTATTAACCCCACCAAAATTAGTATTTTTCATGACAGAAAAATTGGGTCTCCATGCGGGGGGGCATAACTTTTTTCTCCACCATTGGATCGCCCTAAGTTATGGATATGTTGGTCAAAACCTATCTTTCTACATTTGGACGAGAGAAATTTCAAAACAAATATCTGAGTCAAATGACATTGGCTACTATTTGAGTGTATATATGACTGTCATAAAATTAGACTTGCTAAAATATTATTCTCAGTGACTTTCACATCTTCTACTCTCAAATACACTATGCCATAACTTTTCTACTTGTATGATTTTAGAAGAAACTCAGAGAGTGGATTTAAATAATCTGATTTAGAGACACAAATTTATTCATGAAGAAAAATATGACAACCTTGTTGTGTACTCACCTCTGTAGTGATACCATTTTCTGCATTCTTGAGCAAGTTAGAAACTACTTCAAATGAAACTTTGCAGAAACGTTACCTAAATGAGCTTGTTCTCCTTCATATGCTTTGTATTATAAACTATGAATCTTATATGAACTTAAAAATTCATCCCCTTGCATTGATAAGGTATAGAGAAGATCATTCAAATCCAGTTGAGAAGGCACATATTGATTCTTGGAACTTGTTGAGTTTTTGAACCTGTACATTTGAATTCAAACCTTGAACTTGAACTCATGTATTGAATTGGAATTATGAGCTTACAATTTAAACCCATGGGAGATGGAAAATTAAACTCAACAAGGTTCAAGCTCAATAACTCCTCTTACAGCTACCCTTTTACAAAGTATAACTTCACAAAAGCATGATCAACAAAACCACACTAGTACATTTGAGGCCAAATTCCAACGGCCATGTGTCAGATTTGCAACGCCTATTTGTCAGAATTTTGACATGTGTCCATCAGAATTTTTGTGTTGCAAATGGGGATGGAAGTGATAACCATTTGTATTCTAACAGCATTACCCGTCGGAATTGGGCACATAAATAACAATTTTACTATGGGACCAATGAGTCAAAAACTAATTTTTATGATGTTTGGTTAGTCGGAAAGGTGACAGATATGCAATATATCAGGATAGTTCATCAGAGGTATAGCAATGTCATCACACATATCTATTGGATGTTGTCGAATATCCGATGGTCTATAATATACTACCGATAGGACAATCTATCAGATGTATGGCGCGTCTATTAGAAATGTTGTACTATGTGTCAAAAAAGTGACAGATTAGCATAGTAAAGAAAACCAAGCTCAAGAGACCATCATAGTTGGTCTCTATCTTTGGTCCATATACTGACAAAATATTTTACATTTCATTAGCTCATCAAATGAGGGGATTTGAAAGAATTTAATGGATGATATTTTCATGTATAACATATATTATTTTAGTTGACATTGCATGAATTTATTGACTCCACGCACTTGTAGACATCAAACACAGCGTTAAAGAAGCATCTCCTCCCATGGCCTACATTACTCAAGCCACGAGAGGGGATGCTTCTTTATGGTTGTGCTTGATGTCTACAAGTGCACAACGTAGATAAATTCATTCAACGTCAAACTAAATTAATGTACGTTATACATGAAAATATCATCCATTAAATTCTTTCAAATCATTGCATTTGATGAGCTAACGAAATGTAAAATGTTTTGTCAATATACGGACCAAGGATGGAGACCAACTATGATGGTCTCTTGAGCTCTGTTATCTTTAATCCTAGCTACTGGCTAAGGACTGGAAGACTTATACATGTCGATCGTTGAGAATAATCACCATCGTGCCTTTATGTCAACTACACAGTATCCAATATAAGAGAAGGCAAAAAATATGAATGGATAAAAGAAATGAAAGATATAATAAAATTATCTTGTTGTTTACCTTCTCATAATTGATCCTAGTCTTGTAAAAGTAATTTTATACGATTACTAGCACATTTCGTGCATGGATGAGAAATAGTATCTAAAGTTTCTAGATTCTGAGAAAAGGTATGAGTGGAGGCAAAAAAAGGGATATTTGTGAAGGTTTTATAAATGTAGTACTGAATCATCATCTCTGCACTGGTACTCAATCTAGAAACCCTCTCTAGAAAATCTCCACATCTAGAAAATCTCCACAAAAATCCCTTCTGGCCTCCACTGCATATATGTCTTCTCAGTATCTAAAAACTCTCCATCATTGATTCCTGTCATTTTTCACCATCTCCGTGGACTGAGACCTAAAATTATTGAGCTTCTCTTTGTTTTGAGAATAGTTTAACATTCTCTACTTAACAGGGCCAACCACGTGAAGGTGGAAGCTCATCTAGCCCCTCTTAGGAGCCTCTTATGACCCTTTACGACATTTTAAGACCTCTAAGATGTGTATTCTTAGGGGTCGTAAAGGGTCATAAGGGGTCCTAGGACACAACAGCTGAGAAACATAAATGTAGGCATCATTGTCACAAGTTTTTTGAGACAACATAATTGAGTGGCATACCCAAATGATGCAAAGCAACCACTACTCCTCTAGAATTGGAGGAGTAGTAGTTGCTTTGCATCATCTGGGTGTATAACTCAATTATGTTGTCTCCAAAAAATTGTGACCTTTATGCCTACATTTATGTTTCTCAGCTATTGTGATATCTACATTTATGTTTCTCAACTATCATGTTTATGTGCATGTTTTTTATGTGTTTGGGAAGACACCTTTCTAGCCTGGGCTTGGATCCTATGGCAATTAGCTTCATAAAAATGAAGTAGATTGATGCAGGAGCATCCTGGGTGTAAGAGCAATCTTGCATCACCCAAAAATATTTTTGTTTGCTTTTCAATAAGGGCTATCTTATGCAGAGCTACTATTTACGGAAACTTTCTATTTTTAGTAAGTTGGTCATACGATCTTGGAATGTTCTAATTTCACATGTGGAGGTTCATCTTAGTCATATCAGCCTATCAATAAATTTTCATGGCTAGATCAGGTCTAGTTTTGAAGATATTGAAGATTTTCAGTATTGGCAACAAGGTACACAAACTTTGAACTCAGTTTTGAAGGCTTTAGAGGCCCTAGATGACATTGAAACTTCGGCTGATTGGAGCTTGTGCAAGTCAAGTGCTGTAGAGATCCTCGTGCCCTTTCCAAATTGGGGTCATAATAGTCAATCAGATCAACAGGTGATGACTTATGGTCTCTGGAAGTTGGGCCACCTGAAATGGCAGAAAATAAATTTTCTTCAAAAATTTTGTTCGGGTTTCAAAAGTTATTTTGAGCTGAATTTGATGTAATAAATTGAAAAATAAAATAATTCTAAGTTTGGTAGGCCCTAAGGGCTAAATTTTTGGAACCTTCTCGGGCAGTGGAAATTGCCTATATAAAGAAGGCCCGTAGTTTTGTCTAGGACAGTTCTGGGTAGATCTGGGTAATGATTCAAGGCTTTGTCCTACAAAATATTGTAAAGGGAATGCCCATGTGGCTTTGCATATTGTAATTCTAAAATTTTTAATTCCAGATTTGTGGAGATAATAAGAAGCCCAATTTTTGTTCTTGCAAATTGTTGTTGTTTCTCTATTTCTATTATGTGTATGTGGTATTAAGGGAAGCACCCTTCATCAAGGGGTATTAGAGTGGGAGTTCCTGAGTGTGTAAATAGATCACTGACTGTGAGGGAATTTGCACCAGGACCGTGGTTAGGGTTTCAGCAAGCAGCATGAAAATGCCTCCACGAAAGGAACATGGCAGAAGAGCTGGTGTTGTGACGCTTGAGGTTAGAGCGCTCCAAAGATAAGTGCGAGCATTGCAAGAAAAGATTCATAGAGGAATGAATCTTAATGTCTGAGATGAAAGTGAGGATGAAGCTGAAGAAGAAGGAAATTCTGATCAGGAAGGAGAAGTTGAAGTTTTTAATCAAGAAGAAGAAAGACTTTTTCAGGCCATTTCCAAGATTGGAAAAAGACCTAAGATTGAGGTTCCTACATTTTCAGGAAATCTTAACCCAGAAGAATTGATCAAATGGATCAATGAATGTGAAGAATATTTTGAGTATGAAGATGTTGAGGATCCTAATAGGGTCAAATTTGTGAAGGCCAGACTGAAAGGTCATGTGAAGATCTGGTGGCAAGAGATTCAATTAGAGAAAAATAGAAGAGGGAAAGATAAAATCATAAGATGGGATCGGATGGTGGATAAATTGAAACAACAGTTCATTCCTATTGATTATGAGCTTGACCTGCTGAAGAAGATGCAAAGTTTGAAGCAAGCAGGAAGATCTGTTCAGGAATATACAGAGGAGTTCTATCGAATCCTCATCAGAATAGGCCATGCAAAAGCTAATAAGGAGAAAGTTGTTTGTTACCTTAATGGGTTGAGGCTGAGCATTCAGGAGGAGTTGAATCTAGTTTGAATTAACAATATTGAAGAGACATACCAATTTGCCCTAAAAGTAGAGAAAAAGTTGAACAAGAAGTTTGAGAGCAGACAAAATAGAAGAGGTCATGGTGGATGATCTGGTGGACATTCTTATGGAGGCTGAAATGAAGATCTCAAAAAGAAGGATGAGGTCAATAGTAGTCAAAATCAAAGAGGAAACAATTCCAATCATTTCCATGATCAGAATAATAGAGATCAAAGAGGAAGAGGAGGCTTCCATAGAACATGTTTTCATTGTGGAGAAGAAGGTCATAGGGCATTTGAATGTCCTCAACACCAAGGAAGGACAGACAGGAGAAATGAAGGCCGGGCTAGAGTTTCCCATGTAGATGAAGATGCCAGATCATCACATTCTAAAGATGCTGAGAGAGGAGAGGCATTGATTAATAGAAGAGTCCTGCTGAGTGGTGAGAATGAACCTGAGCAAAGGAGGAGCCTGTTTCACACCAGGTTCAAGTGTGAAGGTAAATGTTGTGATGTGATTATCGATAGCAGAAGCACTGAAAATTTGGTGTCAGAAGAGATGGTGACAAATTTGAATCTCAAGAGACATAAACACCCACATCCATACCGGATTGCCTAGGTGTAGGATGACCACAAGGTCATGGTTAATGAACAATGCCTAGTGAAGTTCAAGATTGACGGATACCATGATGAGGTATTGTACGATATTATATCTATGGATGCATGTCATATATTGTTGTTGGGTAGACCATGGCAGTTTGATAGGTGTGTTGTACATGATGGTCATGCAAATACCTATTCCCTAACAAAGGATGGAGTGCAACATAAGCTAAAGCCATTGAATGACACAGAAGAAAAGGTATGTGGTAGTGCAAGAATAACTTTTGTTGATGGAAGAAAGTTCTTAGATGGTATGAGGCATGAGCATGTGTGTTTTTCTTTAATTCCAAAAGTTGGTAAAGAGGAAGCAGAAGATGTACCTGTAGAAGTTGCAAATTTATTGAATGAGTTTCATGATATTGTATCCGATAATGTACCTAATGGATTATCACCCGTAAGAAAGATCATTCATCAGATGGACCCGATTCCAGGAGCTAGTTTGCCAAACAAGGTAGAACACAGAATGACACTAGTAGAAAGTGAAGAGTTGAATAGACAAGTACATGAGTTATTACAGAAGAGGTTGATTTGAGAGAGTTGGAGTCCTTGTGCTATACCAGCGGTATTAGCACCAAAGAAGAATGGAGAATGGAGGATGTGTACAGACTCCAGGGCAATAAAAAAGATCACAATCAAGTACAAGTTTCCATTGCCACGAATGGATGATATTATGGACTATTTGAGTGGGGTTGTGTATTTCTCAAAGATAGATCTAAAGAGTGGATATCATCAAATTCGGATCAGAGAAGGAGATGAATGGAAGACTACCTTCAAGACAAAGGAAGGATTGTATAAGTGGTTAGTCATGCCTTTTGGGCTAACCAATGCACCGAGCACTTTCATGCAGCTCATGAACGAGGTTCTAAAAGAATTTCTAAGTTAGTTTGTCATTGTTTATCTAGATGATATTTTGATCTTTAGTAAGACATTGGAGGAGCATATGATGCATATTCATATGGTGTTTGAGAAGCTGAGACAAGAGAAATTGTTGATAAATTTGAAGAAGTGCATTTTTGTGAAGGAGTTAGTATATTTGGGATTTTTAGTTTCAGAAGAAGGTCTAAAAATGGACCTAGAGAAAGTACAGGTTATCCTTGAATGGCCTACTCCAAGGAGTGCTACGGAGGTAAGATCTTTTCATGGTTTGGCTAGCTTTTACAGAAAGTTTATCAAAAATTTTAGCAGTATTTATGGACCCTTAACTGAAACAATGAGAGGGGATAGAAAAGAGTTCAAGTGGACTAATGGGGTAGATAAGAGTTTTAAACTGTTGAAATAGAAAGTTACAGAATAGCCTATTTTAGCACTTCTAGATTTTAATAAGGTGTTTCAAGCAGATTGTGATGCTAGTGGTATTGCAATAGGAGCTGTTATGAGTCAAGAAGGTAAACCTGTTGCTTATTTCAGTGAGAAGTTAAATGATGCCAAGAGAAAATATTATGTTTATGATCAAGAATTTTATGCTATAGTTCAAGCATTGAAGAAGTGGAGACACTATCTACTTCCTAAGGAGTTTATTTTGTATACTAATCATCAAGGTTTACAATATTTGAATAGTCAAGGAAATTTGAATCAGAGGCATTTGAAATGGGTTGAATTTTTGCAGAGTTATACATTTATTTTGAAACACAGGAGTGGAAAGTCTAACAGGGTTGTATATGTGCTTAGTAGAAGGCAATTATTGCTGATAGAAATGTAGATTGAAGTGGTTGGGTTCAAGGAACTCAAGAATTTGTATCTAGAGGATCCTGATTTTGGTGAAGCTTGGAAAGCTTGTAAAGAACCTATTACTCTAGATAGAATGAAGTGGTTGGATTTCATTATTCAGGATGATATGTTATTCAAAGGGAGTCATTTGTGCATTCCATGAAGTTCTATGAGGGAGAATCTCATCAAGGAGAAGCATAGTGGAGGATTGGTTGGACATTTTGGTCATGATAAAACCCATGCTTTGGTTAGTGAGAATTATTATTGGCCATAGTTGCAGCAAGATGTCAAGAAGTTTGTATAGAGTTGTAGAGTATGTCAGATGGCGAAAGGAGTGAAGCAGAATATAGGGTTGTATTAGCCATTACTTGTACCAGGGAAGCCTTGGGAGGATATCAGCATGGACTTTGTTCTTGGTTTACCAAGGACACCGTGGGGACATGATTCAATTTTTGTGGTAGTTGACAGATTTTTGAAGATGGCACATTTCATTCCTTGTAAGAAGACTAATGATGTTGTTCATGTAGTAGAATTTTTTTCAGAGAAGTGGTGAGACTACATGGTTTTCCAAAGAGCATAGTTTCAGATCAAGACACTAAGTTTGTTGGGTATTTATAGCATATGTTGTGGAAGAAGTTGAAGACAGATTTGAAGTCCAGTTCATCACATCATCCATAGACTGATGGATAGACAAAGGTGGTGAATAGGAGTTTGGGAAATTTGCTGAGATGTTTGGTTGGAGATAAGCCAACGAGATGGGATTTGATTTTACCATAGGTAGAATTTGCATATAATAATTATGTCAACAAGAGCACTGGTAGATCACCATTCCAGATTGTATATGGAAGTAGTCCAAGAAATGCATCTAAGTTGAGAAAGATAGATAAAGGAGAGATAAGTAGTGCTGAAGCTGAGGATTTTGCAAAACATTTGAAGAACATCCATGAGGAGGTGAGGAAGCATATTACCAAAATGAATGTGTAGTATAAGGCTAAGGTAGATGAGAAAAGAAGACATAAGGAATTTCAGGTTGGAGATGAAGTCATGGTTCATTTACGGAAGGAGCGATTTCCAGTTGGTACCTACAACAAGCTGAAAATGAAGAAATTTGGGCCATGTAAGATACTAAAGAAGCATGATTCAGGAAATGCATATGAGGTAGAATTGCTTACTGAGCTGACTATTTCACCAATGTTTAACATTTTAGATTTGATAGAGTATCATGAAGGAGGTGTTGAAGATAAGATCATGGTAGCATAGTGGAGTATTCCAGCAACCAGTTCAGATATTAAGGAGATTGAGGATATACTGGATAGTCATGTTGGCAGAAGCACAAGGAACAAGACATATGAATAATATTTGGTCAAGTGGAAAAGATGACATGTTGAAGATTCATCATGGCTGACAAGGGAGGAGGTTAACCGCCTTGGTTTTCCTCTTCACACCTGAGACATGATGGGGTGACTTCTCAAATTACCTTGGGTGTCTGATGTAGGAGCATCCTGGGTGGAAGAGCAACCTTGCATCACCCAAAAATATTTTTGTTTTCTTTTCAATAAGGGCTATCCTATGCAGAGCTGCTATTTATGGAAACTTGCTATTTTTAGTAAGTTGGTCATATGATCTCAGAATGTTCTGATTTCACATGTCAAGGTTCATCTTAGTCATATTATCTTGTTAGTAAGTTTCATGGCTAGATCAGGTCTAGTTTTGAAGATATTGAAGATTTTCAGTATTGGAAACAGGGTATAGAAACTTTGAACTCAATTTTGAAGGCTTTAGAGGCTCTTAATGAGGTCAAAACTTTGGCTACTTAGAGCTTGTGCGAGGTAGGCATTGTAGAGCTCCTTGTGCCCTTTCTAAATTGGGGTCATAATAGTCAATCAGATCAATGGGTGATGACTTATGGTCTCCAGAAGTTGGGCCACCTGAAATGGCAAAAAATAAATTTTCTTCAAAAATTTTGTTTGGGTTTCAAAAGTTATTTTGAGCTGACTTTGATGTAATAAATTGAAAAATAAAATAATTCTAAGTTTGGTCGGCCCTAAGGGCTAAATTTATGGAACCTTCTCGGGTGGTGGAAATTGCCTATATAAAGAAGGCCCATAGTGTTGTCTAGGACAATTATGGGCAAATCTGGTTAATGATTCGAGGCTTTGTCCTATAGAATATTGTAAAGGGAATGCCCATGTGTCTTTGTATATTGTAATTTTGAAATTTGTAATTCCACATTTGTAGAGATAATAAGAAGCCCAATTTATGTTCTTGCAAATTGTTGTTGTTTCTCTATTTTTGTCATGTGTATGTGGTATTAAGGGAAGCACCCTTCATTAAGGAGCTCTACAGTGCCTGACTAGCGCAAGCTCCAGTTAGCCAAAATTTCGACCTCATCTGGGGCCTCTAAAGCCTTCAAAACTAAGTTCAAAGTTTCAGTACCCTGTTGCCAATACCGAAAATCTTCAATATCTTCAAAACTAGACTTGATCTAGCCATGAAACTTTACTAACATGTTGATATGACTAATATGAACCTCCACATGTGAAATCAAAATATTCCAAGATCGTATGACCAACTTACTAAAAATAGCAAGTTTCCATAAATAGCAGCTCTACACAGGATAACCCTTATTGAAAAACAAACAAATTTTTTTTTGGGTTATGCAAGATTGCTCTTACACCTAGGATGCTCTTGCATCATAGATGAAAGATGAGAAATTAGCTTCCCAAGAAAAATATGTCAAAGGATCCAAGCCCAGGCTAGAAATATGTCTTCCCATGCTAGCAATACTCTTCTTCAATATGTGTTCGATGATAAGAATCTTCTTCTTCTTCCTAATTGCAGCCAGAGCTTCCTTTTCATCAGGATTCAACTCCACTTCCCCCATCTCATCATCCTCATCACCCTCAGTTGCCATCCTAAGCCCTTCTTCCCTCTCCAGTTCTTCAAGCCTCTACAAGATATATGGATCAATAAAGTATGCAACATTGTGTCCATCCATGATCTTAGGAATATCATCTTCTTTCCACTCTTCATTTGCCAAAATATACTGCTTCTTCAAGCTTGTAGAGTAGTCTCTAGTGGTTACAAATCAATCTTATTACAAACTACAATAAGAGGCTTATTGGCAAACAAAGGTTTTATGATGTGAAACAGAGCTTCATGTTGCGTAATACTATAACCACAAGACCCCAAAACATCAAGGAAAAACAAAAAAACCACCTTCAAATGAGCCAAGGTAATAATATTGAGCATCTCTATGTTGTTCCTATCCTCCAAGGGGTGGTCCAAAATACCAAGGGTATCAATAGGATAAATAGCTTCAAACTGTCACAGAGGCCTAATGGCTCTGCCTTGTAGCCCACAACATAAAGCACAGTGCTAAAAAAAAGTACATGTCCATATTGTTTCATGTTTGAATGTACCATTGAATGAAGCTTGGCTATATTAAGTACAACCTTAAGACTTGTGACTCTTCAAATTCTTGTGTTTCCTTCAGACCTCCAAACATGTGTACTATGAGATTTCCTCCAACAAATGGACTTGTGATGATTTTCACAATAGTACATGTGTTGGAGGAAAGCTCAAATTACATCTTAGGTAAATCTGAATGTTCATTGCATGTGCATACAAGATTTGATCATAAAAGGTATATGCACAGGTGAAAAACATGCATATTTGACCAAGCAATACTGGGAGCTAGACCCAACAGTAAATAGATTTGTGGTGATTTTCACAATAGTACATGTGTTTCTAGGTAAGCTCCCAATAGCACTCAGGCAAATATGCATGTTCATCACCTATGCATATGAAGTGGCTCTAATAGAAGATACAATCACTAAATTCTGCATACTCCTTATTTTGTTCTGGGTTGATATTGTCAAACATGGTCTTTCTTGAATGAAATGACTCGATACTTGTACATTGACTAGAATGTTGGTGGAAGAAGGATGATTTGGAAGAAGGATGATTTGCAACCATCTTTTCAACTCTAATTTTCTCAACACGAAGGGACATTTATCATAGCCATAGAAACATGATTATTTTAAAAAGGAATACACCAAGGAGTACCATCAGAAATATTGACTATTTACAATCATGAATAGTTAACCTTAATCAAATAGCTCATTTTTTAATCAACATGTGTAGTCTCTGTGTATATGAAAAATGAATGAAATATCAAGCTGAAATAAAATAGTGAACACAAATTCAAATTCAAGGCCTAATTTATCAAGAGAAACAAACATTAGGATGAAAGAAAAATCATTAAGACTATAGAAAAATCATTAGGACTATAGAAAAATCATTAAGACTAGAAAATCAAGTTCTAGAAAAATCATTATGACTATAGAAAAATCATTTAGACTAGAAAATCAAGTTCTAGAAATGGACGGTTATGATGCTTTGCCATTACAACAATTGAGCATTCATCATTTGGTACTTCTTGGTGTATTTCATTTAAGTTTTTCAGTTGTCGTATTTGTGTGCATGTTCTTTATGTGTTTGGCTTCTCTCCCTCACAAGGGATATGTCAATAGGTAATTGATTTGAAAGCATAATGATTTGATAGTCTTTTTTTAAGATAGGCATAATCATCCCTCCAACCTTAATTAGCAACATTTATGATATATGTCAAGTATTTATAATTAGTATGCCCAACAAACAAAGACTTAGTAGTAAAAGCATGTCCTTTGGTTTAATAGTTTACTTATAATCAGTATGTCCTTTGGTTTACTAGTTTACTTATAATCAGTATGTCCTTTGGTTTACTAGTTTAATCTAGTTTAAGAATGGTTTATTTCATGTTTGAATGTACCATTGAATGAAGCTTGGTTATATTAAGTACAATCTTAAGACTCGTGACTCTTAAAATTCTCTTGTTTCCTTCAGACCTCCAAACATGTGTACTATGAGATTTCCTCCAACAAATGGACTTGTGATGATTTTCATAATAGTACATGTGTCGGAGGACTACTCAAAGTACTGCTTATGCAAATATGAATGTTCATCACCTGTGCATATAAGAGTTGATCATAGAAGGTATATGCATAGGTGAAAAACATGCATATTTGACCAAGCAATATTGGGAGCTAGACCTAGCAACAAATAGATTTGTGGTGATTTTCACAATAGTACATGTGTTGTTGGGTATAAGCTCCCAATAGCGCTTAGGAAAATATGCATGTTCATCACATGTACATATGAAGTGGTTCTAATGGAAGATACAATCACTAAATTTTGTATACTCCTTATTTTGTTTTGGGTTGATATTGTAAGACATGGTCTTTCTTGAATGGAATGACTCGTTACTTGTACATTGACTAGAATGTTGGTGGAAGAAGGATGATTTGTTTGCAACCATTTTTTCAACTCTAATTTTCTCAACACAAAGGGACATTTATCATAGCCATAGAAACATGATTATTTTAAAATGGAATACACCAAGGAGTACAATCAGAAAATTGACTATTTAAAATCATGAATAGTTAACCTTAATCAAATAGCTCATTTTTTTATCAGCATGTGTAGTCTCTGTGTATATAAAAAATGAATGAAATATCAAGTTGAAATAAAATAGTGAACAAAAATTCAAATTCAAGGCCTAATTTATCAAGAGAAACAAACAATAGGATGAAAGAAAAATTATTAAGACTATAAAAAAATCATTAGGACTATAGAAAAATCATTAAGACTAGAAAATTATGTTCTAGAAAAATAATTTAGACTAGAAAATCAAGTTCTAGAAATGGACGGTTCTGATGCTTTGCCATTACAACAATTGAGCATTCATCATTTGGTACTTCTTGGTGTATTCCATTTAATTTTTTCAGCTGTCGTGTTTATGTGCATGTTCTTTATGTGTTTGGCTTCTCTCCCTCGCAAGGGATATGTGGATAGGTAATTAATTTGAAAGCATAATGATTTGACAATTTTTTTCAGGATAGGCGTAATCATCCAGCCAACCTTAATTAGCAACATTTGTGATATATGTCAAGTACTTATAATCAGTATGCCCAACAAACAGAGACTTAGTAGTAAAATCATAAGCTTGCACATCCATATCCACCCTAGTAAGTATTAGAGCCTTTCAAATTTGTAAAGAACACAAACTTTGCAAATCAAATTGATATTTCATTAAAACCTAAGTTCATGATCAAGTTCTTAAAGATTAAAACATGAAACCATCAAGTTTTTCACCTATGTTCTTCATGGTTGGGGAAGTTGTGATGGAGTTATATGTAACCTTTGGAAGTCATTATATGACAGACTTAAGCCTGGAGTGTACGGCACGAATAGAGATTCAATAAAAATAGAAGTTTAAATCTGCAAGTCCATTATGTTATGCATTATTGAAAGGCTTCTTTACTTATTATTTTGGTTTCTAAATTCAAGGATGGAATAGTAAGAAATATCCAAGCATTCATTTCATCATTGAGTGTATTATGAGCACTTTAAAATTTTGTTCCTTACGTTTTGACTAGTAAAACTAGTGACTATTCCAAGTGATGTTTTTAATCCTTTGAAGTTTCTCATGATCTTGATGTAAGTTGATTGGATTAAGCAATTTGGGGATCCAATAGGACCTTAGGGGAGTTCAATAAATGTTTTGGAAGACTTAGAGGAACTATTAGCATGAATGTTCCTTCATCTACAATGAGTTAGACTGAATTTGCTAAGTTTTTTCTTTATTTTGAAGAGTATTTTGTAATCTATTTCCTTTCAATGGACCCAAAGGCCTAGGACCCATGGAAAGAGGATACTAAAAATGTATTATACAACTCTAATGTTATTGACTTGCATAGATTTGAGAAAGTAAAGAGAACACTAGCTGGAACAGTGTGTTCCTTAAGGGAATTCATAGCTAGGGAGTAGTAGTGAGAGTTTGGCCCTAAGGGTGAGGCATTTTTATGATTTGGATAGTCATATATTGGTATACTAATTGTCTAAATAGTCATGATAAGTGCATCTCAAACCTCTCCAAACATGTAAGATTGTCTTTAAATACTTTATTGATCTCTTCTAAACATTAACTAAATCAAAACTACATTTTAATAAGTGAATAAGTGAATAAGTCAAACCACTAGTCTCCAAAGCATTCAATAAGTGAATATGAATGTTTGAAAACTACTCCCAACAATTCTTAAACAAAATAAAGTATGTTTAAGAATTGTTGGGACTAGTCCTTTGGCGTGTATTAAATAGAATAGAATTTTCAGCATATTATTATGATTCTATTTCTTTTAATCTACTGGTGCCATGCCCTATCCCATGCTTGATCTCATTATTTGATGTTATTCACTATTTTGAAATGTTGACTCTGGTTATCAAATGGAAAAAATAGAAAAAAAAAATTAACATGAATTTTTTTTACAAAACTAAACCAATGGCATGTTTACAACAAAGAAGTAGAATGATAATAATATGCTGAAAATTTTATTTTGTTTAATTTACACCAAAGGACCAGTTGTATGAAATTGTCAATCACATACCATTTCACTACTGTATGAGTGGATTGGGTAGGAACAGTTAACATTAAACAAGGAGAAAACTCTTCAACACATCTTGGAAACCATTGAATTCAATAATAAATGAAACCTAACACCAAAACTATTCCTTCCATTCACTTCTACCAATAATAAAGCATTTAATCCATTCAACATTACATATAATCATTAGATAGTTACATTTCCTAACTGTGTAGAGGAATAGTCACAACCAAAATGATCAAAAGTACTTTCACCCTTGCACAAGCTATTCCAAACTTCAAGTAAAATGAGAAATATGCTATGCCAAATCATTCATATTTATAGTAACCATTCAAAGGATCATTTTGTCAATGAACCCTCTAACTGTACCCCTGCGGCAGAGAAAGGAAACCTCAAAATAGAGAAAGGAAACTTAGTAAAACTAGTCTATGCCATTGTTTGTGAGGGTACAGTCATGATAAGTGCCTCTCAAACCTCTCCAAACATGTAAGAATGTCTTTAAATACTTTATTGATCTCTTCTAAACATTAATGCATGGACAGTCAAACCAATAGTCTCCAAAGCATTCAATAAGTGAATATGAATATTTGAAAACTTTCCTCTCAACTTCCCCAACCACTCCTAATCAGTTAGAGGGATTAGTTGAGTATTTAGACACTAAAACTTCTTAAACATACTTTATCTGATATGATGAATTGTAATATTAACAAACGTGAATCCAAACATTTCAAAATAGTGAATCGATATCCTTGAGCACAAGCACCAATAACATCAAATAATGGAGATAAAGCATGGGCTAGGGCACAACACTAGTAGAATGCAGTCATTTCAATGAGCATTCATGATCAAATAAAATGCAATGCATTTGAAATTTGTGGTCGAATATGATGCCAGAGGCTTGAAAGATGTTTCTCGTCAAAGATACCAATAAAGATGAAGAAATCACATACCTTCTCTTGCCCTCAGCTTGCATGAAGGAAGATTTGATAGCCGAATCTTCCTTGTACCACATGAAGAACATGCCATTGGTTCAGTTTATCATGTTATTATCATATCAGATAAATTATGTTTAAGAATTGTTGGTAAGGATATGAATAGTGGAGATTCTAGAAATATCCCTCTAACTGATTAGGAGTGGTTGGGGAAGTTGAGAGGAAAATTTTCAAACATTCATATTCAGATTCATTAAAGGATACAAAACCCTTCATTTTGGGTTATTGTGTGTGGATTCATCCACTTTAGCCAGGAAGATCAAGAAGATGGGTTAGGAGGACATTGTGGTAGAAGAAGTATTTAAAGATATTTGCATGTCCCCTATCTATGAAATCGAGACTATAGGTGATGAAGACCATGTTGAGGATGAGAGGGGTCTTAATCAAGGAGGGGCAACAAGAAGCAACATAAAAGTTTTCAAGAGTTTGGAACTGTGTGCTATAAATGTGTCACACTTCTATGGATCATTACATGCAAGGAAACTCAAGAATGAGCCCTCACAAATTGATCCATAGCTCCCTAGGCATGGAGTGCAAGGGTTTTTAAGAATGCTCTCAGCTAGAGCTATTTAGCCTATAACCTTGCTAGTAAACCATGCAATGGGAGATTCAATGAAGACAAGGGCAAGAATGCCAATATCCTCAAGAATCAAGAACGAAAATGCAATGCAATGCTATGCTAGAAATGGAAATGCAAGCTAAGCTATGAAAGGAAATATGCAAGTGTTACAACCCAAGCTAATTAATCTATGTGAGCTAATGTAGAGCATAGAAATGAAGCTAATCTAAGAAAGCATAAATATGAAGCTAAGCTAAGAATGCAAGAATGAGATGTAGAATGCAAGAATGAGATGTAGATGCTAAGAATGCTCCAAATCTTCAAAAGCTCCAAAGTGACCTAGAAATCCTGCAGCATAAAGTTAGCATAAAAAGTTGGGGATCTAGAATGAAGAAGAGAGCTCTCCTTTTAAAGGAAATGAGAAGGAATGGACCATGGAGATTAAGAGGCAAAAGATTTAATCAATGGTGGAGTTTGAAAGAGGAGCAATCCATGTGCACAAGTATCCTCCAATAAGAAAATAGGAGTTGACTTTGGTGTCCATATGAGACAAAAAGTGCTTTTCCCTTTTTTATAAAATAAGAATAATGCTTTATTTGTGCAACTTAGAATAAGAGGAAAAAGTGGGGGCTTTTATTTATTTAAAAGGGGAGGAAATATTCCTTTTAAATAAATAAAAACTTAGGATAAAATGGTTAGCCCATAGAAAATAATCGAATAAATGATAAAATAAGATTTGATCAAGAACAAGCAATTGATAATTTAGCAAAAGGGGCTAATAGTCTAGATGACCATTTTTAGGTGTATACAGGAACAACATTTCAAAATCCATGAATCATATGGGTAAGGTGACCTTAATTCTTTGTCATGACTTCAATGAAACATTGGATATGGCTAATAAGAAGAAGGATCACTTGTTGATAGTGTTCCTTGAGGGAAGTGGGATTGTGAAAGAATTTTTATTATTGTATTGTGTATTTCCAATATGTTTGGATACGAGGTAGACCAAGAGAATGAAGGATCACTCACTGATTGCATGATAACCTGGTTTTGAAGGGTCATTGATTGAGGGGACAGTCAAGGTCTGGATGTTGATAGTGTTCATTAAGGGAAGGGGGATTGAAAAAGACTTGTTATCATTGTATTGTGTATTTCCAATATGTTTGGATGCAAGGCAAAATAGGAGAATGAAGGATTACTCACTGATTTCATGATAACCTAGTTTTGAAGGGTCACTAGTTGAGGGGGCAGTCAAGGTCTAGATGTTGATAGTGTTCCTTGAGGGAAGGTGGATTGTGAAAGACTTTTTATCATTGTATTGTGTATTTCCAATATGTTTGGATGTAGGGTAGACTAGGAGAATGAAGGATCACTCACTGATTGCATGATAACTCAGTTTTGAAGGGTCACTAGTTGAGGGGACAGTCAAGGTCCGGATGTTGATAGTGTTCCTTGAGGGAAGGGGGATTATGAAAGACTTGTTATCATTGTATTGTGTATCTCCAATATGTTTTGATGTAGGGAAGACTGGGAGAATGAAGGATCACTCATTGATTGCATGATAACCCAGTTTTGAAGGGTCACTAGTTGAGGGGACAGTCAAGGTCTGGATGTTGATAGTGTTCCTTGAGGGAAGGGGGATTGTGAAAGGCTTGTTATCATGTATTGTGTATTTCCAATATGTTCAAATGCAGGGAAGACCAGGAGAATGAAGGATCACTCACCGATTGCATGATAACCCAGTTTTGAAGGGTCACTAGTTGAGGGGATAGTCAAGGTCTAGATGACTAGGCCATTTGAGGACCATATTTCTTTATATTAATTGCTATTCAAATTGGACACATGGATTTCTTGTGAATTATCAGCTGCTATGTATCCTGCAACTGCATTTGTAAATCTGCATATACTTCTCTAGGGTTGTAAGCCACTTAGGGATCAAAATAGAGAAACTAAATCAAAATCATTCTTTGTCCTATTTCCTTTTAACAAATTTTCAACTATCAATGATATAACAATACATTTGATGCCCTAAGCTATCAATACAAATGGCACCTATCTAGAAGCTCACAGGTTGTCCATTTGATAACCACAATCAATATTTCAAAAAAATGGATATCCTTGAGCACAAGCACCAATAACATCAAATAATGGAGTTAAAGCACTAAATCAAAATCATTCTTTATCCTATTTCCTTTTAACAAAGTCTCAACTATCAATGATACAATACATTTGATACCCTAAGCTATGAATACAAATGGCACCTAGCTAGAAGCTCACGGGTTGTCCATTTGATAACCACAGTCAATATTTTAAAAAAATGGATATCCTTGAGCACAAGCACCAATAACATCAAATAATGGAGTTCAAGCACGGGCTAGGGCATGACACCAGTAACATCAAATAATAGAGATAAAGAACTAGCTAGGGCATGACACCATTAGAATGTGTTCATTTCAGAGAGCATTCATGATCAAATAAAATACAATGCATATGAAATTTGTTGTCGAATATGATGCCAGAGGCTTGAAAGATGAAGAAATCGCATACCTTCTCTCAAGCCCAGATTTCACTCATTTTCTCCCGCTCCTTTTCTATGCCAATCACAATAAAAATGATTTGGTGCTTCACTTTTTTTTTATGTATACCCGAAACTGTCAGAATTCTAATGGTCAATTTAAAACTCATTGGAATACCGACATCATCAGGGCCTATTTTTTAAAAAATAACAAATTCATTAAAAAAAAATTACCCGTCGGAAGTGTCTGCCGAAATTTGGCCCCAAATGTAGTAGTGCCCATATAAGGCATCAGAAAATTGAGGGACATTATTCATGAGACTTGATTTAAAAATTTTTAAAGATGGGTGCCAGAGGAAATCCAACAACTGGCTCTGATTGGGGATATGGACCATTAGGGACATAGAGAATCCAAAAAGCCTCTGGTAGGAGACTAGTGCCTTATTCATTGGGCAATAGAATCAAAAAAATGAAGAATAGAGGGAGCTTCTAGTAGAGAGGGTGGAGGGGAGCAAGGTGACACACCAAAACAACTAAGCTAACAACACCACTAAAACTAGAAAAACCAAAACTTCTCAAAAGTATGTACACATGCAGGAAACCCCTACCACAAGAACTAGGTAAAAGAGTACTTACACAAAACCATTCACGGGCTATGAAAAGAATGAGCCTTTTCAAAATAATAGATTGAATCCAAGTGAGGTAGCCCACATCAGCTACCATCTAGTGACCTTTTCAATGCTGAAGATCAAATCCATAACATGCAGGAACTTTGCAAGGAAAATATTATGCCCAAAGAGCCATGTTTCATCATAAATTTTTGACCTTTCTGTTGCTCTTTGTATGGAACTTTTAAAACCATTTCCAACTTCCAGCTGAAACAAATAATGCTCAAACACTCCTGAAGGAAATACCAAATCATTTTCATTATCTACACTCTTGGGACCACCATGACAAATAAAACAATTTCCAATATTCGAAACACCCTCAAAACATAGATGTGCTTCTTCAAGCATAGGGTCAATCTTGACTAAAATAACTTCATCATTCTTTATTGTCACTAAATCTAAAAATTATTTATCCAGAATAGAGATATAGGATGAATGGATCCCTGAAGTTTTCACAGAAGCATTTATTTCTTCAATGGATGGAAAGATCTGAGACATGACCTCTTCCTCGTGAGGTTGTGTGTTTGTTGAAACCTTTAAAGGTTCTTGGGGTTGCAATACTTTTACAACTTGATCCTCCATTTTCTCTATGTTTATTATAACATTTCAATTGTGAGAGGAGGAAGTGAATCTTCATCACTTGATGAGGAATCAAATAACTAGAATAGAGGATTGTCTCTAATCGTGTTATCCTCACAAAATCTTGTAGGTAAATCTGATGCATTAAGCCCACCCCAAGTAACTTTATTTCTTGGTTTTTAAAATTCTTTCTCTGTCTCATTTGTTGTTATGCCCTCATTAGCTTCTATTCCAATTTGTTCAAAAGTGATTCCTTCACTTGGATATGTAAGAGGGTCTCCCTCTTGGAAATTATCACTGTCACAAGTGAATATGTCTACCCATGTTTCAACAATGTTGTCATTTTGGATCATAGTGCCATGTTGAAACTTGTCACTTGAGTCTTTTAAAGGCCTTCTTGGAATGTAGACACTCTTCTTTTTAGTAGGTAGTTCTTCTCCTTCAAAGGAAGTGGACAATTCTTCTTCTTGCTCAACCTCCATGCATGATGAAAAAGATTCAAGCTTCATACTTTCATCCTAATATAAATCTTTTTCCTCTTCATTATGATCCCAAGACACAAATGGCTGAATTGATGATGCCTCAAGATCTTTTTTTTCAAGAATTGAGAAAATACAAGATAATGATTCTCCCTTTTGTCTTTCATTCATAGCCAAAGTCTCTTGTTTGTGATTCTTGAGGTTATAATATATTTGATGCACACATTTCAACAAGTCAGATCTATGATCTTCTAAGGGACTTATCTTGTTCTTCTCAGTCTCAAATATGCTTGCCTTGAAGGCATTCCAAAGATATTGTAGCATCTGATCACTTTCACCATTTAACTCTTCAATTGTAGGTCTTTCCTTGGATTTTTTTCTTGGCTTAACTTCTTGTTCACCAAAGACTGAACAATTTTGTGAATGGAAATATTCTAGAGCAGCTAACTTCATCATTAACCTCTAATTCTTTTTCAAGTTGTTGCACTCTTTTCTTGTTTTCTTGGAGGTCTCTCAGCCTGTAAAATCTGAACCATAAGCTTTTCCACAAAAAGGTAGAGGTGTGGTTATCTTCAATGTTGAGGTTCATCTTTACTACATGAGAGATGCTTCTCTTGTATTTCTCAAATAAATCTTGCAACACTTTATCATTCATTTGAAAGATCTCCAAAATGGTAGGGTTAGGTCTCATCTTTCTTGTGACCTTTCTACTTGGCATGGTCATTGCACAGAGCTGTCAATATCCTACATACAGAGACAAAATAAAAACTAAGGAACCAAAGGTTAGACACCAATATTTATTTCTGAATCCCTAGTAGAGTCGCCAAAAATCTGTTAGTAAACAGATTTGTCCCTTTTACAAATATTCACAAAATGACTCACAAATGCCCAAATAACAAGACATGATCTAGAACTAATAGTTGATTCACTTGCAATGACTATGTGCAAGTGCTCTCTAAGTTTTGATATGAGGGCTCAGCTCCCTTCTTCAAATTTATAATGAATAAAAGAACTTGATATGTCTTTAACCAGAACACACGAAGGCCTATAAGCATCCATCCATAAAAATGGAATGAATACAATCTGGTTTACAAACTAAGAAAGAAAGAAATAATTGACCAAAATATCACTCATCTAATCTTACCAACACAGAAGAGTAAAGGATATTTCAGTATCATATTTTGCATGTATATGGAAATAAAATGCAAACAGACCTATGATGCACACACTATTAAGAATAGTCCCAAGAGATAACTAAGAGGAGGGGTGAATCAGTTATCTACAAGTTTCAATTATTTATCCAATTAAGTATACTTAAACTTTAAGCATAAACACAATGAAAGAACACTTGAACACAACACCAATAATTTGGTTACAAGGAAACCCAAATAGGTTAAAACCCCAGTGGCAATTAACACCCACTAATAAACTAAACTACCGTATAATGATCCTTGCTAGAAGATCTTACAGCCCTGTTAGGAGTTGATATTTACAATTCTTTTAGTACAGTGACCTGGTCAAAGTTCAAACCCTATTAGGAGTGTTTTATGATTGACCCTGTTAGGGGTGAGGATGCACTGTCTGAGAGCTCACTGCTCAAAGGGGTGAAGGCTGCAACCTTCTGTATAATAGATACATACTATATCTGGATCTTGGTGAATTGTGAGGTAGACCTATTGTCTTGATCAGTTCCAATGAATAGCACACTCTATCTTCTCTGTCACATAGACCTCTTCTTGATGGCACAATACTTTGCACTCTCTTCTCTGCTCTAATCTTTCATCTCCATGTCATGCTGCTAGTGATCACAAATGACGAGCTATAAGTATCTTTCCTCTAAATGATATAATCAAGTCAGCCTATTAGAACCACCTTAAAATCATATTAGAGAAACAATAACACTCTTCAATAACATCTCGGTTGGCTCTACTAAGCACGCAACACAAACTAGGACTTGTCCAAATCAATAAGTGTAGACACACACTACACACTATCAGCTCTACCAAATTAATTGATACTTTCTCCTCACCCTAAATTACATCATGCATTCTTAACCAAACATTCTTAACTCTTCTCCAATCACTAATCCAAGCACGCATACTGAAATGATAGGCGCAACTCCTGTACTAATATCATCTCTATTGGCTCTTCTGGATAAACATAGGAAACTGCAACTGGTGAATAGCAACTGCATAACTTCACTTCTACTACACATCAGACTCTGCATCCATGAATGTAACAACACTAGCATGTCTCCATCACTTATCCAAATGTACAAGGCTCCATGATAACTGTACGAACAATCACTCATAGAACACTACCTGTAACTTTGTCAGGAACATTGTTGACACAAGCTGCTATATAACTATCTGTACTAACAATTAACCTCTACGTCCATGATATCATGTTGATAACATGTCTATGCTACATATACTCAAAGCTTACTACATAAGTATTCCACGCATGCTACTTACCATATGTTGTCATCAATGATAAACATACAGTCAACACTAGCTTGCTGGAAAATCTCCAACAATCTCCCCCTTTGGCATTGATGGCAACATATGGAATGAAAAACACCACCAATCCAAATGAACAATTCTTTTATAATGTTCTCCATTTCCTCATCAAAACTCCCCCAAGGATGAATCCTCCATCTACTGCAATATTCTTCAACATTCTCTATTTCCTCAACTGAACTGCTTCCGAGACTGAATACTATTCCCCCTTGTTGCTATATATTACTCATTAATTTTGTATGTACTCCCCCTTTAATATTTTTTTTCATGACTATATACTACTCCCCCTTTGACATCAATCGAAAAGGGTGCCAAACATTTAAACACTGGTACTACTCCTAAAGTAGAGTAGTCAACCATCCATCAGTCACTAAGGACTGATGCTCTCTCCACTTTCTCTAATCAGAATTAGGGAAGGGAATTACTCCCAGCTTCTCCTTGAGATACTCAAAAGTATCCTTTGGTAAAGGCTTTGTGAATATATCTACTATCTATTCCTTTGTACTCACATAATCCAATTTGACTTCTTTCTCATCCACTTTCTCTCTTAGGAAGTGATACTTAATCTCTATGTGTTTTGTCTTTGCATGCATCACAAGGTTTTTTGACATGTTGATAGTGCTAGTGTTATCACAATGAATAACAATAGGTTAATCAATCTAAATTCCAAAATCCTTTATCATTTGCTTGATCCAAATAATTATAGAACAATTCCTGAAGCTGCTACAACATACTCTTCTTCTGATGCTGACTGAGAAATACAATTATGCTTCTTTCTTGTCCAAGTGACTAGTCTATCACCAAGAAATACTGCTTCTCCCGATGTACTCTTTCTATCATCCACGCATCCTGCCCAATCTGCATCTATATATACATGAAGCTCAACATTCTCTGCATTAGGATACCATAGACCATAACCTATAGTGCCCTTCAAATATCTGAATATTCTCTTTACTATCATGAGGTGATTTTGTTTAGGCTTTGCTGCAAATCTTCCAACTATGCCAACTGCATTAGAAATATCAAGTCTAGATTGAGTAAGATATATGATTTTACCAATCATAGACCTGTACAATGTTATATCTACTACTGGAGAATCATCTTCTTTTGTAAGCTTGCATCCTATTATCATAGGTGTACCCACTGGCTTGCAATCATCCATCTTGAACTTATTCAATATTTCTTTTACATACTTAGACTGATTAATGAAAATTCCTTTCTCTGTCTACTGCACATTTAATCCCAAAAAGTATTTGATAGGTTCAATCATGCTCATCTCAAACTCTCTCTACATCTCCTTAGCAAATTTTGCACTAAGTTTGTCATTACCCCCAAAGATAATGTCATCAACAAATATAGCTACAAGTAGTAAACCTTTAGATGTCTCTCTTATAAATAGATTACAATCTTTTTCTCCTTTCTTGAATCCAATTTTTGTTAAATATCCATCAAGTCTCTCATACCACTCTAGGGGCTTGATTAAGTCCATAGAGGGCTTTCTTCAATCTGCATACCATATCAGGCTTGTCTGATAAGGTGAATCCTTATGGTTGCTCAATGTATACCTCTTCCTTTAACTCTCCATTCAAGAATGCTGACTTAACATCCATCTGATAAACTTTGAAGTTTTTGAATGTCACATTAGCTAGAAACAACTTAATGGCTTCTAATATGCTCACAGGTGCAAATGTGTCTGAATAATCAATACCTTCTCTTTGTGCATATCCCTTATATACTAACCTTTCTTTATTCCTTACTATTGTACCATCTTCATTCATCTTATTTTTGAATATTCACTTGGTTCCAATCACATTCTTATCACTAGGTCTTGGGACCAGTTCCCAAGTATCATTCTTAATAATTTGATCTAGTTCCTCTTTCATAGCATCATGCCAATCTGAATCATTACATGCATCTTCAACACTTAGAGGTTCAATCTGAGATAGTAAACATACCACTTCATTGCCTGTTGAACTCTTTGCTTTTGATCTTGTTGTGACTTTGCCACTCTGATCTCCAATGATGCCATCCTTAGAGTGATATCTAGATGTAAACTTTGGAACTTTAGGTGATACTATCTCATCTGCCTTCGGAGTTTCTTCTTCACTTGTTTTAGGGTCATTGAATAATACATCAATATTGTCAAACATATCTTCAACAATTATCTCACTAGTGGAAGGACTAGGTTCTTCTTCAATCATAGGTGCATAATCATGATATCTTTCATGAACCATAAACTTCTCATCAATCTTAACATGAGCACTTTCAATGATCTTCTTCAATCTCAAATTAAAACATCTATAAGTTTTTCTTTTAGTAGAGTAACTGAGGAAAATACCTTCATCGCTTCTTGCATCAAACTTGCCTATTGCTTCATCCCTCTTGATGTAGCACTTGCTTCCAAAGATTCTGAAGTATTTCACTATGGGAACATTACCAAACCATAGCTCATAAAGTGTCTTGTTTGTGACAGGCCTTAATTGTATTCTATTGATGGTATAGATTGTTGTATTGACCGCATCTCTCCAATAGGTGTGTGAAACTTTTCCTTCAATCATGATGGTGCACGCTGTATCAAGGATGATCCTATTTCTTCTCTCTGCAATCCCATTCTACTGAGGGTTTCTAGGTGCACTCAACTATCTCTTTATGCCATGTTCTTCGTAGTCCTCATAGAATCTGTCAGAGGTGAATTCTCCTCCTCTATCTAATCTTAGACACTTTATCTTTAGCCCAAATTCATTCTCAACCTTAGCTTTGAATATTTTGAACTTCTCAAATACTTCTGACTTATTTTTCAAGAATGCAACCCACATCATTCTAGAATAATCATCAACAAACAAAATAAAATACCTTTCACCATAGTATGATCTTATTTGAGTTGGTCCACATAGGCCTATATGAATCAGATCCAACTTGTTCTTTGTTGAATTATGCTTTCTTCTCACTAGTACATTTGAGACCTTTTTTCGATGGTAGGTCATCTGAATTGGGATGGTTTCCCATCGATATAACGACACCACCCACCATCACAATTTTGCAGTTGGAAAAAATGATAGTTTTTATTTGCATCATAATTATGACAACAATGGACATCGCAAGAAGGGGGTTCCAACAAGGAAAACCTAGTGTCAGACCTATTTGTGGTCGTCCCAATTGTGACACCTATCCATCGCAAAAAAAAAATGACAGTGACCCATTAGAATCTTCTGACATGTTGTCGTCATTTTTAATTTGTTTTCCAATGGAGATGTTGTTAGTGCAATGGATATCTGTCAGAAGTTTACAACAGATATACGTCGTTTGTAGCTTTTAATGATAGCAATGTTGTATATGCGATAGAGACCTGTCAGAATTTTATGATGGTTATCTTTTGTTTATAGTTTTTTACTGACAACAATTTTGTACATATGATGGTTGGATGTTAGATTGTTTCGACAGATAACTGTCACTATTTTATGGTTGTCGCAATTGCGACACAAATCAATTTTTTAAAATATATATATATATATATTTGTCGATTGGGTTGGTATCAATTCAGAAGGGTGTTCATGCAGATCTGGTTCCTACTCGTGATTTAGTTATGGATCATTTAGAGATGACTTTGTAGTAGATTTAGTAGCAGCTCATGGAGTATTGAGTTAGATGTGAAATCGAGAGAGTGACATGCAGAACTTCCACATTGGAGATTCGTAGATCACTATGGTGTCCATGATGACTTAGAAGAAGTCTTCTTCTTGGTGAATCGAGCTAAGAGACTTAGATTATAGAAAGTGGGTCATTTGATGTGACTTATGAGACATTGGATGCCTCTTCACAGTGAGTTTGCAGTACGGTCTATGGTGTTTCTTTGTGATTGGGTTCTTGGTAGAGATCTATTGATTTGGTAGCCATTGAGATAGATCGATATATATTTGTCATACATGGATTGAGATCTTAAATTATTGAGCTTCTCTTTGTTTTGAGAATAGTTTAACATTCTCTACTTAACAGGGCCAACCACGTGAAGGTGGAAGCTCATATAACCCCTCCTAGGAGCCTCTTATGACCCTTTATGACATTTTAAGACCTCTAAGATGTATTCTTAGGGATCGTAAAGGGTCATAAGGGGTCCTAGGGCACAACAACTGAGAAACATAAATGTAGGCATCATGGTCACAATATTTTAGAAACACAACATAATTGAGTGGTATACCCAGACGATGCAATGCAACCACTACTCCAGTTCCAAGTCTATACACTGCAATAAACAAAACCCATAGATAAAAAATAAATTTAGAGAGCGCGGGAGGAGACTGATAACGACTGAAATAATATAGGGACCCTATATTATTTTGGTCATTATGGCCCTCCTCTGCTCTCTAGATTTATTCTTTATCTATGGGTTTGTTTACTGTAGTGTAAACTTGGAACCAAATGAGTGATATATAGTTGTGTTGCATCATCTGGGTATACCATTCAATTATGTTGTGTCTCCAAAAAATTGTGACCATGATGCCTACATTTATGTTTCTCAGCTATTGTGATATCTACATTTATGTTTCTCATTTATCGTGTTTATGTGCATGTTCTTTATGTGTATCTACTAGAAATTCTAAAAAAAAAATAGTATCTACAATAGCCCTCTGTTAACCACATTTATGCATATGGTCCCAAAAAAGTAGTGCACAAACTACACAAATAAGGCATCGCAGAAATATGATTTCTTCTTTCGCCATTGAAGCAATCTTGGTGGCACTAGCTGCCTCTCGAGCCTTGCACAAGTTGCACTCATTTCCCACATCAGGTATAGATGTAGATGGGGTAGACGTAAATGTGGTTTGATCGACCCACTGAAAGTATTGACATCCACTATTTCCCTGCAATACCAAATGTACATCAGTTCTTCATAAAATGATTAATTAGTTGTCACATTATTTTTAAACATCAAATATAATTACATATCCAGACCTTTTTCATATTTGGGCAAACCCAAAATTGACACCCAGGATTACTTGTTGTGTGTGACATCTTCAACATGTATGGGCCAACACCACATTAGCACATAGGCACATTGACCAAAGTCATCGATGCTATTTCGACAAATATTGCATTATCACAAATATTGCATTGTCATTACTTTGTTCATTCATACCAATTATAATTACAATAAAAAGAAACATACTAATGTAGACTTGCACATTTTTTGGCTAAGTCGAAGTCTTTGGTTTAAATCACTAGACACTCAAAAAAAATGACAAACCAAAGATAACCATGCAATAAAAAGCAATTACTAAGCAATTCAGAATTAACTCACTCCATTGCAGGGAACAAAGAGAATCCCCTATGATTTAACATCATTGATGTGCAAGGAAATAGAAAATTAGTAGAAGCAAATCTCATATAAGTAGGACATATAAAACAAGGTGAATAAGAGTAGTACATATAAAACAATCGTTAGAACATGCCAAACATCTGGCATAATTGTACATTTCATTCATGTCATTGATATTCTTCTTCATCCATCTCATCATTAAGATCATTGTCATCAATGACATCATCACCACCACTATCATCATCTTCATCATCATCACCATTAGCATCATCATCATCCTCATCAAAAGCAGCATAATTGTCATCTTCTTCTTCATATTCTTCTTCAACTAGCTCTCGGTCGTGATCATCATCTACATCATCTTCTACTTCTTCATCTTCCTTGGTATCTTCTTCTATCGCATTATACTTTATCGGCCTTCCTCTTAGATCATGTCTAACAAGAAATGACCAACCTGGTTTATGTGGAACCTATGAGTAAAATACTTGCTCACATTGGCTTGGAAGAACATAGGGCTCTTCTCCAACTGGCTCAAACAACCTTGTATTAATCATTGGAAATCCATTGTCATGTTCAATAAGAGTTCTATCAGGATCATTTTTATTGAGTCATAGTCTGTACCATTTCACAACGAAGAGAACTAGTTTGAAGGAATTAAAGTCATAGTCAAGTATATCAACCAAAATACCATAGTATCAATTTTGCAACTCTCAAGGATGTAAGTCATTTCTAGATGAAATATTAGTCACCTAGAATACTGCACTTATCCCAAAATCACAAGTTCTCTTTGTGTCATCCAAATTTTTGATGCAAAATTTATAACCATTGCAAAACATATCCTTGTATGAACAATTTATGATGCCCTAGCTTGCAGCCCGTGAGCCATCAAGATATTTCCTCATGAAATGATCATAAACAAGGAGTACCACATAACTAGTGAATATCAATAGAAAAACAAATAAAGAGAGATCAAACACTTCACACAATATATGTTTTTTTATAAGATTTTATTAAGACTAAATATATTGTTTTATGAGCTCACTGTTTGAGCACCTCATGTCCCTATTTGATTGGTCAATGCTATGTTTGTTATATTGATGCTATTAGATCAAATAGGGACATTGGTAATAAAAGAATACACTTATTGTTTTGAATTTGAGCTCATAAAGATTAAGATATCCCTATTTTATTACTGATGCCCCTATTTACATCTTTTCATCAAATGACCCAAAAACATCAAGAATGGTCTTATATGGTCGCTAATAGCCAACTTTTAGAAGAATATAAATGAATGCAAACATACATAAGTGGATGAACATAAATAATGAAGGTCATATATGGATGGTTCTAATGCTTTTCCATTACAACAATTGAGCATTCATCATTTGGTATATGAACAAGTTAAAAACATGTAGACATCTAGACATGTGTACTGTGAGCTTTCCTGCAACAAATGGACTTGTGATGATTTTCATAATAGTACATGTGTTGAAGGAAAGCTCACATTACTACTTAGAAAAATATGAATGTTCATCACCTGTGCATATCAGAGTTGATCAGAGACCCTTTATCGTTCACATCCTTGGATAATTTTAATCGTTGCGACATAATTGAATCCAAAAACTGATACTTAAACAAATTATCTTCTATTTGTCTTCTCCTAATGTCATTTGATATTTATTTTTAAGTGAAAACATTGAGAATCTTGAATTAAATGTCCATCTATAAGATGTGCTTATGTCAATAATAACACAAATTTTATTGTACTCTAACATATTTACTTACAAATATTGTCTATTGGCATAACCCTTGCACCTCTTTTCGGTACAAGTACTAGTATATAATACTATTGACATCATTATTGCACCTTCTTTTAATACAAACTTAATATAAAAATATACCATCCATTCAAAATGACCCTAAATAAAAAAGCACATGATATGAAGGGATGTACATTTTGTAGGTGCTCCTCTTGAAAGGAAATGCTTTGAGAAATAGGGATGAAGTCGCTGGTAAGTAGTTAGGTATGCTCCTCATCCTTTCGTGTCAAGGAAGACAACATTTTTTGGAAAGAAATAGTGGGGAAGTAAAGAGTAATATATAAAGTTGGTTGAACAGTCTCAAAGTTTAGAATATAAGGAGATTGAAGAGGCTCTCATATATCCCACTGGAAGCATATACATAGAACAGAGAGGGGTGTTCTTTAAAGAAATAAGGGAAGAAGAAGAAGAAGTGCGGCCTGGTAGAAACAGAGGAAGATGGACATGATAAAGACACAATAGATCTCAGCAAGACCAAATGAGAAAGTGGTAGTGCATCCTCTGGTATTATTGAGTATCGTGGGTAATTATAATAGAGTGGTGAGGGACACTCACAAAAGAGTTATTGGTGTGCTTCTCGGAACAACATTATGTGGAACAATAGATGTCACCAACAGTTATGCAGGTATTTAGTTCTATTCCATTGAATGTTTTATATTGCAGTGCATGTAAATCTCATAAATTTTCATTGCTGATTGTAACGGGTTGTTTCCTACACTCTAGTAACATTAGCCTATCTATTTAGCACTACCCATTAGCCCAAACATTCCCAACATTTGTATTAATGATCTTAACTGGAAATCAATTCTAGGGTTTCGATAAAATTTGTTATAGGGCTTCATTAGAGAATTTTAAGCACCCTCTGGAGTTTCTACACCATGTGTCAGTGGATTGTTATGTTTGAATTTTGCATTGAACTTGTTCACGAGGTCAAAACAGAAATCTTGTGTATCAAATGTTAAATTATGTGATGATTATTCTTCTGAAGGAATCTAAAAAATTGACTCAAAACCACTTGGGTGAATTAAAAAAACCATCACATTTTGATCCACTATGTAAACATCACTTAAATGAGAAACTATGACGTTGGAATGAGGTAGAGGGGCATTGTTTTCTCTTTCCTTCATTTTTTTACCTTTTTTGTGTAGTTGTTCACTTTTTGGGATCATGTCGAGTCTTCAAAAAGATATAAGGGTTGTATGATTCAATTTAATAATGGCATGGCTGAATCAATTTTTGGTTTTCAAAAAGCTAAAAGGGTTGTATGATTTGATTTATGACTGAAGTATAAACAAAATTACTTGCAAATATTAGAGTAGTGTAGTCTACTTGCAAATATGATAGTAAATTAAATTACCTTAGACAAAGTAAATTACTTGCAAACTTTATGATTGGCCCAAGTTATTTGACTTTAGTACTATCAGAGATCACCATTGAAATCCTATATAAAGTTAAAAGTAAACTTATCCAAATCATTATCAGATGGATAGCATGGTCAGATTGAATCTTAAGCATCCAAATTTATTTTAATTTACTAGGCCCTGTAGAATATCCCTTTGTCTGACATTTCTAATGTAGTACTCACAATGATAAATAGAACTTTATATTGTCATTATAGATATTTTTGTTGTCATAGCAATTTCGTCATATTATTTTTGATACTAGAGATTTAAGAAAATAAAAGGCCTATGAATATTTACTCATTAATCCTGATAAGGTATTTTGTCTTTCTCTGGTAACCCCACTCAATGAAGTATTGTAACTTTTTCCTGAAGCAATCTTTCCCTCTTGAGAAGGGCACTTACGTAAACTAGGGCAGCATTAGGCAAATGGAACATAGGGAGTTCCAGAATCTTTTGCAACTCATCTTATTAATGGAGGTTGTTGGCTTTTAGTTTGATTGATTTGTTGGCTTGGGGCTTCCTTGCAAATCTTATAAACATTCTTTAATGCATTAGTCTCTTGATATTTTTTTCTTGTTCAAAAAACAACAGTAATAGTATATGTAACAAATGGGAGACACATTTGAGAAGTTATTATCTGAGCAGACTTGAGACCTAATAAATTTTTTCTATGACACACTCTATGTGGTGTGCTTCTAATTTCTTTTCCTATAATGATGAATTGAGGAAGAAGGGCACCAGCCCCTGGATGAATGAAACTATTCTTGGGCGATTGTCTTCGAAACACCAATAAAGTAGGTTTAAAATTGCAATCAAAAGTATGTTGAATAGAAGGGCATCAACCCCTTGATGAATGAAACTATGTATGCTTGGGCAGTCGTTTTAGAACACCAATAAAGTAGGTTTAGAAATACAACCAAAAGTATACTGAATCTAAATTGTGAAGAGCTCAACATTTTGGTTGAGAATCTAACTGCAGAAACTAAAGTCTGCAAGCATGTGGATGATTCCTTGGTCAAGTTTAATCCAATCTGGTATTGATAAAGATGTTATTATAATGAGGTCCCACCTTTGAGAATGCAAAATTGCTCAAATTGATGGGTTGACATTACTTCCAATGACTTGGATATTTAGAATTTTACTATTTTTTTTTTCACTTCTAAATGACTTGAATCATTTTTCAAGTGTATCTAGGAAAGAAAATTTCCTAAGAATAGTTGAAAAAATGAGACTTGACAATTGTTCAACTTATTATAAAAATTTAAAAACTTGGGACAAGGCAAAAAATTAATCAAATTTTCTGAACATTAAAAGTAAAAACACAAATCTATAAAGTGTGAACATATTCATCAAAAACATGCTATTTTCTAAATTTAGGGAACATATTACAGATAACCTTTATATATATAATATATATTCAAAATTAGAGCTCAATGCATTTCATAAACCAAAGAAGAAACTCAAAATTATCTCTACCTCTATTATTACTATTTAACTTGAGCCCATAAAATTTGAAGGTTCAAGAGAAAATAGGAATCTAAAATCTAAATCTACTTTAAATGTTACTGTAAATGTAAATAGATTATAATTTTATTAAAATGGTTTTGGAAAAGTAGTATAGAGAACACATAGAAATGAAATATTATAATGATATTAAAATTATTTTAATCCATTTTATTATGTAATAATCCTGTCACATGATGTCCTTCAATGCCATTATTAAACAGTGAGCTCATGACCAATGTATGATGCCCTAGC
Source organism: Chamaecyparis obtusa (assembly GCA_027943335.1). Lineage (NCBI taxonomy): Eukaryota > Viridiplantae > Streptophyta > Pinopsida > Cupressales > Cupressaceae > Chamaecyparis > Chamaecyparis obtusa. The sequence continues at coordinate 205,463 of BSBK01005174.1, forward strand.
TTGTAGCCCGTGAGCCATCAAGACATTTCCTCATAAAATGATCATAAACAGGGAGTACCACATAGTGAATATCAACAGCAAAGCAAATAAAGAGAGATCAAACACTTCACACAATGCCTTGAAGATAATAGAAATGATGCCCTATCTCTCAAAGTTTGTAGGTCATCAAGCATTCCAAATGAAAAGATGTAAACAATGCCAGTATTAAACAATGAGCTCATGAACAATGTATGATGCCCTAGCTTGCAACCCGTGAGTCATCAAGACATTTCCTCATGAAATGATCATAAACGGGGAGTACCACATAGTGAATATCAATAGAAAAATAAATAAAGAGAGATCAAACACTTCACACAATGCCTTGAAGGTAATAGCAATGATTCCCTAGCTCTCAAACCTCACAGGTCATCAAGCATTCCAAATGAAAAGATGTAAACAATGCCAGTATTCAATAGTGAGCTCATAAACAATGTATGATTCCCTAGCTTGTAGCCCGTGAGCCATCAAGATATTTCCTCATGAAATGATCATAAACAGGGAGTACCACATAGTGAATATCAACAACAAAACAAATAAAAAGAGATCAAACACTTCACACAATGCCTTGAAGGTAATAGCAATGATGCCCTAGCTCTCAAAGCTCGCGGGTCATCGAACATTCCAAATGCTAAGATGTAAACAATGCCACTATTAACATTCATATTGTGCCATTAAATCAAAAAATGCCATCAAAATGAAATTAAGCTAATGAGAAGATAAAGCTTGAATGCCTACCTCAAGTGCCAGTGTGCTCTTCCCACATGGCATTGGCCTCTTTGTGCACACCAAACTTGAATTCCCTCTTCGTGCCATGCAAAAGTGCAGTGTCATCTTTGTGGCAGCTCTTCGAATTCACAAATTACAAATGACACTTTCTTTTTCTTTTTTTTGGTTTATAACCAAAGGTGTGTCACAATTATGACATCATCATCGCTATTACGATACTATCGGGGGCACTTTCAAAAAAAAACAAAAAATAAATAGAAATTGTAGTGGCGTCACAAATTGGTGTCAAAATTCAACCCCAAATGTTGTAGTGTCTAAATGAATTCCTCACATGCTTTCCCATCATACATTCCCTGCAAATAGTATCAACTGGCTTTTCTATGCTAGGTAGATCTCTTACTGCCTTTACATTGCTTATCTTTACTATGTTATCAAAATTGATATGACATAGTTTTTTATGCCATAGCCAACTGTCATCTACTTTAACAATAAAACAACTTGCTTCTGAATTAAGTTGAAAAACATTACCTTTAGTCTTTGAACCTGATGCAATCATTACACCATCCTTGTTGTTAATGATGCATTTGTTGTCTTTGAACTCCAATTGATAACCTTTGTCAAGCAACTGCCCAACACTAAGAAGGTTGTGTTGCACGCCATCTACATAAATAACATCATCAGTGTTGTTCTTTCCATCCAATGTGATAGCTGCTCTACCAATGATGGGTTTAGGAGTGTTATCTCCAAATCTAACCATGCCACCTTTGTATTTGTCCAGATGAACAAATCTATCTTTATCACCTGTCATGTGATGTGAACAACCACTGTCTATAATCCAATCTATCCTTATGTCTGCTTGTGAAATCAATGCTAGCTCTTGTTCTTTTTTCTCATCTTCACGATCCATCTCATCAAACATCTTCTCCATAATAGCAATGAATCCAATTTCATCTTCAACTAAATCATCATCAGAAACTCCATCACCAGCATAGTAACATTCTTTTGTATACTTAGGCTTGTAGTTAGTTCTAAATTTCTTAACTCTTGTAGGACACTTAGATGCAAAGTGACCAATCTTATTACATGAGAAACATTTGAATGGTAACTGACCTTCATACTTTCCTTTTCCTTTTCTTTCTTTCTTAGCAATCATATCAATAATATCATCTATCTCTTTATCTTCATCTTCATCATCAAAATTACCAGAAGTGTTTAAAGATTTCTTACCATGGACTAATGCTTTGAAGGTTGTCTCACTTTTAGGCTCTGTCTTCAATCTTGAAATCTCAAAAGCTGAAATTTTGTTGATCAAGGTCTCTCTCTTTAAATTTGTTGTAAGCTGCATGGTCTCATCAAGGATGTTGATCTTGTTTTCACACTCTGTTATAAGAGTACTCATTAACTTATCCATAATGTCTTCCTCTGAGATCTCTCCACCATTGTTCCTGATTCCAGCAACTGCTTCATTAATCCTTTGGTTGTAGGCTTTGATGTCTTCTTCAGGTAGCATCTCTAATGCATTGTATATTTTCTTCCATGTCTTTCTGTGCACATTATTTGCTTGTGTATCTCCTTCAAATATGTCTTCTAGGTGCTTCCATATCTTGTAAGCTATGTCTACTTTCTTTATCTCCGAAAACTCACTATCAGATAAGGCATTGATAAGGGCTTCTTTGGCTATTACATTCTGATGGAACAAATCCTTTTGGTTTCCAGTAGCATCTTCCTTTGCAAGATCTGCTAGAGAGGGGATCTTAACTTCTTTGATAGCCACTTCAAAAGCAATGCACTACAAATGTGTCACCATTTTGTTCTTCCAATCAAGATAGTTCTCTCCATCAAACTTAGGACTGTCTTTTCTAAAGAATGTCATCTGATCAACCTCAAGCTATTAAAATTTCTCTCTGAGGCACTTGGCTCTGATACCAATTGTTAGGAATAGTCCCAAGAGATAACTGAGAGGGGGGGTGAATCAATTATCTACAATTTTCAATTCTTTATCCAATTAAGTATACTTAAACTTTAAGCATAAAAACATAATGAAAGAACACTTGAACATAACACCAATAATTTGGGTACAGGGAAACCCAAATAGGTAAAAACCCCGGTGGGAATTAACACCCACTAATAAACTGAACTAGTGTATAATGATCCTTGTTAGAAGATCTTACAACCCTATTAGGAGTTTATCTTTACAATGCTTTTAGTACAGTGACCGGGCCAAAGGTCAGACCCTGTTAGGAGTCTTTTATGATTGACCCTGTTAGGGGTGAGGATGCACTGTCTGAGAGCTCACTGCTCAAAGGGGTGAAGGCTACAACCTTCTGAATAATAGATACACACTATATCTGGATCTTGGTAAACTATGAGGTAGACTTGTTGTCTTGATCAGTTCTAATGAACAAAACAGTCTATCTTCTTTGTCACATAGACCTCTTCTTGATGGCACAATACTTCACACTCTCTGCTCTGCTCTAGTCTTTCATATCTATGTCATGCTGCTAGCGATCACAAATGACTGACTATAAGTATCTTTCCTCTAAATGATATAATCAATTTGTCCTATTAGAACCACCTTGAAATCATATTAGAGAAACAATAACACTCTTCAATAACATCTTAGTCGGCTCTACTAAGCACGCAACACAAACTGGGACCTATCCAAATCAATAAGTGTAGATGCACGCTACACACTGTTGGCTCTACCAAATTAATTGATACTTTATCCTCAAGATGAATTACATCACGTGCTCTTAACAAAACATTATTAACTCTTCTCCAATCACTAATCCAAGCATGCATACTAAAATGATAGGTGCAACTCCTGTACCAATATAATCTTTGTCGGCTCTTCTGGATAAACACAGGAAAATGCAACTGGTGAATAGCGACTACATAACTTCACTTCTACTACACATCAGACTCTATGTCCATGAATGTAACAACACTAACATTTCTCCATCACATATCCAAACGCGCAAGGCTCCATGATAACTGTACGGACGATCACTCACAAAACGCTTCCTATAACTCTATCAGGAACACTGCTGACACAAGCTGCTACATAATTGTTTGTACTAACAATTAACCTTTGTGTCCATGATATCATGCTGATAACATGTCCATGATACATATACTCAAATCTTACTGCATAAGTATTCCACGCATGCTACTTACCATATGTTGTCATCAATGAAAAACATACAGTCAACACTGGTCTGCTGGCAAATCTCCAACACACACAACATGGAAAAAGTGTAGCAAAATATCATTTAAGAATGATTAAAATCACCTACTGATTTATTTCAATCAAGAAATCATATATCAAAACCAACTGATTAGACACACAAAATCCAGTTTATCCTTAGATGCTTAATACAATGATCAACTGATCATCCTATCTTTATACAACAAAAACTAGCTCTGCAAAAATAAAAATATAAGCTATCCTCCAATCCTCCAGTGCAATTACATAACTCACAAAAATATCTCCTTCCCCTATAGCCAACTGGTCGCTAGAAAAAGAAGAAGCTTTATGTAGAAAATTTCTTCTTTTTATCCCCCATTCTTGAAAACTACCTTCCCTTTCTGTAACTTCTCCATTCTTGGAATAACTAATTCTTGGACATTTATTTGATTAAACTTTATGTTTTTCCATCCACCTCTCCATAGATATATCAATTATGTTTAATCTTTAAATGAATCAAAGGTGTCATATAAAGTTTAAAAATAAAATCTTTAGTAAGCAAATAGCTGCCAGGTGTCATTTTTAGAAGATTTTTAGATGTCTTAGTTAAGATGGGCTGATGTACCTATCTATTACATGATTTTTTTAACCATATGGAATAAATTAGTGATTGTAGATATTGAGTTCTAATCCAATATATAGAAATAATAGACTTCTAACTGTTAACCCCATCGAAATCAGTATTTTTCCTGACAGAAAAATTAGGTCTCCATGCGGGGGGCATAACTTTTTGTGCCACTGTTGGACTGACCTAAGTTTTGGATATGTTGGTCAAAACCTAGCTTTCGACATTTTGACCAGAGTGATTTAAAAAAAAAAATCCGAGTCAAAAGATATTGGCTACTGTTTGAGTGTATATATGACGGTCATAAAATCAGACTTGCTAAAATATTGTTCTTAGTGACTTTCACATATTCTGCTCTCAAATACATTGTGCCATAACTTTTCTATTTGTATGATTTTAGAAGAAACTCGGAGAGTGGATTTAAAAAATCTGATTTAGAGCCACAAATTTATTCATGAAGCAAAATATGACAACCTTGTTGTGTACTCACCTCTGTAGTGATACCATTTTCTACATTCTTGAGCAACTCAGAAACTACTTCAAATGAAACTTTGCAGAACTGTTACCCAAATGAGCTTGTTCTTCTTCATACCCTTTGTATTATAAACTATGAATCTTATATGAACTTAAAAATTAACCCCCTTTCATTGATAAGGTATAGAGAAGATCATTCAAATCTAGTTGGGAAGGCACACATTGATTCTTGGAACTTGTTGAGTTTTTGAACCTGTACTTTTGAATTCAAACCTTGAACCTGATCTCATGTGTTGAACTGGAATTATGAGCTTGCAATTTGAACCCATGGAAGATGGAAAATTAAACTTTGAACTTTGAACTTTGAACTTGAGGTTCAAGGCTCAAGTTCAACAAATCCTCTTACAACTGCCCTTTTACAAAGTATAACTTCACAAAAGCATGATCAACAAAACTAGTATAAGGCATGAGAAAATTGAGGGACATTCTTCATGAGACTTGATTTTAAAAGTTTTGAAGATGGGTACCAAAGGAAATCCAACACAACTCATCATAGTTAAACATTAAATATCGATTCCATCCTTATTTAATACATTTGCCATGCTCGGTGTTCTTCCTTAGAATTTTGGTTAATGCTCGGTGCATAAACCTTTCCGCTTTACCGTGTGACCTAATTTTCACCTTTACCTTACCGAGTGACATTTCCATCTCAGTAGCCAAAACAACTTATCTTACTGAGTTTTCAAATCTTCATCACCATACTTTATTGACTTAACATAATCATATGCTAGATAGAAAACAACTATATCAACATAACAAAATCAATGTCTGATATGTATCAGTTTCCCATTTAAGCTCTACAGCTTCTCAACTTCTCATTTTTTGTTCTCCTTAACTCATTCATCTTATATCATTACCGAATGATATGGCAACATAAAACAACTATATCAACATAACAAAACCAGTGTTTGATATGTATCAGTTTCCCATTTAAGTTCTACAACTTCTCATTTTTTCTTCTCCTTAACGCATTCATCTTATATCATTACTGAATGATATGGAAACATCATATAAACCAAAAATTAATTATTTGACATGAATGAAAAGACTATAACTAATCTAATCATTCTAGTAACATCATATATACCTCTGATCTTGGTCATTCTTCATCATCAACTCCATCAGATAATCATTCTTCAACATTATTATCAGTTATGATAACAAAAAATACTAGAACTAGTCCAAAGCATTGCAAGACAAGTTTCCAATGAAACCTAACAATATACAACATCTTGTAATTCATGGATAAAGTACAATACCATTGAAAGAGAAAAAAATTAGAAAGGGATTGGAGAAAAAGACTTTCCTTTCATGGGTGAGGCATAGATGCTGAAAAAACCCTGGAAATATTTTTGCTTCATCCAACACTAACACCCAAGTCCTATCTACCCATTAAACCATTCCCAATTATTCCCCAAAGAAGGCCATAACCAATCTCAAACATTAATCATTCTATACTATAAAAATATTCAAGTTTCCTTTAACATCCAAGATAATGTTGTTGGACAAGTTTCTAGAAATCACTCAAATGAAGGCTCACAATGCAACAACTCAAAATACAAATCCATGAATTTTTATTTATGAATCTTTGGACTATGCATTTTTTGTCTAAAAATCCCCAACTTTTTCTATGCAAAATTTCTTCATGTGCCCTTCCTCCATCTTCCTTTGATTTTTACCCCCTAATATAAAAAATGCATGAGTTTTGTCTTAGTTTTTTAATTAAGACAATAGGAATAGTTTTTTATTTTTGTTTAAGATAAATAAAAGAATAATTTAAATATTTAGATAAAATAGTAATTTCCTCTTAAATAAATGTCTTAATATACCCATTTATGTAGTAGTGAATGATTCCAATGTGAAGGAAAAATAATAAGAAACCTACAGAGACATGCTAAAAAACTTACCAAACATTCACTCCCCGCCATTCCACTTGCTGTCTTTTCTTTTTGCCTTAATTTTTAATTCAAGACAATGAAGGTTTAATTTTTAGTTTTAGATAATTAAATTAATAATTTAAATATTCAAGAGGAAATAGTAATTTTGATAGGAAAGAATACCTTAAACAACACAAATGACATTACACTATGGATACATTGATATGTTAAGTTACATGAGTTTGAGCATAGGACCCTACCTCTTTTTTGCCAAAACTTCTTGAAAATTTATCGTCTCTGACAAATCTCATTTCTCTTTGCATAGAATTATCCTTGTCTAAATGAAAACATTGTTCCTTGTACAAAAGACTAATTCTTACCCCTTGAAACTCAATTCTTTTTTAACAAAACCAATGATATTTTTTTATATGTGCATCCTATATTGCTCTTTGGATCAATCAAACTTGATCTTTCCTTTAGAACGCATGTTGTTTCCTTGTATTGCCCCCTTTTTTTTGTCTTAATTGAACTTCAAAGGCTAATCCCAAGTATGGTTTGGACTATTTTCCTAACTCCTACTCTTCAAAACCTAAGTTATCTTCCTTAAATTAAGTCAATAAAAGAATTTGACCTCAATTTCCCCCCTTACCTTTTAAATGTTAATTTGGATTTGAAAGGAAAATATATTATTGTAAACATTTTTTTGCCCCCCTCCACCTCCTTTCTTTTTAATAAGAGATCAAATTTTAAATAAATTAATTGTAAAATGTTAAGCCTCTTTTAATTATTATGTCTCCTAAGGGCATTTAAATGGGAAAAAAACAAAAACCTGAATACACATTTGACATTTGACATGATAACACAATAGGGAAATAACAAAATGAACAATAAAAGTTAAAGAATTTAAATGTTAGTTTTTTTTATAAAACATGTGAAAGCCTTAAGACTACACCTAGAGGCAATGCCATGAGTGGGGCTTAAGCTTTATGGATCATGATCAAATTTGAAAGAAAAAGGAATAGAGGAGTAATAATCATTAATTTAGTAATTTTTATTTGTCTAATCAATTATTTAGCTGTGATTTTATCTGATGACCAAATTAGTCATTTATTTAGTCACATATATTTGTAAATTATAAAAAATAGTAGAATTTGATCACTTTTAGTCACATGGTCATTTATTTGCCAAATTCTAGTAGTGGAAATAATAATGAATAATTGATTGTATAAAAATGAGTCAATTAAATACAATATTTAGCAACATTTTTATGGTAGAATATGTAATAATATATGTCAAGAATGTGCTAGAATTTCAAAACTTTGTCATACGAGTTCCTTATTGTAACATAAGAAATGGGGATCACCTTAATGTAAGGAAGAGAGAGTGGTGATCTAATTTATTTTACCACATTTAGAAGGAACATGACCCACTAGGCTCAAGGAGGCTCAAGCGCTAAATGGGTACGCAGTGATCATTCACTTAATGGGAAATAGAAAAGGTGATACTAAATAAGGAAATGCAATATTTAGGGCCAAATGAAGACAAAGGTGGACTTTTTGTATGCACAAACTATAGAGATATGACAAACAAATTCTATCACCAAAAACAAAATCCAAAAATTGTAATTAACTTACAGATTCAATTTGATGTTGATGTGGAGGGACTATGTCAACTTGTTCCTGAGACTAAGTCAATTGGGTTGAATTATTCCTTGCACTTTTAGAAATTTTTAGTTGCAGACTGTAACCAAGATCCCACACTTTCTAAATTTGATTCCAAAATTGGTGTCACATGTTCCTCCAAATAAAGAAGAAGAAAATTATTGTGTAGGGAGGGGTTTTCCTTAGTCAAACCCTAGTTTGGAATCAACCATGAAATTAAATTAAAATATGCTTGAAATGAAAGTGTGTTGATATAAAGAAGAGGCTAGATCTAAAACATGAAGTGTCTTATACCTTGATGGTGCAATGCTTCTTTGAATGTCATAAAAGTGTTCATGTAATATCTTGACTCCACACAAAAACCTAAAAGGAACTCATGAAAGACATGATTTTTATAATGAATGTTGTAATTTTCCATAGTGCTTGATACAAAGAGAAAGAATGACTTGACTGATTGAAGATTTGGATGCTTGAGTACTTTTGAATGGATGTTTATGCTATGATCTTCTTCCTTGACCACGATTTCCTCTACTTGGCCTTTGACGAGGGAGAGAAAGTTGCTACAATGGAGAAGAGTGCCTTAGAAATGCCTTGGAATGCTTGAGATGATGGAGATGTGGATCTTAATCTTGATGTCTTCTTATTCTTTCTTGTGGTTATCAATATTACCCAAATGAGGAAAGGTAGACCTTTCTTGTATACCCCCCGTGAAAATTTCAAAGCTCAAATCTCAAAGAGAGCCAACAAGAGTTTAAATTTCTTGCTTGACTATTATAAAAACTCTCAATTTAAATTTCAAAGCAAACATTAGGAAATGAGTCAACCAGGCCGACATGTTCCTACCAAAAAGCCTTAAAATTTGGCCCAAGGGTCATAAATGTGGAGGGTATACCAAAATGGAAAGTGAAAGCATGGATGGAGTGCCAAAAATTAATGCGAAAGCTCATACATAGTAAAATAGGGCTAGACTAAATGGGGAATTATATTGTGATACAATTCTAGGATAATAAATTTAGCCCCCACTTTGGTAGAAGTATGAGTCCATCTCACTCTCACAATAAAGTAGAAGAAAAGAGAGAGGGAGAGATATCATCATGGGAAAAGCTACAAAGAGGTAAGACATTGCTAGTTTTAGGGGAAAAAATCCCCAAATGAAGGATCTCAACTCATAAAACCATGTGTAAGGGCACAAAAAAATAAAAACAAAAGCAAAATAAAGGCAATACAAAAAAACAAAAAGCACTAAAAAGGGGTTTAGTACTAAAAAAAGACTCAAAATCAACTAGTTGAAGAGCCATTGATAGAGGAAAATGTCCCAACGACTAGCATCATGTTTGGAAAGCTATTGAAAAATCATAAGTGGTCAAATGGAAAGGATGAGAGAACATGGAAAAGATAAGACAAGACTCCATGGTCTAACCTACTATCAAAGCTAGGAGATCATGGAATTGAAAATAAAGGAAGCATGAGTGCCATAGAGGAGGAGAAATCCTATAAAATTGTGTTATTCTAGTCAACTTATTTGTTGTAATAATGTATAGGGGCAAAAAAGAAAACACACAATGGAACAAAGGGAAATCACAATGGTGTTAATGTAACACATAGGGGTGTAAAGATAATGCACAAGAGTGTAAAGATCATACATAGGAGTGAAAAGGGAACACATAGGGGTGTAAAGATAACACATAGGGTTGAAAAGGGAACTCATAGGGATGCAAAGGTAATGCATAGGATCTAAAGGGAATGAACATGGGTACAAAGATAATTCATCATATAATACATGATGAGGCCTCATACATGTTCGCTCCTTAAGTTGCTAATGTAAACTATAGTAAACTTAAGGAAAAGAAGGATAATGATACCTACCTTCAAAATGATATCCTTGAGTGACAATGTATGCATAACCAGAATGAAAGAGGCATGCCTCTTTCTAAAGTTAAGGAAAGATAGTTTCTTAAAAGGATATCTGCAACATGTGGAAAGAGATAGTGAAGAGGAAGAGATCTTCATTTAAATATATCTAGCCCAAAGGAGTTATTGAAAAAAAAAAACTTCTTTGAAACCAAGAGGGGAAGGAGAACGAGAATTCACCTTTTTAGCCCCCTAATGCTAGGTAGGAAAAATAAATTCTTGATGAAGGATGGAACACTTCAAGCCCCCAAGTAAGGGGTTTGTTTATGATGGACATACAATTCCAAACAAAGAAGAGGTCGCGATCAAGGACACACACCTCTTGTATAAGAGAGAATTACTAATGTAAGCAAACAATTCCATGTAATATTAGACATCACATAATAAACAAATACCACTTCACTAAGGAAAGTAGATCCTTAGAACGGATAAAAGAGAGTAAACCTTCCCCCCAAGGATAAGGACAAGGAAAAAGATAACGAATTATTTGCTAAGTGAATATATCACAAGATGTATGTCAAGGAATAAATTATAGACAAGAATAAAGAAGTTTGTACTAATCAACTAATATACAATAGATGAAATTAAAGAAAATAAGCCTTTCCCCACATATGTGAAGACAAGGAAAGGAACCTATGGTGTAGTTCAAAAGAAGGATTCAATGTAAAAACACAACACCATCGAAAATAAAGATCCCCTAATAACTTGGACTTACTAAGATTTACATGGTGTAGAAAAACATAATAGGTGAAATGAATGTGAGTGCATTTTTTTTGTAACAATAAGAAAAATTAGAATCTCTTATACTAGGAATTGCACCATTGTCTACCAAATTTTGAATAGATTCTCTAAAAGGAATAACTAACACACCAGTAAATTTTTGCCCAATTTTCAATGCTCATTGGTCATTTTTGTGACTCAACAACATCGAATATTTGACAAAATTGAATGTTAAACTTTTTCTTTCGAAGACATCGACAACCAACATTGTCGCCACAATATCGACCACCTATTTGTTGAAAGAAACTAATTGCATGGTCAACAATTCCAGTCTAACTTATAACCATCCCATTTCCCTATTTGTCACAATTTTGACCAAAATAGGATGCAAACACTAACAAAAAATGATAATGATGCTATATAAGGAACGCCATGATTGTTGAAATGAAGAGCCATAGGTTCCAGAATTCTGATTACACTATGACGATTATGTCATCACTTTTATAGCCCTCTCATCATAGAATAGTTCAAAGGGAGTTGAAATATCAATGAACAATTTTGTTAAGAATTTTGACTACACTATGATGATTATGTCGTCACTTTTATAGCCCTCTCATCATAGAATAGTTCAAAGGGCATCGAAAAATTGATGAATAATTTTGTTAATCAATTTTTTTAATAGGTTATTAAATTCACAGTGATCCAAGATCTATTTCATATAATGAAGAATTAGAGAATAAGACAATATGAGCATGCCTTTATCTTCAACTTTAATCGCCTGATCTATATCAAAGCCATGGTTGATAATATTAGGCATGCCTTTGATATAGACAATCATTTCCCCTCCTTGAACCGTCACAGCTTAAAAGACTCAAAGACTTCTAATCAAAATAGCTCAGACACATTAGAAAATTTGGTGTTTCCTAGCTATTTTGATTTGAAGTCTTCAAGGCTTTAATCCCTTATAATGTGCACCTAGACAATCATTTCCCTTCAAGCCTTGGCAATGAGTTGAAGGAGGTGGACATTTTGACACTATCTTGTTGAAGAAGAAGATCAACGAATGAAGAAATAGATGAAAATGATTTACTTGTAAGATAAGGCAAATATAAGGTGTACAAACATTAACCTTCTATTTAGAAAATATAAGGCGTAGGATAGATCTACCAAAAAATGTACAGTGGTATTTGATGCCAAATTACAACTTGTTAAACTTATTTAAGAAATGCTAAATTACCTACACTTCTATCAAATAGGACCAGTGAGGGGGATAGTTTTCGTAGCCCAACATTATAGATTTAGGTAAAGATATTATGAGGGAGACAATTGTTGATATTATAATAATTTGTGAGATATCATTGTTGTGATTATTATTGGTGAGGATAAGAAAAAGAGAGTGATCTGGAGTTGTGGAAGTATGGCAGAAGTGGCGTCAATGCTTAGTAAGGTGTTGCTTTCTTTACAACTTTGTCTGGCATTTTGGTAGATTGTGAAGCTCACCACATTCACAGGCATTATAAAATCTTTTATCGGATGTTTGGTGTTTGCATTGCAAGAAAGTGTGGCAAAATATTTTGATTGTCTTCAACACATTATTGTCTTCCAAGGAGAAAAAGAGATGTGTGAGAACCTACTGTATAAACAAATAAGTGTTAAATTTGAACCAAAATATAGCAATATAAATAAGATTGCATAAAATAGAAAAACAAAAGCAGAAGGCACAACTTTTTATCCTAGGAAAAATCCTCATCTTTGAGGGAAACAACCCAATCCATAGAAAGAGTATATCCTTTATTAAAACCAAAATTGATATAGAAGTTCAACCATCCAACAAAAGATTTCCTTTATCAAAACATATATCCTTTATCAAAGATTTCCTTCTACAATCTGATCAAGAAAAACCATTTTAATGCTTGGTTGGAAATGTTGGTAAAAAATTAGGGTTAAATGTATTAGTGGTAATAGAATGAGTATTACTACAATGTGTACCATCCTAAAAAGTTATCACCTGTGATTGATGCTTTATTAGAGCCTATTAGAACCCCATTTTGGTGATTTCAATATCTGAATGTCTGTTATGCTTGATCGTGGAAAGTTGATTCCTCTTTTCCCACACCTTTTCACTCCTCCCAACCTCCATATTAAATTTTGGCTCATTTCTCATGGGACATGTCACCAATGGTGTCATGTCCCTAAGTTGTGGGGCCTAGATTTTACCCAGGGCCCAATTCCAAGGTTTTCTCAAGGAGTAGCTTTTTTGGTCGGCCTAGATTAATTTTGAATCCTAAAATGATGGATCGAGTATATACAAACTCCTATCTATCCTTATTTTGATATCCATTATCAGGTGAAAACATTTACTATCAAGTTTTCAAGCAACCAAGAGCAATTGAGAAATTGGATTCAAGATTTAAATGCAAACACCCAAGATCAAGTTATCCAAGTCTCCAATTCTTCAATATCATCTAATTCAAAGGTAATATTCTCCAATTGAAGCAATTTTCTCTCCAATGATGACCAAGTAGAGGAATTATCAATCAAGCAAGAAGATCCATCCTTCCATCTATCTTATGTCTCCTTCTTTGCAAGTGGTTATCAAGCATATCCACATTCAATATCTAGGAGTGGAATTCATATATCCATGCATTTGTGAGGGAATCCTTGAATATTATACATAACAATTCCATGGTCAACTTTTTAGATTTAAAGCACATTCAAGCATCTTAATGATTATGAGAAGGAGACATGTATATGTCACCAAGTCAAATCTGTCCCATGTATATGTCACCATTGCCATCATGTCCTTGGCATTTTGAGCTCAAATTTCAGCCACGGGTCAGATCTATTTTCTAGTTTTCATTTTTGTGAATTTTTGCTCATTGTCTATCTATATCAGTATGCTTTTACTAGTTTTTCAATGACTTACTTAATTAACCATTTGAGTTACTAGATTTCCTCATTCTCATTTGAAATCAATTACATATTTTAGAGAAGGATCACTGTTCCACTTACTGTTTGTGTCTCCTCTTGAACCTAGTGGCACATCTTCCTTCCAAAATGTGCAATTAATGAAAATGGGAAGTGATTTACCTATCTCTATACATTGCTTCCCTTTTATTTATGTACACAATGATAAACACAATACGCATTATTTTTATTTAGTTCTTGATTTTTTTCTCAATGTGGGAATTTAACATTTTGATAATCTCAAATGGCTTGATAGATTCTTTTAGGTACAACCAAACTATCTTCCATGATATTTATTGGTAAGGGAACTGACAAAGAGAGATGTTTAGGATTTAATGTAAAAGAAGCAATATGAATTGAAGAAGAACGCAAAATGCTGAATTGGGGTACAAATCCTATACCATTTCTATCCATTTGTGTAGGAGGATCTATAGGGACCTTTATACCTTATTAATAATGTAAAGACCTTGTCCACTATAACCTAGTTGAGAAGCATATGTCATAACCTATATTGTAATTAGCCTTTAGTTGGGAAGGAAAATGACTTTTATCTTGAGGTTTGTGCAAATGTGTAGTATAAGGATGAAAAATATGGTTGGTTTCTTTAGGTAGATTAGGTATCCTATCATTATTCACATCCTAATTTGGCTGAGAAGAAGAAGAGGGTTTGAAAAAATCTTAATTCTCACTTAAGGTTGTCCTAGGAGATAAATCATCAAGAATTTTTTTTACATTAGGATCTAGTTGAAAATATTTGGATAAAAGGAAGAAGTTGGAATAAGAGTGTGATCTCTATCTTCATTAGGAGAAATGATAAGTTTGTTTAGGGAAATATTATCTTTTTCAACAAAGACCTTTATGAAATTAAGACAATCCACATATTTCATTAAGAGATTTATGATAAAATTACATGGAATATGGATGAAGGTATTGGAAATTGATCTAAAAGAAGGAAGCATATTGGACATTTTCATGATGTCATGTGCAAGATTACCATGAAGGGAAGTAAGAAATATGAAATGAAATAAAGTACTATCTACTTTATTTGATTGATAAATGGAAGTAAGGAGAAACGTAACAACATGTGAGATAAAAAGCTAATCCAACGTAGTGAATTCCATAATTAAAATGAAAGGTACAAAAATTTGATCTAGGGAAAAGGAAAGCTACCCAAATCAAATCTAGGAATGAAAATTAGAAGTGGATATGTTATGAGTTGGGTTCATCAAAATGTAATTTATAAGAAATTGGGATCACCATAATGTAAGGAAGAGAGAGTGATGATCTGATTTACTTTTCCACATTGGAAAGGAAGATGAGCTACTAGGCTCAAGGATGCTTAAATGATAATTGGGTTCAATAATCCTTCAATTAATGAGAAATGGAAAAGGGGATAATGGATAAGGAGATATAATATTTAGGGCCAAATGGAGGAAAAGATAGACTTTTTGTATGCACAGACTGACATAGATTTGATAGACAAATTCTGTTACCAAAAATGAAATCGAGAAACTATAACTAAGCTATAGATTCAATTTGATGTTGATCTAGAGGGACTATGTTGATTGGACGAACTTAATCCTAGGTCTAAGTTTATTGGGTCGATTTATTCCCTACACTTTTTGATGATTTTAGTTGCTGTCTGTAACCAAGATCCTACACTTTCTAGATCTAATCCTAAAACTAGTGCCACCTATTTCTACACACATATTAGAGGAAAATTATGATGTAGAGAGGGGTTTACCTCAGTCAAACTTTTGTTTGGAATCAATCATGAAATTGAATTAAAATATGCTTAAAAGGAAATCATACTGATACAAAGAGGAGGCTAGATCTAAAACATACAATGTCTTGTACCTTGGTGATGCATTGCTTCTTTGATTGTGAACACAAGTGTTCATGCAATAGCTTGAATCCAAACAAAACTCAAAGGAAATCATGAAAGACATTTCTTATACAATTAATATTGTTTTTTACCATAATATTGATTCAGAGATGAAGAATGACTTAAATTCTTGAAAATTTGGATGCTTGAATGCTTTTGAATGAATGTTTATGCTATGATCTTCGTTCTTGATGGTGATCTCCTCTACTTGGCCTTTAATGAGGGAGATATATTTGCTAACATAGAGAAGATTGCCTTGAAAATGTCTTGAATGCTTGAGATGATGGAGATCTTGATCTTTCTCATGAGGTCTTCTTATTCTTGCTCATGGTTATCAATGCTTAAACCCAAATAAGGAGAGGTAGGTTGCTTATATACTCCTCACAAACATTTTAGAGCTCAAAAATCAAAGAGGGTTGACAAAAATTTGGATTTCTCGCTTAAATTTTAACACAAACTCATAATTTAAATTTTGAAGCAAATAATAGGGAATAAGTTGAGTAGGTTGATTTGTTCCCACCTAAAAGTATTTAAATTTGGCCCACGGGTCCTTATTGCGGAGGGGATGACAAAATGGAAGAGGGAATTGGGGCTAGAGTACTAGAAATTAATACAGGAACCCATACATGAAAAAATGATGCCAAGCTAAGTGGGGAATTACATAGTGATGCAATTCTAGGATGGTACACTTATAATCTATAAAATGGTTACTTTTGTTTTAGTTTAGATCCATGCTTATAGAATGGATATGACATATAAAACTAAATTTGGAAATGTAGAGGTGATCTAGAAGGAAATGAAAAACTATAATATATTTGCATTAGTTCAATATAGATTTGAAAATTTGTTAGATGAGGGTCATGTTTTTCTCGATCGAGCCCTTAAGTGGATTGATTTAATGATTTTCACAAAATGATTACTAAAATAGGAAGGCATGCACTATGTATTTGAGAACTTGCTAAGTGAGGGTCATATTTCCTTGATTGAGCCTTTAAGTAGATTGATTCAATGTCTTTCACACAATGATTTAAAAAATCACTAAACATGCTCTATGCATAAGATGACGATGCAATTAGGATTCTTTGTGATTTTGCTATGATACTCTCATGTGGATGCTCTTGTAGTGACTCCTCAATCTCCTAGGTGATTTACAAATAAATAAGGAATCTTTTAAAAACAACAAAACAATTCATACTATTCAAATATATATGCATTAGGTTGACTGACAAAGACAAACAAAAAGGTCGACACAGATTCAAATCTAGATTCTTAATTTTAATGGTTCAAGGTTTAAATCTATGTAGGTGGAAGTGACCTAGGTCAATTTGCCCTTGTAGGTTTGATCAAAGGTGATGACGAGGAGGTCCATAGATTAAGACATATTTATAGAGCTAATAAGAACGTGATAAATTCATGCATGATTGAATGCAAGAATTTGTCACGTCTATACTTGTTATTAGATTGATGATACTTTAATCGAAGTAGACCCAAAACATAAGAGAAAATAATATGCTAAATTAATTTTCACCATTAAAATCATATTACACTACCAACTCATTCATTTATTTATTTTCCAAAAAATCAAGTATTTAAACAAAAAACTTTAGACCTTTTTTAAATATTCCATATACTTACACTTTTAATTTAATTTATTATTAATAATAATAAATTAATACAATAAATAAAATGACTTTAAGTCAATAAGATAAGTTTATAATTCTAATCTAATTTATTAGAATAATAAATTAACATGAAAATAAAATAACTTACGAGTCAATAAAATATCTTCATTCATTTTTGCTTTAATTTTTATGTCCTAAGGAATCCTCTTATGCTACCTTAGATGCTAATCCTCCAAGAATAATAAAAAACACCGACATTAAAAAGAAAATGGCTCGCTATTCAAGAAAGCTTTTATTGTAATTAAACCGTATTTGGCGAGAAAAAAGCAAAACTCCCTTTCAGTGTTTTCGAAAGTTGTTTGACTTCTTGTATTAGCTTAAGCAAACAACAACGGTCGAATTGCAAGAAAGTAAGAAAACAGACTCGTATGGTTTATCTTTCTGCATGGCCCAAGCGAGATGCATGAAGCAGACTCGGCAAGATTAAAGAGGCGGAAGGCATTTTGATTTTAGATTTTTTTTTCCTTCTGAAAATATCTACACACAAAATCTGAGAGGAAGAGCAGTTTTAATGTATTTGATTGCTGCAATGGCATCTCAATCATCAGAAACAACGCAAGAAATTGTAATAGAAACAGAGAAGGATATTCCGCTACAAGAAAGCCTTCGCAAAAGAACATCTAACAATTTGACGCGTTCTGAGAGCAGCGGCAGCACCATTGACAGCTCAATTACGAGCTCAGAAAAGAGGGACTGAAGTTATGAGTTGTTTCTTCAAGCTCTTCTATAGAAAAAGGTCGGTACTATGGGAGACCTAGAGCACCCAGTTTCGTTGTTTGAGATATATATCCTTTCATAAAAAATAAAATTAGTTAAAGGAAATCCACATAATTTTCTCTATTCTACAATATTCTTTCTAATTGTTATTCCAAATATAACTAGAGTTTTGTAAACTGATAATATTGCAATGTTCTACTTTTTATTTCTTGCCAATCAAAAGAGGTACATATTGAGAGGTGTTGATAAACTAAAAATTCCAAGCATTGACTGAAAACTAATTTGTCAACTCTCATTTTATTCGGATTGATAAATGATGGTGGGCAGGGAAATTGAAGCATTTCAAGAAAGTCATCCTACTCTTGGAATCAAAGGCAATATCATACACAACTGATGACAGGATCTATGCCTGCCCTCTTTTGTGATTCAACAATTTCTCATTAAGCCCTAACCATTACCCAAGCAACCAAACGACATATCATATATACACAGTAAATGAACTAAGTTTTATTGGACATATGTATTCCTTACATAAATTTCCTCTAGAAGATGTAAAAGGTAAAAGAAAGTGACAGAGATAGAGCTTGCTTGCATTAGCTAGCAGATCCGAGGAGAAGCCTCTAGAAACATTTTTGCCACTAATCTTCTTGGCGGCTTCATTGTTAGTTTTTTGCACTCTGCATTTCTAAGTAACACTAATAAAAGAAGTCCCCACATTGTGAAAACTCCCACAATACCACCAATAATGCCCAATACAATAGCTACAATTATAGTTCTTGATTCTTTCTTTGACTTTTGTGGATGAACACTAGTTGCAGTTGCAGCATTTTTGCAAAATGACTCTAGGTGGTGACCCTGAGAAATGCATAGAATGTGTTTCTTTTATCTCATATTACCAAACAGGCCTATTTGGTCAGACCTACACCCAGAATTTCATGTATCCTTCAATGCCAAATCAGACCCTAAACCTTTGTACGACTGCTTTGAAATGTTGGACATCCAAATCTGGGCTACCAACCTCAAGTTCCGACTGTTCTTCTTGATTGTCTGTATCACAAAACCGCTTGGATTAAGCACATCAATGCTTAACCCAAGCCAAAAACCCAACTAGTACTATTGAACACATGAAGAATCAAGTAGATGTAGATAATACAATGAACGACATACATATGGATCTCAAAATACGAATTTGAAGTCTTTGCTGTTCAAAACATTGAGATCCTTGAGGAAAACAAAAGCTAGTCTGTCTTGGTGTGAACAAAAAGCTGATACCACATAATGGGCCTGGTTTAGGGAATCCATGTCACAAGAAGTGACATGGAAAAGGACGCTTCTCCAAAGCTAACCTGAATTAAATTGGTTCTTTAATTGTAAACATTGCCATGTTGATCATCACTAATCCCAAATTGGTCATCGTGACAAGTCTAGTTTTCTAATCTCTCTATTGCTTTTTTCCAGGCGTGTCTATCTCAAACTACTGACAACCAGCCATGAAAGTTCTTATGATGCAAGTTAAATGCTTTTTTAATTTGAAAAGTTGCAGCCCAACTAATCTAAGTTCAAATATACCATTTACAAAACATTAATGCAAAATTAAAGTGTGATGTAGACATTAGTAACAAGTGTTGCAGTGCAATGAAGTTCCTACTAGAATGGAAGAACAGATTTGTAGTTTTGTTTTTTTACATAATGTTAGATTTGACCGGGCTATTTCAACAATGACATGCCAAATGTATATGCGAGTGTTTGTCCTTCATGGATGATATCTTCAACACACTTGGCTTCTTTGCCACCTGCATATATACAACTTTGTGGGTTCATAAAAAACATCTGAACAATTGATTCAAGGTGTGGCTTGATTTATTATTATTCCCCAAAATAATTTCATTGTACAAGAGGTATTTTCAAGTAGAATATTTGGTCTAGAGTCTTAGACAGTGCATGGATGATTATTTACCACCATTGAATTTGGTTGGCCCCACTGCATTTGTTGTCATGTCCGCCAGAACATTTCCCTCTATGAAACAAAGAGCAAGGGAATATATATCTGAATTGTTGGGTAAACTTTTACAAGAGAAATATTATTCATGGTTTGAAAATTTTACAAGAAAAAAATATTATTCATGGTCTGATCTGGAAGGAAACTTTGTCTAATTTTCCTTTGTCTAATGCTCTAATGTTTATTTGTGAAGCTTGTGTGACCATTAACTTGCCTGTCCCACATCTAAGTGTCAGACTTAGACATTCTACCACTACCAGTAGTTTTGATTCATTATTTCATCGTATCAAAGGTTTGATAGATGTTGCTCTAGTCAGAGATCCATTGCAATTAGAAATGATACATCTTGTTCCTGGCATCTCAGGATTGTTGTTAGCCCAGTGGAAACTCAACTTTTACTGTTCCAAGAAGGAAGGGTTTAGAAGAAATGCAGAAAATGTGATCTACAAAAGATTATGTTCTGAAAGAGGAGCTTTTCCTTGTTTACATTACTAATCAAAATATTGTAAGATGGATTATTAACTATTAAAAAGTTTCTTGCCAAAGGTTAACAGTTGAAGGTTTTAAGAACATGTTCTTTAAAATACCAACACCCAGACCCAAATGAGTGTATGATTAACCCATTAGCATTTGATTCTTTATTCATGGTCAATGAACAATGATTATTTTTGTTCACCCTGATGACAAATTGATGCACTGTGATTGTTTTTCATTCTAAAAGCTGCAAAGGTTGAAGCCTTTTCACCATGATGATGAGTCCTGCAGGGATAACTTAGGATTTGGTTATTAAATGTGATACAAGAGCATATCGAGGAACCTCTATCAATGGAGATGCTAGGCCATTTGTTAGAGACAAATTCGGTTTCACCTTTTTCTAGAGGTTATAGGCAATCGCGAATATTGAGTAAAAATTTTATGAAGTTCTGAATGAGCACTCTTGTGCTAGTAGTGTTTCTCAAATTTGAGAATATAAAATGGCTTAGATTTATAGAAGATTGAAGACCAAAACTGTGAGGATAACATAGACAAACCATGAGACTTTGATACAATGACGGGGGCTCTGTCTTTTGTCCCACTACCCAGATCCTCCAATTTACATCTTCTGGGGACAGTAATTTTTATATCAAACAACCATACCTTTACTCATCTCCTTGTACCTTGATTTAAAATGACCTTCCCATGACATCCTTCTATACACATCTTCTAGTGACTTAAATTATTTTATTAATGTAACATAACTGTGCCTTTGCTGATTTCTTATTGTACTCTGATTCAAAGTGATGTTACTGTTTAGGCATGCTGTATTTGTGCACATCTAGGTGACTATGGGGTATAGTTTCATGTAGACATTCAGTTTTGATATTGTGCAGGCAATCTGCATTAATGCACCTCTTGGTGACTTTTGAGTGCAATTTCTTGTAGACATTCAATTTTTGTTATTTATTGAGATTGTGTCTAAGGAAGTTTCTATCATGTTTTGCATACTGCAGTCCTCAGCTGCTGAGAGCCTGCTATCATTGCAGTCCAAATAATAACATCTTTTTGAGGCATTTTATCAAACATTTCATGAGCTATGTCTCTGCTTCGACATTTGCCATACATGTCTACCAAGGCAGTTGCAACAACATTTGACAAAATTTCTCCATCTTTCTTGCTTTGATGGATGTCTATACCATATTCCAAAGCTCCCATTTTGGCACATACAGGGAAGATGCTGATAAATGATGTCAAGTTTGGCTTACACCTTTGCAACAAATCCATTTTGAGCATATCCTACAGTCATGGCATTTCATATGACCACATTTCTTTGAGGCATTGTGTCAAACAGTTCAACTGCCTTGTCTATATGTAATATCCCAAATGGATGTTTTTCGAAATATTTCTCATAGATGTTTCAGAAAAATAAAAAAATAATGGCATGCAATGAAATATCGATTCAACAGAAATAAACCAGCAAAATACTCCAATAAATCCTCAGAAATTGTTATTGCATTATACATCAGCAATACAACAACAATGAAATTACAAACAATCCAATCTGAAATACAACATGCCTCAGTGAGATTAGATATTATGAACCTGGAAGTGCGATGGTGAACTCTGCTGTGAATCCACCTCAGAGATGAACTGGGTTTCCGTCCAATCCACCAAGAAAGCTTGAAGGTTTCCGTCCTCAGGTTTCAGAATCGAAAGATGGAAGCTTGCTGGATTCTCCAAGAGAAGATAAATTCATAAACTAAGCATGTCTCAAATGAGCCTCCATTCCTTCTTTTGAAGCAACAGCTGTGACTCTTCAGTTTCCCTTCTTTCTCTTTTCATATTCCCACTTTAATCATAAAGTGGCATAATAATAGAATATGAAATCTTCTGGCATTAAAACGGAAGACCAAACGAACTCGGAAGATGACGTGTGATAGCTTGCCGGAAAGCTCTCGGTGATACGTTCCAAGTCCAATATTGAAATGCCAAGAAAATTGAACTATGTCGACTTACTATAAATAGTAAGTATCCTGGAAATCTCGCGAAAACTGCTCTGATTGGCCTGAAACTAGAATTACCTAGGCCAAATATCACACTGATCCAAATAAAGCCTCGGTTAGCCTATCAGACCATGATGAAACAGTTAACGACGCATCACGAAATAATGTGCCCGAAAAAGGGGACATTACAATCCTCCCTTCCCGGAGATTGCTTTCCCTCAAGCAATTAGTATCTGCATGCTGTGACCAAAATGCCTGGATCCCATACCAACCTCAAGGAAGCTGCTTCACCAATTTGTTGTGCAAAGCCGATACAAACAACATGTCCAAACTTGTGAAGCCACTCATCAAAACCACACAACAACAATGCATTAATCATAGTAATGCCGGGATCCCAAATCATCCCATGTGTCTGATCAATCGAATCAACTTGCCCTATGCGGCCATCATTTGTGAGAAGATCCCCAATCCAACTGAGAACCTCACTCCAACTGAAATCACAAGCACCACTAAGGTCAAATGAAGGTGGGAACCTAACATTATGCCAACCAACTCCCTGAATTATCGCTAACCAAGAGAAAGTTCCTCTTGGGTCCCACAAACAAAAGGGCCATCCATCTCCCCAGCTGACTGAAATATCCTGTCAATCCATGCCCATAATGAGTGAATTGTCCAAAATGTCCAATTGGCACAACACTGCCCCTCTAATATGTAGCCCAAACCGGAATCTATACTGAAGAAGCAAACTACCAAAATTGCAGGACATGGCTTCCTTCATAATGAAGGAAAGTGTATCAAACCTACCATCCATCCCATACTTATGCAATAGTTGGGAAAGAAAGTCCTCTGCAGGTGGGCTGAATGGAGAACCAAATGCCTCCCATACAATGAGGCTGTAATGTGATGCACTAATCGACTCCTCTAGGAAAATTGAATCGGTAATAGGATTCCATAATTGTCTCTCTATACCAAGGGTCATATAATGCACATCATTGTGTGAAGAATTCACACCAAGCAATATCAGCATACCAAGCTCAACAATCCCATACTGAATAGACTCTACCCAAACATCATCATCATGCTCAAAATCTCTGATGATAGAGTTACCATAGGCACTGGATGAATCGATACAGTAATATGGTTGAGTCCCAGATGTGTGAAAAGGGGAACGAATCAAGGGATACTCATTAACACTGTCTTCTATCCTTATGTACCCCTTGGCCATACTGATAACTAAGTCTCTATCCAAGGCTGATTTGTAATCAGCATTATGTCTATTTGTCCAATGTGACAAGGCAGCTGCTTCCTGGATGCAATCAATACAAGAAATCTGATGCAGAGGAAAGGGTGGTGGGTGAATAAACAAGGAAAGTTGACGAATTTTGGTTAACAAAGCCACTATTTTCCCAAAGCCTCAAATGCTTCCCAAATGCTCAAACTTGACCAGACCATTTTCAAGGTTCCAAAATGATATAGATGGTGTCTAAGGCTTATATACAAATGGATTTAACAGGTTTTAGGATTCTTGGTAATACCCACAATACCCAACTCCCCAATCTTTCCCAAACTGTCCAGAGGCCTAATTGCCCTATCTAGTAGCCCTGCAGCGAAGGAAAAGGCCACTTATCTCTGAAACTTTCCAAAGGACTAATCAAACAAATCACTGTTTTGAGTACCCTTTTCGTAGTACATTATCATATCAAAAGGTTAGGTATGGTTGTTTTGGAGCATGTACTGCTGCTCACCCCTATGGCTCCAAAAATGCATGAAAAGTGAGTGATTTAACAAAGGAACTATATGAAATAATTAACCCCAAGACTTCAAACTCAAGATAGTGTCTTATTATGTCATAAATCCTCTAAATATCAAAGGAATTAGGCCCAGACCTTGTAGAACATCAACAGTCCCAAATTTTCTCTGTTCAAACCCTTAAACCAAGGGTTTTTCAAATCCCAACCTTCCACACACTTCTAGGCTCAATTGGTGATTGATTCACCTTGTATTAAAAATCATAAGACTCCTCAAATCATAAAATATCATTTCTATTCAGCCCAATCTCTTGCTGCTATACTGTACCCACACATTTCAATGCTTTTCTCTACCCAAGCATGGTGATCACCCTGTTCTTTCACTTCTCCTGCACATACACTGTTAAAAAAACTATGATACATGTTAGATGAACATCATCCCATGAGGTCAAGGCCTTAAGAGCTCATGGGACGATCATTTGCTAATGAAGAATCAGATTTTTAGTAAGAAAAACCAGGCTGTGATTGTCAGAACTCGACAAATGTATTAGACAGCAATACAAAACGTTATTTAAACCATTCAGAGAGGTATTGGATGGATGTGCCAAGTATCTCAATACATTTTCATCTGATTCCCAATCAAAAACAATCAATAACAATGCAAAAAGATCCAAATTTGCAGAGAAAATAGAATTTGTATTCGTTGCTGTGTGTTGTCCGTACATTCCCAGATTGCCTCCCCCGTACAATGACCTTATTTTCCAATATATAACCTTATTGTAACTATATCAACCAACTTTGGTTGTTGGTTGATTAGTTTAAGGCATAAAAGGCTTAAGAAACCCATTTCCCTCTAAAAAGGCCATACAACCGTTATAGTTTAAAATTTGAATTTTTAAACTTTGTAAAATAACTTAAAACTAAATAAACTTGTAAAATTAAAACTCCTAAGGTCTTCAAACACCTTGGAGACTTATTTTATGCATTTCTAAACCCTTAAACTATCCCTTGACTCCCTTGGACACTAATGGTCCATTTTACAATTATTTAATCCTTTCAAGGATATAAACTAAGTCCTTACATTCAAATGCCATTTCATGGCATCAAAACATTAGAGGTGCCAAAGCTTTATAATTGATATGACTTTCATCATGTAGAATCCCATTGTTCTCCTTTGATCTCTGATTCTCATTAGGTATTTTTAATGTCTTCATAGTTGTCTTCATGAGTCTCTTGTAGTTCCTAGGTGCCCCTGCACCATACTCCCCACTTGCAAGAAAACTCTTGTCCCAAGAGTTGTGTAGCGTGAAGGATGTCTTCAATGTAGGGGTGAAGTAATCCCCCAATGTAAGCCTCTTTCTTCCATCTGCATTCACACACCAATTGTCAAAAGGAAAACATAAGTGGGCTGACTGTCCTTGGGAAGGACAGGGAGAAGGCTGGAAGGCCTCCATCTTTCTCGATTCCTTGCCTTGATTAGACCTCTGGTCCAACATTGCTGTCCCCTTGCTATTCTCTGGCTGCTTGATAAGACACTTGACTATCCCAACTTGCACAAAGGCTAAGTCCCAAAGGTCTCCTCTTCTAGGACTGTCATGGCTTCCTTTTGACTGTAATGTTCCTCCATTATACCATCCAGTATCATACTGAACTTTATTTGTTATCTCCTGTCCAAAACACATAAGTATAGGTTCTTCTTGACCCCTTACTAAAGGCTGCAACTCAAACTTCTTGCCTTCACGGTGAACTAAATACTTATTAGTGAATCCATCATGGATTACCTTCCTTGACCATTGCCAAGACCTGCCTAATATCAGATGTCCACAATTCATATCCAGAACATCACATAATACCTTATCTCCATATTTTCCAACTGAAAACTCAATTAAGACTTGAGTACTAACCAACAAATTCTGATCCACATTGACCCATGTGGCATAATATGGATTAGGATGCACAAATGTTTGCAAATTCAACTTTCTAACAACCTCATTAGACACCACATTGTGACTTGCACTTGAATCTATGATAAGTCTACAAACTTTACCTTGGATCAAACAATTAGAACTGAAAATGCTTGGATGATTTGGTGTTTGACTCATGCCCATGAATAGGTATTCTCCCTCCTCTGGTAATGCCAAGATAGGTTCTTGTTTGTCTTCTTTACTTGTTTCTTCTTCAACCAAATGCACCCTTCTTTCTTTGCCTTTGTCTTCAATCCACTTGGGACACCTAAAAGATTGATGGCCCACTTCATTACAATGGAAGCACCTGCCTGTGAACACTCCATTGCCTCTTCCTCCACTCCTTCCACCTCTATAACCCCCTCTTGTATCTGATGAGTAGGGCTTGTCCTTGTCTTTGTCATTCTGATTCTGAAAATCAGTAGTACCTCTTCTTCCTCTTCCTCTCATGGAAGATCTACCTCTAGTGCTGCCTTGTCTCTCTTGCCTCCTTTTGATCTTTTCTTCAACCTTGATGGCCAACTTGTAGCATTCCTCAATAGACAATGGGGTAGCAAGACTAAGTTCATCTTGTATGCTGAACCTCAGTCCCCCCATGTACCTTGCAATCTTTTCATCCATATCTTCATCATGACTTACTCTTATGTCTAGTTTGTGAAACTCCTCAATATATCTTTGCACCTCCATGTCATTTTGTTTTAGACTTTGCATCTTCTTATACAAATGAACTCTATAATCATTTGGCAAAAATTTTGCCTTCATTCTGCCCATCATGGTGTACCAAGAAGTAATCTTGGGTTTACCATTCTTCCATCTCTCCGCTTGCACACAATTCCACCATAGCAATGCATGTCCTTTCAACTTGGACTTTGCAATCTTCAGCTTCTGATTCTCTTCCACATCCTCACACTCAAAGAAATTTTCCATTGCACTGAACCAATCTATCAGCTCTTCATCATCCATCTTTCCACCATAGGTAGGCAAATCAGCTCTTGCCCTTGTATCACCACTCTTGATGACTTTAGCAAACCTAGCCATCTTCAACTCATCAGGATCTAATGGTTCTTCCCATTGGGGTTCCTCTTCTTCTTCTTCATCATCTGCAACTTCTTCACCCTGTCTGATGGTCTTGTCCCTTCTTTCAAAGGACAATATTATCTCCATCATGATCTTCATCTCCTTGTCCTTCTCAGCTTTCTCTTTCTTCTCTTGCTCAAGGGCTGCCTTCAACTTCTTGTTATCTGCTAATTGTTCTTTTACAATCTTTGTCAACTCCATGTTGGTCATTCTTTGGGGTAGATCTCCATCCTCTCCTTCAGTCATGGTTCTATGATCAACTTGGCAAATGAATCAACCCAGGGCTACTCCTTAAAGGATGGTTCAAGTTCAAGGGCTTATCTAAGGATCCAACAAACCAAACTTCTCAAGACCAATACAAACCTTCCACAAGACCTTTCCCTAGGCTCTGATACCACTTGATGCAGAGGAAAGGGTGGTGGGTGAATAAACAAGGAAAGTTGATGAATTTTGGTTAACAAAGCCACTATTTTCCCAAATCCTCAAATGCTTCCCAAATGCTCAAACTTGACCAGACCTTTTTCAAGGTTCCAAAATGATATAGATGGTGTCTAAGGCTTATATACAAATGGATTTAACAGGTTTTAGGATTCTTGGCAATACCCACAATACCCAACTCCCCAATCTTTCCCAAACTGTCCAGAGGCCTAATTGCCCTATCTAGTAGCCTTGCAGTGAAGGAAAAGGTCACTTATCTTTGAAACTCTCCAAAGGACTAATAAAAAAAATCACTATTTTGGGTACCCTTTTCGTAGTACATTATCATATCAAAAGGTTAGGTATGGTTGTTTTTGAGCATGTACTGCTGCTCACCCCTGTGGCTCCAAAGATGCATGAAAAGTGAGTGATTTAACAAAGGAACTATATGAAATAATTAACCCCAAGACTTCAAACTCTAGACAGTGTCTTATTATGTCATAAAACCTCTAAATATCAAAGGAATTAGGCCCAGACCTTGTAGAACATCAACAACCTCAATTTTTCTCTGTTCAAACCCTTAAACCAAGGGTTTTTCAAATCCCAACCTTCTAAACACTTCTAGGCTCAATTGGTGATTGATTCACCTTGTATTAAACATCATAAGACTCCTCAAATCATAAAATATCATTTCTATTCAGCCCAATCTCTTGCTGCTATACTGTACCCACACATTTCAATGCTTTTCTCTACCCAAGCATGGTGATCACCTTGTTCTTTCACTTCTCTTGCACATACACTTTTAAAAAAACTATGATACATGTTAGATGAACATCATCCCATGAGGTCAAGGCCTTAAGAGCTCATGGGATGATCATTTGCTAATGAAGAATCAGATTTTTAGTAAGAAAAACCAGGCTGTGACTGTGAA
Organism: Chamaecyparis obtusa; assembly: GCA_027943335.1. Classification (NCBI taxonomy): domain Eukaryota; kingdom Viridiplantae; phylum Streptophyta; class Pinopsida; order Cupressales; family Cupressaceae; genus Chamaecyparis; species Chamaecyparis obtusa. Next base: position 234,610 of record BSBK01005174.1, read on the forward strand.
AACTCGACAAATGTATTAGAAAACAATACAAAACGTTATTTAAACCATTCAGAGAGGTATTGGATGGATGTGCCAAGTCTCTCAATACATTTTTATTTGATTCCCAATCAAAAACAATCAATAACAATGCAAAAAGACTCCAAATTTGCATAGAAAATAGAATTTGTATTCATTGCTGTGTATTGTCCGTACATTCCCATACTTCCTCTCCCGTACAATGACCTTATTTTCCAATAGATAACCTTATTGTAACTATATCAACCAACTTTGGTTGTTGGTTGATTAGTTTAAGGCATAAAAGGCTTAAAAAACCCATTTCGCTCTAAAAAGGCCATATAACCGTTATAGTTTAAAATTTGAATTTTTAAACTTTGTAAAATAACTTAAAACTAAATAAACTTGTAAAATTAAAACTCCTAAGGTCTTCAAACACCTTGGAGACTTATTTTATGCACTTCTAAACACTTAAATTATCCCTTGACTCCCTTTGACACTAATGGTCCATTTTACAATTATTTAATCCTTTCAAGGATATAAACTAAGTCCTTACATTCAAATGCCATTTCATGGCATCAAAACATTAGAGGTGCCAAAACTCTATAATTGATATGACTTTCATCACGTAGAATCCCATTGTTCTCCTTTGACCTCTGATTCTCATTAGGTATCTTTAATGTCTTCATGGTTGTCTTCATGAGTTTCTTGTAGTTCCTAGGTGCCCCTGCACCATACTCCCCACCTGCAAGAAAACTCTTGTCCCAAGAGTTGTGTAGCTTGAAGGATGTTTTCAATGTAGGGGTGAAGTAATCCCCCAATGTAAGCCCCTTTCTTCCACCTGCATTCACACACCAATTGTCAAAAGGAAAACATAAGTGGGTTAACTGTCCTTGGGAAGGACAGTGAGAAGGCCTCCATCTTCCTTGATTCCTTGCCTTGATTAGACCTCTGGTCCAACATTGCTGTCCCCTTGCTATTCTCTGGCTGCTTGATAGGACACTTGACTGTCCCAACTTGCACAAAGGCTAAGTCCCAAAGGTCTCCTCTTCTAGGACTGTCATGGCTTCCTTTTGACTGTAATGTTCCTCCATTATACCATCCAGTATCATACTGAACTTTATTTGTTATCTCCTGTCCAAAACACATAAGTATAGGTGCTTCTTGACCCCTTACTAAAGGCTGCAACTCAAACTTCTTGCCTTCACGGTGAACTAAATACTTATTAGTGAATCCATCATGGATTACCTTCCTTGACCATTGCCAAGACCTGCCTAATATTAGATGTCCACAACTCATATCCATAACATCACATAATACCTTATCTCTATATTTGCCAACTGAAAACTTAATTAAGACTTGAGTACTAACCAACAAATTCTGATCCACATTGACGCATGTAGCATAATATGGATTAGGATGCACAAATGTTTGCAAATTCAACTTTCTAACAACCTCATTAGACACCACATGGTGACTAGCACCTGAATCTATGATAAGTCTACAAACTTTACCTTGGATCAAACAATTAGAACCGAAAATGGTTGGATGATATGGTGTTTGACTCATGCCCATGAATAGGTATTCTCCCTCCTCTGGTAATGCTGAGATAGGTTCTTGTTTGTCTTCTTTACTTGTTTCTTCTTCAACCAAATGCACCCTTCTTTCTTTGCCTTTGTCTTCAATCTACTTGGGACACCTAAAAGATTGATGGCCCACTTCATTACAATGGAAGCACCTGCTTGTGAACACTCCATTGCCTCTTCCTCCACTCCTTCCACCTCTATAACCCTCTCTTGTATCAGATGAGTAGGGCTTGTCCTTGTCTTTGTCATTCTGATTCTAAAAATCAGTAGTACCTCTTCCTCCTCTTCCTCTCATGGAAGATCCACCTCTAGTGCTGCCTTGTCTCTCTTCCCTCCTTTTGATCTTTTCTTCATCCTTGATGGCCGACTTGTAGCATTCCTCAACAGACCTTGGGGTAGCAAGACTAAGTTCATCTTGTATGTTGAACCTCAGTCCCCCCATGTACCTTGCAATCTTTTCATCCATATCTTCATCATGACTTACTCTTATGTCTAGTTTGTGAAACTCCTCAGTATATCTTTGCACCTCCATGTCTTTTTGTTTGAGGCTTTGCATCTTCTTATACAACTGAACTCTATAATCATTTGGCAAAAATTTTGCCTTCATTCTGTCCATCATGGTGTACCAACAAGTTATCTTGGGTTTACCATTCTTCCATTTCTCTGCTTGTAGACAATCCCACCATAGCAATGCATGTTCTTTCAACTAGGACTTTGCAATCTTCAGCTTCTGATTCTCTTCCACATCCTCACACTCAAAGAAATTTTCCATTGCACTGAACCAATCTATCAGCTCTTCATCATCCATCTTTCCACCATAGGTAGGCAAATCAGCTCTTGCCCTTGTATCACTACTCTTGATGACTTTAGCAAACCTAGTCATTTTCAACTCAATAGGATCTAATGGTTCTTCCCATTGGGGTTCCTCTTCTTCTTCTTCATCATCTGCAACTTCCTCATCCTATCTGATGCTCTTGTCCGTTCTTTCTAAGGCCAATATTCTCTCCATCATGATTGTCATCTCCTTGTCCTTGTCAGCTTTCTCTTTCTTCTCTTGCTCAAGGGCTGCCTTCAACTTCTTGTTATCTGCTAATTGTTCTTTCACAATCTTTGCCAACTCTATGTTGGTGATTCTTTGGGTTAGATCTCCATCCTCTCCTTCAGTCATGGTTCTATGATCAACTTGGCAAATGAATCAACTCAGGGCTATTCCTTAAAGGATGGTTCAAGTTCAAGGGCTTATCTAAGGATCCAACAAACCAAACTTCTCAAGACCAATACAAACCTTCCACAAGACCTTTCCCTAGGCTCTGATACCACTTGATGCAGAGGAAAGGGTGGTGGGTGAATAAACAAGGAAAGTTGATGAATTTTGGTTAACAAAGCCACTATTTTCCCGAAGCCTCAAATGCTTCCCAAATGCTCAAACTTGACCAGACCTTTTTCAAGGTTCCAAAATGATATAGATGGTGTCTAAGGCTTATATACAAATGGATTTAATAGGTTTTAGGATTCTTGGCAATACCCACAATATCCAACTCCCCAATCTTTCCCAAACTGTCCAGAGGCCTAATTGCCCTGTGTAGTAGCTCTGCAGCGAAGGAAAAGGCCACTTATCTCTGAAACTTTCCAAAGGACTAATAAAAAAAATCACTGTTTTGAGTACCCTTTTCGTAGTACATTATCATATCAAAAGGTTAGGTATGGTTGTTTTGGAGCATGTATTGCTGCTTACCCGTATGGATCCAAAAATGCATGAAAAGTGAGTGATTTAACAAAGGAATTTATATGAAATAATTAACCCCAAGACTTCAAACTCTAGACAGTGTCTTATTATGTCATATAACCTATAAATTCATTTTGCACAATGAGCGCATATTGCACAATGAGCGCATATTGCCTTGAGTGAAGGAATGTTTCTTTTTGGATTTTCCTTGATCGGGCGGACTTTGCATTGAGTTGGGGATCTTTCTATTTTGGAGACTCCACGACTGCCCCCACTTTGCGCCGTGAGCGCACTTTGACATGAGTTGGGGATTTTTCCATTTTGGACACTCCACGACTGCCTCTATTTTGCGCTCGGAGCGCACATTATGCTAAGTGAAGGATTTTTCTCTTTCGAACATTCCTTAACTGCTCCTATTTTGCACAATGAGCGCATATTGCCTTGAGTGAAGGAATGTTTCTTTTTGAATTTTCCTTGATCGGGCCGGAATTGCGCTCTAGGCGCACGTTACCACGAGTTAAGGATTTTGATTTTTTGGAAAGTCCCTGACTGCTCCCCTTTTGCGCTCGCAGCGCATTCTGACATGAGTTTAGGATTTGTTCTTTTTCATCCTCCGCGATTGTCCTCTTTTTGCGCTGTGAGCACATCTTGGATGAGGTTGAGGATTTTTTTATTTTGGAAATTTCTTAACTACCTCCACAATGCGTTGTGGGCGCATATGGATGTAAGTGGAGGATTTTTTTTTTTGCATATTCCTTGCTTACGTTGAAACATTATTTTCTATTCTCGACTCCATGGTGGAAACTTATCTTCCAAACTCCTCTCCATTCCTGGACATTCCACAGGCTTTGACTAGCATCCAGAAAACAACGTATTCTTTAGCGTGGGAATGTTCGTGGATACTTTTCTCCAAACAGTGCTTCTATCCCGACCCAGTCACTTGTACGTTGAGCATGTCTTGAGGCATGTAGCAGATTCCTTTACTCACCGCGTTGGACATGACTCTTGCTTTGTTCTTTTTCTCTACTTGTGGGAATTTATTTGGAGGCAATGCTTTCTGAGACTCTTACAAATAGGGCCATTGAAACAAAAGGGGGCCAAGCGGGAGAAGGGAGAATAGGGGTCCCATCGCAGATGGGCGGTGTTGTGAAGGTCACAACATCTGGCGACTCCACGGGTGAAATGTTGAAAACATTTCAAGGATAAAAATTTACTTGGAACCCAAATTCCTTAGTCAACAAACTTATGCTATCACTAAGATAGAAAACATAACTTGAAAGGGGAGGAGAATCATATATTGGATCAAGACACTTTCATCCTTCAATTACCTATGTGTGTGCAAATGTGTTAATTCCCGCTCAACAAGATCAGTCAGAAACCCTAAGATTGGCAGTGGCAAGCTATATATTTCTGTTAACTCTAAAAGCATCCTGGACATTGCCCCACTGCCAATTAGGCATCCATAGCCCCGACGGAGTTATCGCTGTAAAACCAACAGAGATTACTCCACTTCCAGCGAATTATACTTTTGAACACCTATGGAGATTTTCGTGTACCCCCAAAAGCCAATTATTTCATCTTTTCTTTTATTTTCTATTTTATCCTTTTCAATTGATATTGCATTTCTTTCTTTTCTTTTGGCTCGTGAGCAATGAAGCTCACTATGGGTTTAGGAATTACAGTGGCGATGAAGTAAGATTTTAAAATTTTCACAAGCCTTGACCTCTCCTAAAGAAACTAAGATGGACTTGGAGAAATAGTTAGGCGTGAAAAATATAGCAATCTTAGAGTTCAAGTGTCAAGATACAGTGCATGATTAACCTCCCGAGTCAAGTCTGCATTCCAGCCTAATGATGAACATAAGAAAGACAACCTTAGTTTCTAGGGATCTTCATAAACAGTTATCTAGGAAACGAGATAAACAAGAGTTGGTGGAATTTTCAAATTAAGTTTGAAATCACATAACGCCCCCCATGCAAATGGGAACACCCAAACCTCCAGGCCACTTGGCGAAAACCAAAACGAACCAAAACCAAAAGAAAACCAAAACCACCCGAACAAACAAAGCTCAGGGGAAAGAAAACCCTAAACTAACAACCTAAACTACAAAAAGCCAAAATCCCACCAACAGGAAAGAAACGACAGGAAAGGAAATAGGGGAAGAAAACCAAAATCCCCTCTAAACTAGAAGAAAACCAACAAAAGCGGGAAACCAAAATGAAAGAACAGAAAAGAAACCTAGACTAACTATGTACAGGGTAGGCTTCTAGAGGGAAACCTAAGGGCAAAAATAATGCTTGAGGAATTGCCCATTGACGGGCAACGGGACTTCCTTTCCTGTCAGAGTTCTCAGCTTGAATGCATTATCTCCCAGTATCTCAGAAATTTGAAAAGGCCCCATCCATAGATTATCAAACTTGTCATGATCGCCTCTCTTTTCATGGGCCTTATCCCAACAAAGTACTAGATCTGAAATTCGAAAATCCTTAACTCTGGCCATTCTGTCGAACCATCTTTTTACCATAGCTTGATGTTTTGCGAACTTTTCCAGTGCTTGATCTTTTTTCTCTTCCAAGAGAAGCAATTGTGTCAATCGTGTACTTGCTATGTCTTCACCTTCCATGTACTCCTACATAAACTGCAATGCTGGGATCCTCAACTGAATGGGAAAGATTGGATCTTGTCCATAAACCAAATGATAGGGAGATGTCCCTATAGAGCTCTTGATTCTTATTCTATCTGCCCAAAGTGCAAATCTCAGTTGCGTATGCCAGTCCCTAGGATTTTTGTCCAATAACTTCTTGATAGCACTTAATAGATTCTTGTTTGTTGACTCAGCTAATCCATTTTCTTGTGGATAGTAATTTGATGAAAACTTCAGGGTGATCCCATAATCAAACACCCAGTTTGAAAACTTTAGAGATTTAAATGTAGTACCATTATTGCATACAAGAGCATGTGGACATCCGAATCTCGTGACAATATTTTCTTCAAGAAACTTGATGACAATCTCCATCGTGCAATTCTTTAGTGCTTGAGCTTCTGACCAGTGAGTGCAATAATTAGTAGCAGCTAGGATGTACCTATGTTGTCCTGAAGAGGGTGGATTAATTGGACCAATAAAGTCTAACCCTCACTTTGCAAAAGGTCTTACTTCAATAACAGGTTGCAAAGGCATTGCAGGATTTCTCTCGCACGTTGCAGCTACTTAACAAGTGTGACAGGTTTTTACATGTTCGTAGGCATCTTTAAATGATGTGGGCCAATAATATCCTGCCCTTGAAATCTGGTTGGCCATAGAGAGACTACTTCTGTGACTGGTCCCATACTTGCTATGAAAATGTTCAAGTATCTGCTTTGCTTCTTCTTTTCCGGTACATCTCAAATAGATTCCATCATGATTCTTCCTGTATAGAACTGCTCTTTGAAGCATAAATTGTTGACTTTTCATTCTCAAGGCACGCTTTTGGACAGAATTTAGGTGTGTAGGAGACTTGTGATTCAGGAGGTAGTAAACAATGTCATCATACCATTCATCCGGGGATACTTCTTCCATCACATATACTTGTTGAACCAATCTGGGACCAGTTGTTGCGATTGTTTGTGTTAGAGCTTGTCCTCGAACTAGCTTCATAGGTTGTATCTCCATGTCATCTTCTTGAATGATAGACATCCATTTTCCTCTTCTTTCTCCCAATTCATTCTGCATCAATAGTGTCTTCACTGCCCCATCTGGGATAATTGCATAAACCTTGCTTCTCAAAATATAATGTCGAAATTTCTTGATTGCCTTCACCAAAGCATAGGCTTGCTTCTCTATGTTTGGATATTTCAATTCTGCATCTTTCAATGGTGAGCTCATAAAGGCAATAGGATGCTCATCTTTCTCCTCCATTCTCTGAGTGAGGATAGCCGCACAGGTGTGCTCTGATGCAATGAATAGATGTAGAATGGCCTAGAGTAATCTGGACTGATCAAAACAGGAGCATCCACAATTGCTTGCTTTATTTCCTTGAAAGCTCTCTTTGCTGCAGGTGTCCAATCTATCTTTGCACCTTTCTTCAACATGTCATTTAGTGGCTTGACTATTTCTGCAAATCTTGATATGGACTTCCTTACGGAGTTGATTTTTCCGAAGAATGACTAACTCTTTCTGCTAGCTGGCAGCCCCAACTTTGAAATTGCTTCGATGCGCTTAGGATCGATTGAGATTCCACGCTCTGAAATCACATGTCCCAACAATTTTCCCTTAGTGACTATGAACATGCACTTCTTTGGGTTCAATGAAATTCCATATCTTCTGCATCTCTGAAAGATTCTCTTTAAATCAGTCATATGATCTTCTCTGGGCCGAGAAAACACAGTGAGATCATCCATGTATATAATAATGCATTTCCCAACCAAATCCTTGAAAGCATAGTCCATAGCTCTCTGAAAAGTGGCTCCGGCATTAATCAAACCAAAGGGTATTCTCCTGTATGCAAATGTGCCCCACTTAGTGGTGAATGCAGTTTTCAATTTGTCTTCTTCTTCGACCATCACTTGGTTATATCCAGAATAACCATCTAAAAACGACATCATTTGGGATCCATTCACAACTTGTATAACTTCATCTAGTGATGGCACTGGATAATTTTCTTTTTTTGAAGCTTTGTTAAGATTGTAGAAATCTACACACAATCTTATTTCTCCACTCTTTTTTCTAACAGGAACCAAGTTGGCAACCCACGTCGAGTGTTTGACTGGAAAACTTATTTTGGCAGAAAGTAATTTCTTCACTTCTTGATGGATCAATGGCTCTAACAAGGGATTTATCGGTCTCTTCCTTTGCCAAAATGGTTTACTATTTGGCTTCAGTGGAATTGTGTGTGTGATGAGGGAGGTATCATAAGTTTTCAAATCTTCGTATCCCCATGCAATCACATCTGGGAATTCCCTCATAAGCTTCAGAATATCTTCCTTTTTTTGAGGAGTACAAACTTTACCAATAAAAACATTCTTGACGTTCTCCTTAGTCCCCAAGTTCACTTTTTCACATTTCCCTCCTTCAGTTGTCTGATACTTGAGGGCACTCAATCTGTCTGAATCAAAAATTCTTTCTAGTTCAATCATCCCCTTAGGAATAGTATTTGTTCTCAAATTCATTATCTCATCTATTTCGAACTGAGCTTGTTGTGGTTCTCCCTCATCGATGACTTGTGCTTCAAAGACCCTTGAACTTGTCAGGAAATCAAGGATATGCTTATCATTTTCAAATACTTGGAAGTTTTTTATGTTGTCCGGAATAGATGGCACCGAAGTCAATTCAACTGTGAGCTTCTTCACACAATCCATGGCTAATGGTTCCAAAGAACTTGCAGACTGAGCCAATGAATTTGCTACGGGATTGCACATTCGATTTATTCTTTTAATGTTGAAAGCATCAAAGCTTTCAATCAAATCCCAAACTCTGTTGCGATAACGACCCAGTCTTTTATCATGACATGCGTACTGTTTTCGAACTTGTCCTACCACTATGTTTGAGTCTCTACGCACGTACAGGATCTTGGCACCTTTTTGGATAGCGAGGAGCAAACCAATAACCAATGATTCATACTCAGCCACACTATTTGTGCAAGGAAACTGCAATCTTTGTGTTGTGAGATAGGCTTCCCCTGTTGGGCTAACAAGTTCAATGCCGACTCCACTTCCTTTCTTTGATTTTGATCCATCGAATGATAAAGTCCAGACTTGATCATCGGCTTGAGTACTAGAAGGGTCACCCTCTGATTGCTTGACTTTTCTTTCATGTTCTTCAAAAAATTTCTTTTCATCTTTTTTAACTTCTTTATATTGTGGTTCTGAGGTCGCTACTTGACTTGGATATTCCACATTGACAACTTCTTCAAAATTTCGTGCCACCGATACTTGTGGGACCATCTTTGAAACTTGTGCAACTGCAGCTCTACACATTGTGCATGATATTTCAGAATGAAAAGTATTATATATTCTACACCAATTAGGAAGTAACAAATTTTGAATATGAGCATCTTTCCCCAGCTCAACTTCTTGCTTAACACTTTTCAAGACAAAATTTCTGAAACTTTCAAACATTCCTTCAATTATTGATGATTCTGAATTATTATCGGTTGGTGCTTTTGCAAACTTGGGCATCATGTCTAGGCATCCTCCTTGGTTGTAACCTTGTAACATCAAAATTTCCCCAGTTTTAGGTGCATAAGAGCCCAGACTTGTTTCCATGAACATGATCTCATTATCTTCTCCATATTTGGTTATTAACAATCGAAGCCTTGGTGTGCTCTCAATCCTTATTTGATTTGGGATTCCTCTCCATGGGAGCCACATGTGTGAAAAATTAGTTGCTATGTATCCATTCAATTTCCTTGCCCATTCTCTACTTAAAAGCATTCCATATCCTTCTGGAATGTCCACAAATGATATGTCGATACAACTCTGAACTTGTGGATCTGAAGCCAATTGCATATGAATATTATTTAGTTCTCCAACAACTGGAACTTCTGTTTTATCTAGCCGAGTCACCTTCTTATCTGTTTGCAATGGGACTAATCCCAATTTTCTACATATATCAAGGGGCATTACATTACTTGATGCTCCAGAGTCAATTAGACAATTGTGTAACATTTTTCCAAAAATCCGGACTGACACAAGGGGTAGATTCTTCTTTTCCTTGGTAGAAAACCATAGGTTTTTGTGCTCTAGGGTTGAATTCCTCATTGTTCACATTCTGTCAGGTGTTGCTCCCACTTGTCATTTGTTCTATGAGAGCGGTAGGATCTCTGATTGTTTCTCCTCTTTGAAGTGACGGGTTATTTTGTAGGATTCCTTCCTCAGAAAAGTTTTGTACCATCCCGACGAAGCTTGAACTTTGTGCATTTTCAACAACATTTGTATTTTGTGCAAAACTAGATTGAGGATTGCTAGGGGGACCTCTGGGTGGGTATGAGGTATTCTGCGAGATGATCTTCGGAGGTGCATCATTAAGACTCCCCAACAATGCATCCCTTATCTCAGGAATTTTCATTAGTTCATACAATGGTAGACTTACTTTTATCTTCTTGAATTCTTCCAGTACGCAAGAGCTCATCCTCTTGAATTCCTCCCTAGGAGGATTTTCTTTCTGCCCTTTTTCTTGATTTTGCTTTTGTCCTCCATTTTGTATAGTAGAATGTGTCACAAGTTGCCCTTTCTGATTTTGCGAGGCATTGGTCGCAACAAACTGACCTCTTTCTCCTCGCACATTACTAGGCTGTCGATACTCGGATGAATCCCTGAGAGGACTTGGAGTATTATTGGCATTGGGATGTGGAGGAGTTGTAAAGTTATTTGGAGTTGATGTTGTCAACGGCTCATGATTTCTATAATTTTTGCTCCCCCTTAGATCGCTGCTCCCCTTTACTCTAGTTTCTCCCCCTTTGTCATCAATGGCAAAGTGTCTTCAGGGATAGAGATTAGCTCCTCTTGAATACATGCTTCTCATGAAACTTTTAGTGGATGGATGAGAGTGACACTACTCCCAATTTTTCCCTTAGGTACTCAAAAGTCTCCTTTGGAAGGGGTTTTGTGAAGATATCCGCTATTTGCTCCTTTGTGTTGATGTATTCCAATTTAACTTGCTTCTCAAGGACTTGTTCTCTTAGAAAGTGGTATTTGATTGAGATATGCTTCGTTTTGGAGTGCACGACTAGATTCTTTGATATGCTGATCACACTTGTGTTGTCACAAAAGATGGGAATTGGATGCTTGAATTCAATCTTTACATCTCCTAGAGTTTTCTTCATCCAAAGCACTTGTGTACAACTTGCTACTATTGCAACATACTCAGATTCTGTGGTATATAAAGTTATTGATCCTTTCTTCTTGCTTAACCATGATACTAGACTATTACCAAGGAAGAATGCACCTCCGCTTGTACTTCTCCTATCATCAATATTGCCTCCGAAATCTGCGTCTGTATAAGCTGTCAGTGAAAAGTCTTTTCCTCTTGGATACCATAAACCAAGATCCATAGTGCCTTTTAGGTACTTAATATTCTTTTAACTGCAAGAACACAAGTTTCTTTTGGCATTGCTTGAAATCGGGCTACAACAACAACTGCTTGCTAGATATCAAGTCTTGTGGTTGTTTGATACGAGATGCTTCCAATCATAGATCTATATTGAGCTTGATTTACATTGGGGGATCCATCCTTTTTGCTAAGCTTGCATCCTGTAATCATGGGAATGCTGATTGGATTACAATCTTCCATCCGAAACTTTTTCAATATTTCTTTGATATACTTGCTTTGAGAAATGAATATTCCTTTACTTGATTGCTCAATTTGCAATCCAAGAAAGAAAGATAATTCTCCAAGCATGGACATCTCAAATTCTTGCTACATATTCATGGAAAATTCTTTACACATTTTATCACTACCTCCTCCAAATATTATGTCATCCACATATACTACTACTACCAAAAGTTTGTCATTTTCAGATTTAATGTATAGATTACTATCTGCCATCCCTCTTTTGAAACCTTGATCTTGAAGATACTTATCCAATCTTGAGTACCAAGCTCTTGGAGCTTGTTTTATTAGCCCATAAAGTGCTTTTCTTAGTCTACATACACGATCTTCCTTTTTTGAATATGTAAATCCTTCAGGTAATTCAACATACACTTCCTCTTCTACGTCTCCATTTAGGAAAGTTGATTTTACATCCATTTGGTAAACCTTGAATGTTTTATGACTTGCAAATGCTAAGAACATCCGGATTGCTTCTAGTCTTGCAACTGGGGAAAATGTCTCTTCAAAATCCACTCCTACTTGAGCATAGACTTTACAAACAAGCCTAGCTTTGTTCCTTGTGACTTCTCCATTTTCATTCATTTTATTCCGAAACACCCATTTGGTTCCAATGACATTTTTGTCTTTTGGTCTTGAAACAATTTTCCAAGTATTATTCTTTTCGATTTGGTTCAATTCTTCCTCCATTGCTTTAACCCAATGCTTGTCTTCACTTGATTCTTTGAAGTTATTTAGTTCTATTTTAGATAAAAGACAAAAGTGTGCATGCTTAGTAGAATTGACAAATTTCCTTCTTGTTTGGACATCCTGATCTGTGTTTCCAATTACCAAATCTTGAGGATGATTTCTCCGAACAAATTTTGGTGGAGTCTTTGCTGGTGTCTTCAGGGGAGTTTTTGCTTTCAAAGGGGTTTTGGAGCCTTCTGGTTCTAGTTCTTCTTCTTCATCTTTTGGATCTTCTTCTTTACATATACTTGGTTTTTCAGCATTCTCTTTTACTGTTTCAAATTGTTTTCCTTCATCAATCCTTACATTTGCGCTTTCTACAATCTTGTGGAGTCTTTTGTTGTAACATCTATATGCTTTACTCTTAGAAGAATATCCAAGAAAAATTCATTCATCTGCTCTAGCATCAAATTTACCGAAGTCATCTTCATCCCTTCTAATGTAACAAGTGCTTCCAAAGATTCTAAAGTATTTGACTATAGCTGGTCTTCCTTTCCATAACGCGTAAGGTGTCTTATCATGGTTTACTCTTATTTGTGACCGATTCAAAATATAGGCTGATGTATGAACTGCCTCCTTCCAAAAGCAATCAGCTATCTTTGATTCATTTAGCATTGCCCTTGTCATTTTTTGAACTGTTCTGTTTTTCCTTTCTACAACTCCATTTTGTTGGGGAGTTCTAGGTGCTGAAAGTTGTCTCTTTATTCCATTTTTTTCACAAAACTCATCAAATTCGTGGGATGTGAACTCTCCTCCTCTATCCGTTCTAAGACACTTTATTTTTGCATCAATTTCATTTTCTACTATTTCCTTGAATGCTTTGAACTTGTCAAGAGCTTTTGATTTCTCCTTTAGAAAGGCTACCCAAGTTATCCTAGAGTAGTCATCAATAAATAGCATAAATTATCTTTCTCCTTGTAGACTTTTTGTCCTAGTTGGTCCACATAGGTCTGAATGCACAAGTTCAAGTGGCTTAGATGTAGAATATTCTTTAATTTTGATTGTACTCTTTGTTTGCTTCCCTAGTTGGTATTGTTTGCAAATGATGTTTGTAGGCTTGGATAGCTTTGGAATATCTCTTACAGCTCCATTACGACTGATCTTGAACAAATTGTCAAAGTTTAAGTGCCCCAATCTTTTGTGCCATACCTAATTTTCATTTTCTTGTGCAAAGAAACATTTTTCATTATTCATCTTTTGTAGAATATACAAGTTATTTGCTATTCTACAAGCATTAGCTATTACTTTTCCATCTTTTTTGATTTCACAACCCATGGGATGAAATGTTACATTATGTCCTTGATCACAAAGTTGACTTACACTTAGTAAGTTCTCTTTTAGCCCTTTCACATATAGTAGATCCATTGTTTTGGTTTTTCCGTGGTCTAGAGTAAGAGATCCTTTTCCTCTAATCTCTCGTTTAGTGTTGTCACCAAATCTTACTGATCCTCCATTATATGGTTCAAAAGAGATGAATTTGCTCTTATCTCCTATCATATGTCGTGAACATCCACTATCAACATATCACCTATCCTTTTTATTTTGGGCATGTAGAGCTACTTGAACAAACAACGATTCTTCTTTCTTTCTTCAAACTTTTGCTGGTTTTATATTCTTTATAGCATGATTGCCTTTTTCTTCTTGATTTTTAGGGAAGATTGTTCTGCATTGATGGGCTGCATGTTCAAAATTATTACATTTTGAGCATAGATCATCAAGATCTACCAATGGAGAGAAAGGATTTTGAGTTTTCAAAATTGTAGTGTTCTTTTTGCTTCTACAAATTTGTGCTTTATGACTGAACTTGTTTGCAAGAATAACAATATCCATTGAATGTATGAGAGAAATGTTGTCTATAATATGGCCTCCTCCAACTATTCATATTTTTACAATCAAGTGCTTTATGACCAAAATAATTACAAGAGTAGCAATAACCAAGAAATTTATAATAGTCCAGTGCATATCATCATTTTGAGTTTTCTTGCTGTTCTTAATTCTTTTAAACTGTTACACGTAGTGGTTGCTGTTGCACCAAAAGATTGACCTGTTAATGCCTGATACAACCACTAGACTTATAGAAGACATAGCAGGCGGTTAAGCCATGTCACGAATCCCGAGGGGAGCCCTGACCATTTTTCCAACAATATCCCCCTCAGTGTTACCCGAGGGGATTCGAACCTGTGACCAAGCTCTGATACCACTTGTTACAAGTAGTGGTTGCTGTTGCACCAAAAGATCGACCTGTTAATGCCCGATACAACCACTAGATTTATAGAAGACATAGGAGGTGGTTAAGCCATGTCACGAATCCCGAGGGGAGTGCTGACCATTTTTCCAACATAAACTTGTCCTCCTTTGGTAATTCAATGTTACTTCCCTCTTTGATGAAACCTTTTAATGAACCATTATTAACTTTTAAATCTCTTTCAAAACCAACCCCTGTCTTACTAGTAGATGGCTTTTGATTGTCAATAATATCAGTTAGGATTTCAAAGCTTTTTTCAAATTTGAGACTATTGTTCAACTTATTGGTGCTTTCCTCCAATTCCTTCTTTAATCTTTTAACTTCTATTTCCAATTTGGCGTAATCATCTTCTTTGGATTTCAGCTTGTCTTCAACTTTTTTCATTTCCTCAAGCTTGGCTTTTAGATCATCATGAACTTTTTTCTGATTTCTTTAATGCTTCTAGTCTCTCTATAGCTTCAGTTTTATACTATGCTACTTTCATCTTTAATTTTTTATTTTGTTTATATGCATAATGAAGTTCTTCTTCAAGATCAACTTTATCTTCCTCATGACATGGTTTGCCTTCTTCATTACAATCACTTGTATCTGCTTCAGCCATAAATAAAATTTCATCCTCCTCTTGGCTTGAACATTCCTTGCTACTTTCATCCTATGAGCTGCTGTCCTTCTTGGAGTAAAAACTCTTTTTACTTTTCTTTGAATATTTTTTCTTATTAAATTTGTTATTCTTCTTCCATTTTTTCTTTCGGGATACTTCCTTTTCATCTTCGGCTGGAATTACTGTTGCTCAAGGGGCATTTTGATGCATAATGCCCTACTTATCCACATTTGAAACACTTGAAGGGGAACTTTCCTTTGTACTTACCATTACCCTTTTTCAGCTTTCTCATGAAGTACGCCTTTGCTTCATCTGGTTTAGTACTTGAGCTATCACTTGAGATTTTCTTTTTATTTTTACCCTTTTTGGATGCTTTGAATGATATCTCCTTTTTCGGTTCATTGCCTCCAATTCTCATTTCATAGGCGGTAAGGATCCCATGTAACTCATCTTTTTTAAGTTTGTCCAAATCTTTCCTCTCCTCAATTGCTGACACCTTAGAATCAAATCTCACAGGTAAGGATCTTAAAAATCTTTTCAACTACAAACTGTTCCTCCACATCTTCACCAAGGGCCTTTATTGAATTGACAAGTTCATCTACTCGATCAAGAAAAGAGGCTATATTTTCATCATCCTTCATTTTAAGACTTTCGAATACCTTTTGATGGGTTTGAAGTTTGGCTTTCTTTACGTTGCCGGCCCTTTCATAAATATTTTTCAACTTGTCTCATATCTCCTTTGCAGATTTACAATGCATAACTTTTGTCAACTCTGAGTCGGCTAGATTGCATAAAATAGCATGTTTTGCTTTGACATTATTTTCACTTCTCTTCTTTCTGGCTGAATCTGTTGGTGGTGTCGTTGGTAGTGTATAACCATTAGTACTGATTGCCAAACATCGAATCCAATAGCATTTAAATATGCTTCCATCTTTATACTCTAGAATGCATAGTTTATACCATCAAAAGTTGGTGTCTTGTTTTGAAAACTTTCGGCCATGTTGTGCTCTTAAGATCTACCTTCAAGCTATTAGGCTTTATAGAAGGAACCCGCTCTGATATGAATTGTAGAGCACAAGATTATACTAAGAGGGCGGGGGTGAATCAATATAATAACAACTTTGTCAATTTAAAATATTTTATCCAAACAATTGCTTTAATAACTTTAAATATCGAAATCAATAACTATGCACATGAACACAATGACACAAGATTTACGTGGAAACCCAATGCGGGAGAAAACCACAACAAAATAATTGCTTTTATATAAACTTGTTATTTTACAATATTTAGTAGGCTCCAACCTATTGGACGCTTCGACCTCGAATTTTACGAGCACCAACTCGCTGGAAGCTGCAACTCCCACTAAGTAAAGCACCTACTTCACTTCTAAATGTAAATCTGAATTTCTACCTTTGTATAGTTGCTTTCTCAACTTGATGATGGATTCTGTATAAATTCCTTTCACTTTGAAGTCAGCCAATAATCCTTCAATAGATATATATTCTTTCTTTTAATACTCCTCACACTGCAACTAATATTCTGATTAAATATATATGAGATAAAATATTTGACTATATATTTCTTCTATTAGTTCTCTTGCTTCTATTCAAGATTACTAACTTCGCTTTTATAAATAATATATTCCTTATTTATACCTTAGTCTAAGAGAGGGTGTAACCTTTCAAAAAGTCATTTCCGTATATTCTCAATACTTCTTAATTTTGAATTAATTATTTTAAAACCATGTCTTCCAAAAAAACTAATCTCTCTTCATGCTGCCAGCTCCCGTAATTTTAATCTCACCTTTTCATATTATTATCATTTGAGAAATGATTATCGGTCTCCTTTAATAGTTGATGGTTTTAACTTATGTAATTTATACATTTAGATCTTATTCAGAATGAATCGATCTTTTATCGGCAGTCACATTATTTTGCTGCGTATCCCAATTGTCCGTATCTTTCGTCTTCATTGTTTTTAATACTTTGTGTGACTAATACACCTCTATTGTCATTAGACTTTATTATTTCTATTATTCATCATACTCTTATGCTGCCGTCTTGTAAATATTATATCGTTCACGATTAATAATCCATGGTTGCCAGTAAACATTATAAGAAATTTTAATTCGATGCACATCATCTGACTTTTACATCTCACGCCCAAATCCTTATTGTGTCTTCCTTATACAAACTGACATCAGTATTTTTAGTTGGCTTTTGACGGGTAAATTTATCTGCTCAAATTTGATCCGCTGAATCTTCCTTAGCAAATTCGCAGATGGATTTTATTTCAGACATGTATATTTATTATTTACTGCACATCATCGTAGCCAATTCATTATTGTTTGGCAATATAGACGTTATTGGCTTTTGTGGTGAATAGATGACCTTGCAATAGGGCTTTCTAGACACATCTGCACCTTGTCATTCGATGTATGCTTAGTCATTGCTGATATAGCTTTAGCATTCCTCAGCACTGTTATTTATAGTTCTTAAATGTATCGTTTTTATTCATTTGTCATTGTTGTATTCATCATGGCTTCAAAAGTCTTCATTACAGTATAAACAGGATATACATGCTGTCATCACGATCTGCATAGTCTCCAAAATATTGCCTTTAATATAATTATTGTGTTAGAATCTCTACTGGTGCAAAATGAACTCATTGAGTATTATTACTGCCATTCATATGTGTTTCTTCTTCTGTTTCTGGTTACTTGGTCTTTGTCTTCTACGTGCTGAAGATGTCTGTTTATTTCAGTTCATGATCACACTATAATATTCTTTTATGACTAGTCCCTTGTCCTTTTTATCTCTATTGTTTTATATCTGCTGAAGTGTATGCATATAATCATGGTCAATGTATTATATAGCCATATGAATTTTTCATAATTTCCATCTCTTTGAATGCTGCATATCTTTACTAATTTGACATCAATGACAATTTTCATCAGTATGATCTGATATAACATTTTTTTGCCCCCAATATAATGGTTGTTTATCAGTTGTATGTATGAAATTCCGTATTTTCCGTTTGCTCCACCTTATTGCTATTATTTTCTTGACATTGCAGAGCCTTGCAGGATTATTTAATCTTTGTGTTGTGCTCTTGATTGCTGTGAACAACAGGTTGATTATTGAGAATTTGATGAAGGTATTTTTTCTGACTTGTTTGTTGAGCATAGATTTTAGTTGATGGTTTGTTGCATATATTACTAGAAATGCTTCTCTTTGTGTTTGTAGAGAATGGAAGGACATGTTTTTTTTTCATGTTTCATGTTTTACTAGAGCAAAAAAACATGGGTTTGAACTTTAAAGCATAACTTATACAAGTCTTATATTCGATATTCTAGTATGGTCTTCTGATTCAAACTGGGTTTTGGTTTAGTTCCAAAAGTCTTAGAGACTGGCCACTTTTAATGTGTGGGTAATCATTTCTAGCTTATGTTATTCTTTATCCTACACAAGGGGTGGTATAATGTAGTGAATGTATCATAGTCTGGTTACAAGAAATCAATAATATAATGTCACATATTGAATTTTTCAGGCTTACATTTCCACTCTTCCCATTTTGTGTGTATCTAGTTGAGAAGGCAAATGTGCATACTCGTATCTCTGAATGGGTAAGGAGAATAAAGTAGCTGTAATTTATCATGTTGCATTATTTTGGATCTATTATCGCCTTAAATATTGTGTTGGTTGTTTTTTACTTATGGACTAATTGGCGTTTAAATTTATGCATCTTTGATGTCCTAGAAGTTATTTGTACTTACAAATGTATAAGGTTTGTTTCCAATTGAAAATGTGTAGTACTTATTTCCAATTGAAAATGTGTAGTGCTAATTGTTGATGTTTGTAGCATCAGTCAGATAAATAATACTGACTATATGATTATTATGAGAAATGATTTATTATATATATACATATATATAAAGTTAGATTATAATTATTCTCATAATAACTAAATAGTTAAATTGATAAAATAAATTAATGAATAGACATGTCCCTTCATGTCCCATGAAGGGACATGTCTCTTCTTGTCCTTGTCATGTATAAATAGAAAGAGATCGATGCATTTGGACAACACATACAATGAAGAGTGCTATTACATTTACAATGATCCTAAAAACTGTAACATGGTATTAGAGCCAAGTTGCAAATGTAAGTGAGTAGTTTGTTGATGGTGAATGTGTGACTATCTTAGAAAATACAATCTCAGTACAAGGACCATATCTCACAAATGCACTGTTGGATTTTGCTAAATTTTGGATATGTTGGTGATAAACAAATTTAGAAGAATCTCGTTGGAGCGATTGGAGAGAAAATGTCAGGTTCAAAAGTCATGACCGACTGTGTATGAGTCTATGCAAAATCTGTAAAAGAGAGAGGTTCCTTCTTTAAAAGCCTAACCGCTTGAAGGGAGATCCGATCATATTGAAGGTTGTCATAGTGTATATAACCTTTGGATATTTAAGACAAGTCATGTGAAGAATTATGGTAATGTTCAAGAACAACGACATCATTTTGTGAAATTTCTTGATATTTGCTACATGGGCTCACCTTACAGAATGAAATACTTGAAATTTATAAAATATAAGTATTTCATGTTTTATTACTGCACATAATTTTTGAGTTTGTAATTCATTCTATACTATTGGCTAGTAAAATCTTGTATGCTTCTATCATTGGTATTTCCGCTCGAGATAGTTTAGTGAGCTATTTGTAATCTCTCTCTGACATACCTTCAGGACAAAAGCACAAGATAATTGCATTCAAGGGAGGAAGAACTTGATGCTTGCAAACGAATTGATGATTGAGACTAGATGCAAAGGGAGTCTGACATTTCAAAAGAGGTCAAGAAGTTGATAAAATTGAGCTTCAGAGGGAGCAAATGGTTTAGTCAACTTGAGACAATCTTGATCATATTGATTGAGAGGGAGTTCACTGTTGAAGATGAAACACTTCTGAGGTAAACTTGATATAATTGATTATTATACTAATGAATCATGAATGTTTTTAATGGGCCTCCCCCCTGTGTAAATCATGCGGAAGTGACGACTTCCAAATGATTATCACTTGTATTTGCAAAAGTTATTGGAAGGTGACGATCTTACAATGACTTGATCTTCTATTGTGATAGACATCTTGTGATGGCTGAAATAGATCATGATAGATGACATCTTCTATTGTGATAGACATCTTGTGATGGCTGAAATAGATCATAGTAGATGACATCTTCTATTCTGATAGACATCTTGTGTTGGCTGAAACAAATCATAATAAATGTGAACGTTCTTATGATAAGTGCACATTACCTATGAACATTTGTTGAGTACTTGGTGGATATCATGAGACTTGATATTCTACAGGCCATTACTCTGAGCACTTGGTGAATATCACGAGACTTGATATTTTGCAGGCTAATGTTCTCGATATCATGAGACAATATCTTAATGAAATCTTGAGTACTTGGTGGACATCATGAGAATTAATGTTGGTAGGTCATTACTCTAAGCACTTGGTGAATATCTTGAGAGTTGATATTCTGTAGGCCAATGCTCTCGATATCATGAGATGATATCTTTATGAACTTTTGAGTACTTAGGTGTAATTCCCCTTTTTGGGGTACATTATATTATGTTGTGTTGTTCGCCTTTTCACCTTGGTCTAGAGGGCTAACCGTGGCGTGGTAGTGCTCCAAGAGATAATTGGCCTAGGTGGTTTCAGTTCCAGGCCAATCAGAGCAGTTTCTGCAGGTTTCCAGAGTACTTACTATTTATAGTAAGTCAGCAGGGTTCAGAATTCTCGGCTTTTCAGTAGTGGATTTGAAGCGTCTCGTCGAGAGCTTTCCGGCGAGCTATCACATGTCGGCATCAGAGCTCGTTTGAGCCCCCGTTTTAATGCCAGAAGATTTCCTAACTTGTTTAATATTTTACTTTATAACTCAACGGTCATTTTATTTAAAAGTGACTTAAAGTGAAATTATAAAGAGACGAAATGGGCATATGAAGAGTCATAGTGGGGAAACTGAAGAGTCACAACTGCAGCCATAAGAGGAGGTTTTAGAGTCTCATTCAGGATGCTTCAGTTTATGGATTTTTATCTCTCCTTGAGAATTCGAGAAGCTTCAGCTATTGAATCAGAAATCTGATGACGGACACCTTCAGCATTTCTTGGTGGATTGGATAGAAACCCGATTCATCCCGGTGCAGATTCACGCAGAGTTCTCCATTGTTTTACCAGGTTCTTATCATCCAGTCTTACTGTTCTTTGCTGTATTTCGGATTGGATTGGATATTGTAATGTTTGGTTGTTGTATTTCTGATGTATAATACAAAACCATATTTCTGAGTTATCTCATAAGAATGTATTTTCTGGTTATATGAATATATCTATTGGTTTTTGTTATCGGTTCAACGGTTATTTGCATGTTCTATTGGTTTTCCAATCTGCATGTGATTTATTGGTGAAAATTAGTAAATGGTCGGTTAGGGTCATTTCAGTGGTATCAGAGCCTAGCATTCTGCCAGCCTGTGAGGTTTTCCCTTCAGAAATAAATTTGAAGAGATTTATTTACAGTAAACAAATTAGTTTTATACTTAGATTCATCTCCAGATTTAAGGAAAAATTGCATGAAAGCGAGCCTGTGGAGTTTACTCGAATACTAATCTTCAAAAAGGTTTAAAAGAGCCTTGTATTCGGCCAGACTGTGAGTTTCCTCAAGTAACAGAAACAAAGAATTGGCAGTGCCTGTTTGTAATAGTTGGTGTTGAGACTGTGGTATTGAATTAGCAGGATTCTTCTCCGACAGTAGATGCCTGGCCCTTGCATAAGGGAGGTCGAAACGGTTTTTACCCTTGCTGGTGTTGTCAGGATAATTGTATGTACGGGTTATTATATTAGTAAAGTATTATGTTACTCTCGGTCGTTAGTGACCGAGAGGTTAGACAGTTATGTCACGACGTTTCGGTCGTGGCCCTTCAAGTACTTTATATACTCTCTCGGAGGTTGGACATGAGATATTATGGTATGATCATTATTATGTAAATGTACTTGCCAGTCAGGAATGATTAATGAAAGTATTTATTATTCTCTAATATATTCTGTGTTTATTATATTTCCTATACTATGTCAGTGCAATACTAAGTTTACCCCAGCAGGTAAACATCTGGCACCGTTGCCTAGACGTACTTGGGAAGAGAGTTGAGGGAAGGATTTATGCTCAATGTCTTAAATAAAGATAGAAATAAAAAGGCACGAGATGACGAAGGGGAAACCGCACAGAAGGCTTTGATCTCCGCGCAACAACGTGAACGTCTGTGTAGGCTGAGGCAACTTGCCAAAGACTAGCTTGTCGGAGAGTTGCCCGAAGGGAACCCCGGAAGTGGTACGGAAGGTGCAGGGGCTGACTGGGAATCGTTCATCTCGCCGGAACATCGGAGAGTGCGGAGTAGAGAAGAACTACTCGAAGAAACACGACTTAGACAAGTTTTGCTTCAAGAAGAGTGAGACTAGTTTGAAGACTTGAACCGCACGTGGCGTGCGGAGGAAGGGAACTACGAAGGTGAGTGCATTGCCGAAGGCACACGGGAAGGTACGATCGAAGGCACACGGGAAGGTACGATCGAAGACACACGGGAAGGTACGACCGAAGACACACGGGACGCGCAGGCGAACCCGCCATTGGAGCCAACGAATCCACACAATACGGTTCCACCTGCTACACAGATACAAGTACCATTAGTAATCGGCCAAGGGAACGTGGGTGCCGGTTCTAGCACAGACGGTGCAGGAGCACAAAATCCACCGCGCACGCAACAACCACAATCAGCCCGACCAACCATGGCGGCACATAAGGAGAAGTTGCCAAAATTCCACGATGATGGAAAGGACAATCCAGTACGGCATTGCCGTACGTGTGAAACCATCTGGGCAGCCAACGGGGTGACTGACCAGAACGAATGGATGAGGCAGTTCCCCGCCACATTGAGAGGCGTGGCCATTGACTGGTACGCGGATCTGGATAGAACGAACATGACCACATGGGATGACTTGAAGGGGGGATTCGAGAAGGAATTCCGGCTACTACGAGATGATAATGAGATAGTCTCAGAGATTTATGGAACGAAGCAAGGGAAGAGGGAGACCGTACGAGCGTATGGCCGCTGGCTAAAGGAATTAGTTGGAAAGATGGAAAGCCAACCGGCTGACGACCTAAAGAAGGGGTGGTTTGTCGAGGGCTTGAATCCTAAGCTACGACGGAAGATGAAAATTGTGCCTCCGACATCCTACAATGATGCATACAACCGGGCCATGGACTTGGAAAGCGAAAATAAGACGGCCAAAAAGAAGAAGAATAGATCTTCGTCATCCGAAGACGATACG
This sequence comes from Chamaecyparis obtusa, assembly GCA_027943335.1. Taxonomy (NCBI): domain Eukaryota; kingdom Viridiplantae; phylum Streptophyta; class Pinopsida; order Cupressales; family Cupressaceae; genus Chamaecyparis; species Chamaecyparis obtusa. The sequence continues at coordinate 258,183 of BSBK01005174.1, forward strand.
TCCGAAGAGGAGAGTAGCAGTGACGAGAAGCTGAAGAAGAAAGTCACTGCCCTTCAGAAGGATATGGAACGGATGTTAAAAGAGTTTAAGACAATGAAGGGGACAACAAGCAAGGATGATGAACTGTGGTGCACGGATTGTAAGGAGAGCAGCCACACGAAGGGTGCCTGTCCCAAGAAGGCATTCTGTGACATCTGCCAAATTATGGGACATTCTACGAAGGAATGCCCATACAATTTGAAGGCGCGTAACCAGCAAGTGCTCTATACACAGGAGCAGCCTTCCACATCAGATTCAAACAATAACGCATCTTCCGGAGGCTGTCGGGGAAACCGAGGAGGCGGAAGAGGGAATAATAATAATTCCACCCGAAGCAGGGTCCAGTATGACGCGAAGGGACGCCCAATGATCCAATGTAGGGCAATGAACCAATGGGGTCATTACGCAAGCGAGTGTAACAATAATGATGCCCCTCAGCAGCTGTGTCGGTGGTGCGGCCCTGGGGACCATGAAGATGCTAATTGTCCGAAGTCTGGCGTAGGGGCCAATCTGATTGACATCGAAGGCAACACACGGATTAAAGAAGCTATACTTGCTCTTACCTGAGGGCAAGTGAAGGAAGCCCGCCACCCCCATCTCCGAACGGAGAAGCAGAGAATGGCGGAGGCAAGGGAGGAAATAGAAAGGGCGATGAAAGCCCAACGGGGAGAGACACACGAATCATTCGGACCCTACTGCCCAGACGCAGAGAGGAACATTGTACGGCAGATGCTTCAATTGGAGGTGCCTGTCAAGCTGGAGGACCTCCTATACACCATGCCTCAATTGGGGACAGTGTTGTTGGGTACAAAGGTTGATAAACCCAAACCGAGACACACGGATGCTTCTGTACCGGGAAACTCGGTGACAAATCCAATGCTGCTCGCTGTCAACAATGGCAGACATCCAGCCGTGGTGGAGATGGGCATCCTGGGCACCATCCTAATGGATACTATAGTAGATGGCGGATCTGGGGTAAATGTCCTTCCGAAGGACACATGGAAAAAGCTAGGGAAGCCCACTCTGTGGCCACCTACGTTTAATCTGCTAAGTGCCGACCAGCACGAGATTAAACCCCTCGGCACGTTGATGGCACAAGTCACCGTGGGTGCACAACCATTTGTGCTCGACTTTGTGGTCATTTGTTAAAACAGAAAGGGTATGACACCATACTCGGAAGAGGATGGCTGGTGGCAGCGAAGGCAAACCACAACTGGAAACGGAATACACTCTCGATGGAGAGCGGAGGCAAGAAGTTGACTATTGATCTCCGGACCTAGTTGGTGAGCGAAGAACTTGCCTCTTCCTCGGGATCTGAATCTGAAGGGGAGAATGACCCACGAGACGAAGGCAGAAAGGGGATGGATCCGGATGCCGAAGGCATACTAAAACTCGGAGGATGCTATTCGGAGGATGACACAGATTCACTAAATGGATTGTTCCATTGGCAGCAGGAGGACTATGAGATGTTCTCACCCTCCTGTAACGTATTAAGCGTCGATGAAGAGGAGCCAGATAAATATCCTCCAGAGTACGGGGAGTATAAGGAAGGAGAAGCTACAATGGACACCGTACCCGCACATTAGTTTAAAAACAAGGAGGCTATGAAGTACAAAAAACCGACGGTGAAACCTTTGAATCTGGTTACGGAGATGGATGAGAGAAATCCGAAAACCATCGCCACGGGAGACGACTGGAATCCTGTGTGGAAGACTTTAACCTTCAAACTCTTGATTCTCCTTCTTATGTACGGGCAAGAGGTTGTGGCCCCTATAGAATTTATGGTTCCAAGCCTTTGGATGGCCATTGAAAATGGACTCGGCCACAGGGAAAGCTTGAGGGAATGGCTGCACAATGAGATTAAGCGAGGAACATGTCGGGAAGTCGGCTATGACAGGGCTGTCAAGTTATGGACTCTCGACGAACGGATACATGACGCCATCAACGGGACCAAATTGAAACCTTCCCTAGAGAGGATGGACCAGAGAGGAGGGACAGAGCAACCGAGAGGATGGAAAATGACTCAAGTGGTCATGCAGGCGACTTGAGATCCATCCGTACGGGCGACCAGAGAAGCCTCTAGACAGGAAATTGAAAAACACCCGTACGGCTATGCATGACCGTACGGTGGAGGAAAAAAAAAAAAAATTGGAAAAAAAAAATGAATGAAAAAGAAAAAAGAAAAAAGAAAAAAATTGGCACCGCACGACACCATACACCGTACGGCATTATAAACCACCGTACGGAATCAAACAACACAAGTTAAAACACCGTACGGAGCCTATATGAAACCGAAACCATCGAAAGTTTTTTGTAGATGGCCGTACGGTTCCGTACGAACAGGAAGACAAAGAAGACGTGAATTCATTGAAAGTGCGCATAGCATTATTAACAGTACGAACAGGAAGACGACCGTACGGTACCATATGGTACGTAAAGACAATGATGCCACCGTACGGAGGAAATAAAGTACATTTTGCCAGCATCGGCCGTACGGCCATTGGCGCATACAAGGATTGGGATATCCATTGTACGGCACCGTATGGACTGGGAGGTAGGTTGTTATATGCCTCGTGCAGAAACATTGCAATACCGTACGGTCAAAAGACTACCATACACGGAGAAGAGCTTGGACGCCGTACGACCAAGGGGATCATAACGCCATACGGCATTGAAAGGTGTAACAAGAATACCATCCAAGGAATGTACGGCTGCATTTAGGCCTAAGATTTAAAAAGTAAATTCGGCAGACTTAGGGAAGTTGAAACATACAATTCCGTACGGGCATAGGAAGAAGAAGACAGTCATTGACGGCAAGGGTTGACAAACATTCAAAAAAAATAAAAAAATGAGAAATCAAAACAGTTCAAAATGAATAACGTATGGTACCGAAGGGTAGGACATAATGAGGTAGTAAGGAAAACATAAGCGCTTTACAGAAAAGAGTATGGGATCAGAAGAAAATCACAAAATGGTGTGTTCCATAGACTTTTGTGTGGGTTTGAGAGTGCTAAATTGGTCTTGGCGGCGGGGGTGCTGCCCCTCGACCCCGCCCTATATCGTGACGCGCCTGGGGCTCTGCCCTAGGACCCCACGGGGGCGTTGCCCCTTGACCCCTAGTCGGTTCAGTTATCAGCCCTTGGAGAGTGTGACCTGTTCATGAGATCAGAGCTGCTACAGGCATGGAGTGTCTGCATGCCGGAGGTGAAGAGAGCACTGGAGCAAGTCTTTCAAGAGGGGTACTACGCTTTGAGGCACTTGGAGTAGGTGTTGGCTGGACGTGAGATTGTCTTGGTGGATGCATAGAGAGCTCGGGAGGAGCTGACCACCCAGTTGGAGGCAGTAGAGCAACACTTGGCTCAGCGTACCCAGGAGTTGGAAGCAGAGAAGTTGGCACGGGTGGCTATCACGGTCAGATTGGCTAGGGAGACAGTATGGTGTTAGCGGAGGCTATAGCTGAACAGTATGTTTTGGAGACAAGTTTGGTGCAGGCACGAGAGGAATGGGATGTGATGGAAACGACCTACTGGACGCATCATTGATGGGGAGGGCGGCACTTCATCTTTTTAGGGATGCCCCTCTACCCCTTCTCAGTGATTTTCTTCTTCTATGTGGTGTATTTCATCTCCCTGTTGTTGTAAGTCGTCGGAGACAACTTGTTTTTTTGGGGGGGATGATGTTGTCAGGATAATTGTATGTACGGGTTATTATATTAGCAAAGTATTATGTTACTCTCGGTCGTTAGTGACCGAGAGGTTAGACAGTTATGTCACGATGTTTTGGTCGTGGCCCTTCGGGTACTTTATATACTCTCTCGGAGGTTGGACATGAGATATTATGGTATGATCATTATTATGTAAATGTACTTGCTAGTCCGGAATGATTAATGAAAGTATTTATTATTCTCTAATATATTCTGTGTTTATTATATTTCCTGTACTATGTCAGTGCAATACTAAGTTTACCCCAGCAGGTAAACAGCTGGCGCATCATTAATAGCAGATGATCCTATATGGGTGCTGAGGGAATAAGTAAGGGGGCGTGTGCAGGATATTACGGGACATCACAAAGATGTCTATGCAGACAATTGCGTAGTGCTCGATGCTCGCAGGCCCTTCGCGTAATGCTGGTGGCGTCGCTTCTGCAGCCACAAGGGAAACACATTCAACGTATGAAGAATATTAAGTTCCCTGGAATACTATTGCCGTAAGTTTAATTTATCAGCTTCAAAGTCTCTCATTTAATAAGGTAGGCTTAAGAGAAATATATGTACTACTCTCGAATTTGATAAACTAATGCGGCTTTCAAATATATGGCGTAGAGACTAATATGGGTTTATATTGCATTGGCGGTGACAAGTAAGCTTGGACTTAATATGTTTGGGGCCCGTCTCGGATTTTAAGTATTGTTTATCATATAGTTTTCGGGCTATGATGAGTGGCACGAAATAATATTAATTTTGGGATAAAAGATTTCTTCTACGGTGGAACCCAGCGGCGAAGCTTCACTAATGGTTTAAGTTGAGACTTTATATTATCGGGCATTATATTCTATGAACCAAACGTAAAAGGACTATAGTCTGCAGCAAATATTTCAAATACCATCGTGAATTTTATTTATAACTGGGGTGGAGGCTTTTTCAATCTAAATTCTGAGAAAATACATGGGACATTACACAAAACAGAATCTTACAGATTGATGCATAGGGGATAAGCATGCACGGTTCAGGACATACTAGAAAACAACAACAATGAAGCCGTTTCTATGAGAAACAGTAGTACCGTTGCTTGCAAGTTGTATTTCAGTAAACATCGAGTGCCTTCAGGGAGGTGCGGAAATTTATGAAGATTGTCGTGAGTGCCAGGTACGCATAAGTGCTCCTTACTCATGAGAATTCCAGAGTGCAACGCTAGTCAGATCCCACAACTGTCAATGCTAGCTCCAGTCTCAATTCGGTGTCGTGACTGTAGCAGAAGCATTAGCGGGCCTACAACAAGTGTGCCACACCAGTAGTCTCCAGTTTTGGGGCACTATCGACAAGCAGACTAGGAAAGTTGGTTAAACCAGGTCGGGATAATTGTTCTTTCCTCTCTCTCTTCATTTTAGTCAAGATAAATGGATTCTTTTGGTAAGTGGAAAGCCTAGCTATATATCATGTGCTATTTATGCAAACAGTTATGAATGCTACATTGCTGGTTTAACTTAAAAACATCTATGTTCCTATGTAACTTCAATGCAAACAAGATCAACTCACAACAACAATGACAAAACCAGAAATTGCTTGAATTTGTATATTGGTTAGAGCTCCCATCTAAATTCAATGACAACATCTTCTTAATAAACCTCAGAACAATATATTCATTGTTTGCATAGTGTACACTATAAATTTTCTATGGGTTCAGTACCTATTTCAGAATAATGTCAGTTGCTGTCTAAATGTTTGTATGTTGAAGCGGGAAGATAAGTACACAAAAATTCTGAGACAACAGTAAAATTTCAGTCAATACTGAGATAGGGTATCTCTATTCAGAATTTATAACAACATTCCATAGATGCAATGAGAACCAAAATAGGTTGAGATCATTACAACACTGTACAACAGGTTTGCAGAGCATTGAGGTGCAATTGGAATTCAGAATCCAACTTGCAGAGATTATGATTTGAACTCGTTTACCTGAGTTCAGGAATCTCAGAAAATCAGAACAGTAGGACATTTGAAGGCATTCTCTGTGTTTTCTATACATCAATACAATTTCCTTAAATAGGGCGCTTAGTTAAATTCCTGAATTTGCACAAAAGGTGTTGGATAATCAGAATTCTTATTAGGGAGACAGTAGGTCCATTGTTATAGAATTCGATTTAGCCCTTGTAAGAAACTTGGAGAAAAATTAAGTAATGGAGACCTTGGAAAGTCCAATTTTCTCTAAGGAGTTCAATGGCACGTTCTACGGTGTCTAGCTCAGAGATGTCTAGAAAGAAATGGAAATTGGGAATGAATTATGTTGCCTTGGATGGCAATTAGAGGAGCAAAAATTTACGAACAGCATGCTGGCCAAACTCAATGAAATAAATTCATATCTATCCAGAATAGATCCAGCAAATTGCAGACTTTTTAACTGGGCCATGCATCCCACAATGGTTGCCTTAGTGCAACGCAGATTTATGAGTCATCCACTTCGAGATGTTAGGCTTACAGTTGCCTCATGTCTCAGTGAGATCACTCGAATTACAACTCCTATCATTCCTTACACCGAGCACATTTGGAGACAAGTGTTACAGCTGATTGTTGACAGTTTAGATGGCGTGAGGTATGACGGAGATTCCACTTTTGATAAACAAGTAAAAATCTTGGAGTTAGTGACAAGCACTAGAGTCTTCAGTCACATGTTGAATCCAGGTTATGATAAAATGATTCAACAATTATTCCAGTGTCCCCTAAATAATTATAGGGAGCATCATCCAGATGGGGTGAAGAAATGCATGATGACTATCTTATCCTCGGTTTTAGATGACTATGACGTATGCAAGCAATTTCAATCTGAATTGTTCGCAATATGGAGAGGAGGAATAAGGTATGCATCCACAGTATATGAACTCTCAGCTGAATTAATCAAGATGCAGGCTGAAAGGTTCATGAGTTCATTGTCTGAAAATGAACGAGTCTCATTAGGCTTACAGGTTGCAGGATCTTTGGTGATAGGCCAGGACTCAATGATTGCAGGGCAGATTTGTTTGTTATGCTAGGGGAGGTGGTCACAGAGGCATGTTTGCATGATTGATCAAAGGAAAGATAAATTGCAGCCTAGTGATAGAGACATTACAGTTATGACTACCCCAGTTTCAGGACATAGTGGCGAGTATTCATAACTCTACTTCGGAGACTTGATGGTGGAGTTTGATAACTCCATAGTTATAGGTTGTGGTAACCAGTTGGAGACCTTCAGCGATTCTAGTAATGAGGAATAATGTGACTTCTTTAGCAACACTTCACTTTTGCATCACACGGATATGGGTGACCCCTTTGGCAGTGCATCTCGGGGTAACACTGATGAGAAGTGTGTCTTAAAAAGTCAGCTGAAAGTTAGTGATCACACCATTATTGTAGCGCTAGTTCACCATGATAGCACTTACCAGATCATTGATGATCTATACAGGACAACTTAGAGAGATCAAGAGCAAGACGATAGGAGGATTGGAAATCAGAGTACTTGAGATTACTTATAGACCGTGACAACTTGTTACAAGTTGTCGGGAATTATGCTGAGCAGTTGAGGAATAAGGAGGTTGAGATCAATAAGCTCAATAAGGAGCTTAGTGCTACTCAGGGCACTTTGGAGCATACTCGTATCGCTCTACAGGAGGCGAGAAATCAGATTGTGGTCTCTAGCCAGTACAGGGAGCAGAATGACATGGATAGGTCTGAATTCTATCAGGAGGTGATTCAGGAGCTTGATAGCATATAGCAGACCTATGACTTGGACAATTGTCCGAGAAGATCTTTGGGTCATAGAGAGTTTCTTGATGAGTTAGAACCATTTCCAGACGATGGATAACTCCTTGTTTGAGATGGGTGCGGAGTTGACTTCTGATAATCCCCTCTTTGAGATAGATGAGGGAGATACTTCCTATCCCATGGTTGAGGACGACATTGATTGCAGGGTCTGGGACCCAGGTGCAGTTATCAGAGGTGAGCCTTGGTCACCAGGTTGAAGTAGCGGGATGAGCTTAGTTGATGAGCAGTGTGGTTTGTGTACCCGCAATCCAAGAGAGGTAGTTATGTCTTGCGGCATGATGAGTGATGTATCTCTTCTTACACTACCACTCGGTGATGATGTTGATCAGGTAGGACTTATTCAGTACGGGGTTATCGAGTTTGGTATGCTGGTTATACTGGTTGGTGTGAATTTTTCACACAATGGTATACATTGTATGACTCTGGTTATTGAGAGACAATCATGGAGTCCTTTCGTTGATTTGGGCTTCCCAGTAGAGCTGTTCAATGCATCGCAGGTGGAAGCCTTATCCGACGGTTTTGACTATTTGCCTCTTCGACACAGTTACTCATTCAGGTTACAGATCAGAGGGGGAGCTTTATGGCAGATGGATACTTCCGATATGTCACTCAGTATGGACAGTGAGCATTGAGATATTTCAGTCAGCTGGGGAGATGTATGACTCTTTTGCTTGTGGGATCCAGGAGGGGCATACTCGTGGTTGGTTCTCATTTTTGGAGCCGATCGACAAGAGATTTGGTTTTCTCTGGTATATGACGGTAGATGCACAGGAGATTCCAATTGGAGTGAGTTTCTCAGTTGGGTTGAGACCTTACTTACAAATGAGAGCAGCACAGGGCAGATTGGCACGATTGATCCTGCAGTGATTTGGGAGTTGGACATTAGTTTGGCTGCTGTTTTGTTATGGAGTGAGTGGCTTCACAGATCAGAGCCTAATGACTGTGTCAATTACGCACGACAGGTCAATGGAGTCGCTTCCCTAAGGTTGGTTTGGGATCTAGGAATTTGATCTCAGCATGAAGATACCGATTACTTGAGGGCAAGCAATCTTTGGGCAGGGATGATTGTAATGTCCCCTTTTTGAGGTACATTATATTGTGTCGTGTTGTTCGCCTTGGTCTGGAGGGCTATATGTGGCGTGGAAGTGCTCCAGGAGATAATTGGCCTTGGTGGTTTAAGCTCTAGGTCAATCGAAGCAGTTTCCGCAGGTTTCTAGGGTACTTACTATTTATAGTAAGTCAGCGGGGTTCATAATTCCTAGCTTTTTAGTAGTGGACTTGGAGCGTCTCGTCGAGAGCTTTCCGGCGAGCTATCACACATTGGCATCAGAGCACGTTTGAGACCCTGTTTTAATGCTGGAAGATTTCCTCACTTGTTTATTATTTTACTTTATAACTCAACAATCATTTTATTTAAAAGTGACTTAAAGTGAAATTATAAAGAGATGAAATGGGCATATGAAGAGTCATAGTGGGGAAACTAAAGAGTCACAACTGCAACCATAAGAGGAGGTTTTGGAGTCTCATTCAGGATGCTTCAGTTTATGGATTTTTATCTGTCCTTGAGAATTCGAGAAGCTTCAGCTATTGAATCAGAAATCTGAGGATGGAAACCTTTCAGCATTTCTTGGTGGATTGGACGGAAACCCGATTCATCCCAGTGCGGATTCACTCAGAGTTCGCCATTGTTTTACAAGGTTCTTATCATCCAGTCTTACTGTTCTTTGCTGTATCTCAGATTGGATTGGATATTGTAATGTTTGGTTGTTGTATTGCTGATGTATAATACAAAACCATATTTCTGAGTTATTTCATAAGAATGTATTTGCTGGTTATATGAATATATCTGTTGGTTTTTGTTATCGGTTCAATGGTTATTTTCATGTTCTATTGGTTTTCCAATTTGCATGTGATTTATTGGTGAAAATTAGTAAATGGCCGGTTGGGGTCATTTCATTAGGTGAATGTCATGTGTTGACATTTTGATAGGCCAATACTCAAGATATCAAATGGATAGAATCGCCGATGGAGGCAATCCACCTAAGGACTTGTGGATAAAATTGCCGATGGAGGCAATCCACCTGAGGACTTCTGGATAGAATTGTCGATGGAGGCAATCCACACATTGAGACTATGTTTCTATTGACTACATCATGAGGATGACACCCTTATTTCTTACATCATATAATTGATGTTGTCAAGTGTCTTAAGTGTTGACATTGGATTGATTTATCCTCCCTAGCTAAGAGGGAGTGTTGATGTTTTGTAGCATCGATCAGATAAATAATACTGACTATATGATTACTATGAGAAATAATTTATTATATATATATACATATATATCAATATATATAATAATTGTTATTACTATATACATTGATATATATATATCAAGTTAGATTATAATTTGTTAGCAATTTAAGTTGTCATTAGTGTAAATTCACAAACACCATGCACTGGTAAGGGCTCACCGGTCACTCACGCTACTTAGAAGACACCGGTAGACTAGAAACAGAGTGTATGCACCGGTAGATGTAAGCACCGGTAGACCGATCTAAGTACTCAGTAACGGTCCCATAGTGCATACTGAGATGAACCGGGTATAGGATATACCGGTTTAACTGCATAAAGATCCGATCCGGATTTTGCGGATCAGTTTGAGTTAAAACCGGATTATACGGGACATCCACCGCTCTGAAGTGGAGTTAGCTTTTTAACAGGAGTTAGCTTTATTTCTATGGACGTTTTAAAGGTAAACTCCAGATCACAATGCATAACTTTTTGCTAGTTGCATGATTTATCGTTAAGTTTACAGCCTGGCGGTTCTATGAGTTAAGGGTTTCATTAAGGTGAACTCTTATATATATACAGGTCATAGGACGCAAGAAATAAGGTTGTTGAGAATTGTTGAGTAAAATAGAGCAGTGAAGAGACATCTGCGTAGCAATCATAGTCACTAGAGGTGAAAGGCAAAGAGGCAGGAATGATTCAATAGCCAAGAAAACCGGAAAGAGATCAACAGGTATGATCTAATCAGACATTCAGTGTCATAGAAGATCATTGCTTTTGTAAGGTGTGAAAGCAAGTTAAAATCCCTCTATCAGGGTGGACCTAATCAGTTCTTTGTAAAATCCCCTAACAGGGTAACATCATTGTTGATGTTAAAAGTCCTTTAACCAGGCAACTCCTAATAGAGTTAAGATCTTAACCGATCTTCTACCAAATCCCTTAACCAGGTAGCACTCTAACAAGTGTTTTGTAAGCTCCTAACAAGGTGCCTTCATTCTGCAGTAGTGAAGTTGTGAGCTCTGTCTCACCGTGGTTTTTTCCTTCTAACCGAGGGTTTCCACATATACATCTTGTGTTGATCTGTGTGTTTCTATATATGCTTGTAAATGTTTGTTTATATTCTGCTTAACAAGTAAGGATAACTGAACAAGTTTTGAATTATAGTAGAAACAAGTATTTACTGATCTACTCCCCCCCTCTCAGTAACCAGTTAGTAGTAACATAATTATTCTCATGGGACATGTCTCTTCTTGTCCTTGTCATGTATAAATAGAAAGAGATCGATGCATTTGGAAAACACATAAAATGAGGAGTGCTATTACATTTGGAATATCCTAAAACCGTTAACACTAATACTTAGTGTATGCTGATAATCACTAATTTTGGATCAGTTATAACATTGATTAAAATTCTTTAAGATTCTTAATTTGAATGAATTTAAGGCAGGGGGGAGGGTGTCTCTGCAGGTGATCTTCACATAACATTATTAAAAGGCACCATAGAGATATAATACCAACACCATGGTATTCAAATTAACAAGGTTATTAAGCCAACCACCTGATCCCAAGTACATTTTTTGCTAGTTTTGCATGCTGTGTTTGTGGATTAACGTGGATTGAGTTCTAATAGTTCCCTAAAGGGTCTTGAAATTAACCCAAGAATTAAGATAAAGTAATTTTGCTATCATATTAATTATATTACACAGAGAAGTACTAGTTTCCAAAGGTATATATCTATATATATTTTACATGGTCATATACAAATAACTATATTTTGATACCAATAAATGTGCACACAATATGCTTGCATTGAGACAAGAATTGTAGATTATAACTTCTTAAATTGAATTTCATATATTAATCTTCCTTAAAATATCACACTAAAAGATCTTGTATGAGCACACAACCAAAAATTTGATATCTAGGAGAATGTTTCTGCATGAACCTAGACAATAAGAATGTAAGCCAAATATTGAAATATGTTGATTTTTTAGAGATCAATATCAAGTGTAAGCCCATTGCTTACAAAGTGTGTGTTTTCCAAATGCATTGATCTCTTGTATATATATATGGAAAAGACAAGAAGAGACATGTCCCTTCATGGGACATGTCTATTAATCTAGTTTATTAATTTAACTATATAGTTATTATAGGAATACATATAGATTAAATTTATATACACGCATACATATATATATATATATATTAATATAGAAAATAATATCAATTATTACATATATTAATATATGTATATATATGTATAAATTATTTCTCATAATATTCATATAGTCAGTTTTATTTATTTGACCGATGCTACATACATCAACATTCCCTCTTAGCTAGGGAGGATAAATCAATCCAATGTCAACACTTATGACACCTGATAGCATCAACCTTAAGATGTAAGCAATAGAAGCATCATCCTCATGATGTAATCAATATATATTACACAATTCTATCCACAGCTCTTAGGTCGATTGCCTCCATCGGGGATTCTATCCACAAGCTCTCGAGCTTTAATGTGGATTGCCTCCATCGGCGATTCTATCCACAAGTTCTATCTATTAAGATCTGTTTTAGCTATGACAAGATGTCTTATCACAATAGAAGGTCAACTTATTGTAAGATCGTCACCTTCTAAATACAAGTGATAATCATTTCATTATAGTCATTATATACTATACTATTGTGCATAGTATCGGATCGTTACACGATCCTTAATATAGATGATATATGATTATTACCTGATTTGTAGAATGCAGCCGCCAATGTTCATTTCTCGATACATGGCAAGAGAAGATGAAAGGAATCTGTTTACACAGACTAGTATTTTGATCATATACAAGGATGATGGTAAGACATTTAGAATGATTATTCTTATAAGAACAAGTAATGCGTATGTGTGTATGTATGTCAGTTCACATACATACATACTCATATTTAAATAATCAAAGCAATCATCCTTATATTTGACCAAAGCTACTATGCATCAACACTCCCTCTTAGCTAGGGAAGATAAAATCATATATATCACATTTCTTGTGCTAAGAAGTCTCACATATTTCATGAAGACAAGCATCACATAACACATGATGATAAGTATCACATAACTTGTGAGGTGTCACATAACTTGTGGCACTAAGTATATCACATAACTTTTGAGGTGTTACATAACTTGAGGCACTAAGTATATCACATAACTCGTGATAAGAAGTCTCACATATCTCGTGAAGACAAACATCACATAACACGTGATGATAAGTATCACATAACTCCTGACACTTAAGGATGATATGCTTGAGAATATCACATTCCCCTTATACATCCTAGCTATGGTATGTGCATTGACATTACATCACATAATGTCTACCATAACAGATCATGGCACACCCATGAATGATATCAAGTCGGCATGATATCGACATTACAAGATCATCATCTTATAATGTTTCAATACAAGTGTTCATTTCCAAAAGATCGTCACCTTTTAGAGATGAACACAGGTAGAGCCCATAAAGTCATACATCAACGCATATGACATAAGAAGTTTACACATTAAACATCTTATAAATTTACATATATATTAGTAAAGATTACAATGCAAATTACAACTCAATCATACCAAGACCTTTCCTGAAGTATTCAATTTTCACTTTGGCAAGTGGCTTGGTGAGTATATCTGATGTTTGATCTCTTGTACTAATATATTCCAACTGAATCACATTCGTATACATCATGTCTCTCACATAATGATAAGAAATCTCTATAAGATACAAAATAATGGATCACTGATGCTAAAACTCCATCCTATGAATCACAGTCCTCTAACTGCTGATCACTAAAGAACCCATCTTGACATGGTCTACTCCCTCTGAAAGATTAATTTGGTAGATCCTCTAGTATCTCCCTCTGTTATGGAAGCATACATGGTCTTAATCATGAAAATGTCTTTCTCCAAGAGACTCTCATCATCTGGTACATGATCATTTACACACTATTAAAAATTTTGATCACAATATTATTCCTAGTAGTTTCCCATACACAAATGCACTTGTCTGATTCCATAGTAACATGAGTGAATGTAATAAATTGTGGATTGATCCCTAGGCTTGGGAACACCAAACATTCGTGATAAAGTGGCTTCCATCTGAAGCTCCTAGTACATGCATTAACCTTTTGACCTTTTGGTCCAAGGTTGCCTTTGATGAAATGTTAGACTTCCTCTGAATCTTAATTCTTCCTCTTCGAAGAGACATCTTCAGTCATCAACTCAGTCCCATGACTGCAAGCATCAAGTTCTTTCTCCCTTGAATTCAATCTCTTATGTTTCTTGATCTGTCCTAAAAGCATTTTAGAGAGATTACAAATAGTTCATAAAACTAAACTATCTCAAAGAGAAATACCAATGATAGAAGCATACAAGATATGCTATCCTAATAGTATGAATTAATGACTCAAAATTTGTGAACATTATTCAAGGGTATAAAATACTTATCTCTTATTATCATAGGATAATGCCCAACAGGTAATACTCAAACTCCTTTAGCAACAGAGTCTTCAATTTAAATTGGGCCAACCTTTCGAAAGAGCAGAGAATCTTCCTTGACAATTCTGGATTTGACCAAGAAGTTCTCGAGCATCATCTCCCCCCAATGTGAGTTCCCTCTCTCTCTTACTCTATTCCATAGGAACAAGAGTGACAACCAAGACTATGATTTGACCAAATCAATGTCTGCATCTTTCCAATAATAGCCAATATTCCTAATGGCACTTGTCATTATCAAGGTGGTTGCCTGTCTCTCACATACTTTTGTTTTGCTGATAGATATTTATCCAAATTTTCACCATCCCCTGACATCCGCTGCTGCTGGGTGTGAATTAAGGAACTTGCAAGATAGCCGTGATCAGCTCCAGCTACCAATGTGGAATCCATAACACCTCAATGCGATCTTTTCCACTGATAGAAACATCTCTAGAACCGTCCAACTCTCAGCTAATTTTTCAAACAAACTCCCATCTTCCCATTGATCATTCCCAACCTTCAGAAATTGGTATTCGACCACGTCCAACAGAGAAGCGATAAGATTTCATGTAACAGCTTAATGTTTGCACTCCAATGTTTCATCTATTATAAACGCCTCATATTTCCGGTTGACTATTGAGCCCATGATGAAATATCAACCATTTCCATATTGGTTATAAATTGGCACGAAGAAAATATATTTTATTTAATTCCCAACATAATCTTCTCCCATCCACAGAAAACATCAATGATGCAGCTATAGTGGATAATAAACATGGCTGAATAATCTTCCTGCTGCTGTGGGTATTATATCTATTCTGTGACCATTCCGCGTTGCCATATATATACTTCCTGAATGTTCTCCTCACATTGCATATAACAATCAGTCGTCCCAAAGACAAATGCCAGTGCTAGTAGGTATTGAAGAATTGTGCTCGAGTGATTAGTAATGCCTGAAGAATGGTCAATAACAACTCCACAAAGAAGAATGCCGAGAAAAACATGCCATAATACTAATCGGATAGGGAGGGCATAAACGCTAGCTTTGTTGACCTTGTGGATCTCAGTTGAACTAGTTGCGAGTACTCACGACCCGTCCATGACTTTTGGCACCACCTATCCAATGCCCACAACTTCATGCTTTGGGGATCTGTTGATGTAAGTTTTAGTCCACTACAACATGCATAATCAAACACTCAATGTTTCAGAGTGAAACATCAAATATTCAACTCTCTCTTGATGTAAGGTCACTTCTTATGCTAAGCTTGCAAAGTAAGATCACAAGGTGACTTCAAGGTTCTTCTACAATGGATACTTGCTCAGTTGAAATGATGTGAATGCTGGTTATCACTTAAGGGGACTTACGCTAGTTCATTCAAGATTTGTCAACTACTCGCACTTCTAATGATTTGGCCTTACAATGTGCAATGAAAATAGGTTTTTGATTTTCCAACTTTTTCACTTCAACTCAAACTTAAGCCTAACTTCTACTGCTACTTCTACTTCTTACTATGAATGCAAGGAGTTGTGGATGGACTTGGACTCTACTAGATGCAATCTCGCCAGCGACTCCACCCATCTAGTGCAAGCTTCTAAGGAACACTCGAATGGTTTTCAAATCAATATCTCCTTTTCAATCCCATCAAATGAATGCAAACTGAAGATTCAATACCAATTGAAGTTAAGTGCTTTCAATCATTGGCTTACCACACAAGGCACTCCTACCATCAGCAAGAGGCTAGTGGCCCGGATTTGTTGAGTCAATCAAGTAAACATCCACAATTACTTTCATCCTACTAACTACTTCTAAACAACATGAAATGAAATCCTAATCTAAGTGAGGAAATATGGATCACCATGCAATAATGCAAACTTGATCACAACAATTCACTGTGCAAGACACAACAATGAAAATTAGAGCAAATTTGGCATTATATTAGCAACAATTCTCCAAAAAGTCCTGATATACAAATGAGAGAGGTGGGGTTTATATAGGAGCCCCAAGTACAATGAGTAGCCAAGATTAAGAGGCAAAAATTTGAAATCAAGGGCCTAGATTAATGTTGTAAAATCAGATCGTCCTATAGAGAATATATATGAGGCTGTACTGAAATAGATTACCATTGTGATTGATCTTTTCACCAGCCATCAATATGCATTTACATCCTTTGAATAGTCATGTCTTGAAGAGCCATGACCATATGTGGCTTATAGTACGTAGGGTCATGACCCTTCATAACTGATTTGGTAATATTAACTATATTGTAACATATACAAATATCAAATGCTCTTAATATATATATATATATATATATATATAAATAATCGACTATTAGATTAATATAATTATATCAATCAATTCGATGTTATATTTCAACATTCCCTCTTAGCGAGAGGAGATTGATATTCACAAGAAGTGAGTGTTATTGAAATCCCCGACTTAGTTTGGAACTAGATTTCTTTTAAATAACACATAACCACTTTGAATCAGGATTTCCGGCATAATCCGGAACATAACTCAACCTGATAAGAAATTTATCAAAATCCCCGACCAATTCGGAACTCGATTTAATGATAAATATAGGTGTCAAGATATCCAGCGCAATCCGGATCAAAACTTGAACCATTTGTTATCATGATCCCCGACTAAATTCGGAATTGGATTAGATGATAACTTACACAACTTCATATCAAGATATCCGACACAGCTTGGGACATCATCATGATGTACTCATCCTGATAGAAGAGTTATCGCAATCTTCGACCAATTCGGAACTAGATTTAGTGATAACAATCAAGATATTCGGCGCAATCCGAATCAAAACTTGATTCACATGTTATAATCCTCGACCAATTCAGAACTGGATTTAACAACTCAAAAATTTAGTGTCAGGAATAGTGACTACAATACATAGTCATACCTAACACTAGGTTAAGCTATTGTCTAAGTCGTCACAATAGTAACCCAACACATATGAAAGATTGTCACCTTTCATAATATAACACAAAAAACAAAAAAGAATGGGTCCATAAAGTCACACATATGACATCCACCTTGACTCTTCTTAGAGGGTGGATCGACCATGGCTCATCCCAGAGAGTGGAAACCAAGACTTCCACCTTAGACTTGTCTATCAAAGACAAGAATCATTTAATATACAAAATGATGGATCACAGAAGTTGAAACCTTCTTTTCAGCTAAGGCTTTACTCCTCAACATACCAAGGTTATCTGAAAGTACACAATCTCCTTTCTAGCAAGGGGTTTGGTGAAAATATCAGCCGTTTGTTCTCCGTTGAATTCTGAGCTTACAAAGTATACACCATAGTCTTGGTGAATTCTGAGCTTACAAAGTATACACTATCTTGACATGGTACACTCCCTCTGAATTTGTATGACCAAGATCATGGGGTGCCAACTTAATTTTATCTTCTAGCTTCTCCCTCTGACATATAGCTTTCTCTCATGATAATAATCATAATTCTCTGCTAAAATTTCTTGATTACTAGAGAATCAACAAAACATGGTCTACTCCCTTTGAATCAAGATCCTCGAATGTCTACTGATGGAGATCCTTTAACTTCTCCCTCTGTCATGAAGGCATACCCTGTTTATATACTCAACTTAGTGTTATTGCAGGATGTCACTTCATACCTTCCTTCCTGAGAGAACTAATACGAATAATCTGAATAGTCATAAGGTTACATCGGCTAGCATAAGATGCATTTTGATCTTTTCCAAGGCCACAACATTAACACTCCTTCTTGGACTTGAGGGAAGATAATAAAGACCTCTAGTATGATGTTTATCTCAATGAGCTGTAGTCTCATGATGTATGGAATGCCTTAATTAGGGATTCTATCCACGTGCATCTCATAGGTGATTCTATCCACGAGTTCCCACTACTATAATCTCAGAATTGTTTTACCTTCAATAGTGGAATCCCTCTCAATCAATATGATCAAGTTTGTCCAAGTTGAGTGAATCATCTGTTTCCTTAGAGGCTAAATTTCGCCAACTTCTCGACCATTCTGAAGATGTCAAACTCCCTCTGAATCTGGATTTCATTTGCTTTCATCCTTAAACTTTAAATATTTTCAAGTATTTCCTTTCGTAAGGTGAGCCCATTAATATGATACTCGTACCCATCGTCCTTCTTCATAACATATCGGTTTCATTCTGATCTGTATGTTAATTTTCTTCTTTACTAATCACATCTCAGAACTAAGGGACAATCATCTTGAAGTTTGTTTGTTTGTTTTTTTGTTTTTTTTAAACATATCCAATGTAGAAGTATGTCAGTATCGCTTACAACGATATGGTGATGTCTTAGACGTAGAATTGTAACCTTGCAACATGTATGTGTGTTGTCTCTGATCTGAATATGTATCACTGCAACTATGGTGGCTTCTCTGATGGTGCCAAAGTCAAAGATTTGGAACAGCGTGTCAATGGCCATTGAAGCATATCAAATCATTATGAAAAACTGCTACGAAAATAGTAACTGACAAGGTTGCAGGTTCGAAACTACAGGAGATGTTGATATTTTAGGAATTTAAAATCCAGTGCTCAAGGGTTGTCAGTTAGAATCCTTAACACAATAGCTACATAATCATATCTAATTCGTGCCTCTTCACAATACATCGACATTTGCACATTTGTTATAATCGCACTCCACAAATTCTATTCGCTGTCAACTCGAGGCATAACAACATTGATTATACTTGTGTTGCTACTAATCATCGATATAATTAAGAGATTCCCTACTGCTTTACTGATTTCTTCAGCTTATCATTAAACCATCGATTAGTTAATTCATCCAATTTGTATCGATAATCTTTCTTTCCATCGATACTTATCAAGGTGCTTAGTTGATATTGTTATATTCCTTATATGCCTTAATCATTCTTTTGTGTTCGACATATTAATTATTCAAATCGCAATTCCTCTCAGTGATAGATAGAAATGTTCTCCATACTAATATATGCATCTTCATCTAATACGTAGCTCCAAACACTGTTATTAATGGCGGAATTCATAGAATATTCATTGGCTATGCACTACATCGATACATACAGCTTTAGTTACTTCCATCACATGTCTTCATGTTCCCTTCATTGTTGATTGGATAGTCCCCTTTAACTATTGACTGGATTATATTTATGCTAACCAGACCATTTTTTTAATTTTTTTTTCTTTTCTATTCTCCGCTGACTGCTTTATTTGGCTGAATAGATATGGTCCTTTCTGACTATAATTAGTGGATCTTAATTTATGAATCATTAGAATACGTTGAATAGTCTGATCTGAATAAGCCAAGAGACTAATTATGTGTTTACTGATGTGAGTAGGGCCTGATATTTAAAGACTTTCAAGGATTATATCTAATTAGACCTTGAAATGTTTTATGTTCCTTCCCCCCCTCTTAAGAGAGAAGAGCCCCCTTCTTATACTCATTGATGAATGTGATAAGATACGATGTCAAAAGACACGTCCCTTAAACACCTTTCTTTTCTCAGTGCTAATACCTTGTTATTGCTTCTACTAATAATCGCAACTGTTATAGATTATATTAAATAGCAATTGTTTGTCTTAATTAACATTGATAACTAATTATGTTTTTGCCACGTCGACTGTTATTACGTCTAGTCATCGCATGGATATTCACCAATTGTTGATCCTTCTCAATTACTTCTGCGACCAATGATATAGATTAGTATAATTAATTGAATGATGTGTTAAGTCGGACTTGTATTGGAGACATTTCCGTAATTGATTAGTTTTCTGTCGTCATTCATAAAATTGCCATTATTGACCATTGTTGATAATCTTCTCAAAACAATGGTGGCTAGATATTATTTGTCCATAGTAATCATTTATTACTCTTGACAATGGTTCGATGAGAAGACCCTGACAGCTTCAGGAAGTCTCATTTTCTTCAAATCACCGTTTTCCAATTGCTCAATGATCTCAAACTTAATTTGCTACCAATCCTCTGTACATAATGTTCGATTATTCTTTAATATGTATTCCGCTGTCAATTCCTTCATTGCCGCCTATGGCTACTGCTTCCATGGACGTTCATTCCTTTTTTTTTTCCATGACCAGTAATGAAAGTGTATTTTATATCTTTTTCCTATTTCACGATCATCCTCTATTTGATATAGTATCTTGATTATAATTGCCGACTTCTATCTTGTCTGATAACTGCAGACGTTGATCATATTTATTTTCAATGAGTTGCTGACAGAGATAACTCTAATATTCCCCTCGTTCAATAGATTAATTACTGTGAATTTCAATGGTCTGTGATAATCTTATCTAGTTCTGTATAAACAATGTCTTCACGGTACCGTGTTGATATTCCAATCGATTACAAGTCAGAGATATGACTTCTGATTTAGACTTTGCTTGATAATGAACATATGCAATTGTCTATTCAAACACTAAACAGAAAATGCAAAGCAATTGGAGATGTCGAATCACATCTGTATGTATTGGCATTTAGTAATTTTCCAATCCCATGACTAAGTGGGTTTGATATATGCTTCTTATATCAGATTTAGACCCTCATCCATCTGTCCGATAAATAGTCTTTCATTCCCGTATATTGAAATTCTATGCTCTTCAGAATGCAGACATATTCAATTGTATTTCCATATGAATTTACTTGACTGTCTATCTAAGGCTGATTCCCTTCCGAACTGCTCATTGGATGAGAGGTTCCTGATCGATGTCGACCTCATATCTCTCTTGATACCCATTGCTTATCGGATGGCCTACCTTCAAGCTGTTAGGCTTTATAGAAGGAACTTGGCTCTGATACCATGTTGTAAAATCAGATCGTCCTATAGAGAATATATATGAGGCTGTACTGAAATAGATTACCATTGTGATTGATCTTTTCACCAGCCATCAATATGCATTTATATCCTTTGAATAGTCATGTCTTGAAGAGCCATGACCATACATGGCTTATGCTATGTAGGGTCATGACCCTTCATAACCGATTTGGTAATATTAACTATATTGTAACATATACAAATATCAAATGCTCTTAATATATATATATATATATATATATATATGTATATATATATATATAAATAATCGACTATTAGATTAATATAATTATATCAATCAATTCGATGCTATACTTCAACAATTAATCCATTACAAACCCTAATTAGGGCAACCCAAAGTAGCCAATGAGAAAGAGGCACCACCAAAAGAGAATGAGAAAATTCAAAGGCTTGAGGACCAATAGGAAGCAAGGAAACCGCCAAGTCATTATACAACTCATCATCATGAACATGCATGCCTCTTTTCTCTTTCTCCCTTTTAGCAAAACTAATGAACTTAAGTAAAATTTCACTAAGTTCCTTCATGTCAATACTAGGGAAGCTTCTTGCAATCTTTATCTTAATTTCATTTCCCTATCCTTAGGATTTCTTCATTGTTCTTGGACATCTTTCTCTTGGATGGCTGGACTTTGTAATGTGCACCCTTGGTATTTCCTCCATTGTTTGGAATTCTTCTTTCTCTTCTTCGGACTTGATCCCTGTGGCAATCCTTTGAACATATGAACATCTTTTTGGCATATTAAATCTTCCTCAATTCATTTCCTTGGATGACTCGATCATCATTAGGATCATTCCCTTGATGGGAATCCTGTCTTTGAACTCCTTCTTGCTCGAGACCTCAAACTTGTCCTTATGTCCTTGTCCATGTTCCAATACTATTTTTGGTGTTAGAATCATCCTCAAAAATTCCTTGGTGTACTTGTTTAATGAAGGCTTGATCTTGAGATAATTCCTTCAACTTAATCCTTGAATTTTCTTTCCTTTGTCCCTGCTTTGAAGTGCATGATCTTGAAGTGTTGTCCTTTGAACTTGATCTCTTTAGACTAGTCCTCTTTCATTGCTATCCTTGGTCCTGAGCTTGAACTTGTCTTCCACCTTCCTTTGTTCACTTCTTTGCAACAATCCTCGCCTTTGATCTGAACAAAATTCCTAGTACAAAGCTCGAAGTCAGTATGGTCTTAAAGGATTTAAACAAAATAATAAATTTTAGACTTCACAATCCTTGAATTAGTTAATGAATTCCACATCCTAACTTAGTAATTCAATCCAATGAAGGTAATAACTAGCATGAGCATTTGGATAAGAATCCTAGGATGAAAAGAACCAATCAACACTTAGCCAAAATGAGGGAACTGACTGTTCATTAAAATCTGATTTTTTGAGTACAACATGAACATTTCTGAAAATAGTTCATCGATTGGTCTCAATAACTTGTAAAAATTCACTACTCACCAAGTCCATGAATTCCTATGTGGATTATGAATTGCGCTCATGAATTCATTAAGCATAAAAATCACATTTTCTCACCAATGTCAAGTCTGAAGACACGCCTGCAATTTGCACTTTTGAATGAGTTTGGGTGGCAAAATTGGTGTTTTGGACGCCAAAGAACCCCGTGGAGACCCAGCAATATCAAGCTTATAAGTTTGTGAAGTTGGGAAATAATGGAAAATTTTCAAAGAAAATCGGCCCTACTGCTATATGTCTGCAGATCTGAATTTGTAACCACCGATTCTAGGGCCTTCAATGGCTTCGAATGAGTCTCAAAACAGTGCCAAAAGGTCTGCCATAAATTCTGATTAGTTTTCTATCAAAGTGAAACTCAAAATTTCATAAAAAGAAATCAACTTTCAGAGGGAGTCTTCAGATTTATGCATGCAGCTCTCTTACCACAGCCTTTAAATGTCCAAAAATGGTTGGAAAAGCTTGGCAATTTGCAAGGAAAGACAACAAACAATTCTGGACAGCCTTGGCTTCCACATTATTTTCTATGAATTTTTCAAAAAATCGCCCCTGCCATGGAGTTTTCAGACTTTCGCATGTATCTAACTTACCACAGTCCTCCTATGTCTGAGAATGGTTGCAAATGGTTAGTGCCTGTCAAGGGAAGACTCAACAAACAATTCTGGACAGCTTTGGCTTCCACATTATTTTTTATGAATTTTTCAAAAAATCGCCCCTCCCTAGAAATTTTCAGATTTTTGGCCTGCAACACCTCAAGTTTGGCCCTCCAATATCTCCCAAATTGATGTCCAAGGATGGGGAATCAGTTTAGAACAAGTGCCTGGCAGTTTAGGCACTTAATGAATTTCCATGATTTTCCAAAAAAAATTGTCCTCTTCCAGGCAGTCTGCAGATCTGGGTTTGCAACAAGATCTTATCAGCCCCTTAGTGCTTCCAATGTCACAGAAAAAACATCCTCCTTTTACCTACAATGGTTGACAAGAAATTTGGAAGGTTGGAGAAGACACAAAAATGCATTCATGGAGGAAGACCTTCAGATTTAAATCTGCATACTTACATTCTTATGGCTTACCTCAAGCTTTAATCTTAGTCTCAGCTATATCAAAATGGCTGCCTTATTTCCTTTTACCAAATCTTCAGCACTTGTATGTTCGATTGACTTCACCTCCAGCTCCTTTGCTTCAGATTTTAGCCACTCCAACTCCAGCTCTTATAATTCTTGAAGGTTTTATCATGGAGCTACCAACCTTTATAAAGGAGTCTTAGCTTTACATTCACCCCACACAAGCAATGTGGGAGAAAAGTATTGCCCCCTTCTAGAAGATTCCAGATTTTAGTTGATTAGTTTTTCCCATTAATTTTAATTAAATAATAAAAATCTGCCATAATGGGAAAATTGACGCAAGCTTGGACTCTCAAAATTTGCCTAAGTCCACAACTTGTATGAACTTGTGACCATGTCCAAATTCCAATTCCATCCATGCAAGGTAGGGAAAATTGGTCAAAGTTTGGATAAAAATCCACTTTATACTTAGAAAAAACTTAGATCTTGCTTTGCTATCAAAAGGGGGGAAATCGACCTTAGTATGGACAAATTTGACACTTTGAAAATTTTCTCAATTTGGCCCTCAAGGGGAAATTCAACCCTAGCTTGGGTAGTTCTCACACTTGAAAATTTTTCACATCCATACTCACTTGAAGGGAAAAACATGATATGTCTGTACATCTCCAACACTTAGAAAACAATTTGCATTCCATACTTGGTTCCAAGGGGAAAACGACCCATGCTTGGACTAGTTCGACACTTAGAAAAAATTTGGAGTCCGCTCTTGCCTTCCAAGGGAAAATCGACCTTAGTCTGGACAATTTCCAGACTTAGAAAAATTTTCAGTGTACGCATTCAATCTTGGGGGAAAAATGACCCCTGTTTGGACAATTTCTAGACTTAGAAAATTTTCAAGCTCACCCTTGGGGGAAAATTGACCCTAGTCTGGATTTTTCAAACACTTAGAAAATTTTCAAGCAGAATTCATCCAAAGTGGTGGAAATTCATAGTATGCTTGGATTTTAACCCCAACACTTAGAATTTTTCAAGAAAAAAGCCAATTAGTGAAGGGAAATTCATGTATAGTCTGGATTTTGTGTAGTTTTATAAAGAAAATTAATTTTTTTGTTAGGATTTTGGCCGTTTTGTACGTAAAAAAATCAATTTTATAAGGGTTTTAACTTTTAAGGCCCTTATGCATGGAATATGCCTTTATGTGGAATTTTGGACTAACTGGCTACCAAAATTTAAATAC
The DNA here is from genome assembly GCA_027943335.1 of Chamaecyparis obtusa. NCBI lineage: Eukaryota > Viridiplantae > Streptophyta > Pinopsida > Cupressales > Cupressaceae > Chamaecyparis > Chamaecyparis obtusa. The sequence continues at coordinate 283,172 of BSBK01005174.1, forward strand.
GCCTAGAATGTTATGTTAGCAATATGAGTTGTCATTAGTGTATTTCACAAACCCCAGTCACATCGGTAAAGGGTCACCGGTCAGTCATGTTACTTAGAAGACACGGTAGATGAAGAAAAAAGTGTATGCACCGGTTGACTATTTTGATAGATGCACCGGTAGACCGAACCAAGTACTCAGTTTTGGTCTTATGAAGCATAAAAGGACAAACGGGGTATAAGGGTATACCAATCTAACTGCAAGATAGATCCGATCCAGATTTTGTGGATCAGTTTGAGTTAAAAGCTTGATTATACGAGACATCCACCGCTCAGAAGTGGAGTTAGCTTTTTAACAGAAGTTAGCTTTAACTCTACGGATGATCTCAAGGTAAAATCTAGATCACAACGCACAGCTTTCATGCGTTGCATAATTTATGGTTAAGTTTACTCCTTGGTGGTTCTATGAGTCAAGAGGTTCACTCTTGTATAAATATAGAGCATAGGACGCAAGATATGTTGTTGTTGTTGATAGTTGATGATTGCATAGAGCAGAGAAGAGATATCTTCTAAGGAGTGCTACAAACACAAAGGTGAAGAAAGAAAGAGAGATCAACAGCCAGGAAAACCAGAGATGAGATCAACAGGTATGATCTAATCAGATAGTCAGTGTCAAAATAGATCATTGCTTTTATAAGGAGTGAAAGCATATTGAAATCCCTCTATCAGGGTGAACCTAATCGGTTCTTTGTAAAATCCCCTAACAGGGTAGCATCTTTGTTGATGTTCAAAGTCTTGTAACCAGGCAGCTCCTAACAGGGCTCAGATCTTAACTGATCTTTTGTAAAATCCCTTAACTGGGTAGCACTTTAATCAGTGCTTTTGTAAGCTCCTAACAGTGCGCCTTCATTCTGCAGTAGTGAAGTTGTGAGCCCTATCTCCCGTGGTTGTTTCCTTCTAACCGAGGGTTTCCACATATAAATACTTGAGTTGATATGTGTGATTCTTTTTATGCTTGTGAATGACTGTTTACATTCAAGAATCTGTTTACAAGTGTTAAACTGCATCAGAGATAGTTTTTACTGATTCACCCCCCCTCTCAGTAACCGGTAAAGTATTAACAATTGGTATCAGAGCTTTTGGTTCTCTATACTACTAAGCCTAATAGCTTGAGAGAAAGATCATGGAGGTTTACCGGTATCAGAAATAGGTAGAGGAAGCCAATGACATCATTGCATCTCTGGAGAATAGATTTAGGAGATCACTTGCAAAGAGAAAGGAGCTAGCGTTACAGTTAAATGAGAGCAATGAAACCATTGATGAACTCTCTGGGAAGAGTGGATCTGATGAAGCTGAGGAGGCAGTATGTGAACTCATGGAAAAGAATTAGATCCTAACTGATCAAATCTCTAATCTTAAGAGAGACCAAGAGGACAATGTCCTGAGGATGACTGAACTAATCAAGAAAAAGAGAAAAGATGAAGATGAAAGGAACTCAGCAGTTAAGTCTTTGACAGCCTTTGAGAAAGCAAGGGACCGGGTAGTGGAAGCGGTAGGGGTGAATGAACTTATCATTCTACAACTTCAAGAAGACACGCAAAGTGTCACTCAAGAAAATGCTCACATGCAGAAAGGCTGGCATGACAAGAATGAAGCATGCAATAGACTATCTCTAGAATTGTATCAACTGAGGGAACAGATGAACGAACTTGAAGAAACAAATGAAATTCTGAGAAGATACAATGAAAGTTCGACCAAGCTTGATGAGCAACTTAAAGCTCAAAGAAGGCATAAAGATCAAACCGGTCTTGGATGCATCGGTGAAGTTACCAAAGGGAATGGTGAGTCTTCTAGGGTAAAAGCAATCAAGAAGGATAAGAAGAAACCACTGGCACAAAAAAGTAAGCATATCTTTAATGCATCTTGCAAGCATTGTGGGAAACCGGGTCATAAAACTAATAACTGCAGAAATGCACCAGTAAGGACCAACAATAGTCACTGCAAGAACTGCTGTAAAAATGGCCACAAAACCAGTGAGTGCTGGTCCAGTCCCATATCTGTGTCCAATAGTAGCAAGGGAAGCTTCAGGGGCTACTGCTATGCAAGGCAAAAGAATGCAGATCCAAGACAATGGCATTTAGATCCCCAAAGCCGGAATTCACCAAGAGAAACAAGAAGCAGAGTACAGTCAATTGTGTGAACTGTGGATTACACAATTACACAAGAAGAATGAACTCTTGGGACAAGCCAACCAACACAAGAAGAATGAACCCAGGGAAGACAACCAGGATAGTCTGCTATCATTGCAACAAAGTTGGACACAAAGCCAAAGAGTGCAGGAACCGGTTATCCAGTAAGGAAAAGGAACCGGTCAAACCTGAAGAAAATACTAATAAGGAAGAGAAGACTTAGAAAACAGTTAAATAGATTTGGTTCGTAAAAGAATCAAAGAGCTCCGCTGAAGAGAAGACAGAGGAAAGATCACCATTTGCTGATGGCGATATTTCATCAGCAAATTGAGCCGTGAAGGCTTAGAGGGAACCGGTAGATCCTCTACCATTCCTAGTATGACCGGTGAGAGTCGAACTCACTCGGTCTGCAAGGTAAACCGGTAAGGCAAATTATAATGAACCGGTCGGGAAAATGGAAAGAAAAGTTAGGTAAGGCATTTATTACTGTAGCCGTTTAACAAATAGTTACCATTTGGTAATTATCGTTATAATCTAACTGTATAAAAGAAAGGAGAATTACTAACAAGTCTTCACTTTACTTACTTTGTGATTTACGAATTCTTGTGCTAAGTATTATTCTCACACTTTGATCACTGAGAATCACTGTTTGCAAAACCGATCCAAGCTACTTTCTGCAAGTTACCGGTTAGCAAGAATGGCCTCATCATCCGCTAACGTAGAGCTGATTAGGGGAGATCAAATTGAACAACCTGCTTATGATATCGTGCCACTTCAGAACAGAGAAAACGACATGGCTGGGGCGCTCTCGTCTGTACCAAAAGGAGTCCTCTTAACTGAAGACGTTACAACATTCATTCACACGAAACAAGAAGAATTGGGTGAAACGTATATTCAAAGAGAATATGTGTCACTATGTGAAGAGGGGAAACTCCCAGATAAGTATGCCAAGCTGATATCATCTGGACTCATCAATGGAGTATTCTACCTGTCCCGTCTTCCATGAAGATATGATCCGACTTGTTCTCAGTCGACTTCACAAACGAGGTTTTTGGCTCAACAGAGGTGTATGTATTCCTATCACCAAAGACGATTTGCACAGAGTGACTGGATACAACAACTGAGGGCAAGCTCTAACCCTAAGGACCATCTCCAATGCCGTCATCAACAAACTGACTAAGTCCAAGCTTGATGGTCAACTTATGACTGTAAACGACATTGAGGATGATGGAGTTCGGTTTGTGTCTGCTGTTCTTGGATACAACGTGTATCAGTCAAGCAACTTCAATAGCATACCAGGTGGTTGAATTCACGCTGTGCACTGTATTATGCATGAAAATGCCCAATACAACATCTGTGCAATGCTCCAAAGCTAAATATTTGAAAATATGAAGAACCTTGGAGTCGTGAGGAAGAAGTCAATGAAGTACGGGATCCTACTGGTATGTCTCTATTTCTCCTACTCTAACTTTTTCCCGGGAATTGGTGAAGTTGTATGGAAAACCGATAGACCGGTTATGCATCAAATCACAGAGATGGCCAATCAACTGGGAGACCAGTTAAGAGGTGCAATGACTAAACACTTCAAAGAATTTCAACTGAAAATGCACGCAAGAGAAAGGGTGCCATCAACTATAGTCGAGCATTACAAGGATGATGTATGCTTTTTGGTTACCACCAACAATTGCATCATTCAAGTAGTGGAACCGAGAGATGTATATGCTCTTGAGTTGGGTTACGAGATCTTTGCCAAAGTTGCTAAGGCATATGCCGATGCCTTAAATGATGCAAATTTGGATTTCGGTGCCAATCGGTTTGGCACGTACACTGAGATTCTTCAAAATCTGTCAAAAAGGGCACCAATCAAGATTGTCTACAAAAGGACCCCCACACCTAAAAAGAAGCCGTCAGAGCAACCCAAGGCTCGAGGGAAGAGAGATGAACAGGTACAGAGTACCCAAGAGACGGATCAAGAAGAGACAGAGACCGAGGAAACAGTTCCTCTGATTAGAAAGAAGAAAACCGGTAAAATGGCAAAGGAGGATCCACCTAGAAAAGCCAAGCCCACAATTGATGAAATTGTGGCAGGACTGAAAGAATTTGGGAATTTAGGTTTTGTTAGAAGAAGCTATGAACTAGCCAATAATGAAGAGAAAGGAAAAATTGAAGAAGCCGTAGCATTCTGCCTTCATAAATTCAATCTTCATCCCGATGGACTTCATACAACTCTACCTGAACATATTCTACAAAATATTGAAGACTGGTGGAAAGCCTCAGAAGATAGAGAAAAGGAGCTAAGGATAAGAGCTCTTCTAGAGGTCCAAAATCACTTTACTCTAGAAGAAGCCACAGAACAAGCTGAACTTCATCAGAAAACTTTCGCAACTATAAGAAGGATAGGCCTCATGCTTATTGGAGAAGTTGAGAAAGTACATAATGAAGAAGTAGCAATATGGACCAAACTTCTTCAGACCCAGCAGCAAGCAAAACAAGAAGCAACTCAAAGAACAACAGCTAAACCAGCAGCTGACACCGGTAGGGAAAGGAGTACTTGGAGAAGAAGCACCGGTATTAGTGGACTTAACCAAAGATCAGGCTGCAAACCCAACAGTTCTCATTTCTTCAAGCAAAGGTAACATTAAACCTATGCATGTTGATGATATAATTACTGAGGTAATGGACTTTGGAGAAGTGGACAATGCTGCAAAGTGGTACAGTGTACTAAACGAAGAGGACAAACAAAAGCTAATTGTAGGGATAGTAGAAACTTTCATAGATTATCATAGGACTCCAAGGGACTACAGGTCCAAGTTCCCACCAGAACTAAACAATAGGCTACAATCAAAATGGCAAACCAGTCTAGCCATAAACACCAGAATCGCTAGGGAAACATTGCTTAAGGCTAGACCTGGATTTAGCGAAGAGAGAATAAAGCTTCTATTAGAAGAAGCATCCATGAACCTAAAGACATTAGACAGAGTTGCAGAGATATTAAACGGATATGAGAATCAAGTCTACAAAGCGACTCTAGACTATTGGCTTAAGTATGACTTCAGTGCATTGGATAAACTAGGTCCTCAGGATCAAACTGCACAAATGCAAGCACCACCGGTCAAATCCACAATTGGTGAAGCATCTTCTACTGAAAAGGAAAAATCTCAAACATAAGAGTTCATAACTAATGCACAAATAAATGTTGAACAAGAGGTAGAAATTGATATACCCATGGGAGAACTTCATACAGCTGAGGAGCAACAACAAAAAGAAGTCCCACTGGGAGAACAAGAACAAGATGCTGAAGTCAATAAGCAACCGGAAGAAGAAGCTCAGACTGAGGAAAAACCTCTTGCAGAACAAAATGTACCAGAAGGAGAAGTTCAACCGGAGAACAGAGCTCATCAAGGAATAGAAGATAATAAGGGACAAGACGAAGACATCCCAGTCCACACCGAGCAACTTAAACTGGAGCAAGAGCAAGGACAACAAGAACAAGGATACATTCCAAGCTCCTCTTGCTTGGAAGAAAAAAGGAGTAAGGAAGAAAAAAGGAGTCATTTGCCGAGAAGGAAGAAAAAAGGAGTAAAATCACCGATACAGTGGTAGACATCAGCAAGATGTCAAGCAAGCAGCTCAAAGAGCTGACCAAAAAAAAACAGGACATGGTCCTAACCACTGTAAAGAACATTCTGTGCAACTTTGTTCTTGATACTGACGTAGATAGCGATGAATCGGTCATCGATCAGCTAGAAGTGTTGGCACAGGCAATTGGTGAGGATCTCACAGATCCGGAAATAGTGGTGATTGACCGCTATGAGAAGAAAAGAGTGGAGATACTCCACAAACAGGTTGAAGATATCAAAGTGAATGTGACAACCAACCTAAGAATTCTACAACAGCAACTTCAAGAAGCAGGAAGTTTGATGAGTAGAACATCAAACTTTGAAGTGTTCTTGCAAGATCTGTCAAAAAAGTCTGCGAAGATAATAGAAGAGATTAAAGCCTTGTCCTCTCAGTTTGATATTAAGAACAAAACTGCAACATCCTATAGCAGAGAAATAATAAGTTTAACTCTTGCACTGAGAAAAATTGCTGAAGAGAAAAATAAGCGGATCCAAGATATCATTGGATTTCAAATGTTTTTAGCTCCAACATTTGACATCATGAATCTCACAACAAATTCTACAGAAGCTCTAATCAATGAACCAGCCTACAAAACTGTGGAAGACATGGAGAATATCATTGTTTCTCTGACAGCAGCCCAAAAGAATACAGAATATGTAATTGGTCAATGGGCACCATTCCTTCACTCAGCCAGAACCATATATAAGGATATCTTCACTAAGCTTCAAATGTGAAGAAACGCATTACCCTTTGTCCTATGAAGGCAAAAAGGGGAAGAAGATACACAAAGAATGAGCAGACATGATTAGTGCAGAGGCAACAAATTATAGGACAGTGCAAAGGCAACAAATTACAGGATAGTGCAGAACTTTCACCCGGAGCATTCAGTCAGAGGAAGTCCGGAATAAGGGAAGTAGTGTTCTACCGATACAAGGCACTGTGATTAGTAAGTGAGTGACGTTTGTGTATAGTTTTGCCACCAATGACAAAGGGAAAGATTGTTAGCAATATGAGTTGTCATTAGTGTATTTCACAAACCCCAGTCACACTGGTAAAGGGTCACCGGTCACTCACGTTACTTAGAAGACACCGGTAGATGAAGAACAGAGTGTATGCACCGGTTGACTATTTTGATAGATGCACTGGTAGACCGAACCAAGTACTTAGTACCGGTCTTATGAAGCATACAAGGACAAACCGGGTATAAGGGTATACCGATCTAACTGCAAGATAGATCTGATCCGGATTTTGTGGATTAGTTTGAGTTAAAAGCCTGATTATATGAGATATCCACCGCTTAGAAGTGGAGTTATCTTTTTAACAGAAGTTAGCTTTAACTCTACGGATGATCTCAAGGTAAACTCTAGATCACATCGCACAACTTTCATGCATTTCATAATTTATGGTTAAGTTTACTCCCTAGCAGTTCTATGAGTTAAGAGGTTCACTCTTGTATAAATATAGAGCATAGGACACAAGATATGTTGTTGTTGTTGTTGATAGTTGATGATTGCATAGAGCAGAGAAGAGATATCTTATGAGGAGTGCTACAGGCACAGAGGTGAAGAAAGAAAGAGAGATCAACAGCCAGGCAAACCAGAGATGAGATCAACAGGTATGATCTAATTAGACAGTCAGTATCAAAATAGATCATTGCTTTTATAAGGAGTGAAAGCATATTGAAATCCCTCTATCAGGGTGAACCTAATCGGTTCTTTGTAAAATCCCCTAATAGGGTAGCATCTTTGTTGATGTTCAAAGTCCTGTAACCAGGTAGCTCCTAACAGGGCTCAGATCTTAACTGATCTTTTGTAAAATCCCTTAACTGGGTAGCACTTTAATCAGTGCTTTTGTAAGCTCCTAATAGGGCGCTTTCATTCTGCAGTAGTGAAGTTGTTAGCTCTGTCTCACCGTGGTTTTTTCCTTCGAACTGAGGGTTTCCACATAAATACTTGAGTTGATCTATGTGATTCTGTTTATGCTTGTGAATGACTGTTTACATTTTGTTTTACATTCAAGAATCTGTTTACAAGTGTTAAACTGCATCAGAGATAGTTTTTACTGATTCACCCCCCCTCGTAGTAATTGGTAAAGTATTAACATTTTACGTTCAACCTATTATAACATAACCCCGACAGACTTTAATTTTAATGTTCCCACTTTAAAATCACAACTTGGCTACTTGATTTTAATACTACCCCTCAATCTTTCAAAGCACTGGATTGCCAAATGTAATGTCAAAATTTGCCGAACCTAACAACTATGAGCAAAAGAGGGGGGTCCCCATTTGGAATGGGGTGATGGTGTGAAAACCTCACAATAGGATCCACTAACTCCCAAGGCTATAAGTCTTATAATATAAGGTGCAAATCGCCAGATATACGAAATCTGATCAACTTGCTTTGTAGAAAGCCTCGACCCACAATCCCTGAGTAGTCCAAAATAACAGGCCACAAATATATATATATATATATATAATGTCAGTACTTGAATTCTTAACGTAAGCAATTTGTCTGTCATGTCTCGTATTTTATTGAGATTTTCGAATTTAGGACTTCTGCAAGAATATAAAATCCATGGCTATTCGAGACTTAATACACATATTTCATTTCACCCAACATTATCTTGGAAACCGGATAATTGTTTCTTTACATTGCAGAATACAAAGAAATGATTTTTAACCTCGACTGGCTTGAGAGTTTGAATGGAAGAAAACATTTACAGATATGTAGATCTTCATAAAAATAAGCCCGAAGAAGATAGTTTGAAATCTTCATAGCTTTGCTTTAATATTTCATAAATATTCACGCCTCGACTTTAGAATAATTGCCGATAGAAATATAGTCTCATTGTTTTAAGCTCGATGAATAGAAATATTAATCAGACGGAAATGAAACTTTTAGATACCTTAAATATTATTCAGGCCCCACTTGAATAATGAAATAATATATCAAGGCATTTAAAATAATATATCTAAGCTTCCTGAACTTCTTACATCGCCAGTTGATTGATGACTTGATTGTGTATAATAAAATATTCCCAAACCTCGGCTTCATAATAATTTTCGAAATAATAATGAAGATATATAGAACAACCACTATTCCATCCACAAAACATTGTATTCCGTAGATATAAAATATTCTAAAAATCCACCATTTCATACGGCAAGCATTGACATAATGCAGTGACGATTTGTGATGTGGCATTTGCCACATCAAACCTCCAATCTGATCTGAGGGAGATCAGTTGGAAGCTCAACGAACATGGTCAGCAAACCATCATTACATGAGGATGACCCTTATTGGGGAAAAAATCGAAGGAGTTTGAAGTGAAAATGCTTGGTTTTGCAATGAAAATATTGAATTTTGGAAGTAAACCATTTGTTTTGGCAATTGAACATGGATGAAATTAAATGTTTCCATAAAAGTATACCGAGATTCTATTACTCGGTATAGTCACTTTTATAACCAGCTTATAAAAGTGACTATATAAGCTGGTTATATTATAATTGAGACATCAGGTATATGGCCCTATACCTGATGTCTGAATTTCTTTAGATGGCAGATATATTCTCATAATAATCATATAGTCACTTTTATTTATCTGACCGATGCTACATACATCAACAAAATATGCAAAGAGTAAAAGGAAATATGGTTAACCTTACACCATCTTTAATTTTCACTTAAAGCGATGATATATGCAAAGGTAATATAAGGAGATGGAAACATGTGAATAAATTCGAGAATTTCTTGGAAGCAAGGAATAATATATATTATACCTTGTATTTAACATAGACGAAGAGAAGGGAATTATAGGAAGGTCCTTGGAGGGGCCAAAGTATGTTAAGAGGGCTTAGAAGTAGATAGTGCGGAGCTTTAACGATAGATTAACCTCGCTTGCGATTTACTGACTTATTCAATTGCTTATTCTCTGGAAGGAGAATATGATTGGGAGTTACTTAAGTGACATTCAGATCCTCTATGTTTGCTATTTGAATATATGTGGCAATTGCTTCAGTTTTGGATTCTAATATTGATTAAATATGCAACTGCATTTTCTTTTATCTGAAAATAATCTTCAACATCTTTATTCCTAGGCTTTGCTTTGATACCATGTTGATTTTTTAGAGATCAATATCAAGTGTAATCCCATTGCTTTCAAAGTATGTGTTTTCCAAATGCATCAATCTCTTGTATATATACATGGCAAAGACAAGACGAGACATGTCCCAACATGGGACATGTCTATTAATCTAATTTATTAATTTAACTATATAGTTATTATAAAAATAAATATAGATTAAATATATATATATATATATATATATATATGCATAGTAATATATAAAATAATATCAATTGTTACATATATTAATATATATATATGTATATGTATAAATTATTTCTCATAATAATCATATAGTCACTTTTATTTATTTGATTGATGCTACATACATCAACAAAATATGCAAAGAGTAAAAGGAAATAGGGTTAACCTTTTACCATCTTTAATTTTCACTTAAAGCGATGATATATGCAAAGGTAATATAAGGAGATGGAAACATGTGAATAAATTCAAGAATTTCTTGGAAGCAAGGAATAATATATATTATACCTTGTATATAACATAGACGAAGAGAAGGGAATTATAGGAAGGTCCTTGGAGGGGCCAAAGTATGTTAAGAGGGCTCAGAAGTAGATAGTGCGGCCCTTTAACGGTAGATTAACCTCGCTTGCGATTTACTGACTTATTCAATTGCTTATTCTCTGGAAGGAGAATATGATTGGGAGTTACATAAGCGACATTCAGATCCTCTATGTTTGCAATACATGACAAGCACAAAAGAATATTCTACAGCTGTGATGTTAGACTAAAATGTTCTTTTCATTTCTTCATGATATTAGCATTTGACTTGCCTTCAAATTTCTGTTGTATGCTTCAAAGTAAGTGGGTTGGAGACCCACCCACTTTCTGTTGAAGACAACTTTCTATTTTTGTTGACTAGATAATTTCTTCTGCCTTTGGATCCCCAAAATGGCTTGGCAGTTGGATGTTTAAGGAACCTTGTTCAATAGCTTGCAATATCATTCGTGGTCTATATTCAATGGTTTTGAGCTTATGATCATTTATTTGAACATCTACCTGCACAGGTGTAGCCAATTGTCTCTTAACTTATATTTAGCTTCTACTTGAGAAATATGTATCTCACATTGCTGTGCAAATGTGATGAGTTCCTCACAAAGCCAATTGCTCTCTTTATTCCTTTTGTCATTATAACAGCTGGGCATGGAAGAGCGACAATTTTGTTTGTGGCTACAAGGCATCACAAGTTTCAAAAGGAAAATGTCATATGGACATGTTTCTCCGTTTTAATAAAAGTGCTAAATGCTACATAAATAGCTGTTCTTTTAATGCATGTAAATATACCCTCTCTTGTAAAGCAGAGTGTTTTATATGACAACCCATGCTTTTCTTTAGGGATTGCTTACCATAATGAGCTTATGGATTCACAATTAAATGCTATACTATTGCAATTAAAATGAGTTTCTCTTCATTTCTTTGAATGCATTTTCTCCATATTGTAAGGGAGGATAATATCAAGGTAGTCTTTCTTGCACTTTTAGATACAATCAACAAGTTAGAGATAGTTGATAATCATTGAAGATGATTTAAAACACTCCATCTTGCACCTTGTTATTGGTTTGCATTGGAGTTTGTATAGTTTCATCAACATTTATGATGGACAAATCTCATATGGTGAGCTTCATGATATCTTCTTTTGTCTATGGGCATTGATAGTAGGGAGTTATTACCTTGGTAGTTGACATATGTGCGCTTGGCCATAAATGCATTGCAGTGGAATATATTTATGGATTAACACTAGTAATGCCATTATTGCAATCAGTATTGTTGCCAAAACATTCTCTTGTTTGATAGATTCTATAAAACTGAGCTGCGCCCTGGATATGTTTACCAATGTTGGAAGTCGTACACATCAAAGATGACTTTGGATTGGATGTTGTATTAGGGTCTCAGACAATAGAGAGACATTGTAGGAGTGTATAACTAGACTTTCCTATTGGCATATTGTTGTGAAGACATTAATAGAGAAAAGAAAATGACTGAACTAATCTAGTGGGTGGTATGCTGTTAATTTTGTTGTATTTATGAGTATTAGGTTTTGAAAGAAATTTGAGTATGTCATACTTTATTTTATTCCAAAAGATTGAGATATCCCCGACTGATTTGAATCAATAATTTTCCAATATTTTCCTTGAGTGATGTTTTCAAAGTGGCTTGAACACATTAAACTGTTTAGTTTTAGGGATGAAGGGGTACTGGATTGACTTGATGTTTGAAAAGCAAGCATTGACTAAATGATAATAACTGTATCCTTCCACTGTTATAAAATTTAGATTTTCCTATACAGAATATATATAAGTGTTGTGTGAAATAGATTACCATTGTGATTGATCTTTTCACCAGCCATCAATATGCATTTATATCCCTTGAATAGTCATGTCTTGAAGAGCCATGACCATACGTGGCTTATGCTATGTAGGGTCATGACCCTTCATAACCGATTGACAATATTAACTATATTGTAACATATACAAATATCAAATGCTCTTAATATATATATATATATATATATATATATATATAATCAACTATATTAGATTAATATAATTATATCAATCAATTCGATGCTATATTTCAACACTCCCTCTTAGCAAGAGGAGATTGATATTCACAAGAAGTGAGTGTTATTGAAATCCTCGACTTAGTTCGGAACTAGATTTCTTTTAAATAACACATAACCACTTTGAATCAGGATTTTCGGCATAATCCGGAACATAACTCAACTTGATAAGAAATTTATCAAAATCTCCGACCAATTCGGAACTGGATTTAATGATAAATATAGGTGTCAAGATATCCGGCGCAATCCGAATCAAAACTTGAACCATTCGTTATCATGATCCCCAACTAAATTCGGAACTGGATTAGATGATAACTTACACACAACTTCATATCAAGATATCCAACACAGCTCGGGACATCATCATGATGTACTCATCCTGATAGAAGAGTTATTGCAATCCCTGACCAATTCGGAACTAGATTTAGCGATAACAATCAAGATATTCGGCGCAATTCGAATCAAAACTTGATTTACATGTTATAATCCCTGACCAATTCGGAACTGGATTTAACAACTCAAAAATTCAGTGTCAGGAATAGTGACTACAATACATAGTCATACCTAAAACTAGGTTAAGCTATTGTCTAAGTCGTCACTTAGCAATAGTAACCCAACACATATGAAAGATCGTCACCTTTCATAATATAACACAAAATGAATGAGCCCATAAAGTCACACATATGACATCCACCTTGACTCTTCTCAGAGGGTGGATCCACCATGGATCATCCTAGAGAGTGGAAACCAAGGTTTCCACCTTAGACTTGTTTATCAATGACAAGAATCATTTATGATACAAAATGATGGATCGTTGAAGTTGAAAACATACCAAGGTTATTTGAAAGTACACAATCTTCTTTCTAGCAAGAGGCTTGGTAAGAATATCGGCCGTTTGTTCTTTAGTGAGGATGTACCTCCACTGAATTGCATTTGTTTGCACTATCTCATAGTCTTGGTGAATTCTGAGCTTACAAAGTATACACCATCTTGACATGGTACACTCCCTTTGAATTTGTATGACCAAGATCATGGGGTGCCAACTTAATTTGATCTTCTAGCTTCTCCCTCTGACATATAGCCTTCTCTCATGATAATAATCATAATTCTCTGCTAAAATTTCTTGATTACTAGAGAACCAACAAAACATGGTCTACTCCCTTTGAATCAAGATCCTCGGATGTCCACTGATGCAGATCCTTTAGCTTCCTCTTCTGTCACGAAGGCATACCCTGTTTATCTACTTAGCTCAGTGTCACTGCAGAATCTGACTTCATACCTTTCTTCCTGAGAGAATCAATATCTCATATACAAATAATTTGAATAGTCATACGGCTGCCGACTCACATCGACTAGCATAGGATGTATTTTGATCTTTTCCAAGGCCACAACATTAACACTCCCTCTTGGACTTGAAGGAAGATAATAAAGGACCTCTAGTATGATGTTCATCTCAATGGACTGTAGTCTCAAGATGTATGGAATGCCTCAATTAGAGATTCTATCCAGGTGCTCCCACTTCTATAATCTCAAAATTGTTTCACCTTCAACTCTATCTCAATTAATATGATTGTGTTTGTCACAAATTGACTGAATCATTTGTTCCCTTAGAAGCCTAATTTCACCAACTTCTTGACCTTTCTGAAGATGTCAAACTCCCTCTAAATTAAAAATTGACTGAGTTATGTCTTCTAACTGCTCCCTCTGAAGCTCAGATTCGTCAACCTTTGATTTCTTTAGAAATGTTAGACTTCCTCTGAATCTGAACTTAATTTCCTCTGAAGGTAAGGAAATAGACTGGATATCCATACTCTACTGTCCATCTGTACTCCAATCAACTGTTATAACTTTCCCTTCCATGTGCTTGAAAGAAAATCCAATTCTTCTTCTGCCAATATTGATATGGTTTGCAGATATGTGTAATAATAATATCTTTAAAGAAATATGTTCGCAACCTTTAATAGAAGATAAATATAAGAAACATCAGGGTGATACTCTTCCTACCCTCAATCTGCAATTAATAAAATATATGGTCCCCACTGAAATGTCCCCTATTTGATAACTTGAAATATTAAGACAACTACTTCATTTGTCATGTCCCCATTTTGGCTGACATCATTTGGCGTGCGGGATCAGTCTATCACGGGCTCTCATAGACTGATAGCGATGAGGAGAGAGTCATCTCGTGATCATTTGGAGATCGGTTGATTGCATATTGCTGTTAGAGCCTACGTTTAGTAGAGCCTACATCCAGTCCGAGCCTACATTCAGTTGTAGTAGAGCCTACGTTTAGTGTGAGCCTACATCCAATCCGAGACTACATTCGGTTGTAGTTGGGCCTACATTCAGTTATGAGCCTACATTGTTATAATTTTGAGTTGAGAAAAGCACTTTTATATTATAATGTTATTTTATTATAAAGTGCATTATAATTGGATGTTTCTAGAAGTTCTTAGTAACTTCTTAGAAAAGTAAATAAATAGAGGGCTTGGCCTCTCATTTGGACATGCTTGGATTTGAGATTTCTTCTACTTCTTCCATTATGGAGCAATTTGTAGTCTTTTGGTCTGCAAATATCATTTGATCTTTGGGAACGATAACTCCCCTAGATTAGCATAACTGAGGAAGTGAAATATCTTCTGAAGGGTTGCATTATTGGAGATGGTACTCAGCCATTTCATATTGGATTTCATTTGGAGATTGATTTGAGGGCATGTATTAGATCGAATAAGGGTTTGAATTCATCATTGCATTGGTGAATCATTTGGTGAAGATTTGGAGATCATTTTGGTACATTTTCAGTTTAGTCATACCAAGGTTTGGACCTACATTTTTGTTCATATCTCTCAACCTACTTGGAGATAAATTTTATGCATTGGAAGGGTTATTATCTAACCCTAGGCGATTCCATTCCATACATTTTCGGCACCCAATACATAGCTCAGAATTTAGTACAGCAGCCGTACAGTACGGCCCTGGTATGGCCAGCAGCTGGAGGTAGTACGGCAGGGAACAAAGGACAGGTCCAGTCATCATCACATCTGCATTTTGTCATCAGAATTCAAGGAGCGATTTCCAGGTTTTTATGTATTGTTTGAATGTCAAGAAATTGTATAAGTTTGCATGTATTCAGACATTGTCAATACAGTCCAGTACTTGTCAACAGTCACTTTCATAGCAGTCTAAATCAGTCGCTGTTGTCATCAATTGTAATTGAAATATCATGGTATTGAATGTCTTTGCTATAGTTTTGATTCAGAAAAAACAGTCCACTGTAATCAGACATTGCAATAATGTAGTTGGATTGATATAGTAGAGAAGTGCATTGCAGGGTCATGTAAGAGTTCATTGTCATATGTGATAGTTCATACATTCTCGTCATAATTCAGTGCTCAAGGGTAAGAGTTTGTAACTGTCATACATTTATAGAAAATCAGTCTTCTGAACATTGCAATCAGAATTTGGGTAGTTCATGATACATTGGCATTGGGGTCTTTGCATTGATATTTAGAGTTTCATTGTTGCTCATTGTATTCCATTTCAATATTGGTATTGTTATCTCAATTGTACTTGATGCTCAAAAACAACTATCACATTGAAACCCTCATTACAAATAAAACAATTCAGTGCATGCCAAGTGTTTGACAAATTGTCTCAGTTCAGATTTGGGGGTTTTTTAGTGGCCTTTATAGTAAGGGTCATTATATCATTCTCCCATTCATTTTGGTTGAATTTCCACTTGTTGGACAAGTAATGGAGAATATGCCAAATCTCAGCTACTTATTTAGATTGAACCAACAATACATGTGTGTAATATGATAAGGACCTCAATATATAATGCTTTGAATATGATCTTGTTATTACTTCTACTATTCCATATGCCCTGAACATATATTCAGCTCCAGGTTGCAGATTATAATATTGGTTGTTATAAGTCCTTCCTTATTATCCATATTTGTTTCTTCTTATTCTGTATTGATTCCAAACGTCCAATTTGGATGAATTCATATAGATTGTATAAATGATAGCATTCGATAATGAGTCTCAACTCTCTCGAATGCTATCCCGTGTGACTTGTCGTGGAAATGGTTTCTTCTTGCCGATTGATGATAGGTATTGATCTCTAAGTGTTGTAGTCCCTATAGCTGTTGACTGTAATGCTGATTGGATTACCATCGCTGAGTACATTGGAGGAATGATGGTTCAAATATTAATTGCTGTGTTTCTTTCTGACCATCTATCGCTGACTGTAGGGTCTTTTAGATTCTAATATAATATAGTGTGGTCTTAACCAATATGTTAATCGTACACAAGTCTTTATCTCTCCAAAGGTGGTTTTGTCTCCTCCCAATGACCCTCCAATGGCCATTGTCAAGTGACGCCGCCAGATAGCCAATGGCGATATCAAGAGTTTAGATCTCTATGTTGTTCGATGGTGATGGATGTCATTCTTTTCACTGTTTGCACCACAAGGCTGAGATTTCTACACATTCTTCGATCACTGGTTCGCCAACCTATTGGACTCCCCCGTCAAACAACCACCTTCGCTTTAAATGATTTGGTAATTATCTCTTTGGTAAGTCGGTTTGTATGAATATGGCTATGTAATCAGTCTTGAGTCACCAATATAATTAGCTAGATGTGGATGGTGTACGAGCTCCTCCATTTTTGTGGAGAATTGCTTATATGATGCAGGGTTTGCATATATTAATCACTGACAATTCAGAGACGTGTCTTGAGATCAATTTGTTCAATTTCTCCGTCATACTCCTGCTGTCATTGCCTTGTAACATCCTGGTCAATTTAATGCATTAGATGATCTGTACCATCTCAAGTGGATCACTTTTAATTCTTTAATGCTCGGTCTATGTCTATCCTCTATCGATTCCTCATGAATAATTCCTAAATACATACATAATATTATTTCTTCCAATGATACATTGATATTATATCTTCCTTTGCCGAATATCTAACTTCTGCATCAATATATTATTTCCCTGATTTGAACTCTTAATGTAAGCTCTTTACCACAACATATATAAATGTCTTGGTTGTCAACATTGGTACCTTTAGAAGTTACTAAGTTGGTAGAGATGATCGTTTTTGTCTTTGGTCCAACGCGCGTTCTTATCTTTATCACCTTTCATTCAATCTTTCTTTGCTATTGGACTGTGGAAATTATTTTGCTATTGGATTGGTCCAATAGTCGTGACTCTTCAAATAGCATAGTTTGCAACTTCATAACCTTCGACTGGTAGTTCACGAAGTTGTAAGCGACATTTATACAAAGATGGAAGTTATTTTCGAAGCAATGCAACATACTTCAGGGATGTATCAAGGTTTATATCTCACTTGCTGTTGTAAATGCTCGTGCCAGATCCAATGTTCACCCGTTGGCATGATTAAGGAAGAAATTCAATTACGGATATTGAAGATAATAACTTCAGATCTGAGACTTGGAAGTTCTACAATTTTGCCCCTTTAATAAGCAGCCCGTAAAGCAAGCCATATATGACTGATTGGATCATAAGAAAGTGTGCTAAATGTTATGTTCATAATCTGCCCAAATTTGGTCTTTAACACAGACCCAAATATGCTGTCCGAAGTGTACTTTTAAGGCACCCGAGTTTGCCTTCAGACTATGATGCACAAAGTTCCTTATCACAGTATGAACAGTGTATACCTTCACTTTTTGCTATTGCTGTTTAGAGAGTATTGCCACCAATGTCGCTGTGATAATATATATATTTAAACTCTTATTAACCTGACTCTGATACCATGTTATAAAATCAGGATCGTCCTATAGAGAATATATATAAGTGCTGTGTGAAATAGATTACCATTGTGATTGATCTTTTCACCAGCCATCAATATGCATTTATATCCTTTGAATAGTCATGTCTTGAAGAGCCATGACCATACGTGGCTTATGCTATGTAGGGTCATGACCCTTCATAACCGATTGGTAATATTAACTATATTGTAACATATACAAATATCAAATGCTCTTAATGTATATATATATATATATATAATCGACTATATTAGATTAATATAATTATATCAATCAATTCGATGCTATATTTCAACAACATTCACACTGAAACAAAAAGCATTCCTTAATTAGTTAATAGAAATACAAGAGCAAGTATATCTCTGCCCCTTTGAAATCATAGCAGCACTTGGAAAAGTATGGTAGAAACCACAATCTCCTCTAACTCTACCCTTTACCTAATATGAGTTGCTGGTTGCAGTTCATCTCTGACTCCTCGAATGGTTGTTCATAGTTAGACCTTAATACGCTTATCGATCCCTTGCTACGGGCAATATTAGTGCAGATGTATGTTCCTTAGTATTTGAGTTTACTCAACACCAAAGAATTAAAAAATGCTGACCCTTCCATCACCTGCACCACAATCTAACTATAGCAGTGATTGCATAAGGAGATACACTCAGCTGACCATGAAGCATCTCTGCACAGTCTTGTTTGGTTGAAGAACAATCTATAAAGGCCCTTGGCTGCCACGTCGAACAACACAAGCAAAGTCCACCCACCATTCATGTCAATCCTGAGTATCTTGTGCCATTAAGTTACCCGATGATATTAGAGCAATCCATAACCATATTCTGTCTTGTTATGCTCTCTGAAATGAGATTCAATGCTACCAATATCAAACTGTGAATACGACTTTTGCACACACTATAAATATTTATTGCCAAACATTGGAGTGATAGAATAATCATCCTCCATTGATTGATATGATAGTAGACACCAAGAAAATGCCCAATATTGTCCACGACAAAGGGACTCTTTGTGCCTTTGCAGGGATTTCTTCAAGGGCTTAAGATAGCGAATCACACAGTGGGAATATCCAGCACAGGCAAAGCCAAAATATCCAGTTTGCTGAATCTGCACTAAGCATACACTATTATTATCTTGGTTACCAGAAAATATGCAAGTTGACTCCTCGATAGGAGCTCACGACATAGGAATGTTCATGCAAATATTGAGATATGACCAAGAAACATCTTCGCCCAATGCTACTGCGGTATTGATAAAGCAATCACAATTTTATCTTTTAGATACTTAACTAAAGCCGATACAAATATTAATCTTCAACCTTCTAGTTTCTAATGTTAGAAACATGAATATTTGATGTCGTCCCTTAATCAGAGTTATGACCTTTGATTTGTGGATGTTGGGTCCAACACAAAATACTACAACCAACAATCTCAATCAACCATTGACTTAATATACTACCCAGTCATATTAAATATGTTCCTTAAGTAATATTGCGCCACCAAAATATTTATCTGCCAACTATATAGATATTAATCTAGCCCATGATGATATATTGAGCCAATGGACATTATTTTCCCATCTTGCACTTAAACTCTCAATAATAATAGTAGAAATAATATCCCGCAAATCACAACATATCAAGCATACGATACATGACAAAACATCCAAAGATAACACGAACAACAAAGACCAACGACAATAATATTATATTTCAAAATAAACTTAGATTTTCCCAAGTCAAGAATCTTAAGATATAAATGACCACAAACCTGTGAATATCTTATTTCTGCAAATTTGTCTTTGAATGAAGACTTCACAAATTTGTATAATCTCTAGTAGGTACAAAGTGGAATATTTGAAATGATATTTCCAACTGCAGACCAGGATAGATAGTCTCACCATTGGAACTGCACACTCCTTCAGCTTGCATGCCTCTGACAAAAGAAACAATGAAATTCCAAACATTTGATGACGATTTACTTCACCTAGCCAACCGCCTTATAATGAGCTCCAAGAAACATCTAGAAGGCTAGGCCGAATAATTAAAGTGACTTATTTTATTAATTTTTCATTTTCACCGTGTTTTATAATTAAATTAATTAATTAAAGTCATCCTTAGGATATAAATTAATTTTTGGACAACTTAATTAATTAATTTAGTTAAGTTACTTTTGAAAACTTGAGGACATTACAATCATCCCGGCCCAAAGATTGGTTGCCCTCAAGCAATCCACCATCAAAATCAAATATCCTTTGAGAGAAAGTACCAAGATCGCAAGCCAATTGAGGAGGCCAAAATGAACAACTACGAAAAGCTCTATGCTGCACCATGATTGCAAGGACTACCTCTACGACCTCCTTAACTCTCTTGGATGCGGGCTGATAGAGCCTTTGAATGTAGCTGGCTAAGTTTCCAATGTTGTGCAAATATCCATCAAGCCTCCATTGCTCCACTCTGATCTAAAAGTCACTATGCTTGGAGTTGAGGAGTAACTTGTCATGATCCCACTAAAGTAATGCACCAAACATACTAGTGCCATTATGGCTCCCAAAATATCACTCTTATCCTCCTTCCTATGATTAGAGCTCCTTAACATAATGGACAACCAAGGTAAGAGTTTGAGGAAACTACAATAGGGTGTCTAGAGGATCCTTCCTTTCTAAGTCCAAGGGCAGGGCATCCTTGCCCCTCCTTGGCCTATCCATCACTACCATGAGGTGGCATGCTTAGAAGAGGACCTCACCATAGTTTCTCCCTCCTTGTAATCCCGTATTATCCCTACCATGATTTACTACGGTAAACATATAACAATTACACATTATTGC
Source organism: Chamaecyparis obtusa (assembly GCA_027943335.1). NCBI lineage: Eukaryota > Viridiplantae > Streptophyta > Pinopsida > Cupressales > Cupressaceae > Chamaecyparis > Chamaecyparis obtusa. The sequence goes on from BSBK01005174.1 coordinate 304,295, forward strand.
AAGTATTCTCCAAATAAAGGGTGACATAATAATAATATCATATTCATACACGTTTAGAAGCAAGAAATCATAAATAGGACCATTATTCTTAAGCAAGAAATCATTTATAAGACCTTCTATGCTGTTTATTATAAGAACTGATACTTCATACCAATTTATAGATAATATTCAGATTCTTTATGCTTGAGTGAGATCTTTGTAAGATAGATCTGATTGGTTCGATAATTCCAGGTATTGGTGACTTATGATAAAGTAATTATCGATTAGATGATTGAGAAGTGACAATATAATGAATGCTAGTTTCACATGTTGATGGATGGCGATTGAACGAATGTTGATTTGATAGAGTGACGATTGCTGAATTGTATGTATTCTTGAGCGTATTCTTGATCCCAAGTTGAAGTGATGATTGATGTGAAATTGATTATTGTTTGCTTATCTTTCTAATTGGTTGATTGCTTGATTTCTTGGGAGATGATGGATGAAGGATAATGATTAGTAAGTCCTTCAATACTTGGATTGAAATCTCCTTTATAAGAATTGAGTCACCACAACTTGCATGGGTAGCAGAGTTGGCTTGCGCCATTGGTTTGCTCCCCATTGGTATCAGGTTCGTCTCCGAGGCCTGGGCTTACCCGATGCACATGGTTTGTGGGCTATTGGGTGCATCCTTAGAGGGCTCTTCTTGCCTCAGTCACCCCTTCCTGAACCCCAACTTGGCAATATGTAAGTCCAAGGTAAGGAAGGCTAGGCACTGGGTTGAGTTGTGAGGATACCTCTGAGTTAACAAAAAAAAAGAATTGAGTAACCACTTTTCATTGTTGCTTTTGTGAATAATATATTATAGCCCACATTGATTTCACGTGAATGTCCTCAAATAAAACTTTCTCCCCTTCATATCTTTCAATGTGGGGGAGAGTCACACCTCTTCATCATGTCTGTGCTTTGCAATCATCATAAACTTTCACAATTTCCACCCTTTGAAAGAGTCACAACCCTTCACCATTTATGTCCTTTGTGAGTGTCACAACCATTCATAACTTTGCCTTTTGAACGAGTCACTTATTTTCTTCTTATTCCTTTTTCTCTTCCATTAATTCTTTCTTGAATCACACCTTCCATCTTTTCTTCCTTCCTCTCTCCCCTTTCAAATGAAGTTACCTTCTCCCTTTTTGTATCTCATGTTTGAGAGAGTCACAGCTTCCCATTTCATGCCTTTTGACCCTTCATTAACTTAATTTTAATTATGTAATATTTTTTTTTTTCTTTTATATTTTTATTTGCTTATATTTTAAAGCTATTATTATTGTTTTACTATTAAATCCTATTTTAAAAAGGGGATATTACACCAAAACACTTATCTCATGACTGTTAATCAAACAAAAGTCACCAATTATTTAGAGCTGATCAACAAATCTCGAGTTCAATTTTTCATCCAATTTTTCAACACAATGCTTGCACACAGTCAAAAACTTCCTGAAATTCCTTGCAAATCTTTGTGAATTTTGAACCTATGACCACCCTCAATGTGAGCAATGACTCTTAAGTCATAAATCACATGTGCTACAAATGTTTACATGCTACTTAGTCTTATTTACACCTTGTTAATGAATGGACAAAACATATCAACACTAAAATTGGATCTCACAGCCTTTCAATTACAATCTCAATGCTTTATTCAGCTCTGCTAAGTGCGACTCAATATATCAATTATTACACCAGAATACATAAATATTGTTATTTAATTGTAAAGTTCAATCTAATTACCTGTATAGATTGCTGCTATGTTACTTTGAATCGAAGTAAGATTTGTTGCTCAGGTTGAATTCTTTACCTTCAGAATGCCGTTCTCACCTTGACATTGTGAACAGTCCTCATTCAATGTTTTTATCAGGTGGCCGCAAAAGACATATCCTTCACATTCATAACACTGCCTTATTCAACTTTGCTAAGTACTACTGGATACACAACAATGTTCTTGGCAAAGACAATCCTTTTCTAAAGATTTGTATTTTAGACTCTTTGTCTAGTTTTTGTAAGATGCTGGTAACATGACAAAAAGGAAAGATGGTGATACAATTATGGCAGCATACAAAATAACTACCTTTTGACAGTGGTCACATTCAAACTGGCAGGGGTTTGAAACTACTTTCTTCTCCTACACAGGCACACAACAAAAAGAATATTGATGCATTGGAAATTAAAACTTTGAAGGTATAAAATTGTAAGATCGATGCTGGGGTTTTCTGGATCACTTGTGGCTTCGATGACTTTTATTGATCACCAACATACAAAAACGAATATTGATGCATTGGAAAATAAAACTTTGAAGTTATAAAATTGTAAGTTCGATGCTGGGGTTTTCTAGCTGACATGTGGCTTTGATGACTTTTATTGATCACCAGCATTTGATACAAAGCCTGTGCTTTGCTTCCCCTGCTTTATTAATTCAAATACATTTGTCTTGGCTTCCAAATGCCACAATACAAGCTATTCTCTTCTCTATGAGATTTAAAGCAGCATTGACTATCAAAATACTTTTGGTATCGTCTACAATGTCCCTGGTTGCCAGGCATGTGGTATAGGCAACTATGATTTCTCTATTAATGGACTGACTCTTAATTGTCGCTGCATCTTTTTCTCTTGGATTGAATCTTATACTGCTCTAATACCAAAGTGAATTTGGTAGAGAAAATATACAGATTACTCCATGATTGCAGCCAATAATAACAATTGATATATTATTTCTTTGGGATATCTTTTCCTATTCAGGATAAATTTTACATTTGCTTAGGCTTATAAGGCCTTTGATTTCCCTTAAATTAACCTAGCAATCTTATGGGATATATAATATATTTGCATCCAACTACCATAACCTACAACTTAAAACTATTAACATTATTTATTTAAATACTATCACTAACATTAATTTTATTTATTACTAACTAGGCTATAGATTTAATACAAGATCTCCAATACAAACTTGATGGAAAACAAGCTAAGCCTTATGTGGTTAAAACAGAATGAAAGAAAACCTGAAGAATGAATGCTTGGCTCAAAACATGACAAGAAACTAAAGCAACTCAAAAGGATAACCGGAGAGGAAACTCTTTAGATGGATATGGTACTCACTGATTCAGCATAAACTCATTTATGATAGGCCAATCAAAAGACATAAAGCGAATCGATAAGCAATTGACAAGCAAGAATGGCAACAAACAAGTTGAGAATACTTTAGTAATGGTGTTTAGCTAGCTAGAGAAGCAGACTAAGCAGAGTACATACATAGACTTCCAAAACATGAAAGAGAGTATTAGATCCACTATAAATGCATTTAATCATAGGTAATATATGTGATAAAAGCATAAGTCACCTCAAATTTCACAACACAAAAAATGTTGAAACACTGAATTGGTAAACCATTTAATAGAAGAAAATCTCACGTGTACTGAAATTTGGCAAAATCACAATAATCTCAAGGAAAGCTAAAGACGAGTAAAAGGGAGTGTAGAGAATAAGTTAGACTTGGGTTTAAGAGAAGACCTATTGAACACTATATGTAGTAAAGAATGTAGGAGTTTTTAACTCTCTCATAATAGGTGCCAACATTCTAAATATGTGATGGACATTTGTGACTCCCATGTTCCCAAATTTTGGTACTAAGTCCTCAAGTGAGGGCAAAATAATTGCGGGATATTTCATGACACTTTAGGACATTTGATTACTCAAATAAAAGTCAATTTCCAAGAAAACATGACCCTTTCATAAATCTGTCATGTAAGATAGACATAGGAGGTGGTGGGAGACAAGGTTTTGGGGTCTCTCCTACAGTTGCCTTTTTTATAAAACTTGTGACATTACTGTTTGAACTCATATTCACTCTGTGAACGCCAAAAGTTACGACCAGATATCAACATATATTGTTGAATACTTAATGTTACTGTTACATGGAAATATGAAAAAATGTAATGTCAAAAGGTCATTAAAACACTGATGATTGAGTTTGACAGTAGATGGTGGTTGCGTGAGAAGGGCTGAGTATATGTATAAGAATTGGGCAAGCAGTAAGGCAGGTAAATTCTCCATGTTGTAGGGAGATCATAAAATGGTAAACTGTTATTGTTTTCCACACAGGCATCTCTCTGTTGTGGACTAAATCCCAACAATATCAAGATCATGAATTTTTTCAATCCATATTGATTGCTTAGAGGAATATTATTTCTTTGTTCACATTCCCCCCCCACCTTTAAACTCAACTAAATGTTGCTCCATTAGAACACATCTATGATATATGTAGTATTTTTGTTTGAGGGTACAAAATGGAGTTAAAATTTCTTATATTTTATTTAACACCAATTTTGAAGATTTGCTACTCTAGTTTTGTTGCTAAAACGCATGCTATTTCCAATGTTACGAGCACAGTGGATATAGTGTTCCTGGAGCCTAATTTCACTTTAAATGTAATGCTTTTTATTACAGTTTAGAAAGTTCAACTCTTTTGGCTTATAGATAGATTGATTTTGCAAACTATCATTCATTACATGTGTTCTCTTTAATTCTTTCAAGACTACCAAAGTTGACTCGATATTAAGACATCATATAACCTTCTAACACTGGAAGCATTGACTGTAAATTAACTTTTTTTAATTTTTAGTCAATAATTTAGCTATCGCTTGTCATTCTACTCCTAATTTTTTTGATAAAAAAGGCTGCTGTTGAGTTCGAAAATCAGTATTAGATGTTCTTATTGTCTTTCTTTTGCTGTTCTTCACAGAGCATCTTTTATCCTATTTATTTCATCGAAAGGCAAGATCTTCAAAATGCAAATTTTATTTCAACAGGTTATAAAATTCTATCTCATGAGATGGGCTTCTGTATCTTTTTCTTGCTTTATTAAGTGGAAATGTAGTAATAAAGGTAACATATTGTCTGCCTTGTTGAATTCTAATGACTTTATGGTAGACATCTTTTGAGAGTTGAATTCTAAGTTGCACAACTCCAAAATGGAGTAATAGGGAATAAACAAGTGGGGACAACAAATTGATGAAAATATAAATTTGATTGATAACAAAAAAAATGCCCGATAGATTTTGCAAAATCATATACTTAATATATGGCATTTGTGATGGTAGTGTTGATGGGTGTTTTATGACCACACCAACACAGAATAAAGTGCCAAAATACTCTATCCTCTCTTGATCGAAATCACCACATATGCTAAGATTGCACAAAAGATCATAGAAGTGATTCCAAGGTTCCAACTAGGAACTTGCAACTTTAATGTGGAGATGAGCTCTTTTGGCTTGATGTATTGTTGTTCATGCAAGGGGCTTTACGTATTGACTTAGACTTGTCAACTTTTCTACAAATGATATGGCGTTATGAGTGCACAAATTACTTCTAACTTCTATTTTAAAACAAAGCGCAAATGGGATATTGGTTTACAAATCTAGATTATCTCTAATTCTACTTCTACTAATGCAAGACTATGTTTATGTTATGGTGAGAATGAACTAGTCCTAGTTTCGCCTAGTCAATGTTAATGTTATTGTAGCTATGGTTGGATTCCTTTAGGCAAACATAGATAACATAAAGGTTGTGATAATATAATTATTGTGATATACTAATTATATTGATAATTATTGAAAATATAATAATTATATTATCAATATAATTATTATATTATTATTGTGATAATATTATTATATTATAATTATGCTATAATTATTATATTGATATTATAATATAATTTTATTGGTGATATAATAATATTATATTTTATGATAACATAATTGGGGCCAACTTGGAAGTGTAGTGTCCTTCGGTGAAGGGGCACTACCAATATGTATAAAGGAAGGGTGCAACTTCCTCTTTTGGAATTAATTAATATATACACACAATTAGGAAAATATGGTATCATAGTAGGCTCTCCTCCTAGGGCCGTGAGCTTCAAAAATATTCTACAGGATAAACAATGCCTGTGATTAACCCCTGTCATGACTGCCAATGTCTCCGAATGCTTGCTCAGCTCACAAGGGGGTTCCGCTCGGCTTGTTGCTTGGCGGCAGCACCGGACAGTGCTTTTGAAGAATGTCTGTGCGCTCGGGAGACAACTCAAAGCATGGTCTTTGCAATGCGCTTTAGGCAGTTTGCTAAAAATAATAGATATGAATCTGCTTCTATATAAATAAGTACCTGAGCTTATTTGCAGCGTAAATGAATATGAGCTTTGTCAGATATGACCACCTTTCGAAAGTCTAACAATAGACTATGATATAATATATTTGCCTAGCCTGACGGTATTACAATAATATATTCAACAAGGATATGATAACATAATACCCTCGCACCTCACAATATATGACAGTGCCAATTATATTGCAGCGCTAGCATAAGGAAGCCTGAATCATATTTACCAAATAATTTTAATTAATGATATTGACTGTTGGGAATTACTCCAAAAACATAAGGATAATTGCTAACCCTCGAAAGAAAATTTAATTGTTCAGAAAGATGAAACAAGTCATCCACAGTTCAAGCACGACAATGAGACAATATTTTATTATTGAAACAATTTGCTTCAGGCCTTTTGTTATTTGTTTTGGGTGAACAGATACATTGTTGATTTTATTAGAAGGAGAATCGATCCACTTACAAGGGAGTGGGGGGAATTAATATACTTCCCTTTGTCTTTGACATGAACATTGATATTGAATCATGGAAATAATAATTGTGGGTGAATAATTGCAAATAAAGTAAATAGCTTCTAGACATTAGTTGTGGAATTTTCATATTCTCTTGTCTCTTTTTGTTGGAGCTCCTTTCCTAGGCGAGTCTTTACTCTCAGTGTGGGAGCTTTTAATTGGTAAGAACCTTTCCTTCCTTGGTGCTAGTATAGGATAGCAGTCCAATTGAAGTTGACGCCTCTTAGAAATGAACAATGCAAACACTGTGGTAATTGTGAGTGATAGTATGGGTGCAAATAATTGGTGAGCAACACTTTCTTTGCAGAGTGGCGCTTAGTAAATGCTAGCCATGTGAAATACTGTAGGTATTCATGTGGGAAGCAACAACTGTAGGCCATTTTGGAATCTGCCAACGTTCTATACTTTCTATTACAAATCTGTTCAAGTCCATGCTTTGGTGCTTGAATGCTATTTGAAGGTTTTGAGTGAGTTTTCTGAGTTCTGTGGAGAAGTTTATTGCATTGTTGGAGGCTAATTTCAAGAGCTAAAACGATGTCCCAGCTAATATAAAACACAAAGTCTTAATCAACAAATCAGTGTCTTTGAGATTGTACAATAATAAGTATGCTTGGTCAAAAACAAAGACAATCATTAAGAATAAACAGCAACTAAGTCGGCGTGACACATTGTTAATACAGCAAGGAGTAAGAATCATTAAAATCTAGTAATAGTATCATTGACCAAATACTAACAATGCATAATCTCAAGATACATATACCATAAGTATGGTATATTACAGTAGTGGAAATCAGAGATTATATTAGCCAACTAATCAATTGACCAGTAATTTGATAAACTAATAACCTGTAATCTAACTCATAAAGTGAGGCAGCAATTCATTACAAAAGATATCGAATTAAGTTGACTAACTTTTATAATCTTATCAATATATCCTAAAATAAGAGGGAACGTCTAAAAGGCAAGGTGTGACTTGAGAATTATAAAACAGCAATCAACAGAAGTGATTCACTAATCAGTGTCATCAATTAAGTAAAGGGTGAATGGATGCATTTCAAAAAAAGACATATATCTAACATCTTAAGGGTTGCAATCTTTTTGATGGACAAAGCATATAATGGATATCAAATCTATCCTATCAAGGCATGGAAGAATAAGTAATTCCATAAATTCTCAGATAAAAATTTCCATGTTTATTTGTTAAAAATATTCCAACTTCCAAAAGAACAATACCATTGACAACCCAAAGAACATAGTAGAGTTCTTGTTGCTCAAACTATGAACAACGAAAATGTTTTTGTAAGATTAGGACAATTTAACGAGGCATAGCATTTGGCAATTAGGACATTTCTCTAGCTTTTTATTTTTATTTTTTTGTCCTTAGAAGAAGCTTCGGCTGCAGCCTGTTCTGCATTATATGAAATGCTGTAGTTTTGGTCTTTTGTCCGAATATAGAAAACATGACATTTGGTAGACAACTATGTAACACCAAAATATGATTTCTGAAAACAATATTTACAAGGACCTCAATTGTGGATACTAATTAGGTGTTTTCATACTGTAGAACACAGAATTACTTTCTTCAGCTTGTCCAGCATGCCCATTGGATCCATAGAGTTGTCTGCTATTTAAAATATTGTTCACAGATGGCATATCTATTTGAGGGAGTGGCGGAGTTTCCAAGCAAGGAAGATGAGAACCCTTGCCATTTAGCATACCACCTATTGCTTTTAAAGGATTACTGATTTTGTTCCTTATCTTTAGAGCAAATAAAAGTTCTGATAAACGCCATAGTGTACTTGACACAAGAATAATGCCAAGGGCCACATGTGTGAACATATTTTGACATTTCTTATTTCTCTTATGACATCTTTCTTGGTAACTTTATCATTCCCTATGGGCTCTTTCGTTTTCATGATCCCGTCATCTGAGCCTACTGTACCAGAATTCCCCAAGTTTTCTGTTATGGTCAGTAAAGCCTTTTGCTCTCTCTCTGCCCTTAATGAATTCAACTGCAAGAAAGGGATTAAAAATAAGATTGATTATACATACAAACTCAATTATAATATACATACAAACTCAATTATAATAAGTCCGCCATAAATCTGAGGTCATGTGGTATTGAAAAACCGTATCATATTCATGCAAATGCAGAGGGCTACAAGTACACATAGCCACACTCAAAAAAAAAAAATCATCAGTGATAACTAAGAAACTTCAAGAAAATGTAGCTGAGATCAATCAGTATCATTTAGTACAAGCCTAGAAATTTTATGATATAAATGTGGTACTTTTGGCATTCACTGCAACCCCTAGGCACACAGATAACAGAATCATTCCAAAAAGAGCTACTTTATATCTAGAACCAATAAATTCATTGTGGACATTGATAGTATTTTTTCAGATCAATAAAAATTTGTAAGAGAAATTTCAATCTGAGTATGTGCATACTCTAAAACAGCACAAAATGAACAGGGAGAAACACCTGAAACTGAATACAGAAAATAGCCTTTGCAGAACCATAGATGTACAGAAGATGCTAAATGAAAAGATTACACATAATTCATATCAGTAAACATTAAAACACAGAGATGAGACTAACATGAAACTGAATGGTTCTGTAATACACCACCCAGTCAGCACTCCTATTGTAGCATCTCTAGAGCTTTGATGGGCAATGTCTAAGTCTTGTTTAAGCTTAAGCTATGTGATCTTGATATTACAAAGCTTAACCAGATTAATAGTATGAATTATAATAATTTGGTTACTGATATCTTAAAGATTATGCTAAGGATATTGTATTTATGTTGATCATACCCTTTGATTATTTGATAATTGTTCTCATGATATTTTGTCCATATTAACCACAAAAGGTGCCATGATCCCATTCAAGCGCATGTGTGCAGATCACAGACAGGGTTGCCAAAAAAGTGTCACATCGCTCGCATCAGTCATTTATGCAATGGATGATTGTTTGAGGACAAATAAAATCAATCAAATGTTTTCAGAAAGGAGAGGACAGAGAGGGAGGTCTGTCCTCCATGCCATAATAGAAGAATGGCATCCCCCTCTCCACACTAATCACCTGCAAGAAGGGATGCTGGAAGGGAACAAATTAAAGAAGGTTTACTGGCTTGAATAAAGGCCCCTCAACTATGTTTAGATGGCATCCAGAGTGGAGAACAGAAGGAAGGGACATGGCCAGGAGTCAGTGTGGAGGAGGCACTGAAGAGCACACGAATATACTGAGAGGGGGGGGGGTGAATCAGTATATTAATAGTTTTTAACTTTTAAAACTTTATTCAAAGATAACTTCAAATTCACAAACAAACCATTATGCACATGAACACAAATATTACGTGGAAACCCAATATGGGAGAAAACCACTAAATAATTTCCTTATATATATAATATTGTTCTTTTACAATATTTTGTAGGCACCAACCTACTAGAGGCTCCAACCCCTATGTTTATGAGCACCAACTCCCTCACTTCGCAGGCACCGACCTACTGGAAGCACCAACTCCCTGTCCGGATTCTGAGCACCAACTCCCCGTCCGGTTTCTGAGCACCAACTCACTCTTTATAAATTCTCTTTCCACCTTGACGATGTTGCTATCTTCAACGGATGATGGATTCAATTTGCTCCTTTAAGTCAGCCACAAAAAAATCTGAATATATGTCTCTTTAGCCTTCTCTTTTCTGCTCTTTTTGCTGTTCTTCTTTTTTGAGAATATATATATCTTTATTAATATTTATATTTAGAATATATAATTATCTCTGCTCTTCTTCTTCTTTATTCCATTGCTGACTTGTTTTCAATTTCACAAAATGAATTGAATATTTATATATAAACTTTAGAAATGAAACAATGTGTCTTTTTAAGAGTTGTACCTTTCCAATATGAAAAGGTGTCTATTATTAAAATATTATTAACTTAATAAATAAGTTAATTATCTTTTTAATAAGTTATTTTATTATTAACTTTTTAATATGTTTGTATATTGCCGAACTCATATTATAAAAACCTTTTTTAAATATCCTCCATGCCCATCAAATCGACTTCCACTCTAAATATATATATCTTATATATCGTCTGCTGTAACCTTCGATACATAAAAAATAAAAGTCTTTATTCAAATTTCAATATATACTCTTTCTCCGTTAAAGAAAACCGCTGCAAATAATACTCATGTGTTCGATATCCATATTGACCGCTGTAGACTATTTTATTATGAAAATGCTGACCGCTGTGCATATATTAATAATCTTTGACATCTGATATATATATTTTTGTATACCTTCGATAATCATTATTATGTCACTGCATATATTTCAATGACGTTTGTCGTATTTGAACCTTCGAATATTAATTCGAACCATTGTTACAAACTTTCGATATGTTGTCCTGTCTCTGCGTTACTCAACCGCGTTAATGTTATCTATATTTTGTGTTTTCTGAGTATATTTCTGCTATGTTGGACTTTGGCCATCTTTCTTGGATTCGATCACTTGTATGATTGTTCATCTTTATTTCTTATCTTCATCAAAAACTCCTTCATGACTTTGTGTTCTGCTATGTTCATTCTCTATATTCACGTCATTGGAGTTGGACATTATGTTTCACTTCAGCTGCCGCAATGTATATTGCCTTATATTCTAAAGATATTTTCGTATTCCTTTGTAACTGGCTCTGCCCAGCTTTCACGGAAACAATAAATAAGTATCTTTTAGCTGAGTTGGAAATATTGTGCGGGCTTTCCTTTCCAGTTCATGTGGATGTCCTGTCTTTGTACATCGCTGTTCTGAATATTTATATGTTCTTACATTGCTGCATACAGATCACATTACATAGAGTTCTGTATATTACCGATCATATATGTGCAATAAACAAATCACTGCTTTCTATTAACATAACATTAACTTCAATCGATCAATGCTTTTAATCTTCTCCTTAATCACTGCTTTCGCTATGCAATACCATATCATCATAATTTATATCAGTTATATATGCTGTATTATGCCGTGTATATCTCCTTCCCTTTTTCTTATATACTGTTCATACATATGTTCTAATATATATATCTATACATTTATATATATATATATATATATATCTATTTGTATACAGTATTTGCTGTGATCTTATATATCTTTTAGTTTTTATGCTGGATGTTCTTGTTTGACATCATGCTGTCAGATCTTGTCATCAATGACATAAGGTTTTGACATCAATGACAATTTTCATCAATCTCCCCCTTTGTCATTGATGGCAACTAAATATATGGTCTTGTTTGTGCAAGGCTCCCCCTTAGTTCATTGTTCCCTTCATCTTCAATCTCTCCCCCTTTGACATCAATGGCAAAGGGTCTCCAAGGCTAGAGACTAGCTCCCCCTGAACACATGCTTCTAGTGAAATCTTTAATGAATGGATGAGAGTGATAGTATTCCCAATTTCTCCCTTAGGTACTCAAAGGTTTCCTTAGGAAGTGGTTTTGTGAAGATATCTGCTAACTGCTCCTTTGTATTAATATATTCCAACTTGACTTGCTTCTCTAGGACCTGTTCTCTCAAGAAGTGGTATTTGATTGAAATATGCTTCGTTTTGGAGTGCATGACTGGATTCTTTGAAATGCTGATTGCACTTGTATTATCACAAAAGATGGGAATGGGATTCTCAAATTCAATCTTGATATCTCCTAGTGTTTGCTTCATCCAAAGCACTTGTGTACAACTAGCAACTGCTGCAACATACTCAGCTTCCGCGGTAGATAGTGTTACTAAACCTTGTTTTTTGCTTAACCAAGAGACTAGACTGTTACCAAGAAAGAATGCTCCTCCACTCGTACTTCTTCTATCATCAATATTGCCTCCTAAATCAGCATCTGTATAGGCAGTAAGTAAAAAATCTTTTCCTCTTGGATACCATAAACCAAGATCCGTAGTGCCCTTCAGGTACTTCAATATTCTCTTGACTGCTAGAACATGTGATTCTTTTGGCATTGCTTGAAATCTGGCTACAACAACAACTGCTTGCAGAATGTCAGGTCTTGTGGCTGTTAAGTACAACAACTTTCCAATCATAGATCTATATTGAGTTTGATTTACATCAGGGGATTCATCATTTTTGCTAAGCTTGCAACCTGTAATCATGGGAGTGCTGACCGGATTACAATCTTCCATCCCAAACTCTTTTAATATTTCTTTGATATACTTGTTTTGAGAAATGAATATTCCTTTACTTGTTTGCTCAATTTGTAATCCAAGAAAGAAGGATAATTCACCAAGCATGGACATCTCAAATTCTTGTTGCATATTCATTGAAAATTCTTTACACATTTTGTCATTTGCTCCTCCAAATATTATGTCATCTACATATACCACTACTACCAAAAGTTTGTTATTTTCAGATTTGATATATAAATTACTATCAGCCATACCTCTTTTGAAACCTTGATCTAGAAGATACCTGTCCAACCTTGAATACCAAGCTCTTGGAGCTTGTTTTAGCCCATAAAGAGCTTTTCTAAGTCTACATACAAGATCTTCCTTTTCTGAATATGCAAACCCTTCAGGTAATTCAACATACACTTCTTCTTCTAAGTCTCCATTTAAGAAGGCTGATTTGACATCCATTTGGTAGACCTTGAATGCTTTATGGCTTGCAAATGCTAAGAACATCCGGATTGCTTCTAATCTTGCAACTGGGGCAAATGTTTCTTCAAAATCTACTCCTTCTACTTGAGCATAGCCTTTACAAACTAGCCTAGCTTTGTTTCTTGTGACTTCTCCATTTTCATTCATTTTATTTCGAAACACCCATTTGGTTCCTATGACATTTTTGTCTTTTGGTCTAGGAACTATTTCCCAAGTATTATTCTTCTCAATCTGATTTAATTCTTCTTCCATTGCTTTCACCCAACACTTGTCTTCACTTGCTTCTTTGAAGTCTTTTGGTTCTATTTTGGATAAGAGACAGATATGTGCACTTTCATTAGTATTGACAAATCTCCTTCTTGTTTGGACTTCTCCATCTGGATCTCCAAGGATCAAGTCTTCAGGATGGTTTCTTTGAACAAATTTTGATGGAGTCTTTGCTGGTGTTTTTGCTCTTGAAGGGGTCTTGGAAACTTCTTGCTCTAATTCTTCTTCCTCTTCATCTTTAGGGTCTTCTATTTCTTCACAAGTGCTTGGCACTTCATTATTTATCTTCTCAAATGATTTTCCTTCATCTATCTTTACATTTGCACTTTCAACAATTTTGTGAAGTCTCTTGTTGTAGCATCTATATGCTTTACTCTTGGAAGAATATCCAAGAAAAATTCCTTCATCTGCTCTAGCTTCAAATTTTCCCAAATCATCTTCATCTCGTCTTATATAGCATATACTTCCAAAAATTCTGAAATACCTGACTGATGCTGGTCTTCCTTTCCACAGCTCGTAAGGTGTCTTATCATGATTTATTCTTACTTGTGCCCGGTTCAAGATGTGAACTGCTGTATGTACTGCCTCCTTCCAAAAGGAATCAGCTATCTTGGATTCATTTAGCATTGCCCTTGCCATTTCTTGCACGGTTCTATTCTTTCTCTCTACAACTCCATTCTGTTGGGGAGTTCTAGGTGCTGAAAGTTGTCTTCTTATGCCATTCTTTTCACAATATTCATCAAATTCATGAGAAGTAAACTCTCCACCTCTATCCGTTCTAAGACATTTTATTTTAGCATCCATTTCATTTTCAACTAGTTCTTTGAAAGCTTTAAATTTGTCAAGAGCTTCTGATTTTTCTTTTAGGAAAGCTACCCAAGTCATTCTAGAGTAGTCATCAATAAATAATATGAAATATTTTTCTCCTTGTAGGCTTTTTGTCCTAGTTGGACCACAAAGATCTGAATGAATAAGCTCAAGTGGTTTTGATGTAGAATATTCCTTGTTTTTAAAGGTGTTTCTTGTTTGCTTCCCTAGTTGGCATTGTTTGCAAATGATATTTGTAGGTTTTGAAATCTTAGGTATATCTCTTACAGCTCCTTTATGACTGATTTTGACAATATTATCAAAGTTCAAGTGTCCTAATCTTTTGTGCCATAGCCAATTTTCATCTTCTTGTGCAAAGAAACAATTTTCATCATTCATTTCTTGCAAAACATATAAATTGTTTGCTGTCCTACAAGCATTAGCTATTAATTTTCCATCCTTTTTAATTTCACAACCTTTAGAATAGAAAGTCACATTATGCCCTTGATCACAAAGCTGACTTACACTTAGTAAGTTTTCTTTTAAACCTTTTACATACCAAACATCAGCTGTTTTTGTTTTGCCATGGTCTAGACTAAGAGTTCCCTTTCCTTTTATATAACGTTTTGAGTTGTCACCAAATCTCACTGATCCTCCATCTGCTGGTTCAAAAGAAATGAATTTGCTTTTATCTCCTGTCATGTGTCTAGAGCATCCACTATCAACGTACCACCAATCCCTTTTATTTTGAGCATGTAGAGCTACTTGAACAAATAGTGATTTCTCTTTCTTTTTCCATACTTTCTTTTTGAGAGGATCTTCTTTCTTTTCTTGATTTGTAGGAAAGATAGTTCTACAATTGTGGGCAGCATGTCCAAAGTTGTTACACTTAGAACATAAAATATCATATTTTACCAATGGAGCAAAGGGATTATGTATGCTGAAATTTTGAACATTCTTCACTTTGCTTCTGCAGTTTAGAGCTTTATGACCAAATTTGTTACAAGAGTAGCAATAACCACTAAATTTATAAGAAAAAAGCTGTCTATAATATGGCCTTTTCCATTCATTCATATTTTGTCTAGGTATTCTACATTCTCGTGCTTTATGACCAAAACAACTGCAAGAATAGCAATAACCATGAAAATTATGACTAGTTTTATCAACTTCTTTATTTTCTTTAGGCTTGTTTTCTTTTAGTGGTTCATTTATGACTGATTTGCTTCCTTCTTTTATGAAGCCTTTGAATGTATTATTAGTGTTTGAATTTCCTTCAAAACCAACACCTGTTTTGTTAAAAGAAGGTCTTTGACTATCAATGATATCATTTAGTTTTTCTGAACTTTTTTCAAACTTGAGATTATTAATGGTGCATTCCTTCAACTCTCTTTCTAATTTTTCAATTTTTAGTTTTAAATTAGTTTCAGCTTGTTTAGCTTCTTCTAATTGATTCTTCAAATCTTCAATTGTTTGTTCTGATTCTTCTACTGCTTTCGTAGCTTCCTCTTTGAGTTTTACAAGTTTTCTTTTTAGTCTTTCATTTTGTTTATATGCATAATGAAGTTCTTCTTGGAGATCAACATCTTCTTCATCATTACCTGATTCGTTTTCCTCTTCTTCATAACTATCATTGGAGACTGCTTCAGCCATGAATAGAATCTCATCCTCATCATCACTTGGGCATTCTTCGCTGCTTTCATCTGAAGAGCTGTCCTTTTTTGAATAAAAACTCTTTTTATTTTTGCTTTGATATCTTTTCTTCTTATTAAACTTGTTGTTACTTTTCCATTTCTTCTTTGTGTATGCTTGTTTTTCATCTTCACTTGAGTCATCATTATTTTGAGGGCATTTTGAGGCATAGTGTCCTATCTTTCCACAATTGAAACATTTGAAAGGAAACTTCCCTTTATATTTTCCACTTCCCTTTTTCAATTTTCTTAAGAAATGAGCTTCAGCTTCATCAGTTTCACTGCTTGAACTATCACTTGAAATTTGTTTCTTGCTCTTATTATTTTTAGAAATTTTAAAGGCTATTTCCTTCTTAGGTTCCTTGTCTCCAATTCTCATTTCATAAGCGGTAAGGATTCCATGTAACTCATCTTTAGTAAGTTTATCTAGATCTTTCCTTTCTTCTATTGCTGATACTTTAGAATCAAATCTAATGGGTAGAGATCTCAAGATCTTTTCAACCACAAGTTGTTCTTCTACTTCTTCACCAAGAGCTTTTATTGAATTGACCACTTCATCAACACGAGAAAGAAATGAGGCTATGTTTTCATCTTCCTTCATTTTCAAACTTTCGAATGTGCTTCGGTGAGTTTGAAGTTTGGCCTTCTTTACATTGTCGGTCCCTTCATATATATTTTTCAACTTGTCCCATATCTCCTTTGCAGATTTACAATGCATAACTTTTGTGAATTCCGAGTCGGCTAGATTACATAGAATAGCATGTTTTGCTTTGGCATTATTTTCACTTCTCCTTTTTCCGGCTACATCTGTTGGTGGGGTTGCTGGTGGTGTATAACCATCTAGTACTGATTGCCAAACATCGAATCCAATAGCATTTAAATATGCTTCCATCTTTATACTCCAAAATGCATAATTTGTCCCATCAAAATTTGGTGCCTTGTTTTGGAAACTTTCAGCCATTTGTGCTCTTTTAGATCTACCTTCAAGCGGTTAGGCTATATAGAAGGAACCCGCTCTGATACCAATTGAAGAGCACACGAATATACTGAGAGGGGGGGGGGGTGAATCAGTATATTAATAGTTTTTAACTTTTAAAACTTTATTCAAAGATAACTTCAAATTCACAAACAAACCATTATGCACATGAACAAAAATATTACGTGGAAACCCAATATGGGAGAAAACCACTAAATAATTTCCTTATATATATAATATTGTTCTTTTACAATATTTTGTAGGCACCAACCTACTAGAGGCTCCAACCCCTATGTTTATGAGCACCAACTCACTGGAAGCACCAACTCCCTCACTTCGCAGGCACCGACCTACTGGAAGCACCAACTCCCTGTCCGGATTCTGAGCACCAACTCCCCGTCCGGTTTCTGAGCACCAACTCACTCTTTATAAATTCTCTTTCCACCTTGACGATGTTGCTATCTTCAACGGATGATGGATTCAATTTGCTCCTTTAAGTCAGCCACAAAAAAATCTGAATATATGTCTCTTTAGCCTTCTCTTTTCTGCTCTTTTTGCTGTTCTTCTTTTTTGAGAATATATATATCTTTATTAATATTTATATTTAGAATATATAATTATCTCTGCTCTTCTTCTTCTTTATTCCATTGCTGACTTGTTTTCAATTTCACAAAATGAATTGAATATTTATATATAAACTTTAGAAATGAAACAATGTGTCTTTTTAAGAGTTGTACCTTTCCAATATGAAAAGGTGTCTATTATTAAAATATTATTAACTTAATAAATAAGTTAATTATCTTTTTAATAAGTTATTTTATTATTAACTTTTTAATATGTTTGTATATTGCCGAACTCATATTATAAAAACCTTTTTTAAATATCCTCCATGCCCATCAAATCGACTTCCACTCTAAATATATATATCTTATATATCGTCTGCTGTAACCTTCGATACATAAAAAATAAAAGTCTTTATTCAAATTTCAATATATACTCTTTCTCCGTTAAAGAAAACCGCTGCAAATAATACTCATGTGTTCGATATCCATATTGACCGCTGTAGACTATTTTATTATGAAAATGCTGACCGCTGTGCATATATTAATAATCTTTGACATCTGATATATATATTTTTGTATACCTTCGATAATCATTATTATGTCACTGCATATATTTCAATGACGTTTGTCGTATTTGAACCTTCGAATATTAATTCGAACCATTGTTACAAACTTTCGATATGTTGTCCTGTCTCTGCGTTACTCAACCGCGTTAATGTTATCTATATTTTGTGTTTTCTGAGTATATTTCTGCTATGTTGGACTTTGGCCATCTTTCTTGGATTCGATCACTTGTATGATTGTTCATCTTTATTTCTTATCTTCATCAAAAACTCCTTCATGACTTTGTGTTCTGCTATGTTCATTCTCTATATTCACGTCATTGGAGTTGGACATTATGTTTCACTTCAGCTGCCGCAATGTATATTGCCTTATATTCTAAAGATATTTTCGTATTCCTTTGTAACTGGCTCTGCCCAGCTTTCACGGAAACAATAAATAAGTATCTTTTAGCTGAGTTGGAAATATTGTGCGGGCTTTCCTTTCCAGTTCATGTGGATGTCCTGTCTTTGTACATCGCTGTTCTGAATATTTATATGTTCTTACATTGCTGCATACAGATCACATTACATAGAGTTCTGTATATTACCGATCATATATGTGCAATAAACAAATCACTGCTTTCTATTAACATAACATTAACTTCAATCGATCAATGCTTTTAATCTTCTCCTTAATCACTGCTTTCGCTATGCAATACCATATCATCATAATTTATATCAGTTATATATGCTGTATTATGCCGTGTATATCTCCTTCCCTTTTTCTTATATACTGTTCATACATATGTTCTAATATATATATCTATACATTTATATATATATATATATATATATATCTATTTGTATACAGTATTTGCTGTGATCTTATATATCTTTTAGTTTTTATGCTGGATGTTCTTGTTTGACATCATGCTGTCAGATCTTGTCATCAATGACATAAGGTTTTGACATCAATGACAATTTTCATCAGGCACAAGAATTATGGGGAAGGGCAAAGTCCCTCAGAGATGTGTGGTCTCATGGAATGCAATGATTGCAGGATATGTACAGTATTGTGGTTTTTGTAAGAAGCTTTCAGGATTTTGCAGGCAATGCCTCAAAAAATGTGATCTCATGGACTGCATGGTTTCTGGTTATGCACAAAACGGATATGTTGAAAAGTCAGGAACTTTTAGGCAAAATGATAATGGTAAGTGTAAAGCTAAAGTCCACAACGTTCGCAGGCATCCTCCCTCCCTATGTTACAATGAGAGCTTTCGAATAGGTTATGGACACCCATTGACATAGAGAGAATAGGGGAATTTCATGATGTTAGGATATGGTGGCATTTACCTTGCAATTATAAGCCATTCATATGTCTCCATGTACCTTGGAAAGTGTTCCCTGAGACATGTGAGATAAATATTAAATATTTGATTTTGTACCTTATGGCCATTTGTAATTCCATTTTCAAGAGGTGAATATGAAGGGGTGATGAATATAAATAAAAATGGGCAAAATACACTCTTTCTCACGTTTGCTTTGTATAGTGACCGGTGTTTATATGTTCACATCATCTGTCAAACCATTCTTCCTTCATATAGATCTCCTTGGATCTTTAGACTTGATAGAGATGACAAAACTCTATCTTCTTTTGCCAATAAATGACAACACTTGTACTTGTACCGGTAGAAGGCTTACCGGTTACCATCACATAATGCCAACAAAAACCTCTAGCAATAACATATAAAAACTAACCCTAAGACAAACAATTACAAGTTACAACCAATAAACTAACCTAAAAGTATTCTATTCAATTGTTTTTTTTAATATTTAAAACATGGTGTCTAGTCCACAAATAGGAAAGGTTTCTTTTCTCATATTTCAAGTGTATCCCTTCTCTTCCTAGCTCACAATATAATTCTAGCGCTCCTTTCCCAACACACCTCAATTAGAGGCAATATATCCCTCAAATGTTGGTAGTAAGTAATTAACTAACAAATTTGTCCCTCAAATTAATGTAATCAACTAGTAGGTTAGAGATCAATAGAACCGACCTACTTGCTTATACAATATTGTGGACAAGGGAATTCACCACCCTTCAGATTGAGAAAATCTCAAGGGACAAGTCAGCCCCTGTACCACCTCGCTAAGCTAGAGCTCTAGTGAGCTAGGGTGATCAAGAGGATCAATTGGTTAACTAGAACTTGAAACATAAATGAACGCAAGGTAGCTTAAAGAAACTGAAATAACACTGATACTAATAGATATAAATCTTCTGACTATTGAAATTAACAAGGCATGTTGGTAAGGCCGACTAGGTGGCTTTGTGAGCTCACTGTCCCAGATGCTTGTGTGAGTCTAGGACTACACTGTAGATGTAGGACACCTGCTCAACTGCATGCATCTTGTATGGACAAGGCACAAAGATTGAGACAAAAAGGTGCAAGACTAATAAATAACCAACATAAATTAAATCTAGATTAACTACGAGAAAGAGAAAGTATGAATGAAGTATGAGCAACTATTCTAGACTCAAAAGAACATGAGGGAGAGAGTAAGCTTACAATCCAGAGGTAGAAGAATCCACATATCTCTTTCTCCTTCCTCCTTTGAAACCAACATATGAACAAAAAGAAAAATGTTGGGGGTGCTTGATTAAGAGGTTTGCCACAATCAGACCCCGCTTTGGTGTTTCTACATCCACAAATAGCTAAGATAGACAAATAGATTATGGATAATCAACAAATGATAAATGACAATAGATAGCTAGGAAATGATGAAGACACTATGATATGCTAAACAAAATGAGATGAAGTGAGTGTGAGAGAACTCTCCTTTGGAGCCACAAAGCCAAATCTTGATGGGACAAAGGTGAGGTTGAGATGGTGAGTGATGAAGGTGGTGGAATTGCAATGTTAGAGTGCCCAAGAGCTGTGAAAGGTGTCCAAAAATGATGGAGGAGATTGTGAAGAGCCAAGAAGAAGTTTGAATCACCAAGAAGAGAGCCCAAAATGCAAGAAGTGACTAATGAAGCTAATTCTTGAAGTTTTAAGGAGGCCGAATGGTTTCCGATGTTAGTGGGTGGTGGGGTGTTATTCCTAACCGGTTACTGAGAGGGGGGGGGGGTGAATCAGTAAATACTATTTCTATTACAATTCAACACTTGTTTAAATATTCTTCCAAGATAAGCCGAATGTAAACAGTCATCCACAAGCGTAAATAGAAATACACAGATCAACACATGATGTATATGTGGAAACCCTCGGTTAGAAGGAAAAAACCACGGTGAGACAGAGCTCACAACTTCACTTCTATAGAAATAAAGACACCCTGTTAGGAGCTTACAAAGCACTTGTGAAGGTGCTACCCGGTTAAGGGATTTGATAGAAGATTGGTTAAGATCTTAACTCTGTTAGGAGTTGCCTGGTTAGAGGACTTTCAACATCAACAAAGATGTTACCCGGTTAAAGGATTTTTACAAAGAACCGATCAGGGTTCACCCTGATTGAGGGATTTCAATATGCTTTCACACTTTATAAAAGAAATGATCTTAATTGACACTGATTGTCTGATTAGATCATACCTGTTGATCTCTTCCCTGGTTTGCCTGGCTGTTGAATCTTTTCTGCCTCTTTGCCTTTCACCTCTGGTGACAGTAATCTCTCTGCAGATATCTCTTCTCTGCTCTCTCTATTCAACCACTCTCAACAACAACACTTTCTTGCGTCCTATGACCTGTATTTATACAAAAGTTCATATCAATGAAACCCTTAACTCATAGAATTGCCAGGCTGTAAACTCATCCTTAAATCATGCAACAAAGCAAAAAAAGATTTGCGTTCTGATCTTGAGTTTACCTTGAAACATTCATGTAGAAATAAAACTAACTCCTGTTAGAAAGCTAACTTCAACTCTAAATGGTGGATGCTCCGCATATTCCGGTTTTAACTCAAACTACTCCGCATAATCTGGTGCAGATCTTTATGCACTTTGACCAGTAACAATCTTATACCCGGTCCATCCTTGTATGTAATATAAGACCGGTACAATGTACTTAGTTTGGTCTACCGGTGCATCTCCTTTGTTTACTCTACCAGTGCATACACTCTGTTTAGTCTATCGGTGCCTTTAAAGTAATGTGAGTGAACTACCGGTGAACCTATACCTGTGGGAATGGTGTTTGCATCTAACTTCACTAATGACAACTTAAATTTGCTAACAATCTTCCCCTTTTTCATTGGTGGCAAAACCATACTCACCTACTCATCATAATTTATACCTTGTCTTGTAGACTTGTCTTTCCTTTCTTTTCCCCTAGTGGCACACTTCCCCTGTCCAAGTGCTTTAGCTCTTCTGTTCTAGTTCTGTAGCTGTTCTATCCTTGGCCTTTTGACCATTTTGCCCTTCTGTTCTGATCTCTTCCTTCTTCCCATTTCTTCTTCCCATTTCCTCTTCTATCTTCCCCTTTTTGCCTCCATTGGACAAAGGGTTTAGCTTCACTTGTGTTTTTACATTTGTAGCTTTGTGAAGATATCTTTATAAATATTCCTTGTTGAATGAAGAAACAGTGCCCATGGACCGGTTACATGTTCAATGTTCTTCTGTGTTGCTTTTAGAGAGACAATAATGTTCTCCATGTCCTCCATAGTTTTGTAGTCCGGTTCTTTGATCAGATTCTCAACCGATGATGCAGTTTGTTCCATTGCATCAAATGTGGGGGCTAGAAACAATTGAAATCCAATGATGTCTTGGATTCTCTTAGTCTTCTCTTCAGAAGTCTTTCTTAGGATGAGAGCAAGACTTGTCATTTCTCTGCTGAAGTGTGTTGTAGACTTATTCTTGATGTCAAACCGAGAAGACAAAGTTCTTATGTCTTCTGAAGTCTTTCTTGACTTCTCTTTTAAATCTTGCAAGAATGTATCAAAATTGGAAGTTCTTGTCATCAAACCTACTGCCACTTGAATCTGTTGTTGAAGAATTCTCGAATTGGTTGTCACAGTCACCTTTGTTTCTTCAACTTGTTTATGGAGAATCTCTATTCTCTTCTTTTCATAATGATCTATTGCTACAGTCTCTGGATCTGTCAAGTCATCACCGATTGCTTGTGCCAATACTTCCAGCTGATCTATAATAGGTTCATCTTCATAGATGTCAGCATCAGGTACAAAGTTGCACAGAATATTCTTGACAGTGGTCAGGACCATGTCTTGTTTCCTCTTGGTCAACTCTTTTAGCTGCCTTGTTGACATTTTGCTGATGTCAACCACATTCTATGTTGCCTTGCTCCTTTTGACTTCTTTGTCTTCAGCAAATGATAACTTCCTCTTGGATGAGGAGCTTGGTATATCGGCCTGTTCTTTTTGGCTGGGCAGCTGTACCAGTTGTTTTTCTGTAGGAATCTCTTGTTTCTTCTCCGGTTGAGCTAACTCTCCCGGTAATGTCACATTTTCCGGTTCTGCCTCTGTTGGCATCAAGTGATGATAACCGGTACGCCTGCTACCAATACTAGTGTTGTCATTGATTGGCAAAAAGAGTATAGAGACTTGTCATCTCTATAAAGTCTACAGAACCAAGGAGATCTATATGAAAGAGGGATGGTTTGGCGGATGATGTCAATATACAAGACAGTCGTGACTGAATGCAAATACCACCGGTCACTATACAAAGCCATAGAAACCGGACAATGTACTCAGTAAAGTAAAAGAGGATTCCAACATCAACTGAGGACCGTGCTACAACCGGTAAGCCAAGCAAGGGACAGCAAACTGAGGACGGTGTGACCGGTAAGCCAAGAAAGGGACAGGAACAGGGACTCTTACCTGTTCACATCATGAAGAACTGAACTCAACCATAACCGGTATATTAATGATTCCGGTCTTGAATCGAGGGAGTCATAGTTAGACTAACTGATCCTACTAACTCTTTGACTAAGATTTTCTGCTATAAATTCGGAAGTCTTTGAGTTAAACTCGCGATCTGTTTGAAGCAAGTCTGGAGATTTTCAAGCCGAGATCAGTGGCTTTAAAACTGGCGATCGGATTGAGGCAAGTTTGGAGGATTTAAAGCCGAGATTAGTGGCTTTAAAACAAAGCGTTATCTCTTATGAAGGAAAGTTGCTTGACACGCAACTACTGCTTTCTTCATTAGTCAGATAAAGCAAGGGGATGCATAGGATGTTTCCTCAGTAAACTGACTCAACTGAGCAATGAATCCGATGAAGATCTGGAGTTAGGTCATGCTTAATGAGGACAATTAGGACCAAGACCCTATATATTCTTCTGTCCAAGGCAAATAGAAGTTGCTTTCATTTTGCCAGAGAAAAGAGTGAACTTGAAAAGCTCAAAAGAAGCTAGGGTAAATCAGAAAGAGAAGTAGAGAAAGAAGAGAGTGCAAAGAAGCACAACAGTAGTGGAGAACACACCTATGGCGACCAGTGATGATTCTTAGCTGAGCACAAATAGAGATCTTATCAGGATATGCAAAGCCAATTGTAAAAGGTCAATCTCTATTGTTTTCTTGCAACTACAATAGTCAAATCCCAGTATTTGGGTGGACTCTAACAGGACCCTTGTATCAAATCCTTTAACCGGGTGGCATCTTGCAAGGTGCTCAAAGTCCTCTAACAAGGTAGGCACTAATCGGCCTTATTGTAACAAATCTCTTGACCGGGTCGCATCTAACAAGTGCGTTTTTATCCTTTAACCAGGAAGGCTTTTAACAGGGCGTACTCTAGAAGATTACAAAATTTATGAGGTCTTCTCACACCGTGGTTTTCACCCTAACTGGGTTTCCACGTTATAAATCTGGTGTCATTGTGTCATTGTTTACTTACTGTTATTATTTGCTTAAGTCTGATTGCTTTTCTGTTGTAAGTTTACTTCACCGGATTAAAGAGAAAAAGTTTTAGAGGTGTTGATTCACCCCTCCCCTCTCAGCACCGGTTTGGACTATCAATTGGTATCAGAGCCTCATTTCGTTTTCTTAGCTACTTGACCGCACAAAGTAAAAGACAAGATGATGAGAAAGGAAGGACCAATGTTTTCAAAAGAAAACTTTACTCTCTGGTGCAGCAGGATGAAACTGTACATGAAGATCACCAGCGATCAATACTGGAACCATGTCACAACTGACTACATTGAACCCACAAGCACGTTGACACCTGATCAACAGAAGATCAAAGTCGAGCATACGGCTGCTTAGGACATGATAGCTTGCACTCTACCTGATCATGTGTATGCCGAGATAGAACATCTTGATTCTGCCTTCAAGATGTGGGGCAAGTTGCAAACGGTCTATGGAGGGGATCCAAATGTTCAAAGAGCCAAGGTTGAAAGCCTCAGAGGAAAGTATGATGACATGAGGATGAATGAAGGAGAAGACATCGAGCAATATAGCAACCGGATCAAAGAGGTCATCAACTCCATCAGAAGCGTTGGAGGAAAGCTCAATAAAGAGGTGGTTAGCAAAATACTAAGAACTCTCAGACCTCAGTATGCCATCAAGATCTTTGTCATTCAAGAGCTCAGATCGGTGACCAAAGATCAAGTCACCTTAGACTCCCTAATCGGTAAGCTGGCTGCCTTCGAATTAAGTAATTTTGATAATAGCCTATCCATTCAGGAAGAAGCGTTTAAGTCCTCTCTCAACATCTCTTCCACCAAAAAGGGAAGAGAAACCGGTAATTGCTCTACCGGTAAGTCTGGACCCTGGTAACCTCGTTGAGAGTCTTGTCTCAGAAGAGATGGAGCAAGATGAGTTTGAAGCACTCATCACTAGGAGATTCCTTAGAGGAAGGGGAAAGTACAAGGGAAAGCTCCCTTTGAAATGCTTCTCTTGCAATAAGATAGGACATATTGCTACAAGGTGTCCTGATAATGAACATAAAGATAAAAGAGATTGGTTCAAGAGCAAAGCAAAGAAGAAATGTTATCTTGCAGAGGAAGGAGTTACCGACAATGATTCTAAAGAGTCAGAGGATCTAGAAATTGCATTTGTTGCAATAAAGGAAGAGAATCTAGTTATAAATGAAGTTGCACTCATATCCAGATCTTTTCAGCATGATGACTGGATCATTGACAGCGGATGCACTCACCACATGACCGGTGACAAGGACAAGTTCATCAACTTGGAGCTCAACGACAATGGATCAGTTACCTTTGGAAACAATGCCCCCTGTGCCATCAAAGGTAAAGGTTCTATTGCTCTCTGCAACAATGTTGTCTGTGAAGATGTGTACTAGGTTGAAGGACTCAAGTACAACTTGAGTGTTGCACAACTGAATAACAAAGGATTCCTACTAGAATTCAGACAAGGTTCTTGTATAGTAAAGAATCAATCCGGAACTCATGTTGCAACTGGTAGACAGAGAAAAGGTAATCTCTTCTACCTAGATTCAATGGAAGGAGCTTGTCTCATAGCCTTGGTCAAAGGAGAATAAAGCAAAATTTGTCTTATAACCAAAGAAGACAATAGCTGATTATGGCACAAGAGGCTCTGCCACATAAACTTTGACAATATTGTCAAAGTGAGCAAAAAGAAAATGGTGAGAGGAATTCCTAAGATTACAAAGCCCATCAAGTGTGTTTGTAAAGATTGTCAGCTAGGAAAGTTGACCGGAACATATTTCAACAGTAAGTCCTCTGCTGAGAATGTTCTAGACCTGGTGCAAACTGACCTGTGTGGACCAATGAGAACAAAGAGCTACCATGGAGACCGATACTTTATGCTCTTTGTAGACGACTTCTCCAGGATGATGTGGACACTCTTTCTTAAGGAGAAATCAGAAGCTTTCCACATGCTCAAAATCTACAAAGCTAGAGTGGAGAAAGAGACTGATAAAAGCTTGAAGCGTCTGAGATCAGACAGAGGAGGTGAATATACCTCTCAAGAGTTCACTCACTACTGTGAGGAGCATGGAATCAAAAGACAGCTATCTGCACCAAGGACCCCTCAGCAAAAGGGAGTAGCAGAAAGAAGAAACAGGACGCTGATTGATTGCGCTAGAACCTTGCTGATTCAGAAGGATCTACCTCATCACTTTTGGAGAGAAGCTGTCAGTACTGCTGTCTACACACTCAATCAGATTCAAGTCAAAAAGGGAACTAGTAAGACTCCTTACGAACTATAGTTTAAGTATACTCCTAGTGTAGGCTACTTCAAAATCTTTGGTAGTAAATGTTATATTAAAAGAGATATGTACTCTGGGAAGCTTGATCCTAAGAGTGATGAAGGAAAATTTTTGGGTTACTCTACCAAAAGTAAGGCCTATCGGTGTCTTAACAAAAGAATAAGCAAGATAATTCAAAACATCAATGTAAAAGTTGATGAATCTTCAAAACCAGATAAGAAGACCGGTCATGATGATCATAACAGTGTTGAAGGCATAAATGAAGGAAATACCTTTGAATTCAACGAAGCAATGACTGAAGATGAAGGAGAAATACACATGGACACACATCTAGAGTGGGAGATTGTACTTGAACCCAACAGGCTAACGCAAGATGGTGAACAAGTTGATGACCAGAACCATGATGAAGTTAACGCTCAACCGGAAGAACCAGACCGGGAACAGAGACCGGTTCTTCCAAGGTATGTCACATATCATTCCACTGACAATATAATTGGCGACAAACATGCAAATATCTTAACTAGGAAAAAGGCTAGATAGAATATCTGCTTACTTTCTTGTATAGAGCCCGAATCCACCAGGGAAGCTCTAGAAGATGACAATTGGGTCAAGGCCATGGAGGAAGAAATTGAGCAAGTTGAGAAGAATGATATGTGGGAGCTTGTGCCAAGACCAAAGGACAAAAATGTCATAGGGACCGAATGGGTCTACAGGAACAAGTTGAATGAGGATGGAAAAATAATAAGAAATAAGGCAAGATTGGTTTGCAAAGGATACGCACAGGAAGTTGGACTAGACTATGGAGAAATCTTTGCACCAGTAGCAAGACTGGAAGGAGTGAGAATTCTTCTTTCCTA
This sequence comes from Chamaecyparis obtusa, assembly GCA_027943335.1. NCBI lineage: Eukaryota > Viridiplantae > Streptophyta > Pinopsida > Cupressales > Cupressaceae > Chamaecyparis > Chamaecyparis obtusa. The sequence goes on from BSBK01005174.1 coordinate 332,486, forward strand.
TGTTGCCCACAAAGGGTTCAAAGTATACCAGATGGATGTCAAGTTTGCATTCCTGAATGGAATACTAGAGGAAGAAGTCTATATTGAACAACCGGAAGGCTTCACATCTACATATAAGGATGGAATGGTCTGTAAATTGAAGAAAGCTCTTTATGGGCTTAAGCAAGCTCCAAGGGCTTGGTATGAGAGGTTGCACTCATACCTTCTTACCATAGGATTCACAAGAAACGGGGACAACAACAATATGTATCTCAAGACCGGAAAAGATGGAAATCTGATTGCTGAAATCTTCATGGATGATATCATCTTTGGAGGAGATGACAAGATGAGCAAAGCCTTCATTGGGGAGATGAAGAAAGAATTTGAGATGTCTATGATAGGCGCAATAAAATTCTTCATTGGACTACAGGTTCATCAGTTGAAAGAATGAATTTTTATTTTTCAGTCCAAATATATCAAAGAAATTTTTAAGACCTTTGGACTTGATGATTTTAAACCGGTTGGGACCCCAATGATAACTAACCTCAAGTTATCAAAGGAGGATGATGCTAAAGAAGTGAATGAAACAATGTATCGGTCCATGATAGGTAAACTGCGTTATGCTGTTCACAGTAGACCGGATATTGCACATGCAGTTGGCATAGTGGCAAGATTCTCTACAAACCCCAAAGAGACACATCTAATAGCAGTAAAGAGAATCTTCAAATATCTAAGGGGAACTGAGGATTATGGATTATGGTTTCCTCACAAGGGAGGATTCAAAGTAAAAGTATACACAGATGCAGATTGGGCTGGAAACATTAATGACAGAAAGAGCACAAGTGGTGGTGCATTCTTTCTCGGTGAAAGAATTGTTTCTTGGACAAGTAAGAAATAGAATTGTATATCCCAATCTACTGCAAAGGCCGAATATGTTGCTGCAGCAATCAATTGCACACAGGTGATCTGGATAAAACAACTGCTGGAAGGAATTAAAGAACATATACCTGAACCGATAGCTAGCTATTGTGATAGCACCAGTGCAATTAACATATCCAAGAACCCTGTTATGCACTCCAAGACAAAGCACATTGCTATCAAGTATCATTACTTGAGAGAGCTAGTACAAGACAAGGAGGTGAGACTGGAGTATGTTCCCACCAAGGATATCTTCACAAAGTCATTACCAAAGAGTACTTTTGAGTATCTCAGAGGTAAACTAGGGGTGATACCCCTTCATGATCTTTAGTAAATCTGTAAAGGTGGTCATCAGTTCATTGTGCTTCAACGGAGGGTTACACCTCATCTTTTCTGGATTGATGAAAATGGAATCCTGCTCATAGGGGGACTAGATTAGACAAAGGTAGTCTCTCTGACTAGCCTTTGGTATCACTATCAAAAAGAGGAGAGTTTGGCAATAACCGGAGTACTCTAAATAGTTGCAGTGGTATAGAGATACCAGCACAGTAAGGTGATTGCCCATCAAAGTTTTACCATCAATGCCAGAGGGGGAGATTGTTGGCATCAAGTGATGATAACCGGTAAGCCTGCTATTGGTACTAGTGTTGTCATTGATTGGCAAAAATAGTATAGAGACTTGTCATCTCTATAAAGTCTACAGAACGAAGGAGATCTATATGAAAGAGGGATGGTTTGGCTGATGATGTCAATATACAAGACAGTTGTGACCGAATGCAAATACCACCGGTCACTATACAAAGCCACGAAAATCGGGCAATGTACTCAGTAAAGGAAAAGAGGATTCCAGCATCAACCGAGGACCGTGCTACAACCAGTAAGCCAAGCAAGGGACAACAAACTGAGGATGGTGCGACTGGTAAGCCAAGAAAGGGACAGGAACAGGGATTCTTACCTGTTCACATCATGAAGAGTTGATCTCAACCATAACCGGTATATTAATGACTCTGGTCTTGAACCGAGGGAGTCATAGTCAGACTAACTGATCCAACTAACTCTTTGATTGAGATTTTTTCCTCAAAATCTGGAAGTCTTTGAGTTAAATTGGCGATCTATTTGAAGCAAGTCTGGAGGTTTTAAAGCCGAGATCAGTGGCTTTAAAACTGGCGATCGGATTGAGGCAAGTTTGGAGGATTTAAAGCTGAGATCAGTGGCTTTAAAAAAAAGCGTTATCTCTTATGAAGGAAAGTTGCTTGATACGCAACTACTGCTTTCTTCATTAGTCAGATAAAGCAAGGGGATGCATCGGATGTTTCCTCAGTAAATTGATACTCAATTGAGCAATGAATCCGATGAAGATCTGGAGTTAGGTCATGCTTAATGAGGACAATTAGGACCAGGACCCTATATATTCTTCTGTCCAAGGCAAATAGAAGTTGCCTTCATTCTGCTAGAGAAAAGAGTGAACCTGAAAGGCTCAAAAGAAGCTAGGGTAAATCGGAAAGAGAAGTAGAGAAAGAAGTGTGTGCAAATAAGCACAATAGTAGTGGAAAACACACCTGTGGCGACCGGTGACGATTCTCAGCTGAGCACAAACAGAGATCTTATCAGGCTATGCAAAGGCAATTGTAAAAGGTCAATCTCTATTGTTTTCTAGAAACTACAATAGTTAAATCTCAGTATTTGGGTGGACTCTAACAAGTCCCTTGTATCAAATCCCTTAACCGGGTGGTATCTTGTAAGGTGCTCAAAGTCCTCTAACAAGGCAGGCACTAATCGGCCTTATTGGAACAAATCCCTTGACCGGATCGCATCTAACAAGTGTGTTTTTATCTTTTAACTAGGAAGGCTCTTAACAGGGCGTACTCCAAAAGAGTACAAAATTTGTGAGGTCTCCTCACACCGTGGTTTTCACCCTAACTGGGTTTCCACGTGATAAATCTGGTGTCACCGTGTGATTGTTTACTTACTATTATTATTTGCTTAAGTCTGATTGCATTTTTGCTGTAAGTTTACTTCACCGGATTAAAGAAAAAAAGTTCTAGAGGTGCTGATTCACCCCTCCCCTCAGCACCGGTTGGGACTGTCAGCCTCCTCTTCTGGTAGGACTTGCTCATTCTGTGCTTCCACTTCCAGTTGCACTTCATCTTTTGGTTGTGCATCCTCTTCTTGTGGGAGTGGCTCATCCGGTGAGACTTCTTCGTTGTGCTGCTCTTCAGTTATATGTAATTCTCCTGTAGGTATATCATTCCCCAACTCTTGTTCTACTGGGGGGCCTACCTATTCAACATTTAGTTGTTCACCAGATGTGAACACTTCTGTTTGTACATTTTCCTCAAAGGTTGCAAGTTCTTCACGAGTAGTTCATTGAACCGGTGGTGCTTGTACTGTTTGAGTTTGATCTTGTGGACCTGTTCTTTCAAGAGCATTGAAGTCATACTGCTGCCAAAAATCTAAAGTCTCTTTATAGACTTCGTTTTCATATCCGTTGAGAATCTTGGCAACTCTACACTTGGTATCCAAGTTCATTGATGCTTCTTCTAGTAGAAGCTTGATTCTCTCTTCACTGAGACCAGGTTTAACCTTAGGTAATGTCTCCTTATTTATTCTAGTGTTGGTGCCTAGACCGGTTCTCCATTTGATCATTAGCCTAGAATTTAATTCTGGGGGAAACTTGGCCCTATAGTCCCTTGGAGTTTTGTTGTAGAACGTAAAAGTTTCCACTATAGCTACTATTATAGCCTATTTATCTTCTTCGTCTTACAGACTACACCACTTAACGACATTTTCTACTTCTCCAAAATCCATCACTTCATCAACAATATCATTGACAGAGATGGTGTGAGTATTACCTTTTTTTGGAGAAATTAGAACAGTTGGATGAGCTGGATCACTACCTTTGTCATCAGTGATGTCTACAATTACCCGTTCTATAGGATTCCTTTCTTTGACCGGTGCTTCAGCTCCAAGCACTCCTTTTCCTTTTCCGGTGTTAGGGACCGGTGGAATTGTGGTTCGTTGGCGTGCTTCCTTTGCTTGCTGCTGGGTCTGAAGAAGTTTGGTCCATATGGCTACTCCTTCATCATGCACTTTCTCAGCTTCTCCAACAAGTATTAGACCAATCCTCTTCTTTGTCAAGAAAATTTGCTGATGTAGTTCATCTTGTTGAGTGGCTTTTTCCAGAGTGAGATGGTTCTGGACCTCAAGCAGAGCTCGAATCCTCAGCTCCTTTTCTCTGTCCATTGAAGCTTTCCACCGAGCTTCAATAATTTGTAGGAAATCATCAGGTACAATCCTGTGAAGTTCGGTAGGATGCAAATTAAACTTATGGGTACAGTGAACTACTGCTTCCTCTATCTTTCTTCTGTCTTCATTTGCAAACTGATATATTGTGCTGATTGAACTCGTTCCATCGGTTTCTATCAATCCTGCCACAAATTCATCAATTGTGGGCTTTCTCCTTCTTGGTGGATCCTCGTTCACCGGTTTGCCAAAAGCCCTCTTTTTGACTAGAGGAACAGTGTCTTCTGATTTTGTTTCTTCTTGTTCTTCTTCTTGTGTGCTAGGAACCAGTTGAGCTCTCATCCTTCGAGCCTTGGGTTGTTCTGTCACTGGTTTCTTCTTTGGTGTGGGGGTCCTTTTAGTGTAGACATTTTTGATCAGTGCCCTTTTCTTCAGATTCTCTTGAATCTCTTCGAATGTACCAAACCGGTGGGTAGTGAGATCTAGATTAGCTTCGTTCAAGGCATCAGCATCTGCCTTCACAATCTTGGTGGCGATCTCATAACCTAGTTCAGGAGCATATCTTGTTCTCAGTTCCACTGCTTGAATGATGCAGTGATCGGTAGACACCAGAAAATGTACATCATCCTTATACGAGTCAACAATAGTTGACGGCAATCGCTCCCTTGCATGCATCCTCAGTTGAAATGCCTCAAAATATTCGGTCATCTCTATCGAACTAGTTTCCCAGTTGGTTGGCCATTTCACTTATTTGATGCATGACCCGGTCGATCGGTTACCCATGTCACCTTTCCAATTCCCGGGAAGAAATTTTGATAGTAGTAGAGACATACCAGTAGGGTCTTGTACTTCATGGATTTATTGTTAACCATGCCGAGCTTCTTCATATTTTCAAATATCTGACGTCAGAGCATTTTGTAGAGATCGTACTTGGCATTGTCATACATTATCCGGTGAACGGCATGAATAGCTCCTCCCAGTATGCTGTTCAGATTGCTGGACTGATAAATTTTATATCCTATCACCGCTGATGCGAACCGAACCCCTTTATCTTCGATGTTGTGTACTATCATAAGTCGAGCATCGTATTTATACTTTGTCAGCTTGGTGACAATCGCATTAGAGATTGTTCTTAGGGTTAGTGCTTCCCCTTCCTGACTATACCCAGTCACTCGATGAAAATCCTCCTTTGTGATTTGTGTAGCTGCACCCTTTTGGAGCCAAAACCCTGGATCATGCACACGACTGAGAACCGGTCGAATCCAATCAGGTTGAAAGATGGTTGGATAGCTGACTTCGTTGATGAGACTGGATGACACCAGCTTCACGTATCTGTTAGGAAGCTTTCCGTCCTCACATAGCGAGAGATACTCGCTCTAGATGTATGTCTCTCCTAGTTCCTTCTGCTTGGGGTGAATGTAAAGAACCTAAGTAGTTCTTCAATTCAATTCAAACCCTTTGGAGTAATTCTGGAAATTTCTTTTGTATTTTTAAAATATTGAAACTTGTATTCAATTCATGTAGGAAAACGTACGGCAATATAGAGAATATTGAATTTCTAAGAAATTGGCAAATTGTTTATCTACCATAAATGAATTCGAGTACACAAAAATTTAAACTACTAGAGCACCTTAATTAATGTACGACTGCTTGAAGGAATTTTTGAACGGACTTCCCCGTTTTTCCATCACCCAAATCCGAAGTTCACGTGTGTTGCAAGGGAACCCTTAGACACCAAGGGAACACAACCACTGCTGCCTGTAATACTAAAGGATGTAGACATTTTAAACTGAGAACCAATTCCCCGCTAAAGCTCATGCAAAGCTGGACCGATTCCTTGTTGGAAGCTCATGTGAGTTGCTGTGTACAACCAACCTGATACATATGACTGTAGCTGGATGCCGTACGGCCTTCACAGGCATAAAAAATGATCTAAAACCCTGACTGAAAATTACAGCTCAAAACATTGGCATTCAGACCCACTTCAAAATGCGAATTCCTTGGGAATGTATTATTTCTCAAAACACAAATCAAACCCTTCAATCTGCATTCCGATTTCCTCTTGTAACTCCTCAGCAAACTAAATTGAATGTCACACCAATCCTCAGCAAGAAAACAAATCGAACCCCAAGAGAATAAATCGATTTGCCTGCAAATTAAAACTTATCACAAACATCCAGTATACTTTAGCACTAGACTATGATCTCAGATACAGCTGTAAAATTCACCATCAATCTGTAATGGCTCAAATTGCTAGAAGAGGAATCAGTCCTCAAAACCCTAGCCGGGTTGTCTCTCTCACAAACTTCAATAAAATCATAATTCAACAATGGATAACGAAAGTGCTTTTTCGAGTTGTATATATAGGTTTTTTGGAAAAAGCACAATTTCACTTTTTTCATATAAAAGGCTTTTTAATGATAACTTCACTTTATAACATTAAAGTCATAAAGTAATTAAGTTATTAAATTAAAATAATTTAATTTAATAACGATAACTTTAAAACCCGAAGTCACTGAATCTCATTGAGTGTAACAAACTCATTTCTGACACCGGAGCCTCAAACACCAACTACCCTGTCGGAAATAACCCACTGCCAAAAATAGCCAACTGCTAAAAATAGACTTACTAAAAATAGTAAGTCTCTCAAACTGGAGATTCCCTGAAACTCGATCCCGAGACATCTGACACTCCGTGCAGACACCTTGCTAATCTTGGCCATACCCAAAATACCACTTACTAAAAATAGTAAGTTGACCAAATTGACCCGAACGAAGATTAGACCTGGTAAATTGAACCTCCAGAATGGAATCCCAACACTGGCTCCACCATCTAAACTCCTTTGATCACCTAATTAGCCTGCGAGGGTCGCCAAAACAAGCTAATCCCAAAGTCTGAAATACGGGGACATTACAGTCTTCCCTTCCCAAGATTGCTTGTCCTCAAGCAATTAGGAAAAACGAGCAACATCGCCAACCACCCAGATCCCAAGGATGGTCATAAGTAATGTCCCGATCCTCACCATACTCTTGTGAAGAAAATACCAACAGAACAGACACTAGCATCTGAGAAATTGCCCTAAACACCCAAATAATAGGCATCTCTGAAAACAAAAATCCGAAGACCAACTGTAGATGTCGAACTAGAAAACAACCCAACGGAACTCAACCCAACTGAAATAACAACTTTGTCAAAACCTGAGTCCCTGTCTATTTGACACTCAACACCCAACTGCACTGAGAAAACGACAATGACCAAATGTGCCGGAATCACTGTTATCAACTCTGCCCTCTGACAAACAGTCCTGAGTGTGTGGATACTACAAGTAGTCTAACTTGCATTTGTCGATTCCATTTGTAAAATATGGTGTCAATCCATCCCATAATGGATGATAAGAAACTAGAGACGATTTTCCCCTGCGTGAGAACAAATCTTCTACTTGTGGGTCAAAAGACAAATGATGAACAGTGCCCCCCGTATACTGCCAATAGGAAGCCCCAATCTCTATCAATAGCTCATCATTACCAAACTGGGAATCATGAGATGGCTCCAATCCCTGACTCCGCATAACTGTAGGCTGGGTAGGAACCTTAGCAACCCTCTCAACAAACCCAACCTCGAAATCCCTATGGGGAAGCATAGTAGATAAAGTCTCCACAATCTTCCCTACCAACCTCCGAATAGCACAAGAACCGCGGATGAGAGTACCCTCAGATACTCTATAAGAATCTTGTCGCACGTCTACACTCTCAAGTAAATACTCCATGAATGACTGGGTGCAGTAAAAATTATACGTGGAAGCATCAACTTTCTCCTCTGCAATCCACAACGGATCCCTCTGAAAATGTGGCACAACCAACTCTCCCGTGATATCAGCCATTTGAGATGATGAAATAGATTCACTTCCAGCAAAAGGAAGCAAATCAACCGGAGAGCTTGCCTCCACTGGTACACCTACCTCATCCGTACCAAATGCTCCCATATCCTGAACATATGTGTCTGCCACATCATCATGTTCCTCATCACCAACTGTAGGGGCAAACTCACCACCAACCACCTCAATGTGCAATCGAATTGGATCTGGGGCTGGTGTGGACCGTAAATGCTCCAACTCCACGGTCACCTCCTCTAACTGGATCTGCGACTCCTAAAGAGCCCGTTGAGTGTCCTCTAAATCCTCAGTAGTCGCTGTGAGCTCTTGAGAAAGCTCACTCACCTCCTCTCTGTCCATCAGTGCCTCATAAGCTGTACTCCCCTACTCAACTAGGTGATCTCGGTCAGCTACCATCTGTAAGTAGTTCTATCTCAAAATCTTGACAGCCTCACGCAAAGAATGAATCTCTGTCAATGAAAGGTAACCACCATTGGACTCATCTGTCATAGGAGCACTCCAACCATAAACAGCTAACAATTGATGAGCGGCATCAAAATGCTCGAGAGCAGAAGTAATATATCTCTCATCAACTCGCAACTGGCTAGTCACATGATGACTCTGCACAACGGGCCTCCTATGAACAACCTCAAACGCACTGTCTACACCATGAGAGGAAGCTGTACCCAACAAACACCCCTCAAGATCACCGTCTCTCAGTGTACTTTCATCTGAGTAAACATCTACAAATTGAGTACTAGCATCAGACATGTCCTCATCTAACCCTGGGGAAGCTGATGCTGAATCCAACTCAACACAATCTCCAGCTCCCTCATCCTCTGCAAGCATATGACAATCCAGATCCTGGGCTACATCCACATGAGTCACCGACAAAGTAACCCACTCTCTAGATGTGGAAGGCTTGGCTGTAGGTAATGTGAACATTGAACATTCCACTGATTCTGATTTTGATAAGGACTCTGCCAGTTCACAAATGATCCTTGATTGTTCATCTTAGTCCTGCACTCATTAGCTCTATGACCATCGCTTTTGCAGTTATAACAATGACCATTTAACATATTAGGTTTATTCCTTCATGACAAATTGAACATGTAGGAGTAATAGGTCTAAACTTGCATTAGCTTGCAACATGTCCTACTTTATGACAATTAAAACATACATGCTTATATTCTTTCTTACTAGGACTTTTCTTAATCATCTTGAGTGGAGATTTGTCATCTTGATTGGGCTTCTTGGACTCAGATGATTCTTTAGTTTCAAAAGTAGTCTGATTAATATAGCCTAGATCGATTGTGTCATTGCTTCTTTGATTTTTTAGCTGCTCACCAAGTTTCTTAGAAATATCATTAAATTTTTTCAACAACTTCTTTACATCATCAAGTTCTTTCTATAATCTCTCATTCTTTTTGCATAGACCTTCATTCCCTGTTCCCAAATCATTATTACTCATCATCAGATTGTTGATCTCACCTCTTAGATCTTGCATTTTATCTATGGCCTCATGAAGATATATTTGCAAAGTACCAACCTCTTGCTTAGATCTAGAAAGTTCACTCAATCTTTCTTTTAGGGCATCTTCTGCCTTCTTCTTAGCTTTTTGTGCAACTTTCCTAGTATCCATTTCTTGACTCATCTTAATGGAAAAGCTTCCATTTCCCTCTTGAGATCTTTCTTGTCCTTGTACAGTTTTTCATTCTCTTGAGACAAGGCTTCTAGGGCTACTTCAGATTCCTCATATCGGCTTTGTTGAGACAGTTGCTCAATATAGTCTCCACTTTCATTTAGTTGTTCAACAAGCTCTTTTCACTTATCCCTTGAGATCTTCAATTGTTCTTTAAGCTTTTCAATCATGTCTTCAACTTCTTCAAGTTGTCTTCATATCTCAAACCCTCCATATCCGCCTCAAGGATTTTCCCAAGCGGTTAGGCTTCTTCAAGGAAACTCAATTCTGATACCAATTGTTAATACTAGAAGACACTGAGAGAGGGGTGGGGGGAGGTGAATCAATGTAACCAAATCACTAATTATTTTCACCACCATCCACAAGATATAGCATACAATAACTTATCGCAACACAACGTAACAATGCCAATTACGGATTTGACCGATAGTTCTAAGAACTTCCTGTGCCTTCAATTAAGTTATCTTCTGCCTACTATAACTTTGTCCAGTTATCAACAATTTTGATGTGATTGCACCAAAAATCCAATAACATCATAAAGATCAGACATCTTGAATCACAACACTCGACTCCACACTGATTTGGCACAATAATTAAATCAACACTTCTGGGTTTCAACTTGTTCTTCCTGATTGCCTAACAACCTTCAAACAATCATAACTCACAACAAACATAATATAAACTAGTGCAGTCATGGGTAACTCATCTTTAGACATCACTTGTTCTTTTATGATCGCAAACTCCAACTCACACCATAATGTGAGATTCAAGCTCTGAAAGATATCTCATCATAATATGAACACTGCAACCAACAACCACTACGTGGACATCAATGACAAACTCATACCCGATCATCCTCTCATCATACCTGCATCAAACACACGTCATAACATACTCATCTGATCTCTGCATCAGTTACATCAATTTTTCCAACACACACCTCTTCATTATATGTGCCCTTTGCAATCATCTCAACTTTTCACAATTGCCACCATTCGAATGAGTCCCAAACCTACATTATTTTTGTACTTAGTGAGTGTCACAACCTTTCGTAACTTTGCGTTTTAAAAGACTCACCTCCTTATTTATTTTCTTATTCCTTTTTCTCTTTCATTAATTCTTAATTTTTTCTTATTCCTTTTTCTCTTTCATTAATTCTTAGTCTTACTTTAGCTCACCCGTTCTTGAACCCCAATTTGGCAATATGTAAGACCAAGGTAAGACAAGTTGGACATTGAGCTAAGTCACAGGGATACCTTTGAGATAACAAAAAAGAAAATTTAGTCACCATTTTTTATTGTTGCCTTTGCGAATAATATATTATATCGCACATTGATTTCAAAACATTCTCCCATTTATATCTTTGAATGTGAGAGAGAGTCACACCTCATCATCATGCTTACTCTTTGCACTCATCACACCTTTTAACAATTGTCACCCTTTCAAAAGAGTCAGAACCCTTCACTAATTTTATCCTTTGCAAATGTTACATGCTTTCATAACTTTGCCTTTTAAAGTAGTCAATTTCCTATCTTTATCGTATTATTTCTTCTCTTCCATTAAATCTTAGATGACCAGTCTTGCCTCAGTTCACCCATTCTTGAACCCCAACTTGACAATATGTAATACCAAGGTAAGGCAGGTTGGACATTGAGCTGAGCCATGATGATATCTTTGAGTTAACAAAACAAAAATAAAAATTTAGTCACCAATTTTCATTAAGGCCTTTGTGAATAATATATTATACCGCACATTGATTTCACTTGAATGTCCTAAAACAAAACTTTCTCCACTTTATATCTGTCAATGTGGAGGAGAGTCACACCTATTTATCATGTGTTTCTTTTGCAATCAGCACAACTTTTCACAATTGCCACCCATCCAAATAGTCAACCCTTTACGAACCCCAACTTGGTAATATGTAAGACCAAGGTAAGGCATGCTGGACATTGGGTTGAGTCAAGAAGATACCTCTGAGTTAATAAAACAATATCTTTTTAAACAATATATCCTAACATTCATTTCACTTGAAGTTCTTTAATTGAAACCTTCTCCCCTTTGTATCTTCCAATGCAGGGGAGAGTCATATCTCTTTATCATGTCCGCCATTTGGAATCATCATAATGTTTCACAATTGCCACCCCTTCAAAAGAGTCACAACCCTTCACCATTAATGTCATTTGCCAGTGCCACAACATTTCATAAATCTTGCTTTTGATACACCTATTTTTTGCTTATTTCTTATTTATTTTCTATTAGTTTTTAGAGGGCCAGTCTTGCCTCAACTTACCCATCAAATGCACACATATCGAGTAGAACTGACTCTACCTCAACAGTCACGATAATTTCATCTTACGTCTTGGCTTTCTTCTTCTCAAGAATCTCAACAAACTTTAAACATTCACAAGTACTGACAAGAATCTTACCATTTCCCTGTAAGATTTTGTGACTTGTTTCACACTCATTGATAAATTGACTCTTCCCAATGTAATGGATTAAATAAATTTATTTTGTCCTTTAATGCTCATGTCTCTTGATTTCAAATCAATTGTTGTACCTTCTAGACTTTTCATTTGCTCTCCTTCAAAAATCGCCAATAATCAGATTTACCAATTAACTGTGGCATATTCATCACAATCAACCTCTGGCAACAAATCTGCCAATACATCTCTTGTTCTTCTTCAATATCATGCACTTCTTTCTCTAGTTCCTTCAATTCAACAAACCTCTTCAACAAAGATTCCTTCACATCATGTACTGATTGAGTCTCCCTGGTTGGCAAACTTATCAACCTCTTTTGATCTTGAATGCTGAATCATATCAAATGTCACAATCTTCTCCATAGGGGAACTAACAACTATGGACTTCTTCCTTGTGGTTTTCAGCTCTTACTCACCTTCATATGATTCAGTTCACTTTTATCCTCATCCTTTCACTTTGTGCTATCTCCTTTTTCCTTCTTTCTAGTAGCCTTCATCGGTTCAGAGATGCATTCATGCTTTTGGAGGACTCGAGTGTATCAGCCTTGCTTTTGCACTCCACTGTCAACATTATTGATTAAATAATCTTTTCCCGTTTGACTGTTGCGCTCATTTGTCTACCATTAGGGACTTTACTAGTTGTTACAGATATCACTTCAACCTCTTCATCATTAACACCTACAGCAACAGATGTGTCTGCATTCTCTGTTACATAAATTCTCATTTTCTTTATCTATTTTACTTCTCTTGTAAATCCTTCAGCAAGGCGAATTGGTTCATTTCTCATTTCCTATTTCTCTGGTTAGCGGTTGAGCTTAACTAAACACCTCATAACATTTCAAATTTGTTTACTGATAGGTAATACTTCATACACAAACAAACTTTGCATCACATCAAATATCATCATAACTCGACACAGCATAATGCATCTAGGTATAGAGATAAATCTTAATTACACTTTCTTCCCGGGGATTTAAAATTAATCTAACCTCAATTTCTCCCCCTAAGCCAAAAAAGGCTTAGTTAACTGATGAAGTCTCCACACCTGATGGAGATGCTAATCCTTCTAATGTTTTACTCTCATCCTTCTTTGTCCATATTTTACTCATTCGCTTTGTGGTTTCGTTTACATTCATATTTTGTTTTCCTTTCTGATCATCTACCTTGTTCATTGATTAGTTTTCCTGACTTCTTGACTTGCAAAATCTTGCAATGTGTCCAACCTTATGGCAATGGAAACATGTCATCAAAGTAGATCTCTAAGGTCTAGAATTACTTCTGTTTGTCTCAATCTACACTTAATAGCCACGTGCCCATATTTGTGGTAATGTGAACATTGAACATTCCACTGATTCTGATTTTGATAAGGACTCTGCTAGTTCACAAATGATCCCTGATTGTTCATCTTAGTCCTGCACTCATTATCTCTATGACCATAGCTTTTGCATTTATAACAATGACCATTTAACATATTAGGTTTATTCCTGCATAGTCTAGCAGTATGACCTTCTTCATGACAAATTGAACATGTAGGAGTAGTAGGTCTAAACTTGCATTAGCTTGCAACATGTCCTACTTTATGACAATTAAAACAGATATGCTTATATTCTTTCTTACTAGGACTTTTCTTGTTCACCTTGGGTGGAGACTTGTCATCTTGATTGGGCTTCTTGGACTCAGATGATTCTTCAGTCTCAAAACTAGTTTGATCAATATAGCCTAGATCGATTGTGTCATTGCTTCTTTGATTTTTTAGCTGCTCACCAAATTTATAAGAAATCTCATTAAATTTTTTCAACAACTTGTTTTCATCATCAAGTTCTTTCTATAATCTCTCATTCTTTTTGCATAGACCTTCATTCCCTGTTCCCAAATCATTATTACTCATCATCAGATTGTTGATCTCACCTCTTAGATCTTGCATTTTATCTATGGCCTCATGAAGATATATTTGTAAAGTACCAACCTCTTGTTTAGATCTAGAAAGTTCACTCACTCTTTCTTTTAGGGCATCTTTTGCCTTCTTAGCTTCTTGTGCATCTTTCCTAGCATCCATTTCTTGACTCATCTTAATGGAAAAGCTTCCATTTTCCTCTTGAGATCTTTCTTGTCCTTTTACAGTTTTTCATTCTCTTGAGACAAGGCTTCTAGGGCTACTTCAGATTCCTCATATCTACTTTGCTGAGAGAGTTGCTCAATATAGTCTCCACTTTCATTTAGTTGTTCAACAAGCTCTTTTCACTTATCCCTTGAGATCTTCAATTGTTCTTTAAGCTTTTCAATCATGTCTTCAGGTTTTTCAAGTTGTCTTCATATCTCAAACCCTCCATATCCACCTCAAGGATTTTCCCAAGCAGTTAGACTTCTTCAAGGATACTCAATTCTGATACCAATTGTTAATACTAGAAGACACTAAGAGAGGGGGGGAGGGGAGGTGAATCAGTGTAACCAAAACACTAACTATTTTCACCACCATCCACAAGATATAGCATGCAATAACTTACTGCAACACAACGTAACAATGCCAATTACGAATCTGATTGATAGTTCCGAGAACTTCCCGTGCTGTCCATTAAGTTATCTTCTTCCTACTATAACTATGTCCACTTATCAACAATCTTGATGCGATTCCACAAAAAATCCAATAACATCATAAAGATCAGACAACTTGAATCACAACACTCGACTCCACATTGATTTGGCACAATAATTAAATCAACACTTTTGGGTTTCAACTTATTCTTCCAGATTTCCTAACAACCTTCAAACAATCATAACTCACAACAAACATAATATAAACTTGTGTGGTCATGGGTATCTCATCTTTAGACATAACTTGATCTTCTTTTATGATCGCAAACTCCAACTCATACCATAATGTGAGATTCAAGCTTTGGAACATATATCCTCATAATATGAACCTTGTCAACCAACAACCACTAAGTGGACATCAATGACAAACTCATACTTGATCATCTTCCTCATCATACCTGCATCAAACACATGTCATAACATACTAATATGATCTCTGCATCAGTTACATCAATTTTTCCGACACACACCTCTTCATCATATCTTCTCTTTGCAATCATCTCAACTCTTCACAATTGTCACCATTCGAAAGAGTCACAAACCTACATTATTTTTGTCCTTAGTGAGTGTCACAACCTTTCGTAACTTTTCTTTTTAAAAGACTCACTTCCTTATTTGTTTTCTTATTCCTTTTTCTCTTTCGTTAATTCTTAGAGGGCTAGTCTTGCTTCAGCTCACTCGTTCTTGAACCCCAACTTGGCAATATGTAAGACCAAGGTAAGACAAGTTAGACATTGAGCTGTGTCATGGGGATACCTTTGAGATAACAAAAAAACAAAATTTAGTCACCACTTTTTATTGTTTCCTTTGCTAATAATATATTATATCAGTACACATTGATTTCACTTGAATTTCCTCCTAAAATGAAACATTCTCCCATTTATATCTTTGAATGTGAGAGAGAGACACACCTCATTATCATGTCTACTCTTTGCACTCATCACACCTTTTAACAATTGTCACCCTTTCAAAAGAGTCAGAACCCTTCACTAATTTTATCCTTTGCGAATGTTACAAGCTTTTATAACTTTGCCTTTTGAAGTAGTCAATTTCTTATTGTTTTATTATTATTTCTTCTCTTCCATTAATTCTTTGATGACTAGTCTTGCCTCAGTTCATGCATTCTTGAACCCCAGCTTGACAATATGTAAGACCAAAGTAAGGCAGGTTGGCCATTGAGCTGAACAATCATGATAGTTTTGAGTTAACAAAATAAAAATGAAAATTTAGTCACCACTTTTCATTGCTGCCTTTGTGAATAATATATTATACCGCACATTGATTTCACTTGAATGTGATAAAACAAAACTTTGTCCACTTTATATCTTTCAATGTGGGGGAGAGTCACACCTATTTATCATGTGTTTCTTTTGCAATCATCACAAGTTTTCACAATTGCCACCCATACAAATAGTCAACCCTTTACGATGTCTGACCTTTGTGAGTTTCACAACCTTTCATAACTTTGCCTTTTCGAAGTAGCCACTTCCTTATTTTCGTTTTAATTATTTCTTAAAGGGCTAGTCTTGCCTTAGCTCACGTCTTCTTGAACCCCAACTCGGCAATATGTAAGACCAAGGTAAGGCATGCCGGACATTGGGTTGAGTCAAGAAGATACCTCTAAGTTAATAAAACAATATCTTTTTAAATAATATATCCTAACATTCATTTCACTTGAACCTCTTAAATTGAAACCTTCTCCCCTTTGTATCTTCCAATGCAGGGGAGAATCATATCTCTTTATCATGTCCATCATTTGGAATTATCATAATGTTTCACAATTGCCTCCTTTCAAATGAGTCACAACCCTTCACCATTAATGTCATTTGCGAGTGTCACAACCTTTCATAAAGTTTGCTTGTGATAGTCACTTATTTTTTGCTTATTTCTTATTTATTTTCTATTAGTTTTTAGAGGGCTAGTCTTGCCTTAACTTACCTATCAAATGCACACATATCGAGTAGAACTGAGTCTACCTCAACAGTCACCATAATTTCTTCTTATGTCTCGGCTTTCTTCTTCTCAAGAATCTCAACAAACTTTAAACATTCACAAGTAATGACAAGAATCTTACCATTTCCCTGTAAGACTTTGTGACTTGATTCACACTCATTGATAAACTGACTGTTTCCAATGTAATGGATTAAATAAATTTCTTTTATCCTTTAATGCTCATGTCTCTTGATTTCAAATCAATTGTTGTACCTTCTAGACTTTTGATTTGCTCTCCTACAACAATCACCAATAATTAGATTTACCAATTAAATGTAGCATATTCATCACAATCAACCTCTGGCAACAATTGTTGACTTGAGCTTCTTTCATATTTTTCATTAATCACTTGTTTCTTAGCCTTAGATTTCAAAATAGTAGAAATCTATACCATCTCACTCAAGCTAAGAGCATAGATATCAATAGGGCCTTGGATGACCAGTTTATCATTATCATTGATACCATGAAAATCTGCTCTACTATTTTCTTCTCTTTATCTTTTAGAAGTAGCTTCCTATCCTTGTACTTGCATTACCTTTCTCTTTTAATTTGCACAACACCAATTATGCACATGTTCATCTTTTTCCCATCTCCTGTAGTTACAACATCCAACTGTACCTACAATTGTTCCTCACTGATAAGGTGTATACATAGTTGCATCATGAATCACCAATTGTGATCTTAACATCTTCAATTTTTTGTTCTTCTTCAATATGTGATATTTCCGCTTCCACTTGTACTTGTTCTTCTTCAATATCATGCACTTCTTTCTCTGGTTCCTTCATTTCAACAAACCTCTTCAACAAAGCTTCCTTCACATCATGTATTGATTGAGTCTCATTGGTTCACAAACTTATCAACCTTTTTTTGATCTTGAATGCTAAATCGTATCAGATGTCACAATCTTCTCCATAGGGGAACTAACAACTATGGACTTCTTCCTTGTGGTTTTCAGCTCTTACTCACCTTCATATGATTCAGTTCACTTTTATCCTCATCCTTTTCAGTTTGTGCTATCTCCTTTTTCCTTCTTTCTAGTAGCTTTCACCAGTTCAGCGATGCATTCATGCTTTTGGAGGACTCGGGTGTATCAGCCTTGCTTTTGCACTCCACTGTCAACATTATTGATGAAATGATCTTTTACCGTTTAACTATTGCACTCATTTGTCTACCAATAGACACTTTACCAGTTGTTAAAGATATCACTTCAACCTCTTCATCATTAACACCTGGAGCAACAGATGTGTCTGCATGCTCTGTTACATAAATTCTCATTTACTTTACCTATTTTACTTCTCTTGTAAATCCTTCAACAAGGTGAATTGCTTCACTTCTCATTTCCTATTTCTCTTGTTACCGGTTGAGCTTAACTAAGCACCTCATAACATTTCAAATTTGTTTACCGATAGGTAATACTTCATATACTACCAAACATTGCATCACATCATAATTCATCATAACTCGACACATCATAATACATCTATGTATATAGATAAAACTTAATCACACTTTCTTTTCGGGGATTTAAAATTAATCTAACCTTAATTTGTCTTCCTAAGCCAAAAACAGGCTTAGTTAACTGATGAAGTCTCCACACCTGATGGAGATGCGAGTCCTTCTAATGTTTTACTCTCATCCTTCTTTGTCCATATTTTACTAATCTTCTTTCTGGTTTCGTCTACATTCATAGTCTGTTTTCCTTTCTGATCATCTACCTTGTTCACCAATTGGTTTCCCTGACTTCTTGACCTGCAAAATCTTGCAATGTGTCCAACCTTATGGCAATGGAAACATGTCATCACAGTAGATCTCTAAGGTCCAAAATTACTTCTGTTTGTCTTCAATCTACACTTAATAGCCACATGCCCATATTTGTGGTAATGTGAACATTGAACATTCCACTGATTCTGATTTTTATAAGGACTCTACCAGTTCACAAATGATCCTTGATTGTTCATCTTAGTCCTGTACTCATTAGCTCTATGACTATACTTTTTGCAGTTATAACAATGACCATTAAACATATTAGGTTTATTCCTGCAAACTCTAGCAGTATGACCTTCTTTATGACAAATTGAATATGTAGGAGTAGTAGGTCTAAACTTGCATTAGCTTGCAACGATGTCCTACTTTATGACAATTAAAACATACATGCTTATATGCTTTCTTACTAGGACTTTTCTTGTTCACCTTGGGTGGAGACTTGTCATCTTCACTGGGCTTCTTAGACTCGGATGATTCTTCAGTTTCAAAAGTAGTCTAATCAATATAGCCTAGATCAATTGTGTCATTGCTTCTTCGATTTTTTAGTTGCTCACCAAGTTTCTTAGAACTCATTAAATTTTTTCAACTTGTTTACATCATCAACTTCTTTCTATAATCTCTCATTCTTTTTGCATAGACCTTCATTCCCTGTTCCCAAATCATTATTAATCATCATCAGATTGTTGATCTTACCTCTTAGATCTTGCATTTTATCTATGGCCTCGTGAAGATATATCTGCAAAGTACCAACCTCTTGTTTGGATGTAGAAAGTTCACTCACTCTTTCTTTTAGGGCATCGTTTGCCTTCTTCTTAGCTTCTTGTGCAACTTTCCTAGCATCCATTTCTCGACTCATCTTAATGGAAAAGCTTTCATTTCCCTCTTGAGATCTTTCTTGTCCTTGTATAGTTTTTCATTCTCTTGAGACAAGGCTTCTAGGGCTACTTCAGATTCCTCATATCTACTTTGCTGAGAGAGTTGCTCAATATAGTCTTCACTTTCATTTAGTTGTTCAACAAGCTCTTTTCTCTTATCCCTTGAGATCTTCAATTGTTCTTTAAGCTTTTCAATCATGTCTTCAGGTTCTTCAAGTTGTCTTCATATCTCAAACCCTCCATATCTGCCTCAAGGATTTTCCCAAGTGGTTAGGCTTCTTCAAGGAAAATCAATTTTGATACCAATTGTTAATACTAGAAGACACTGAGAGAGGGGGGGAGGTGAATCAGTGTAACCAAAACACTAACTATTTTCACCACCATCCATAAGATATAACATGCAATATTTTATTGCAACACAATGTAACAACGCCAATTACGGATCTGATTGATAGTTCCAAGAATTTCCCGTGCCTTCCATTAAGCTATCTTCTGCCTACTATAACTCTGTCCACTTATCAACAATCTTGATGTGATTGGACAAAAAATCCAATAACATCATAAAGATCAGACATCCTAAATCTCAACACTTGACTCCACACTGATTTGGCACAATAATTAAATCAACACTTTTGGGTTTCAACTTATTCTTCCCGATTTCCTGACAACCTTCAAACAATCATAACTCACAACAAACATAATATAAAGTAGTGCGGTCATGGGTATCTCATCTTTAGACATCACTTGATCTTCTTTTATGATCACAAACTCCAACTCATACCATAATGTGAGATTCAAGCTCTGAAACATATCTCATCATAATATGAACACTGTCAACCAACAACCACTAAGTGGACATCAATGACAAACTCATACTTGATCATCCTCTCATCATACTTGCATCAAACACATGCCATAACATACTCACCAGAGCTCTGCATCAGTTACATCAATTTTTCCAACACACACCTCTTTATCATATCTTCCCTTTGCAATTATCTCAACTCTTCACAATAGTCACCATTCGAAAGAGTCACAAACCTACAATATTTTTGTCCTTAGTGAGTGTCACAACCTTTCGTAACTTTGCCTTTTAAAAGATTCACTTCCTTATTTTTTTTCTCATTCCTTTCTCTCTTTCATTAATTCTTAGAGGGCTAGTCTTGCTTCAGCTCACTTGTTCTTGAACCCCAACTTGGCAATATGTAAGACCAAGGTAAGACAAGTTAGACATTGAGCTGAGTCACGGGGATACCTTTGAGATAACAAAAAAATAAATTTAGTCACCACTTTTTATTGCTGCCTTTGCGAATAATATATTATATCGCACATTGATTTCACTCAAATTTCCTCCTATAATGAAACATTCCCCCATTTATATCTTTGAATGTGAGAGAGAGTCACACCTCATCTTCATGTCTACTCTTTGCACTCACCACACCTTTTAACAGTTGTCACCCTTTCAAAAGTGTCAAAACCCTTCACTAATTTTGTCCTTTGCGAGTGTTACAAGCTTTCATAACTTTGCCTTTTGAAGTAGTCAATTTCTTATCTTTTTCTTATTATTTCTTCTCTTCCATTAATTTTTAGATGAACAGTCTTGCTTCAATTCACCCATTCTTGAACCCCAACTTGACATTATGGAAGACCAAGGTAAGGTAGGCTGGACATTGAGCTGAACAATGAGGATATCTTTGAGTTAACAAAATAAAAATAAAAATTTAGTCACCAGTTTTCATTGCTGCCTTTGTGAATAATATATTGTATCGCACATTGATTTCACTTGAATGTCCTAAAAGAAAACTTTCTGCACTTTTTATCTTTCAATGTGGGGGAGAGTCACACCTATTTATCATGTGTTTCTTTTGCAATCATCACAAGTTTTCACAATTGCCACCCATCCAAATAGTCAACCGTTTACAATTTTTTTCCTTTGTGAGTGTCACAACTTTTTATAACTTTGCCATTCGAAGTAGCCACTTTTTTATTTTCTTCTTAATCCTTTTTCTTTTTAATTATTTCTTAGAGGGCTAGTCTTGCCTTAGCTCACCTCTTCTTGAACCCCAACTTGGCAATATGTAAGACCAAGGTAAGGCATGTTGGACATTGAGTTAAGTCAAGAAGATACCTCTGAGTTAATAAAACAATATCTTTTTAAATAATATATCGTAACATTCATTTCACCTTAACCTCTTAAATTGAAACCTTCTCCCCTTTGTATCTTCCAATGCGGGGGAGATTCATATCTCTTTATGATGTCCACAATTTGGAATCATCATAATGTTTCACAATTGCCACCCTTCAAAAGAGTTACAACCTTTCACCATTGATGTCATTTGCGAGTGTCAGAACCTTTCATAAATTTTGCTTCTGATAGTCACTTATTTTTTGCTTATTTCTTATTTATTTTCTATTAGTTTTTAGAGGGCTAGTTTTGCCTAACTTACACATCAAATGCACACATATCGAGTAGAACTGAGTCTACCTCAATAGTCACCATAATTTCTTCTTATGTCTCGGCTTTCTTCTTCTCAAGAATCTCAACAAACTTTAAACATTCACAAGTAATGACAAGAATCTTACCATTTCCATGTAAGACTTTGTGACTTGATTCACACTCATTGATAAACTAACTCTTTCCAATGTAATGGATTAAATAAATTTCTTTCGTCGTTTAATGCTCATGTCTCTTGATTTCAAATCAATTGTTGTACCTTCTAGACTTTTCATTTGCTCTCCTACAACAATCGCCAATAATCAAATTTACCAATTAAATGTGGCATATTCATCACAATCAACCTCTTGCAACAAATTTGCCAATAGATCTCTTGTTGACTTGAGCTTCTCTCATTTTTTCCTTAATCACTTGTTTCTTAGCCTTAGATTTCAAGATAGTAGAAATCTATAGCATCTCACTCAAGCTAAGAGCATAAATATCAATAGGTCCTTGAATGACCAGTTTATCATTATCATTGATACCATCAAAATCCGCTCTACTATTTTTTCTCTTCATCTTTGTCAGAAGGACCTTCCTCTCCTTGTACTTGCATTACCTTTCTCTTTCAATTTGCACAACACCAATTATGCACATGTTCATCTTTTTCCCATCTCCTCTAGTTACAACATCCATCTGTACCTGCAATTGTTAGAAAAACACTAACTATTTTCTCCACCAACTTGCACAAGATATAGCATGCTATCACTTATCGCAACACACTGCAACATCATCAATTATGGATCTGACCGATAGTTCCAAGAACTTCCTGTGCCTTCCAGTAAGTAATCTTCTTCCTACTGTAACTCTATCCACAGATCAACAATAGTGATGCGATTGTACCGACAATCTAACAACATCATCAAGATCACACATCCCAAATCACAGCGGTCGACTCCACACTAGTTTGACAATAATAAAATCAACACTTCCAAGTTTCAACTTGTTCCTCCTGTTTCCCTGACAACCTTCAAACAATCATAACTCACAACACGCATAAGATAAACTAGTGCAATCATGGATATCTCATCTTTAGACATCATATTCCTTTACGATCCCACGCTCCAGCTCTTACCATAATGTGAGATTCAACCTCTGGAACATATCTAATTCGTAATAGGAACATTCTCAACCAAAAACCACTAAGTTGACATCAATGACAAACTCATAACTAATCATCCTATCATCTTACCTACATTCAAACACATGTCATAACATACTCATCTGATCTTTCCATGAGTTACATCAGTTATGCCAACACACACCTGTTCATCATATTTGGCCTTTGCGATCATCTCAAGCTTTCACAAGTCACCATTCAAAAGAGTCACAAACTTACACTATTTTTATGCTTAGCGAGTGTCAAAACCTTACTTAACTTTGCCTTTTAAAAGATTCACTTCCTTATTTTTTTTCTTATTCATTTTTCTCTTTCATTAATTCTTAGAGGGCTAGCCTTGCCTCAACTCACCGCTTCTTGAACCCCAACTTGACAATATGTAAGACCAAGGTAAGGCAGGTTAGGCATTGATCTGAGTCACAGGGATATCTTTGAATTAACAAAAAAAAAATTGAGTTACCACTTTTCATTATTGCCTTTGCGAATAATATATTATCTTACACATTGATTTCACTTGAATTTCAATTTAAAATGAAACATTCTCCCCTTTATATCTTTGAATGTGAGGGAGAGTGGCACCTGATCATCATGTCTACTCTTCGCACTCATCACAACTTTTCACAATTGCCACCCTTTCGAAAGAGTCAGAACCCTTCACTATTTTTGTCCTTTGTGAGTGTTACAAGTTTTCATAACTTTGCCTTTTAAAGGGGTCAATTCCTTTTTTTTTTCTCAAACTTTTTTTTGTTCCATTAATTCTTAGATTACTCGTCTTGTTTGCTTCACCCCTTTTCGAACCCCAACTTGGCACTATGTAAGACCGAGGTAAGGCGGGTTGGGCATTGAGCTGAGTTCTGAGGATATCTTTGAGTTGACAAAAAAAATAAAAAATTGAGTCACCACTTTTCATTGCTGCTTTAATTACTAATATATTATA
This sequence comes from Chamaecyparis obtusa, assembly GCA_027943335.1. Classification (NCBI taxonomy): domain Eukaryota; kingdom Viridiplantae; phylum Streptophyta; class Pinopsida; order Cupressales; family Cupressaceae; genus Chamaecyparis; species Chamaecyparis obtusa. The sequence goes on from BSBK01005174.1 coordinate 356,453, forward strand.
CCACACCCTGATTTCACTTGAATGTCCTAAAATGGAACTTTCTCCCCTTTACATCTTTCAATGTGGGGGAAAGTCACTTTTTTATCATGTGTTTCCTTTGTAATCGTCACAACTTATCATAATTGCCACCCATTGAAATTGTCACAACCCTTAACTATTTTTGTCATTTGTGAGTGACAACCTTTGATAACTTTGTCTTTCGAAGTAGTCACTTTCTTATAGTCTGCTTATTCCTTTTTCTTTTTCAATTATTCTTTAGAGGGCTAGTTTTGCCTTAGTTGAGCTCTTCGTCAACCCCAACTTGGCAATATGTAAGACCAAGGTAAGGCAGATTGGATACTGGGTTCAATCAAGGAGATACCTCTAAGTTAATAAAAAAATGACTTTTTGAATAATATATTATACCCCACATTTATTTTATTTAAATCTCCTAAATTGAAACCTTCTCTTTGTATCTTCTAATGTGGGAGAGAGTCACATCTTTTTATCATGTCCACCCTTTGGAATTATCATAATGTTTCACAAATTCCACCTTTCAAAATAGTCACAACCCTTCACCATTTCTGTTATTTGCGAGTATCACAACCTTTCATAACTTTTGCTTTTGATAGTCACTTATTTTTTGTTTTTTTCTAATTACTTTTCTATTAATTTTTGAAGGGCTAGTCTTGCCTCAACTCACCCATTAATTAACCCCAACTTAACAATATGTAAAACTAAGATAAGCTAGGTTGGGCTCTAAGTCAAGTCACACTCATATCTTTGAATTAACAAAAAAAGAATTGAGTCACCACTTTTCATTATTACCTTTATGAATAATATTTATACAAAAGCATTAACTATTTTCTCCACCAACTTGCACAAGATATAGCATGCAATCACTTATCGCAACACAGTGCAACATCATCGGTTATGGATCTGACCGATAGCTCCAAGAACTTCCCGTGCCTTCCACTAAGTAATCTTTTGCCTACTGTAACATTGTCTATTGATAAATAATCTTGGTGCAATTGTACCAGCAATCCAACAATATCATCGAGATCACACGTCTTGAATTGCAACGGTAGACTCCACACTGATTTGACACTAATAAAATCAATAGTTTTGGGTTTCAACTTGTTCCTCTTGTTTCCATGACAACTTTCAAACAATCATAACTCACAAAACACATAAGATAAACTAGTGCTTTTATGGATGTCTCATCTTTAGACATCACTTGATCTTCCTTTATGATTGCACACTCCAGCTTATACCATAATGCGAGATTCAACCTCTGGAACATATCTCATCCTAATAGGAACATTGTCAACCAACAACCACTAAGTTGACATCAATGACAAACTCATAACTAATCATCCTATTATCATACCTGCATCAAACACCTGTCATAACATACTCATCTTATCTCTGCATCAGTTATGCCAACACACACCTGCTCATCATATTTGGCCTTTTCTATCATCTCAACCTTTCACAATTTTCACCATTGGAAAGAGTCGCAAACCTAAAATATTTTTGTCCTTAGCGAGTGTGACAACCTTACTTAACTTTTCCTTTTAAAAAATTCACTTCCTTATTTTTTTTCCTATTCCTTTTTCTCTTTCATTAATTCTTAGAGGGCTAGCCTTGCCTCAATTCACCCCTTCTTGAACCCGAATTTGGCAATATGTAAGACCAAGGTAAGACAGGTTGGGCATTGACCCGAGTCATGTGGATACGTTTGAATTAACAAAAGAACATTGCGTCACCACTTTTCATTGTTGCCTTTGGGAATAATATATTATCTTACACTGACTTCACTTGGAAAAAAAAAATTGAGTCACCAGTTTTCATTGTTGCCTTTAGGAATAATATATTATCTTACACATTGATTTCACTTGAATTTTCTCTTAAAATGAAACATTCTTCACTTTATATCTTTGAACTTGAGAGAGAGTGGCCCCTGATCATCATTTCTACTCTTTGCACTCATCACAAGTTTTCACAATTACCACCCTTTCGAAAGAGTCATAACCCTTCACTATTTTTGTCCTTTGTGAGTGCTACGAGTTTTCATAACTGTCTTTTGAAGGGGTCAATTTTTTTTTTTTCTCTTTCATTAATAATTAGATGGCTGGTCTTGCCTCACTTCGACCCTTTTAGGAACCCAATTTGGCAATATGTAAGACCAAGGTTAGGTAGGTTGGGCATTGAGCTGAGTTATGATGATATCTTTGAGTTAACAAAAAAAATAAAAAAATTGAGTCACCACTTTTCATTGCTGCCTTTGTGAATAATATATTATATCGCACCCTGATTTCACTTGAATGTCGTAAAATTCAACCTTCTCCCCTTTACATCTTTCAATGTGGGGGAAAGTCACCTTTTTATCATGTGTTTCATTTGCAATCGTCACAACTTATCATAATTGCCTTCCATCGAAATAGTCACAACCCTTAACTATTTTTGTCATTTGTGAGTGTCACAACCTTTCATAACTTTGCCTTTCGAAGTAGTCACTTTGTTATTTTCTTCTTAATCATTTTTCTCTTCGATTATCACTTAGAGTGCTAGTTTTGCCTTAGCTCACCTCTTCCTGAACCCCAACTCGGCAATATGTAAGACCGAGATAAGACAGATTGGATACTGGGTTGAGTCAAAAAGATACCTTTGAGTTAATAAAAAAATAACTTTTTTAATAATATATTATACCCCACATTTATTTTATTTGAATCTCCTAAATTGAAATCTTCTCCTTTTTGTATCTTCTAATGTGGGAGAGAGTCACATCTCTTTATCATGTCCGCCATTTGGAATTATCATAATGTTTCACAATTGCCACCCTTGAAAATAGTCACAACCCTTCACCATTTCTGTCATTTACGAGCGTCACAAGTTTTCATAACTTTTGCTTTTGATAGTCACTAATTTTTTGCTTATTTCTAATTACTTTTCTATTAATTTTTAAAGGGCTAGTCTTGCTTCAACTCACCCATTAATGAACCCCAACTTAACAATATGTAAAACCAAGATAAGGTAGGTTGGGCTCTAAGTCAAGTCACACTTATATCTTTGAATTAACAAAAAAAGAATTGAGTCACCACTTTTCATTATTACCTTTATGAATAATATTTATACGAAAGCATTAACTATTTTCTCCACCAACTTCCACAAGATATAGCATGCAATCACTTATCGTAACAAAATGCAACATCATCTGTTACGAATCTGATCGATAGTTCTAAGAACTTCACGTGCCTTCCACTAAGTAGTCTTCTACCTACTGTAACTTTGTCCACTAATCAACAATCTTGATGCAATTGTACCAACAATCCAACAATATCATCAAGATCACACATCCTGAATTGCAACGGTCGACTACACACTGATTTGACACAATAATAAAATGAACACTTTTGGGTTTCAACTTGTTCCTCTTGTTTCCTTGACAACTTTCAAACAATCATAACTCACAAAACACAAGATAAACTAGTGCGGTTATGGATATCTCATCTTTAGACATCACTTGATCTTCCTTTATGATTGCACACTCCAGCTCATACCATAATGTGAGATTCAACCTCTGGAACATATCTCATCCTAACAGGAACAATGTCAACCAACAACCACTAAGTTGACATCAATGACAAACTCATAACTAATCATCCTATTATCATACCTGGATCAAGCACCTGTCATAACATACTCATCTAATCTCTGCATCAGTTATGCCAACGCACACCTGCTCATCATATTTGGCCTTTCCAATCATCTCAACCTTTCACAATTGTCAACATTGGAAAGACTCACAAACCTAAAGTATTTTTGTCCTTAGCGAGTGTGACAACCTTATTTAACTTTGCCTTTTAAAAGATTCACTTCCTTATTTTTTTTCCTATTCCTTTTTCTCTTTCATTAATTCTTAGAGGGCTAGCCTTGCTTCAATTCACCCCTTCTTGAACCTCAATTTGGCAATATGTAAGACCAAGGTAAGGCAGGTTGGGCATTGAACTGAGTCACGTGGATACATTTGAACTAACAAAAAAGAATTGAGTCACCACTTTCACCACTTTTCATTGTTGCCTTTGGGAATAATATAATATTTTACACATTGATTTCACTTGAATTTTCTCTTAAAATGAAACTTTCTCCCCTTTATATGTTTGAACATGAGGGAGAGTGGCACCTGATCATCATTTCTACTCTTTGCACTCATCACAAGTTTTCACAATTGCCACCCTATTGAAAGAGTCATAACCATTCACTATTTTTGCGAGTGCTACAAGTTTTCATAACTTTGCCTTTTTAAGGGGTCAATTTCTTATTTTTTTTCTCAATTTTTTTTCTCTTCAATTAATTATTAGATGACTCATCTTGCCTCACTTCGACCCTTTTTGAACCCCAACTTGGCAATATGTAAGACCAAGGTAAGGTAGGTTGGGCATTGAGTTGAGATATGAGGATATCTTTGAGGTAAAAAAAAATATAAAAAGAGTGTGTTACCACTTTTCGTTGTTGCCTTTGTGAATAATATATTATATCGCACCTTGATTTCACTTGAATGTTGTAAAATTGAACCTTCTCTCCTTTACATCTTTTAATGTGGGGGAAATTCACCTTTTTATCATGTGTTTCCTTTGCAATCGTCAAGGCTTAGCATAATTGCCGCCCATCGAAATAGTCACAACCCTTAAATACTTTTTGTCATTTGTGAGTGTCACAGCCTTTCATAACTTTGCCTTTCGAAGTAGTCACTTTGTTATTTTCTTCTTAATCATTTTTCTCATCGATTATTGCTTAGAGGGCTAGTTTTTCCTTAGCTCACCTCTTCCTGAACCCCAACTTGGCAATATGTAAGACCAAGGTAAAACATTTTGGACACTAGGCTGAGTCAAGGAGATACCTTTGGGTTAATAAAAAAATAACTTTTTGAATAATATATAATACCCCACATTTATTTTATTTGTCTTTTAAATTGAAACCTTCTCTTTATATCTTCTAATGTGGGAGAGAGTCACATCTCTTTATCATGTCTGCACCTTAGAATTATCATAATGTTTCACAATTGCCACCCTTCAAAATAGTCACAACCTTTCAACATTTCTGTAATTTGCGACTGTCACAACCTTTCAGCATTTCTGTAATTTGCGATTGTCACAACCTTTCATAACTTTTTCTTTTGATAGTCACTTATTTTTTTCTTATTTCTTAGTTATTTTCATATTAATTTTTAAAGGGCTAGTCTTGCCTCAACTCACCTATTAATGAACCCCAACTTAACAATATGTAAAATCAAGGTAAAGTAGGTTGGCCTCTAAGTCAAGTCACACTTATATCTTTGAGTCAACAAGAAAGAATTGAGTCACCACTTTTCATTTTATCTTTATGAATAATATTTTATACAAAAGTAATAACTATTTTCTCCACCAACTTCCATAAGATATAGCATGCAATCTCTTATCGCAACATAGTGCAACATCATCGGTTACAAATCTGATCGATAGTTCCAAGAAGTTCCCATGTCTTCCACTAAGTAATCTTTTGCCTACTATAACTCTGTCCAATGATCAACAATCTTGATGCGATTCTACTAGCAATCCAACAATATCATCAAGATCACATATCCTGAATCACAACGGTCTACACCACACTGATTTGTCACAATAATAAAATCAACACTTCTGGATTTCAATTGTTCCTCTTGTTTGCTTGACAACCTTCAAACAATCATAACTCACAATACACATAAGATAAACTAGCGCGGTTATGGATATCTCATCTTTAGACATCACTTGATGTTCCTTTACGATCACACACTCTAGCTCATACCATAATGCAAGATTCAACCTCTGGAACATATCTTACCCTGATGCAATGCAAGGCCAAGAGTCTCCCCAAAGGAGATGTCCAAGCCCCCAACTAAACATCCTCACAATGGAATCACAACAGGAAACCAGATTTGAAGGCAAACAAATATCTTTATTCATCAACAACTGATTACATGCAATGTGCTGGGCTGTAAGGCCTTCCCGATTACGGTCAAATACAAAGCAAGAAGCAGTTCAGCAAGATCCCTCAAGATCCAACTCCAAAACCTAACCCTGGCTAGCCAGATCTGCAACAACAGGCTACAACAACCTGGTAGGAACCCCAACAAGATCTAAACTTGTGCACACTGGCCATCAAGCAATCTCCTTATTCCTAAGCTTGCAAGCTACTAACTCTGCTTCTGCCCTCAACAACTACCCCAGACCTTAAATACTAATTCTTCAGCCACAAGTTGTATGAAAGAAACAATTGACCCCCAAGCCAAGTCGGCTCCTAAACAAACAATTATTAAATGCAATACAAGTCGTCTCTCAAATAACGTTACAAACATTTAATTCTGCATGTCGTCCTCTAGATCCACATAGGAGAATACAACATAAGCTACCAACATTAAATACACCAAGTCGGCCCACCAAATCTCCAAGAACTCCAATCGGTAAGCCAAACTACTGAGCGCCAGTAAAACAACCAAGCACGCCAGGCATCGCCGAGCTACATGTCAACCGAGCACCACAAGCATCGCCAGACACAAGTTCTGCCGAGCGCCAAAAGTTTACCGAGTTCCTTCAGCGACCGAGCTCCTCGGTTAATACTGAAACTGAGCAACACTGCTTCGACCGAGCCCCTCAGCCAACACTGCAACTGAGTAATACCCTTCCAAGAACTCTCCAAAGAAACTACCGAGCACTCCTCCAAGAACTCCAAAGTAGTCACCTAGCCAACCCAAGATGCTCCTGCATCAGACTCCCCAAGTAAATAGAAAAGTGTGTCCTACACTTTCATGCCAAAAGAAAGCTCTGGATCCAACTTCAGCTTCACTAAAGGCTTCCACTCTAGCTTTACACAAGGCTTTCCATTCCACAAAGTCAGGAAAATAAACAAGTCCATCAGCCAAGTCCTCCTTAATCGATCTGCAACCAAGAAATCAGTATGTTCAACATCAAGAACAAACTGAACCTTCCACTCATAATCAAGTATTAAGTCAGCATCTCATCTTTGCAACTCATCACAAGACTCATTACTGTCAACCAGCAACTCAAGCCCACAACTAGCAAACAACATGTGCACAACACCGAACAAAAGCAATTTGGTAACAACATCATCACAAAGGTGTTCAGTAACAAATAACTCTTTACCAAGAGCAACCTGATCACGCCCAACCAGATGCTCTACAATCTCCATGTTAGATGCAACCGTCTGAACATGAAAACCAATCTTCTCACCAGCCTTAACAAGGTCAACAACAACGTCGGAAAATACAGGTATCTCAGCAGCAGCCACAAGTTGCTCTGGAGGTTTCATGTCAAACTACACTAACTGAACATTAAAACCAATCTCACATACCTCTTCAACCTCCACACTGTCACAAGTAACCTTGTCAAACTGTCTTCTCTCTTGGACCAATCTTCTAACCGGCCAGACAACTTTCTTCCGGATCGGCATGCTCCATCTCTGGTAATCTCTGCAAAGCTCAACAACACTTTCTCCTTCACAAGGTTCTGAACTCGATTCTCCACACAATTCAACAAATCCGTTTCCCTCCGAGCAAACTTCTCAGAAATTTTCGCCTCCACCACATCACGAAGAGAAGAAATCCCACGAGGGTCCAATCCTCTCGGAGACATCTCCCAAAGATTTTTAGAAACCCTCTGCAACAATCCCTAAACCGACCACCTTGTGACAACCTCCAAGCTATATGCAAGTCAAATCGCAACCTTCCACCTTTCATGAACTAGGCCACGATTTCACAAGTTAAGTAACAAGGATCTACAATTCGGATCGCACACAACCTCTTCGCCCCGAGCAACCCACTCTCCTACAAAGTCAACCTTTCTCCTAACAAGATCATCTCACTCTGATACCACGTGAGGCAGTGCAAGGCCAAGAGAATCCCCAAAGGAGATGTTCATGTCCCCAACTAAACAACCTCACAATGGAATCACAACAGGAAACTAGATCTGAAGGCAAACAAATATCTTTATTCATCAACAACTGATTACATGCAATGTGCCGGGCTGTAAGGCCTTCCTGGTTACGACCAAATACAAAGCAAGAAACAGTTCTGCAAGATCCCTCAAGATCCAACTCCAAAGCCTCACCCTGGCTAGCCAGATCTACAACAACATGCTATAGCAACCTGGTAGGAACCCCAACAAGATCTAAGCTTGTGCACATAGGCCATGAAGCAATCTCCTTGTTCCTAAGCTCGCAAGCTACTAACTCTGCTAATCTGCCCTCAACAACTACCCCAAACCTTCCTTAAATACTAATTCTTCAAGCAAAAGTCGGATGAAAAAACAATTAACCCCCAAGCCAAGTCGGCTCCTAAACAAACAATTATTAAATGCAATACAAGTCAGCTCCCAAATTGCCTTACAAACATTTAATTCTCCATGTCGGCCTCTAGATCCACATAGGAGAATACAACATAAGCTACCAACATTAAATACACCAAGTCGACCTACCAAATCTCCAAGAACTCTAGTCGGTAAGTCAAACTACTGACCGTGAGTAAAACAATTGAGCATGCCAGGCATCGCCGAGTCACATGTCGATCGAGCACCACAAGCATCGCCGAGCACAGGTTCTGCCGAGTGCCAGAAGTTTACCGAGTTCCTTTAGCGACCGAGCTCCTTAGTCAATACTAAAACCGAGCAACACTGCATCGATCGAGCCACTCGGCCAACACTGCAACCGAGTAATACCCTTCCAAGAACTCTGCAAAGCAACTACTGAGCACTCCTCCAAGAACTCCAAAGTAGTCACCGAGCCAACCCAAGATGCTCCTGCATCATATCCTAATAGGAACATTGTCAACCAACAACCACTAAGTTGACATCAATGACAAATTCATAACCAATAATCCTATTATCATACATGCATCAAACACATGTCACAACATACTCATCTGATCTCTGCATCAGCTACATCAGTTATGCCAACACACACTTGCTCATCATATTTGGCCTTGCTATCATCTCAACCTTTCACAATTGTCACCATTGGAAAGAGTCACAAACCTACATTATTTTTGTCTTTAGGAATATGACAACCTTACTTAACTTTTCCTTTTAAAAGATTCACTTATTTTTTTTCTTATTCTTTTTTCTTCCATTAATTCTTAGAGGGTTAGCCTCTCCTCAACTCACCCTTTTTTTAACCCCAATTTAGCAATATGTAAGACCAAGGTAAGGAAGGTTGAGCATTGAGCTGAGTCACGTGGATATATTTGAATTAAGAAAAAAAATTGAGTAACCACTTTTCATTGTTGCCTTTGAGAATAATATATTATCTTACACATTGATTTCACTTGAATTTCCTCTTAAAATGAAACATTCTCCCCTTTATATCTTTGAATGTGAGGGAGAGTGGCACCTGATCATCGTGTCTACTCTTTGCACCCATCACAACTTTTCACAATTGCAACCCTTTCAAAAGAGTCAGAACCCTTCATTATTTTTGTCCTTTCCGAGTGTTACAAGTTTTCACAACTTTTGCCTTTTGAAGGGATCAATTTCTTATTTTTTTCTCAATCTTTTTTATCTTCAATTAATTCTTAGATGACTCGTCTTGCCTCACTTCGACCTTTTTTGAACCCCAACTTGGCAATATGTAAGACCAAGGTAAGGTAGGTTGGGCATTGAACTTAGTTATGAGGATATCTTTGGGTTAACAAAAAAAATAAAAAATTGAGTCACCACTTTTCATTGCTGCCTTTGTGAATAATATATTATACCGCACCCTGTTTTCACTTGAATGTCCTAAAATAGAACCTTCTACCTTTTACATTTTTCAATATGGGGAAAGTCACACCTTTTTATCATGTGTTTCCTTTGCAATCGTCACAACTTATCATAATTGCCACCCATCGAAATAGTCACAACCCTTTAACTATTTTTGTCCTTTGTGAGTGTCACAACCTTTCATAACTTTGCCTTTCGAAGTAGTCACTTCTTTATTTTCTTCTTAATCGTTTTCCTCCTCGATTATTGCTTAGAGGGCTAGTCTTGCCTTAGCTCACCTCTTCCTGAACCCCAACTTGGCAATATGTAAGACCAAGGTAAGACAGGTTGGACACTGGGTTGAGTCAAGGAGATACCTCTGAGTTGAGTCAAGGAGATATCTCCGAGTTGATAGAAAAATAAATTTTTGAATAATATATTATACCTCACATTCATTTCACTTTAATCTCCTAAATTAAAACGTCATAACCCTTGAAAATAGTCACAACCTTTCACCATTTCTGTCATTTGCGAGGTTCACAATCTTTCATAACTTTGAGATTTTGATAGTTACTTATGTTTTGCTTATGTCTTTTTTCTTGTTTCTATTAATTTTTAATTGGCTAGTCTTGCTTCAACTTACCCATTAATGAACTAGAACTTAGCAATATGTAAAATCAAGGTAAGGTAGGTTGGGCTCTAAGCTGAGTCACACTGATACATTTGAGTAAGCAAAAAAAGAATCGAGTCATCACTTTTCATTGTTGCCTTTATGAATAATATTTTATACCAAATTATTAACTATTTTTACCACCAACTTGACAAGATATAGCATGCAATCACTTATCGTAACACGATGCAACATCTACGGTTACAAATTTGACCGATAGTTGCAAGAACTACATGTGCCTTTCGTTAAGTAATCTTCTGCCTACTGTAACTTTGTCCAGCGATTAATAAGTTTGATGCGACTCTACCAAGATTCCAATAATATCATCAAGATCAGACATCGTGAATCGCAATGCTCGACTCCACACTGATTTGAGTTGAGTCAAGGAGATAGCTCTGAGTTGATAAAAAAATAACTTTTTGAATAATATATTATACCCCACATTCATTTCACTTTAATCTCATAAATTGAAACATTCTCCTTTTTTTATTTTTCAATGTGGGAGAGAGTCACATCTCTTTATCATGTCCGCCCTTAGGAATTACTATAATATTTCACAATTATCACCCTTCAAAATCGTCACAACCCTTCACCATTTCTGTCATTGCCGAGTGTCACAATCTTTCATAACTTTGGGCTTTTGATAGTCACTTATGTTTTGCTTACATCTTATTTCTTTTTCTATTAATTTTTAAAGGGCTAGTCTTGTCTCAACTCACCCATTAATGAACCAAAACTTAGCAATATGTAAAATCAAGGTAAGGTAGGTTGGGCTCTAAGTTGATTCACACTGATATATTTGAGTAATCGAAAAAAGAATCTAGTCACCACTTTTCATTGTTGTCTTTATGAATAATATTTTATATTGAAACATTAACTATTTTCACCACCAACTTCGACAAGATATAGCATGCAATCACTTGTCGTAACACGGTGCAACATCACCGATTATAGATCTGATCGATAGTTGCAAGAACTTCATGTGCCTTCCGTTAAGTAATCTTCTGCCTACTGTAACTCTGTCCACCGATCAATAAGTTTGATGCGACTGCACCAACAATCCAATAATATCATCAAGATCAAACATCTTGAATCGCAATGCTCGACTCCACATTGATTTGACACAATAATCAAATGAACACTTCTGGGTTTCAACCTGTTCTTCCCGTTTTCCAGATAACCTTCAAACAATCATAACTCACAACTCACATAAGATAAACTAGTGTGGTCATGGATATCTTATCTTTAGACATCACTTAATCTTCTTTTACGATCACACACTCCAACTCATACCATAACGCGAGATTCAACCTTTGGAACATATCTCATCATATTAGGAACAGTGTCAACCAACAACCAAAATTGACATCAATGACAAACTCAACTGATCAACTTATCATCATACCTGCATCAAACACATGTCATAACATACTCATTTGATCTCTTCATGAGTTACATCAATTTTTCCAACACACCTGTTCATCATGTGCCCTTTACAATCATCTCAACCTTTCACAATTGTCACACTTCGAAAGATTCACAAACCTAAACTATTTTTGTACTTAGCATGTGTCACAACCTTTCATAACTTTGCGTTTTAAAGGAGTCATTTCTTTATTTTTTTTTCTTATTCCTTTTTTTCCTTTAATTTTAAAAGGGTTAGTTTTTATATCCGTTATTGAACCCTAACTTGACAATATGTAAGATAAAGGTGAGACAGGTTGGACATTGAGCCGAGTTACAAAAATACAAATTACATTTGAGTTAACCAAAAAAGAATTGAGTCACCAGTTTTCATTATTGCTTTTGCGAATAATATATTATGTCCCACATTGATTTCAGTTGAATTTCCTCTTAAAATGGAACATTCTCTTTTTATATTTTTAGATGTGAGCGAGAGTCGCACCTCATCATCATCTCTACTCTTTGCACTCATCACAACTTTTCACAATTGCCGCCCTTCGTAAGTGTCAGAAGACCTCATTATTTTTATCATTTGGGAGTCTTACAACTTTTCAAAACTTTGCCTTTTGAAGGAGTCAATTCTTTATTTTTTTTCTTAATTCTTTTTTCTCTTGCATTAATTCTTAGATGACTTGTTTTGTCTCAGCTCACCCCTTTTTGAACCCCAACTTGAGAATATGTAAGACCAAGGTAAGGAAAGTTGGGCATTAAGCTGATTCATGTGATACTTTTGAGCTAACAAAAATAAAAATAGAGTCACCACTTATCATTGTTGCATTTGTGAATAATATATTATACCACAGAGTGATTTCACTTGAATGTCCTAAAATGAAACCGCCAATGTGGGGGAGAGTCACCTTTGCAATCGTCACAACTTTTCACAATTGCCATCCATCCAAATAGTCACAACCCTTAACGATTTCTGTCATTTATGAAAACTCTTAAATTGAAACCTTCTCCCCTTTTTATCTTCTAATGTGGGGGAGAGACATCTTTTTATCATGTCCGTGTTGGAAACTGCAGTTGAAGCAATTGTTGTATTGTCATTGATGTCGAACCTTAACTGGTAAGACTGTTGCTATTTAAGAAAGTACTATATCTATTTGATTGTTGTGAAAGGGCAAGGCAAGGTTGGTAACAATAGCACCTAAGGAAAGGTTGAGTTAGCTTGATATTTCAATGAGTACTTGATTATGTGGCACAATGATAAGATAATGTATTGTTTATCTAAGTAAGGATGAAGACTAAACTGGTAGGCTTAACCAGGCAAAAGTGAAGAAATCTAGTTTAAGCTGAGTGATGTTAGTGTCGACCGGGCTAGTATATGCCGAGTAAATTTAGTGTTGACCGAACATCAGTTAATTGCCGAGGAAGATAGTATTAGCTGAGGAAACAGTTTTTGAGGTGACCGAGCTTTCTAATGAAGACCGAGGAGTTGAACACTGTATTGACTGAACGTCAGTATTTTACATTTGAGGAAGAATTCAGATTTCTAGCCGACATCGTTGAATTCTTGGATTATGTAAAACGTGTTGACTTTATTTATTGATTGTACGAAAGCATTTAATGCACTGTAAAACATTTTATTGTAAATCTACTAAGAGATTTGAGATATTTCTAGAAGGATAGCCAAAGAACATAAAGTAGGAAGGATTCGATGAATCTGACCTAACCCTAAGATCTATGAAGGAGATTAAGTGGCAAAAGATGTATTGACCTAATTGAGGAAGTATTAAAGAAACCTAAGCATGAGGTTAACAGAAGAGAGGATGTTGGAAGTGTTGTTGATGTTATTGACTGTACAAGCAGAGAAGGCTGAAGGAGAAGTGTTGTGATTGCTTGAAGAGAGTTCCGAGCAGATCAGTGATGGTGATGGTAAAGGTTCACAGTCAGTAAGCCAGCATATGTGTATGGAATTGGATCTGATATTTGCAAAGTGAGTTGTATGTTTTTCAGATCAATACTACTGTTACTTTCTAACCATTGTATCAGTCAAAATCCTTTTAACAGAGGCTGACCTAACAGTCATTTGTATAAATCCTTTGAACAAGGTTGCATTCTAATGGAGTATATGTAAGTCCTATAACAAGGTGCACTTTTAACAGAGTGGTTTAAATCCTTTAACCGGGTCACACCTTGACAGTGTGTTTGTAACCTTTGACAGGGTTGGCTTTTCACCGAGCTCACTTCAGAAGAGTGAACATAATAGTAACGTGTTACAAAGTGATTTTTCCCAAATTGGGTTTCCACTATAAATCCTGGTGTTAATACTTGTGTGAATGTTTTGGTTTGAACATTTCTGTGTTTTACAAGTTAGATACTATTGGATAAGTGGACTGCACTATTATATGTTTCTGTTATGCAATCAGTAATGATCGAGTAGTTGTTGGTTATTGGATCTGATTAGTTGAAGAGTTTTAAAGTTTGTTTTATACATCTGGACCTGAGAACAACTAATTCACCCCCCCTCTGTTGTTCTAAATCATATTAACAATCCGCTTTGTGGAATCATCATAACATTTCACAATTGCCACCCTTCAAAAGTGTCACAACCCTTCACTATTTATATCATTTGCGAGTCTCACAATCTTTCATAACTTTGGCTTTTGATAGTCACTTATTTTTTCTTATTCTTTTTTCTCTTCTATTAACTTTTAGAGGACTAGTCTTGCTTCACCTCACCCCTTCATGAACCCCAACTTGGCAATATGTAAGACCTAGGTAAGGCAGGTTGCGCTTTGAGCTGAGTTGCACTAATAGCTTTGAGTTAACAAAAAAAATAATTGAGTCACCATTTTTCATTGTTGCCTTTGTGAATAATATTTAATACCTCACATTGATTTCACTTGTTTGTCCTAAAATGAAACGTTCTTTTTATATCTTCAATTTTGGGGTAGAGTCAAACCTCTTTATCATATCTGTCGTTTGCAATCATCACAACCTTTCACAATTGTCACCCTTTGAAAAAGTCACAACCATTGACTATTTTTTTCTTTTGCAAGTGTCACAATTTTTCATAACTTTGTATTTTGAAAGAGTCTATTCCTTATTTTTTTTCTTATTTCTTTTTGTCTTCCATTAATTCTTAAAGGGATAGTGTTGTCTCAACTCAACCCTTCTTGAACCCTAACTTGACAATATGTAAACAAATGTAGGGTAGGTTGGACATTGAGCTTTAAGTCACAAGTTGCCTTTGAGTTAAGAAAAGAAAAATTGTGTCACCACTTTTCATTGTTGCCTTTGTGAATAATATATTATACCCCATATTGATTTCACTTGAGTGTCCTAAAATGAAACCTTCTCCCCTTTATATCTTCCAATGTGGGGAGAGTCACGTCTATTCATTATGTCTGTCTTTTGTAATCTTCATAATTGTTTACAATTGCCAACCTTGGAAAGGTCACAACCATTTACCATTTCTGTCTTTGTGAGTGTGACAACCTTTCATAACTTTGCCTTTTGAAAGTGTCATTTAATTTTCTCTTATTCTTTTTTCTCTTCCATTAATATTTAGAGGACTAGTCTTATCTTAAGTAACCCCTTCATGAACCCTAACTTGGCAATATGTAAGACCAAGATAGGAAAGGTCGGACATTGCGCTAAGTCGTAGGGATACTTTTGAGTTAAACAAAATTTAGTCACCACTTTACATTGTTGCCTTTGTGAACAATATATTATGCCCCGCATTGATTTCACTTTTATGTCCTAATTTGAAATAGTCACAACCCTTCAACATTTTTGTTGTTTCCGAGTGTCACATGTTAAATTTTAATTTAATTGGATCTAAACTAAATCAAAAAAGTGAATTTAAACAAATCAAAATAAGAGACAACATAATTTACCTTGGGAAACCTCTAGGAGGAAAAACCCAACATTCAGATCCAATTAATTTTGCTTCTCAAATTGACTCACAATAACATCGTAGTGGATTTGCTGAGGATCCCCTATCTATGTAGCAAATCAAATGTAGTAGACTGTTTCTGTGATGTCCCCTTCTAGCTAGCGACATCATGCTAGTAAGTGATTAGCCTATCAGTGGACCCTTGTAGGCTAGTAGGCATGGATAAGGGGTCTTTTCAGGCACAATGAAGGTATGGCTTTTTGATGGTTCAGTATTGATAGAGCTCAGTGTTTTCAGTTGGCTTGAGAGATTGTTTTTGGCTCAGTTATATGGATTTTGCTATTTTTAGCAAAGGTTTCTATATTTGGGTTTATTTTTGAGCCATAGAGATGGACCCCGACTATTTTTGGAAATGCATTTTAGTCACATGGAGAATTATTTCACCAACTTTGGTTTTAGATAGTTTAGCCAGATTAACAATATCAAGGGAGTTATAGCATTTTCAATGGCTAAGTGTTTAATGAAAGAATAATGATTTAATATTAAGTTATAATATAACTTTATATTAAATCACTTAAGTGATGGGTTTAGGCTTCATAAAAGGGGGCCAAGTTTATATATTTGTTTATTGGCGTGTATCCTAAGTCCAAAGTAATTAATTAAATGTCATTTTAATGTTTATTACATTAAAAGTGAATTATATGGAGAAAAATCGCAAGCTTGCTTTTTGGGTGCGGTTTTGGACTTGGAAGAAATAAAAAGGCTTGGCGTGAGTTGAGAAAACATCCATTATTCATTTGAAGAATTAAAAATTGTTTCCACAAGCTCTGAGAAGGGTTTGATAGTTCAGCCATTGGAGAACGTAGTTTCTTCTGTGTGTTCGTCATTTGAGCCAGTGAAATACCTGGTGAATTTGTTAATCAGAGGGAGTCTCATTTAGAGATTCTATTTGCGCTTCCAGCACAGGGTTTCAACAGTTGCAACAAAGCTCATAAGCTACATCGGGATCATAATACAAATGTTGGTTGGTTACATCCAGAGTTACAGGACTCGGCGAGTCCTTCCTTGACTCGGCGAGTCCGAGGCCGAGTCCACCCAGGCGAGTTTTTTGGACTCTGGACTCGGGACTCGCCGAGTTAGGGAAGGACTCGCCTGGACTCGCCGAGTCCACTCGCCTGACTCGGCGAGTCCCGAGGCCAGGACTCGGCCGGCTGGCAGCATTAAAAGACGCTTTAAAAAAACATTTTAAAATTATTTTAAGTCATTTTTAGATGAATGATCTTGTCTTCAGTGATAGAGACTTGGAGTGGGTTGATCAGGTGGATTGAGAGGCAGAGGCAGTAGCGATGGCACAGGAGGAGGCTAGAGCACGAGGAGACCCAGTGCAGGACCCTGACGCTGAGAGTGGTAGATCCGAGTCTGATGATGAGGATTATGAGGAGGGTGATGATGAGGAGGATGATGATGAGGAGGATCAGGAGGGTGCCGAATTTGCCGATGAGCATGTCACTGAGGATCCTGTTTCGGTTCAGCTTCAGACACAGGGAGAGAGGATGGCTCTAGAGTCTTCCATGCGTCATTTTAGGCATACTCGTAGGACATAGGCTACTATGAGGCTATGAGCCTTTATTTTGAATCTTTGATATATGTTTTGAACTTTTGATTCCATGGATTTCATATTCCATGAATATTGTAGACATTTTGATTTGATAGTGACACTATATTTCAGATTTCTATATGTTATTTGGTTTAACTTTAACTAATTTTCTTCAGAAATCCGTATTTTTACTTATGTGATATATGCAAAGTTGTGTATGTGTGCAAAGGAGTTTCTATTTATCTCAATTATTGTGTATTAGATGTTAATTGACTAAATTTTGCAGGAAAAAAACTTAAAATCCTTAAATATCTTTGCATTTCATGGGTTTTTTGATTTGCCAAGTCCTTGCCGAGTCCGGGCACCGAGTCCGAGTCCGAGTCCATTTTGAGCTTGCCGAGTCCGAGGGGAGTCCGAGGCTTGGAACACTGACATCATTGTAGAAACTTGCAGGTGTGGTTGGGAATAAGGGAAAAATGCCATTCATGCTAAAAATGCTTTGGCTGTTTCAGTGTGATTTCTTCTAGAAACTATTTAGGTTTTCATGCTTGTAAAACTCATTGTTGTTTATGTTTGGATTCCGGGATCATCTTCTTGTACTTGGCATTGCATATTGAAGAATAATAAATTTGCAGCAGTAGTTAGATTATCTTTTCAGTATTTTTAGACGTGTGTCTATTTTTTTTTATAATTAAAACCCTTGCAAAAAGACAAAAAAATCATAAAATATTCAAAGAAACAACAGTTCAACAGTTAGAGCCCGTGAAGGGTTCTTATAGAGGTATTAGAGCTAAATTCTGCCATCCCAAGGATTTAGTTATTACATGTAGCCAGAGGAGGTTGGTTCACACATGTATTATACACGCAGGAGAGCCTTACTTGAAGGCGAACAGGTTTTAGAATGATAGCCGGTCACCATGGGTGACAGGCGTGACGATAGCCCACCTAGGGTAAACAAGAATAATGAAGACCAGGAAACCAGAGAGTTTTTTAGAACTATGTCAACATGGCAGCAACAGGGGGCCCAGGCCTTTACAAGCACTGACTACCATGAGGGAGTGGATGAAGACATCTGACAGGAAGAATAGGGATCAAGAGGATAATAGGAGTGCGGTTGGTTCCCCTCGAGGACCGAGGACACACTCTAGGACGGCTGACAGGCCTACACGTCCTACATTTGTGAGGGAGGATCCGACACCACAACCTGAAGAAGCAGACGATTTGATGTTCGCAGATGTTCTCATGGCTGCGAATGATGAGTGGGAGATGTTAGCTCCACAGGTTAGGGAACACCTCACCTTTGAGCGATTTGTCAATCAGAGGAGAGAGCATTACAAGGCAGCGAGACAGGATAGGAAACCTCGTGGCCAAAACAATGAATTAAAGTGTGCTACAGGCAAGCTTTCCTTGATTACTTTTGATGGTAGTAGCAGGATGACATCGCAGGATTGGATTCACAAGCTTGACACTTTCCTGGCACTGAGACCTATGACAAAAATGGAGGCAATAAAATATGCCACACTACATTTAGAGGGAGCTACACATGATTGGTGGTACCACACTACATTTAGAGAGAGTTGCACATGATTGGTGGTACCATGGGATGGTTACCCTTCAGCATATCCAAGTGACTTCATATCAAGACTTCGTGGACATGTTGGTAGAGAGGTTTGATAAGAAGGATCCAGAAGTCTATTTTAGGGAGTTAGCACAGTTGAGATGGACATGCGGATTGGAGTATTTCATTGGTGACTTTCAGAGGCTATCCGTTATGGTGCCAGATATCTCAGATAGGAGATTGGTTGTTTTGTTCACTAAGGGTTGAAAATAAAGATTAATCATAGAGGAACTGAGAATTAAGCACTGCAAGGTTTTCAATGACATACCACCAGGTAGTTCTCCAAATAGAGGTATTGAGCATATTATTGAGTTAGAGGAGGGTGCTAAACCCATCATGATCACACCCTACAGACATCAAAAGAGATTGAAGGATGAGATTGAGAAAACCATCAAGGAACTACTTGCTATGGGGCACATTAGACAAAGTCTCCTTTTGCTTCTTCTATGGTTTTGGTGAAGAAGAAGGATGGTACTCTTAGGATGTGCATAGATTATAGGGACCTAAAGATCTAGACTATCAAAAATAGGTACCCCATACCATGGATTGATGAGTTCTTAGATGAGTTACATGGAGCATGCTTCTTCTCCAATATTGATTTGAGATCAGGCTATCGTCAAATCCGAGTCAGAAAGTAGGATATAGAGAAGACGACATTTCGGTGTCATTGTGGCCATTTTGAGTTTGTAGTTATCCATTTGGGCTAACTAATGCTCCAACTACTTTTCAGTCCACAATGAACAGGGTTTTTCAGCCTTAGTTGAGGAAATTTGTGTTAGTCTTCTTTGATGATATCTTGGTTTATAGTAGGACATGGGATGAGCATGTGCGGCACTTAGACACTGTGTTGAGCATTCTGAGCAGGAAATCCTTGTATGCAAAGGAATCCAAATGTGATTTGGGGTTATCAGAGTTATTATATCTGGGTTACATTATTAGTGCACAGGGAGTGCACATGGATCCTGAAAAGATTCGTGCTATTGTTGAGTGGCCTTCTCCAATGAACCTGACATAGTTGAGGGGGTTTGGGGGGTTGTGTGGGTTCTACAGGAGGTTTGTTAGTGGATATTCCAGGCATGCAACACCCTTGAAGGATTTGATGAGGAAGGAGGCTTTCTTGTGGACTCCTAAGGCACATGATTGTTTTGATAAATTTAAGGAATTAATGACTTCTTGTCCAGTGTTAGCACTACCAGATTTCAGTAACCATTTGAACTTCATTGTGATGCATCTGGTGAGAGTGTTGGAGCGGTGCTTATGCAGGACAAGCACCCGATTGTGTATCAGAGTAGGAATCTCAGGGGGCCTGAGAGGAGCTTCAACATTTAGGGCCCGTTTGGTAGCGGGAATTAGGAAATGCTGAATTTGATCAAATGCTGGAAATGGTCAAATCATGGATTTGATAATCCAGTTTTTCATTTTCGGATTATAGTTAGGACTGTTTGGTTGACCCGGAATATGAGCGAGAAGATGTATATCCTCCGTTTGGTTCCACTTTTTAAAACTGGAATTGGAATTTGACTATGATTATTATTTTATTTTTTGAACTATTTTAATATTTTTTTATATTATATTTTATTTTTATTAGTTCATTTTATGATTTATTTTGTTAGTTTATTTAATTTTATAGAGAAAACCATAAATATTTTTTTGACTATGATTATTATTTTATTTTTTGAACTATTTTAATATTTTTTTATATTATATTTTATTTTTATTAGTTCATTTTATGATTTATTTTGTTATTTTATTTAATTTTATAGAGAAAACCATAAATATTTTTTATTTTATTTTATTAAATTTTATATAGAAAATTATAAAAAAAATTCAATTTTTTTTAATAAGGTTAATATTTAATTTTGTTTAATTTTATATTCAAAATCATAACTGAGTCATAAACAACAAAAAAGTTCTTGAGTTTATTAAAATATGTCCAACGTATCTACTTAAAGTATACAAAAATTTCATGTATGTACAATATCTATTGAGTTTATCAAAATATGTCCAACGTATCTACTTAAAGTATACAAAAATTTCATGTATGTACAATATCTGTCTGTTAACTACATTTACGCATATGTTCCCAAAAATGTAGTGTGCATACTACACAAAGAATGCATCGCAGAAACATGATTTCTGCTTTTGCCATTGAAAATAATCTTGTGGCACTAGCTGCCTCTCTAGCCTTGCACTCATTCCCTACGTCAGGTAGGGATGTAGATGGGGTTGACATAAAGTTGGGTATAGCTGTAGATGGAGTAGACGTACAGTTGGGTTCATCGACCCACCAGAAGAAATCGCATTTACAATTTCCCTGCAATACCAATCTACATCATTTCTTCCTAAAATAATAAATTGTCACATTCTTTTTAAACATAAAACTATAATTACATATCCAGACCTTTTTTGGGCAAGCCCAAAATTGACGCCCAGGATTTCTTGATGTCTGCGACGTCCATAATATACATCGCCCAGCACCACATTTACACATAGGCGCATTGACTGAAGTCATCGATGCTATAACAATCTATGGTTGATTAAATACACTTCATAAAATTTTAGAATTTTCACATAATCAAATCTACTCTAACAATCCATGGTTGATTAAAGAGACCTTCTATTTGAAACTGAAAGGATCTAATAACACATCTATACTCGTACAAAGAAGATGGGGAAGAAAAAAATCCAACAACGAAATGGTGGTGTGAAGACACACTGTGCAAAGTTCCCGTAATAAATGTAATACACCAAGGAGTAACATCAAAAATATGTGTAGTCATCAGAAATATAGATTGTAAGTTGAAATCATGAACAACATATGAGATTCAAATACAGTTCATAACATTTTAGAAACTCCACATAATCAAATCTACTCTAACAATCCATGGTTAATTAAAGAGACTTTCTATTTGAAACTGAAAGGATCTAATAACACATCTATACTCGTAATAATAAATGTAATACACCAAGGAGTAACATCAGAAATATGTGTAGTCATCAGAAATATAGATTGTAAGTTGAAATCATGAACAACATATGTGTACTCGAAGAACTGTCAACATGTATATAAGATGGCAACCATAAGTAGGTGTTGGAGCAATGTACAAAATTTGTACAAGTTGGAGTACTATTTTAAAAAACTACTCCACCTTGTAGTTTTTGTGAATTGCTACAACAACAAACCATGTATTCTAATCTCACCAAATTCTCCGAGCTACTAGTGTCATAAACTAAGCCCAATGCATATATAGTCTTCTTAGGCATAATTGACAAGCATAGTTTAAGTAGAAGGGCTTGGGCACATTATAGTCGTAGAAGCACAGTGGAGAGATGGTGCAGGAGCACCTCTATGAGGGCCCTCACCTTCTTGTTTTTGGTGTGTTTATGCTATGTATTTGGAATAAGAGTCACAATGGAGTTTGACTCAATCTTGGTTGTGTCTAGGCTTTGTGTTAGTCCTAGAGGTTTGCTGGTCTGTATAGTTTGTTATGCCCTTTAACTCAAGCAAGGTTGTCAACTTGAGGTTTTTGGGGTTCTTCTTGAGTAGTGGTATAGGAGTTTGTGTTTAATGATCATTTGATGCACATGAGTGCTTTGGAAGGCCTAGTAATGGTCTATTATGATGAGTGAGCAAAAGTTGCTCAAAAGTTGCAATAGCAACTTTTTGCTTTGTAATGACTACCTAAGCTAAGAGGCTTAATACGCCCTAAAGACCTAACACTCACTCCAAGACAATCATATTTAAGACTTTTCTAACCCTAATGTACGGGTTGGTTGTCAGATTGGAAAAAGCTACAGTACGGAGAGGCAGACTGGTGAAGTATTGTGTGCAACAGTCACTGTTAATGACTGAATATCTGTGAATACAATGAGATTTGTGTGAATCTACTTTGTCAATGTTGTGTGAAACTAAGGCAATTAGAGCTATACTGCAAAGACCTCAAAGATGCATTGAATCAGACAGTCCAAGATGGCAGTATAGCAGATTCTGGCAGAACTGGCATGAGAAAATATGAAAATGCAACCTTATACAGAAAGCCTGATAATGGTGGTAAACAAAATCCTTTTCTTGTTAGCACCGAAACAATGATCGAAGGTTTTCTGTAGATTGTATCAGAAGCAAGGGTCTCTGTAAAACATTTCTGCAGGACACTTGTAACACAAATACAAGACCTAGATGGGAAAGCAATGGAAAAGCTTAGTCTACTTTTGCAGCCTTATAATGTCAGTGTTACTTCCAAGGTAAAACGAAGTTTCCTATATCATTTGGAATCTCTCATAAATCAGGCCCTCTACCAAGATTTTGAGAATTGTAGCTTCCAAAAGAATGGTGCTCAGAGCATTCTAGATATACAGGAACATTGCAAGGAAAATTTTTCATCCTATGCTTCACTAAGAAATTTGAGCTGGAATGAAGTTCTCAATAGGGAACCAGATATTACAGTGAAAGTTTTAGTCGATTCTGTGACCAGAAAATGAGCTTGATTGTTTCCATGTTGAACTGGACAAAAGCTTGGCCAGAGCCACTGTTACAGGCATTTTTCATTGCAGCCAAATGCATATGGCTTGTTCATTTGTTGGCATTTTCTTTCAATCCATCCTTAACTATATTCAGGGTTGACAGGGGCACCAATTTTGACCCTATGTATATGGAGGACATTGCCATGGAGAGCAATAAGAGGCAGGTTCCTACGAAAGTTCGAATCATGGTGATGCCAGGGTTTTATGTCCACGATCGCATACTGATATGCAAGGTATTGTGCAGGTACAGAATTGGAGCCTGAAGGCCATTTTTCCCTGACCTTATCTTCATGTCAATGCACACTATTGTGGGAATTCTTTGTTTATTGATGCATATGGTGCATCAATAAATTCTGAATGCTCATGATATACTAAATATTTGTGATGTTTTGAGTTTCTAAGGTAAGAGTTTTGAACTATAAGAGGAGAAAGGCATAGGTTCTGTCACCTAAAATGTATCATCCTGTAGAATGTCACAAAATGCTGCATGACATATAATACATTGTACCCTGCAGATCGTGTTCTTGCTATTTCATCCTTTGTAGCATGATTCTTTGCTTGGAATGCAGAATTGAACCTGTAATTTTATGGGTCATTGAATATAAAGTGAGTCGTAATAAACTATTTGCTTTCACAGGCACCTACTGGGACAGTTTTATTTTCTTTTCCTTCGAGTACATTCCTTTTTCCCAACTGATCATGTTTCACTGCTAATTGTTGCTCAACATGGCAAGCAGTGAGATCAAAGTTTTCTTTCAGAGAATGCATACTTTATAACAGTAAAAACAATAGAGAATGCATACTTTATAACAGAAGCATCTTAACATCAATATCTATTGGTATTATATTATCTGATAATGCATGAAATAACAGTAAAAACAATATCATCATGGCTGAAATAGCGCAAAAATATCATAATGCATGAAATAACAGTAAAAACAATATCATCATGGCTGAAATAGCAGAAAAATATTATAATGCATACTTTATAACAATAAAAACAATATCATTATGGCTGAAATAGCATGAAATAACAGTAAAAGCAATATCATCATGGTGTTGATAAGACAAGTATCTAGAGGTCTGTCAATGTTTAAGTAACAATACTTTAAAATGAAAAAAAAAAAGTATCTAGAGTTCTGCAAACTTCATGGCAATATACTGCAGCCTCTCCTCGTCATTCATTTGCAAGAACCCTTTGGCTCTATCTTTTTCAGCCATGAAAGTGTCATATGCTTTTAGCATAGTTTGTGGACTCAAATCAGGGATGCCTCTGAGAGCCTCATAGACACTATGCAAGACAGAATCTGATTCAGAATTGTCCACTTTGAATACAAGAGGCGCACGGAAGTCCTCTTCTATTCTTTTCATAGTATCACAAAGTACATCCATCGAACCAGTAATGGTTGCCTTCTTCCTCTTTGCCCTCCTTGGTGACGTTGTTGAAGGATTTCGACGAGCACTTGCACTCGATTGATTGGAATGATATAATTCATCATCCAAATCAGTTGTAGTGTTAAGAGGTGTACTCATAGGGACATCCTCATCACAATCCACGTAGGTGGGCCCATCGATATTGAGCCCTTCTTCTGTCTCTTGTGCAGTAGTAGCAGCCGCACCTTCAGCTATGTCATTACCTACAATGATGGCTAGGTCATTGTAGTATTGGAAGGGCTGTCTCTTGTACACTTTGGCACTTTTGGATTCTTTTCTTTGCATGTTGTCATGATGAATGAATTAGATCTTTGTCTTCTATCTAACTTAATAAGAAGGAAATATTGCTAAGACCAACATATTCAAAACAACATGTTACCTTTAGAAGCTCCTCCCACACCATGTCATCAGCATCCACACTTTGAGTATCTTCATTCCATGCAAACCCACTCATATTCTTCAACTCTCTCATCACTCTAAAACCTTGCTTCCATCCTTTAGGCTTATTTTTGAAATTTTCCTTTGACAAATTAAGGTTCATCTCAGCATTGAACTTCCTCTCAATGGCTGTCCAAGCTTCTTTTTTGAAGCCCCCTTCGCCTTTCCTTCCTAGGTGAACTTGATCATGGAGCAAGTTTAGGAACTTTCGTTCCATCTCTCTGGTCCACACAACCTTCTTGGAGGAAGAAGTTGATTGGCTTACTGGAACCTCATCATCCATGCTCATCATCAGCTCTGTGAAGGACATCACCTACACCACCTATTGTATGCAATCATTAGCTACATGCAAATGAGAATGGATATTAAAGAAATAGTCATACAACAGTGGCATATAATCCAAAATATTGCATTTATGCATGATATCCAACAATATGTAATATATTTCTTTATTATCCATTCTCATTTGCATGTAGCTAAGTATGCATGTATATATGGTCTACTATGTTCACACAGTCTACTATGGTCTACTATGTTGATGCAGAGCGTACAGGGGTAAGGTGAATTAAACCCAATCAGAGCCTATAAACTGATACTTCATCAAGACATCATCAAGACATTGATCTTCTTCAAATAAACTTGATATTAAAAACTAATCCAATCCCAACAAGTTCTGATATCAAAAACTCAAATCCAATCAAAACCGAGAACATGACAATAAACAAATCATTCTTTTCTACATCAAATCCCTTCACGACATTTTCTCGACAGTTCGGTTCCTACAAGAATCAATAGCCGCTTACAACAAAATAGTCACATAGACCATCACATAGAATAATATTGGTTTCAACAAGATAACAAATCTTTCTAACAAAACTTCGATGCCAAAGCTAACAAAGGCTCATACTCTTTCGATAGCTCACTGCTCGGTTTTACTGATGGATAAAGCGTAATAAATCAGAACAAATACTTTTGAACTCAAATTGCCGATAATGAACATAATCGGTTTCAAATAGCATTAAACTCCTTTAGTAAACCAAAACGATGCCTTGCATTATAAAATCTTCACGTTTCGTGGATGATAACACCAAACTCAATAACCAAATAACTTCATTACATAAAACCCGATACCAAATTTAAAATATACTCCACTGAAACAGAGGTTTAAGAACATAGAAATACGCATGAGAACGATGAAGAAACAAAAGATCTGAACGTAATTAAATTCTACCATTATTCCATTCTCCATTACATCATTTCTTCCTTCTTCATCGGTTCTCATTCTTCTCTACACCACTACTCCTCTGTATTAGATATTCATCATCGATTTTCGACATCCTCTAAACTAGTACTACTCCCTTCTCGGGTTCTTTGAAATGCCTAAATAAAGGATACCACCCGATAACTAACCACATAACTGAATCTCATAACAACTAAACTTCTCTATCGGTTTGGCATGACCAATTAGAGTAAGTGCTAAAACATTTAAAATTTATTATATCTTAATCACTTAAGTCTACCCAACCGAAAACCTTAATAACTATTTCAAACTAAGACTCAACCCATCCAATTACATTATTATTATTAAAATAACCATAATCTTTGAAATGTTTCCAATTGCCGGATGCTCCTGCATCATATGTTCATACAGTATGCTTGAATGGTCAATATAAAACACTTAATCCATCTACTTGTATACTTAATATTTGTTGTATCTGTTTGTCAAACCATATCTTGTTTGATTCTTATGCAACGCCATCAAAGAGGGCAATTGTACAGATTTGCAGAGGAACCAGATTTCTATAGCTTACTGGATCAGCTAGTGCTGATAGAAGTCTTAACATCAATTATTTAAATCTAAGTTTTGCCTATGTCTATTTTGTTAATCCAATAGGGGAAAAATATTGAATTTATAAGATAACAAATAACAAATAACAAATGTTGTAGATGCAGAATTTTAATCAGTCTGCCAAATCTGGAAACCATTAAAAATCCCAATATTTGTGCCATAAACAACACCACATCAACAATGCAGATGTACTTACTCTATGTGTGAGAATGCATTTGCATTGTTCATGTGTTGTGGTCAGCTGTTCAACATCCTGTTCCCACCAACTCTATCCTTTTTAAAACTTCACTAGGGATTCATATATAAGCTGTGGGGATTCTTGTCCGGGTTTTTTAATTCAATGCATTTGTAAATTGATTCTAATATATTAAAATTTACACTGGCCAAACATGAATTGAGGTTTGACAAACAGATACAACAAAAAAAACCGAAAAACTTATAAGACGGATTAAGTGTTTTACATTGACCATACAAGCAGATGGATTAAGTGTTTTATATTGACCATTCAAGCATCAGCATTACAACAAGATACAGACATGAATGTTAATCAAAGAGAAATCGGAGTTAGAAATCATACACAGGCTTCATTTGTTTCAAAGAATATTGTAAATGTAAACTATGAGAACACATGTTTTCAGCATCAGCATTACAACAAGATACAGACATGAATGTTAATCAAAGAGAAATCAGAGTTAGAAATCATACACAGGCTTCATTTGTTTCAAAGAATATTGTAAATGTAAACTATGAGAACACATGTTTTCAGCATCAGCATTACAACAAGATACAGACATGAATGTTAATCAAAAGAAGAGACAGCCATAACATTTTGTGACAAGTTCCCTTTTCTATCCCGATATTTACCCTGTAAGTTGACATCGACAATGACTGGTATATGGGTTCCATCAATTGCTCCAACACAATCCTATAGAAAGAAAAACCGCAGTCAGGAAAGACGCAGTAATAAGATTATCACTAAGCAAAGAAATTTGTAGCGCTAGGGGGTTTACCTTGAAGGATCGAAATGGTCCTTCCCACTAATTTCAGGAGGAGTGTTTGGCCCAGGTGGTATGAGATAATCCGCATGGAGTGCTAAGACAGCCGTCAAGGCCTTGTGGAAGTATCGGCTTATTGTCTCTCCGGAGTGACCAAAGTTGTGGGCAATCTTACGATTCCTCAGATTGTGGCCAAGGGTGTGGAGGAACATGACTAATTGTTCTTCTAACATTATGCTAATCGTATCTGATAGGCTTCCTTTTTGCCTTAGAAGATTGGCTAGCCAAAAGAAGGTTGCTGAACTCATGCGAATTTGGTCGTGACAATGCACCTCACTCGAATGAATAATGTGTTTATAAAAACCACTTCCATCACTTCTTTCCTTATGCTTTTTTTCCTACCTTCAAGCACAGACAACACTTTCGCTACTCCAAGGATAGCAAGAAGAAGTACGTGAATACGAGCTTTTCTGACCTTCCTACAAAGGAGTGCTTGAATGTTTGGATCGTTGATAAGATCCATCCCTGAAAAGTACACGGCGAAGAAGGTTTCAGATACAAAATTGACAGTCACAGGCACATATACATTTATATAAGTATGTAATATATAGACAGGAAACATAGAGACAGGAAAGCTTGTGGCCATCAAGGTGATTGAAAAAAGTAAGGTAGTTTCATGTAATGTTTAAAGCTTTCTTGCAAAATTTATTGAATACCAATCTTGTTAAATTCTGCAAAGTATGCGACCTGCTGCAAGTACTAGGAAAAAATCAAGCAACAATTTCATATCTATTTAAAGACCAACTGTTAAGCAAAATGTTTTTTAATTGATAAAATATTGAAGTGTGTAGCCTCTTGCAATCCTTTGTGTTATGTGGCTTGCTTCAATTATTTCTAGTTGCTTATGGTTTGCAAGCTAATTAAGCATCCTAATGCAAATTCTTCTAGTTTAAGAAACTCTAGAACTGCTGCAAGGTGAAGTCAATTTAAGTAGAAGCATCATAAATAAAATAAATTATTGTAGGGACAATTACATATCAAGAAACAAGAAAGATGAACATAGCTATAAGAATAGAAACTTGACTCTTTATTATATTCTCTTATGCTTATGTGCTTCAATATCACTACAGAAACCACAACTATAACTCCTCAAAAATAACCTATGCAGATTTTGAAATTTGATGGTCTAAATAGTTAGTCTTTCACTTTTAGATCATATATGAATGACACCTTATATGATAACTTGAAAATTTATTGGACTTTATAGATCAATAGATTATACTTTTAAAAAATCATGTATATAACATTTTCAATTATTAATAAATAGTAAAAAAAATTAATGAAGTATAAATTTTAATTAAGAGCATCCATAGAGCGGACATGGGAGTGGTGGCGAGAGTTTGCAAGCAAGAGCAGATATCAGAGGGCATGGGCATTTCAGAGACTAGAACTCGGGCAGAAAGTCAAGGGCATTCTCAACATGAAGGTCGTTGGGTCGTGTTGGAGCAAGGCAATAGAATAGTTTTTGACCTATGGAGAAAGGAATGTCTGGTAAACCCTTCTCTCATAATGGATATTCAAGACACTTCGACTGCCAAGGATTTGAATGGAGCATAATAAAGGATAAAGTATGGAAACTAAAGCCCTAGTCAAGAGAGGTTGGACCCTCTCAGGTAGGTTTTCATTCTAATAATAGCAGAGTTTTATCAATTAATATTGATCATCTAGGATGGAATGATTGTGTAAGTTGGCTTAAGAAAAAAAGGGTTTTTTTATGAAATGGGTGAGAGAGTGGCCTTCTCTATCTTGAGTTAGGAAATGGTGTGTTGAGTCATGGCCTTGCAAAGTGGATCTCAAAATCCTTCCTAATACATTATATCTGGTCATTTGTGAGATTGCACAAGATAAGCAATGGATCTTCAATAATGGATCATATATGATGGGAGGCACAGGTTTTTTGCTTGAAAGAGTGGGAGTCAAACTTCAACCCCTTGAAAGCAAATATTGAAGAGGTGCCTTTTTGGGTTTGGCTTTATAACCTTCCTTTTGAATATTGGGATGTGGATACTCTTTGTGTTATTGGTGAAAGGTTGGGGACTTTTCTAAGAGCTAGTGAAGGGGTAGAACAAAAAGATTTTAACATGTATGCTCATTTATGTATTAGTAGGAAAAAAAATCATCCCCTCCCTAAAGAGATAAAGATTTGCATGAATGTTAGGGTTCAAAAATAGTTGATGTAAGTTGAAGATATTGTATATAAATGCAAGGCATGCAAATCATATGATTACATGGAGATGGAAACTGCAAAACATCTTAAAGGGGAAGCGAGGGTTAATGAAGCACATATTAACAATGCGATGTAGAAGTTTGAAGCCAAGTTTAAAATGGCCAATGAAGAAGAAGATTTGGCAAAGAAGATAGATTTAAACCTGGTGGGGCTATAGGATTTAGTGGAAATAGTGAACCCTAAATTGACAAAGAATGTGGGAGGTTTGAACAATTTAGTTAGAGTGGCTTCTGAGAGAGATTTTCTTTTGGACAATAAAATTGAAGGTCAAATTAATTTGCAATATTTTTGGGCTCTTGTTGTTTCATGTACTAATAGGCATGGCTCCTTGGTTTATGTTGAGGCATCACCTCAAAATCTAGATTTGGTAGGAGCGGCCAGCATGAACAAAGAGAATCGGGCTCATTATATTGTTGAAGGCATGGTAGTAAAGGAATCGAGTGAAGCAGATACTCAAGTGGTGGTATTGTTAGAGAGTGTAGAAGGTTTGGAGAAATATATGGTGCTAGGTGGGGTAGAGCAATTTGGGTCAACTACACCAAGTGGAAAGGTTGTTAATGGTGTTCATAGTTTTCAAAAAGATGAGACATCTTTGGTTGCTTTTGGGATTCAAGAGGAGATAGTTCAAATTACTTCTTGTTAGAGTGAGGTGTCATGGGAGATTAAGTCAGACAAAGAGAAACCAATTGTGGAGGATTATGGGGATATGGTTTTCAAAGACATCCATCTCTCCCCTATGAGGAATCCCTAGGTCGAGGGATGCGGAGTTGAATATAAAATCATTGTCTCCTCATTTTTCCTCAAAGCATATTTCTTATGGGGAGGATGAGGTGGTGTGTGTTGAATTTCTTTCCACTAATCATGAATCTCTTGAAGTCTTAGTTTTAGATTCCTAATTGGAGGAAGAAGATGATTTCCTAGGCTTGAATGACCCAGAGGGAGTTTTGGAAACCAGAATAATAAGGCAATCAAAATCTCATTTACTGTGAAGAATAGAGAGAAACGAAAGAGGGGTCCCAAGTCTACTATGGTTAAATTGGAATTGGTAGGTAGTGCCAAAGGGAAAAGTAAGTTGAGATCATGGAAGGGTTTATCGCTTCCTCGACTGCAATGAAGTTCTTTATGAAATTCAACCTAGATACCAGGAGATAAGTGTATATACAGAAGCTATACATAAGTCTGCATCATTTAATTATCTTAGATACCAGGGCAAATACACACACAAGAGATATACAAGCTACACACACATCAGCTTTATTCAATTATTTATTTTAAGAAAAATGTTTTAGATAACAAAATAGAGAATTCTCTCCATCAAATCAAATTCACCCAAGACTATGTATAAACAAGCTATACATAAATCAGCTTTATTTAATTATTTTTACAAAAAAAATGGCTTAGATAACAGAACAGAGGATTATCTCTCCATCAAATCAAATTAGCTATATATACCCCACTACCCATACCAAAAAATTGTGATCTTAATTATCAATAAATATAAGCTTAAATCTGGACAACGTACTCATACCAAAAAATGTGATCATAATTACTAATCTCCGTGGCTCATACATTACATTTTTTTCAGTTTTAACTATGATTGTGTTGCATATTATTATAGTGTGTCGGGCCGGCTACATTCTTGGAGGTTCAGGATAGGGTACGAGAAGGTACATACGGAATCGAGAGCAGCGGAAGCAGAACGCCTAGTTTCAGTCGGGGAGTTCCAGTCCAAGGCTGCAATCACCGCTTGTGCTACACTTGTGATATCCCCCATGCGCCCAGATTTTTCCTATTCCTCCCCAGTTTCAAACAGCTACTTGCGGTTCAATGCATATGATGCCCCTGTTATCAAGGGTAAATGCTGAGCTCCCTTCAAAGAAGGTCTTTTGGGGGAATCAAGAGGAACTTTATTTTTTCTCTTTTCTGTTTTCCAGCGAATTGCTTATGCAACAAGCAACACTCCCGAACACCTAAAACCCCTGCTGCCACTCAAATATTTGGCAAACTAATGAAGGGAAATAGAATGTGGTTTTGGGCAAAGTGAAATTTTCCCAGGGGATGTAGCACAATTGTCTTTTAAACCCCAAAAGCCGAGTTACTGGAAAAGGCTGGTATAAAATTTCAACCAGGAAAACAGAAACTATAACAAAGAATAGCGAAAAATTACAACAAAAACCTGAGAGATACTAAAATGAGGGTTTCTCTACGCCATTTTAAAGCAGACTAAACTGAAAAATGCCATTTTAAAGCAGACTAAAATGTGGAGCATACCGTTTCGAGGACAACATGTTTCGAGAGTAGAGAATACAACGCCTTCACGGTAGAATGCAGAGCGCCTTCAAACAAAACGCTGCCTTCAAACACAGAGAATACAACGCCGCCTTCAAACGCCTTCAAACAAATACATCGCCGCCTCAAACAATGCAGAATGCCCTAAAAAATAACGAACGCCAAAACCAACGCGGACGCCAAAAAATGGTTTAATTAGCCCGCGGACCCGACTACGATTTATAAAACGGGATTTAAAAAGGTGGAATTTGGCCCTCAAATCCCAATTCCACCTTTTTAGATGGAAGATGTTAATGCTTATTTTGGGCGAAAATGAGCATTAACACATTCCTCTTCCTCTTTCATATTGCACTCCCAAACTGAGGATTCAGACGAAATGGGCATATACAAATGCCAATTCCAGCCAAATGTTGGAAATGGTCCGCTACCAAACGGGCCCTTATGATAAGGAAATGTTGGCCATAATGCATGCTTTGGCCAAATTTAGGCAGTATTTAGTAGGCAGCAAATTCAACATGAAAACGGACCACAATAGTTTGAAACATTTTCTGGGGCAATGATATCTTAATCACAGGCAACAAAAATGGGTAAGTAAATTACAGGCATATGACTTTGATATTACCTATTTCAAGGGGACACAGAATGTAGTAGCAGATGCCTTGTAACGAAGACCCCACTTGAGCTTGATGATAGATATATCAAAGAACTGGAGGCATTTGATCCTTGCAGAGTATGCAAAGGATACATGGGCATTATGATTCATTGATGGGTCAGTTCAGGATAGTGATTACACCCTTGTGAATGAGCTCATCATTTACAAAGGGCGCATTTATTTGGTGCTAGGGTCAAAGGTAAGGAGGATGGTGTTGAGAGTTTATCATGACTCACCTATGGTAGGACATCCAGGTTTTTATAAAACCTATCGGCAGATTCGTGAGCACTTTTCTTGGAAAGTGCTCAAGGCTGAGGTGTTACAGTATGTTAGAGAGTGTCCTACTTGCTAGCAGAATAAACATGAGCACTCTTATCCAGCCGGTTTACTTCAACCACTTTTGAATCCTGACAGGAAGTCAGAGTGTTTGTCCATGAACTTCATCATAGGACTGCCTAGAGCCCAGGACAAGGACTGTATATATGTTGTTGATCGGCTTACGAAGTTTGCCCACTTCTTTCTGATCATTGCTACATACATTGCTACGTAGGTAGCAGATTTATTCTTCAGAGAGATATTCAGGTTGCATGGTTTACCTCGGAGCATTGTCAGTGACAGGGACAATAGGTTTATGAGTCACTTCTGGCAAGAGTTATTTAGATTGTGTGGGACAAAGCTCACTTCGAGTACTAGCTACCATTCTCAGACAGATGGACAGACTGAGATAGTCAACAAATGGGTGGAGGGATACCTCAGGAACTACATAGCAAGGCAACTGAAGGCTTGGGTTAAGTGGATTTATCTATGCGAGTATTGCTACAATTCCACTTATCACATGTCTATTTAGATGTCACCGTTTATGGCATTATATGGGTATGAGGTACCCAATTTCATGGATCTTTTGCTGAGTGACAGTAGAGACTGCCTAGTGCTGGAGACTTGTTAGAGGAGAGCCAGGACATTGTAAAAGCTCTTAAGGAGAATATTACTAAGGCATAGAATCAACAAAAGTAGTATGTGGATCAGAAGAGGACTGAGTTGATTTTTGAGGTAGGAGATATGGTATACTTGATGTTACAACCTTACCGCTAGTCCACTCTTAAAAGGAGTGGTGACGAGAAACTGAAGCCACGATACTATGGACCTTTCAGGGTGATCAGGAGAGTTGGAGAGGTGGTGTATGAGTTGGATTTGCCGACAGCGAGGAAAGTCCATAATGTTTTTCATGTGTCACGTCTCAAAAAGGCGTTAGGACACCAGATTGTTCCTTCTAGAGTGCTTCTACCCTTGGATGATGAGGGGAAGTTGGTTTTAGTGCCCGAGGCTATTTTGGAGTTTAGGGAGAGAAACTTGAGGAGGCACACTATCAGGGAGTATTTGGTGAAATGGAAGGATATGTCGGTTGAGGATGCTACATGGGAGTGTGAGGAGATCTTACAGCATCTGGAGTTCAGATTCCTTGAGGACAAGCAATATCAGGAAGGGCAGACTATGATGTCCCCTTCTAGCTAGTGACATCATGCTAGTAAGTGATTAGCCTATCAGTGGACCCTCATAGGCTAGTAGGCATGGATAGGGTGTCTTTTCAGGCACAATGAAGGTATGGCTTTCTGATGGTTCAGTATTGGCAGAGCTCTATGTTTTCAGTTGGCTTGAGAGATTGTTTTTGGCTCAGTTATATGGATTTTTCAATTTTTAGCAAAGGTTTCTATATTTGGGTTTATTTTTGAGCCATAGAGATGGACCCCGGCTATTTTTGGAAATGCATTTTGGTCACATGGAGAATTATTAGCAAAGGTTTCTATATTTGGGTTTATTTTTGAGCCATAGAGATGGACCCTGACTATTTTTGAAAATGCATTTTGGTCACATGGAGAATTATTATACCAACTTCGGTTTCAGACAGTTTAGCCAAATTGACAATATCAAGGGAGTTATTGCGTTTTCAGTGGCTATGTGTTTAATGAAGGAATAATGATTTAATATTAAGTTATAATATAACTTTATATTAAATCACTTAAGTGATGAGTTTAGGCTTCATAAAAGGGGGCCAAGTTTATATATTTATCTATTGGTGTGTGTCCTAAGTCCAAAGTAATTAATTAAATGTCATTTTAATGTTTATTACATTAAAAGTGAATTATATGGAGAAAAATCGCAAGCTTGCTTTTTGGGTGCGATTTTGGACTTGGAAGAAATAAAAAGGCTCGGCGTTAGTTGAGAAGGCATCCATTATTCATTAGAAGAATTAAAAATGGTTTCCTCTTGAGCTTTGAGAAGGGTTTGATAGTATCAACCATTGGAGAACGTAGTTTCTTTTGCGTGTTCGTCATTTGAGCTAGTGAAATACTTGGTGAATTTGATAATCAGAGGGAGTCTCATTCAGAGATTCTATTTGCGCTTCAACATAGGGTTTCAACAGTTGCTGCACAATCTCATAAGCTACGTCGGGATCAGAATACAAGTGCTGGTTAGCTAAATCATTGCAGAGACTTGCAGATGTGGCTGGGAATAACGAAAAAATGCCATTCATGCTAAAAACCCATTGGCTGGTTCATTGCGATTTCTTCTGGAAACTATTCAGGTTTTTATGCTTGTAAAACTCATTGTTGTTTATGTTTGGATTCCAGGATCATCTTCTTGTGCTTGGTGTTGCATATCGAAGAATAATAAATTTGCAGCAATAGTTAGATTATCTTTTCAGTATTTTCAGATTTGTATCTATTTGTTTTTTTTATTGAAAACCCTTGCAAAAACACAAAAAAATCATAAATCATTCAAAGAAACAATAGTTCAGCAGTTAGAGCCTTTGAAGGGTGCTTACAGTTTCAAATAATAGCCCAGATTTAACTCCTCAATCGAATCTATGCCTTTTGAATGGATGCCCAGATGTGTATGTTTCTGCCAAGATAGATTCACCATTAATTTTCTGTAAATACAAATCATATCCTAGATCAGCTCTCCATGAATTTGCTGTCTATGTAGTCCAGATTAGATCGCAATGCATATCCACTGTTTAGAGCAAATCATGATATATAAATGTTGGAGCAGATTTGTATTCACTGTTGGAGCAAATAGCAATATGTATGTATAAATCAAATTGCACATGCCAGAATTTGATTCACTAACTCAGTCTTGAATTTTCTCTTTAGAATCCCACCATGGATTCACGGCCTTTGCTGTTTGAATGAGATCAGTTTGTAGCTAGAAGAAATTCACTGTTTAGCAGATATTATCTGCAAGTGTGTTGCTGTAGTGTTTTTTTGCAATACACAAAATCCTCATATATACGAGGTAGAAATATTTACAAGGCAAGGTCGGCCTCCACAGCTGACCTTGAAATATTGAAACTTGGCGCCAAAAATTTGGGCCCATTAATTATTTAAATCTCCAATTAAGTTACAATACTGAAATAGATTTATTCAATAAGTCAAAATCAAGAAAATATTATGTAAGAAGCCATGACAAAAATGCATCAGAGTTAAAGGAAGTGTTCTTACGCAAGAGCAGCAGAGCAAGACTAGAATTATAAACATGCCTCTTACACAAGAGCAGCAGAATTAACAAAGATCATGGATGTTCACAACCCCATATGACAGTCTTATAGAATTATAAACATTCATAAGGCAAATACAGTCCATATGAAGTTAAAAAAGATTTGATGCAAAACAGAACAACAAAACCATCCAAGAAAATTTATAACTGGATATAAGGCCATAATCATTAAATTTGATCAAGGACAGATTTAAGGACAGAGTAAGACGGTTCGATTAAAGCTTCCATGATCTTTTGAAAAAATGCATTAGATTCATAAAGCATCAAGGATCAGATCATAATAGTCATGGATCACAGACTACCGCACCAAAAATCCATAAGCTTGCAATTGAAATAGGAATCCAAAACTTATTATGAATTTGGTCAAGTCAATCATCAGAAATTCATATCATGAGTTTCATATTATTCCCCCGTAGAGGACAGAATATCAACGAGCGTAACTTAGGGTCAGATCAAGGGCAATGCTTAACCAATTACAAGCCTTAGAATATCAATTAGACTAGGTGCACAAAATCCACATATGATAAACATTCTTTGATGAAAGGTTAGTAGGCTTAGAGTGAAAACTATTGCCCTAGATAAGATCTCAAACTAGGGTTGCAAATAAAGCTCAACCTAAATGATCCCTTCTTAACAAGAGATAAAAGAGGAGTGAGAAGACCTGTATCGAATGATCTTGCCATAGTACCATCGATGCCCTCAATCTATAGACAATTGGACTTTCTGATTCACTTCAGATCTAATCTGCAAAAGAAGTACAAGATCTTCCTACAAGTTGTTTAGGCTCTATAGTAGGAACTTGGCTCTAATACCATGTTAAATTTTAATTTAATCAGATCTAAACTAAATCAAAACAATGAATTTAAACAAATCAGAATAAGAGACATAACACAATTTACCTTGGGAAACCTCTAGGAGGAAAATCCCAACATTCAGATCCAATTAATTTTGCTTCTCAAATTGACTCACAATAACAACGTAGTGGATTTGCTGAGGATCCCCGATCCACGAAGCAAATCAAATGTTGTAAACTGATTCAAATAATAGCCCGGATTTAACTCCTCGATCGAATCTCTGCCTTGTGAATGGATGCCCAGATGTGTATGTTGCTGCCAAGATAGATTCACCATGAATTTGCTGTAAAAACAAATCGGATCCTATATCAAGTGTCCATGAATTTGCTGTGTCTATGTAGTCCAGATCAGATAGCAATGCATATCCACTGTTTAGAGCAAATCGCAATATGGATGTTGTTGGAGCAGATTTGTATTCGCTGTTGGAGAAGATCGCAATATGTATGTCTAAATCAAATTGCACATGCCAGAATTTGATTCACTAACTCGCAGTCTTGAATTTGCTGATTAGAATCCCACCATGGATTCATGGCCTTTGCTGTTTGATTGAGATCGGTTGGTAGCTAGAAGAAATTCACTATTTAGCAGATATGATCTGCAATTGTGTTGCTGTACTGTTTTTTTGCAATACACAAAATCCTCATATATATGAGGTAGAAATATTCACAAGGCAAGGTCGGCTTCCAAGGCCGACCTTGAAATATTGAAACTTGGTGCCCAAAAATTTGGGTCCATTAATTATTTAAATCTCCAATTAAGTCACAATAAATTATTTATTTAATTCTCCCAATTAAATAAATAATTAATCTATCCATAGATAATATTATTTAATTCTCCTTAATGTATTATTTAATTCTCCTAATTAAATACTTAATTCATTATTATAATTCTCCTAATTAAAATAGATAAATTATTTAATTCTCCACTTAAATAATTTAATCTCTATATTATTTAATTCTCTAATTAAACAATAAATTATTTAATTCATTATTTTAATTCTCTTATTAAAATAATGTGAAACTAGAATCCGATCTAGCTACCAAACACTAACATCACAACCCTTCAACATTTTTGTCGTTTCTGAGTGTCACAACCTTTCATAAGTTTTCCTTTTGAAGGAGTCATTTCCTTATTTTCTTTTTATTAGTTTTTCTATTTTATTAATCCTTTAAGAGGGCTAATCTTGTCCCAGCTCTCCCATTCCTTAACACCAACTTGGCAATATGTAAAACCAAGGTAAGGCAAGTTGGGCACTAGGCTAAGTCGCAGGGATCCCTCTAAGTTAATATAAAATGAGAATTTAGTCACCACTTTTATTGTTGCATTTCTGAGTAATATAATATATCTCTTATTGATTTCACTTGACTGTCCTCATAAATTGAAACTCTCTCCTATTTATATCTTCCAATGTTGGAGACAGTCACACCTCTTCATCATGATTGCCTTTTACAATCATTACAAATTTTTACAATTTCAACTCTTCGAAAGAGTCACAACATTTCACCAGTTTTGTCCTTTGCAAGTGTCACAACCTTTTATAACTTTGTCTTTTGAATGAGTCACTTCCTTATTTTCTTCTTATTTAACCCAGCTTCACCTTTGCCACACCCTCACCAATTGAATCATATAAATGTGGAGATGGAAGCCATGAGAAAGATGCTATCCTAGGTCACCTCTGAGCTGGGTGAAATGAAATTAGGGTCCTTGGTTCACCGGAATCCCAATCCTTCCCAACAACATGGCAATTACTAAGGGAAGAGGAATTATTAGAATTATGACCTACGATACAATAACAATCGACACTCTTACAACAATCG
Organism: Chamaecyparis obtusa; assembly: GCA_027943335.1. Classification (NCBI taxonomy): domain Eukaryota; kingdom Viridiplantae; phylum Streptophyta; class Pinopsida; order Cupressales; family Cupressaceae; genus Chamaecyparis; species Chamaecyparis obtusa. The sequence continues at coordinate 396,083 of BSBK01005174.1, forward strand.
GCAATGGAATACTACCCCCAACAATGGTGGGGTGAATGCCAACACACTAGAGACCTCAGGGAATGTTAACACCCTCATAATGCAAATTTTGTAGATTTCGACCCCTTGACCTGGTGTAGACTCCATGACACGTCTTCACACTCGGAGGTGAATTGTGCCATGATGGAGAAAATAAGCAGGATTGCCCAATTAGATAACATCCCTCCTCCTGATCAGTCATCATCTCTGCCTTCGGAGAACATTAGCTTAGTCTTTTCTTGTGAGACCCTCTTCTTTGGAAAAGAAAATGATAACGAAGAAGAGTCGGATTTAGGATAGTTATTTCATGATCCCCCCTATAAATATGAGGCTCATGCCTTCCAAGCTACAAGAGCTCCTTACAACATTCAAAGTCAAAACAAGTATCCTTTTACCACTTCAATCCTTCCGAAGGACACCCAAGTTCCTCTAGACCCCAACGCCAATAACAACCCCCTCCACCCCACCATGGGGACCATTGTTTCACTCATTGCAACTTGGCCATGGAAAGGCCTCCTAGACCCCTAAGGGAAGGTTTGATGTCACTAGGGTGATGGAAGACACCACTATTACAATGTCTCTCAGGGAATCACTATGCAGCTATCCCAAGCAGAAGGAGGCACTCCTTAAATAATTGGAACAACTCGAGCCTTGACTCAATGATGCTAAAACTGTCACATTTGATGAGTTAACTTGGCAATCTACCATGGAAATACTGACAACCCTCCCTTCCTTCTCGGCCTGAAAATCTATAGGAAAAACCTGCATAAATGCATAGTTGACTCTGGGGCATCAAGAAATGTCACGCCCTTGTCTATATGCAAGAAGCTTGGGTTAACCCCCATGAGAGAAAATGACATAGTGGTCTAACTCGATAAAAGTCAAGCTAAAATGATTGGTGAGCTCAAGAACGTTCAGATCCAACCCTCACCACGGACCCCCGTGTCACCAGTCTTATCAATATCCAAGTGGTGGACATCCCTGAGACTTACATAATGCTTATGAGTCAAAATTGGTCTAAATCCCTAAACGGGTATATCTCAACTGATGTTTTCCACTTATTTTTCCATGGAAAGGTGTAGCTAATCAAATCAAGGTTGAAAATGAACCTAAAATGAAAGAACTTGTTACTAATTATGGACAAACAAATGAGGTGGCCTATGTTAAGGTTGAGTTGGGCCTCTATAGACCTAGGGAAGTGCTAACCCTAGAGTTTTTTCTTGAAGCAGTTAATTCTCTGGAGGGCATTTTGCTAGCACAGAGAATGCAGGACCTAGTTTTGCGATTAAAACATGGCATTTGAACCTTTTATGTGAATACTTCGCCAAACCTTTCATCGCAATAATGTCGAGTCCACTATCAAGCTCATTCTGAGTTTACTTGGGAGGTGTTCTTGGCAACCATTGCCTGTAAGAACCCCAAATCGGTCCTTAACTGCTGTAGACGTTTATCTCAATTTGTTGCTTGAAAGTCTATGATTTTTTTAGATTTTCAAGGGTTTTAGAAATAAAAAAAGCAAATATGCAATAATTTGAAATTCTGAAGCTATTCAATTAACTACTGCAACTTCTATTTATTTTCCAAATGAAATACAAAAGGGAATCAAGACAATCCTTTATTGGAAAATGATTAACAAAGGCAACTACAAAATGCATAAAAAACCTAGGAGAATACACCAGTCGCTGTAGGAACTTATTTCATTCAACTCTGCAATGTTGTGGCTGTAAATTTGAAAGAGGATAATGGTTGTGACTTATTCCTCCATAAAGCTGCAATTAAATACTATCTTCTTCTTCCTACTGCTGAAACTAATATTGCTGAAGCACAAATAGAGTCTCTGGATGAAGCTCTCTTGAATTCCAAATTCACTGGATATTTCACTAGCTCAAATGGAGACACACAGAAGAATTACGTTCTCCAATGGAAAAGCTGAAAACCCTTCTCAGAGCTCAAAACCAACAATGATCAATTTTGCAAATAACAATGGATGCCTTTCTTCTTTCCCCAACAAGCATAAATAGGCTTTCCAACCCTAAATCACAATTCTTTGAAAAGCTGCGATTTCTTTCTTCAAGGCATTAAAAATATTGGCATGTTTTCCTAAGTCTAAATTTAATGATTTAGACTTAGGAAAACATGCCAATAAATTAATACATTAATTTGGCCCACTTCATGATAGTAAAACCCATCACTTAAGTGATTTAATATAAAGTTAATTTACAACTTAATATTAAATCCTTTGCCATTTAATTAATATATAGTCATTGAAAACTGAATAACTCCCTCAAAAATAAGAATCTGGCTTAACCGTCTGGAACTGGAGTTGGCATAATAATTTCCCACGTGATCAAATAATATTTCTAAAAATAGCAGGGGTCCATCTCTATGGCTCAAAAATAAACCCAAATATAGAAACCTTTTCTAAAAATAGCAAAATCCATATAACTGAGCCAAAAACAATCTCTTAAGCCAACTGAAAACACTGAACTCTACCACTACTGAACCATCTGAAAACCATACCTTCACTGTGCTTGAAAAGACCCGCTATCCATGCCTACTAGCCTACGAGGATTCACTGATAGGCTAATCACTTACTAGCATGATGTCGCTAGCTAGAAGGGGCCATCACATTGCCAACTTACCCCATTCCCTAGAAGAGGATGATGAAAAGAAATAACAATCAAAACTCAACCCGCTAATGCTTGAAACTGAAGGGCTAGTCCTTGAGGAGCCGATATGGGTTCCTTCACTTCAAACCATTGTGGAACCTTTGGTTCCTCCCCTAACACTACACTGTAACCTTTGGTTCCCACCCTTGAAACACCTTTGCCTACCTCCGGTACCTCGAGTGCATACTCTCCTAACAATGATATCTGGACCCCAAAATTTGATGGTTCACGGTCAAAACAAGGAAATGGGGGCAGATGTGGAATTAATCAACCCTCGAGAAAGATCTTTCCTTGTGTCTTACCGACTTTAGTTCGAATGTACCAACAACGTGACCAAGTATGAGGCCTTAGTCTTAGGTCTCTTATTCACCCTCAGAAAGGGAGTTACCTGGCTTCGAGCATTGAGCAATTCGAAACTAATAGTCAAACAAATTCGGAGTTTATATAGATGTCATGACAAATGATTAGCAGTGTATTGCAATAGGGTGTGGAGATTGATTGAAGACTTCGATGCCTTTGGTATCAAGCCGATTCCCCAAAATTGTAAGTACGTATTGGATGCCCTAGCCATAGATGCTAATACCTTGGAGCCGATGGCTGGTTGATGCCTCTGACGATTCTTTGTTGAGCTGGTCTCAACCCTGGCTATCTCGGACAATGTCACCCATTTTCAAGTTTTCGAAGATGACAAACATATCCTTTCCCTTTTTTCTAATGTCGGAGTCTTTGAAGACCAGGTAATAGAAGAACACAATGACAAGGGACAAGGGGAAGAAGAGGATGGTATCCTCAACCTCCCTAGCAACACAATTCCCAAGGGAATGGCAGACCCAGAATGCATCTTTGACTCAGATCCCTGAGTTAAGGAAAAGATACCCTATTCTACAAATGGGGGCAAATATGAAAAGATCAACATATGCCAAGAGAGAGAAGGAAAATTGTGTTCATAGGCACATCGTGCTCCTTTGCAGAGAAAGGAAGGGTCCTCATTGTCTTAAAAAAATATATCAATGTTATAGCACGGAGCTATGAAGATGTCAAAACCTATGACACTTCTATAATGACCCATACAATCCTCCTCAAACTAGATGCTAAGCCTTTTAGGCAAAAACAAAGACCAGTCAATTCTTTGATTGAACCCCCGATCTTCCAATAGGTGCAAAAACTACTATCCACTAGGATAATCTTCCCAATCAGGCATACAACTTGGGTGGCCAATCTGGTCCTGGTTAGAAAAAAGAGCGAGGAGATTAGACTGTGTAGATTTCCGAAACTTGGATAAGGATTCGAAGAAAGAAAATCACCCCTTACCCTCCCTGGATGAAGTGCTCAAATAGTGAATGGTTCCCAAATTATTTCTTTCCTTAACAGTTAGTTTGGATATAACCAAGTTATGGTTATACAAGGATCAATTTAAAACTGCCTTTACCACCAAGTGGGGTACATTCACATATCGAAGGATGTCTTTCAGTCTTATCAATGTGGGAGCCACATTTCAAAAAGCCATGGACATTGCATTCGAGGGGCTGGTTAATAAATGCATAATCATCTACATGGATGATTTAATAGTTTTCTCTTGGGATAGATGTGAACATCCCGCCCATTTGGAGAAAAGTTTCGAGAGATGTGCTTACTTGATTTCCCTTAACCCTAAGAAGTGTATATTTAGGGTCACCGAAGGAAATTACTCGGTAACATAGTTTCGGAGAAAGGAATATCTATTGACCCAAACCGAGTGAAGGCATTGCTTAAGTTACAAATGCCCGACAATAAGAAAGAAATGCAGTCTTTCTTTGGAAATATCAACTTTGTCTGTTGCTTCATCACCAAATTTTCCGAAGTAGTGAAACCTTTGAATGAGATGATGAAGGATGCTAAGATTGAGTGTAGTCAAAAAGTTAAGGACACATTCATGCAAATCAAAAATTCTATAGTGGAGGCACCAGTTCTCACAAGCCCAGATTACAGTGTCCCCTTTTATATTTCTTCCTTTTCCTCCTTCCATTCTACAACTTCTGTACTCACCCAAAGAAGGGATTGGGATGAGCGACCCATTGCCTTCATGAGTTGACTGCCCTTTCAAAAATGCAGAAATCAAATAATCTTCTTTGGAAAAATAAGCTTTTGCCCTAGTCTGGGCAGTGAAAAGATTTAGATATTGCATCCTTAGGACTAAGGTGCATGCCATTATACCTAACGAAGCCGTCAAATCCCTACTCCTCTAGAGTGAACTTGGGGAAGATGGATGGCTACTCTCGAAGAGTTTGACTTAGAAATGCAACCCACGAGACATGTCCATGCACAAAGTCTTTCACAAGCTATGGCTAAAGTGGGTTCGTAGATCGAATGCCAACAATACACTGATAAATCCTTCACTTAAGATCCTTGGTATGTAGATCTAGTATACATGTTTCTCAACAACAGATGCTTGCAGAACTTACCCCTGCTAAATGTTGTGCGCTTAGACTCGAGTGTCCACTTCATGATAAAGAACATAACCCTATTTTGGAAAAAATTTGAAGGCATCTACCTTCGATGCCTAGATCACAATCAAGCAAGAATGATCAAAGAGTTTGATGGACATTTTAGGATAGGACATAGTTCTGCTGATGCCACCACTCACCAAATTCTTTGAGCTAGTTACTACTGACTCCAAATATTTGAGGATGTCCATGACCATGTCCGTCATTGCTACGCTTGCTAAGCCGCTGCGTCGAGAGAGCAAAATCTTAATGTCCCTCCAACTAGTTTATGAAGACCTTTCGCCCAATGGGCGCTTGACTTCATCGGAGTAGTTAATCCTAACTCCATCGGCCACAAACACATCCTCACCACAAGAGATTATTGTACGAGGTGGACCAAAGCCATAACATGCAAAAATAGCATTGCGAATGTTTTCATCCGCTTTCTGGAGGACCATATCACCACATGATTGGGAATGCCTTTTTCCTTGGTGTGTGATAATGGTTCAACATTTTCTCTTGCCTAGGTTATGCAGTGGGATTATTAGTATAAGCTAACTCTGAAGTTTTCCATTAACTATTACCCTCAAGGTAATGGAGTAGGCGAGTCTACCAATAAGAACCTCCTTAAGCTCATCAAATGCCTACTAGAACAAAATCCTCGAGACTAACACCAAAAGTTGAAGCATGCCTTATGGGCAGACTGCACCTGAGTCAAAGTCACTCTCGAGACTTCCCCTTATTACCTAGCATATTGCGAGAACCTAGTTTTCCCTATAAACCTACAACTCCTAGTCTCATAGTTTATGCAAGAATTTGATAACCAAGAAAACACAATGGAGGTATGCCTCCTCAATCTTCTTCGATTAGAAGAACAAAGGGACAATGCCCTCGAACACCTTGCCTAGCATCAAGTTGTCGTCAAGCATTGGTTTGACAAAAGAACCCAATATAAAGCCTTTCAGATTTCGGACCTGGTTGTCCTATGGGATAATGCTCGATAAAAGAAAGGAGATCATTGTAAATTCCAAAGGATGTGGTTAGGACCCATAAAATTGTAGAAATCTGTGGATCTAACACATACCGTACTAGCTCCTTGATTGGAGAGCTAGTCCCCTTGCTAGTCAATGGGCAGTTCTTGAAACACTACTTTGAGTAATGACGTGGAGTTCCACCCCATGTATTCTATGTATATGTTGTATGTTATGTATATTCCTTTGTATAGTCCCTTCTTTCGTGTCATTTCATTTTGTTTTGCTTTGTTGGTTTTCTTTGTTTTTCTTTTGCTCTATCCCCTTTTGTGCTTTGAGGGGTCTGGCTTGTTCGGCATGATAAGTAATCAATGTGTAGGGATACTTGCCTTACGCATTTTCCAAGCTTAGTGTCCACTGAGTATGTGTGATAATTAATTCTACATTCATCCAATGTATGTTTAAAGTATTGATGAAAGAGGATGATGGAGAAGTATTGAGCATGGATGGATCTAGTAATTAGAGAGGGATCTGAGAAGCTATTTGCGTCATTTTATTTGGAACAAAAATGACATGCAAATGAAAGGAAGTAATCAACTAAAGCGAATAGATCGATGACACTCAATTTGAGCCCAATTACAAAAGCTTGTGCTACCATGAGACCCCAAGTTCTCTCTACCTTGGATCAATTATAAAATGATGGATCAATGAAAGAAGTATCATTAGTGCAAGCAAACTCATAAAACTCAGTGAAAGATGTACCGCCTATTCCATTATGCCAAAAAAAAGAAACGAGAAAAGTATCAAAAAGGATGAGCAGTTCAACAATCTTGTTGCAGAATAGCCATAGAAACAAAGAAAAGAAATCTTATGTATGTGCCATCTCTTTATTTCCCTACAGTCTGAGCAAATCAAAAGAGTCCTTTCTCAAAGCACACACGACACTTTTAGTTATGGAAATACTCTAGACCTCTTTGACTTGAGCCCTCTCAGAATTTGGATTCACGACGTTGAACATCTATCTTGAATTACAATAGTATTCTTTATCTGTCATCTCACCAGAGCCTGGAATTCTAAAATGTACAAGGTGTTTTTCCCAGCGAGTTGCCATTTGTTATGCCCTGCATACCAGTCCCCACATTTTCCCTTTGGCAAAATGTTGGGTCCCTTCTTTTTCTTTCCTTTCTTTGTTTTGCTTTGTTTTACTCCAAGGTCCGAGATCCCATAGTCCTTCCTCTTTTTATCTCAGTTTTGGTTGGGCCTTGGGTTCCCAGGTTCTAGAAGGCTTTCTTTAGCATTATGGAGTTTGGATCCTCAACGCCCAAAATGCAATGCTTTAAATGTACAAAAGAGTGTGAAGCATTAAAAGCACTTAGCCCTACCAAGCTTTAAAAGGACCTTTTGAAGGTCATTTTTACTCACCAAGTGATTAAAAATTATTATCGATTACACTTCTGCGACCAAGTTTCCAAGCCTACAAACTCGTGCGTTTGTGAGGGGATTTGGTTGCGAACAAAGTATTTTCAGAGAATTCCTTGGCCAATGTGTGTGACATTCTGTTCAAATGAGTTGTTTTTCACTTTTTTTGTGAGTAGAATTACGGTTTTCTTTTCTATTTTTTATTGTTTTTCTTGCTTTCTGTTATTTTTAGTTTTCCTATAGGGTAGTGTAATAAGGGATTTTCATGGAATTTCTCATCCTTGAACTTAATTTAGGGCATGGGATTATTTAGTTCTAGTGTTTCTTCGTTTTTGAATGTTTAATTAGAGTTTGATAGGGTTTCAAACCTTACTCAGTTTGGCCTAAATGCAGGCCAAGTGTCAAGAACCCTCATTCTAAATTTATGATTTGACATCCTTTTGTTCAAATGATCACTAGTCGCCAACTAGTTGTTGGCCCCCTTGGCTTGGAACTTTGGTTCTCGGCATACTAGTCGCTTTCGTAGCCACATTTTCAAATTTTCCTAGAGTTAGTCAGTTAGTAGGCTGTTCTGATTAAAAACCCTTTCACTTGCCTACGTTTTTGAGCCTTTTGGCTAACTCCTAGTATTCATTATGGTAAAATGTTTGAAATTGCTAAGGAACCTCTAGTTTTCGAGCTCTGGGGTTCCTTCTTCTTGTTTAGCATCCAAACAAATAAAGAGGCTCCTTCTGCATATTAAGGGTGAAATATTTTTGGCCCCTACTCTTAGTAAAATTCTTTGTTAAAAGTCATAACTCTGGGTTCTGGGATTCCATCTTACCCCATGTTTTCATTTTTGAAGAAACCCACACAAATCTTGAGAACCCGACTCTCGAAATTTGTTAACATTTTAGTAATTTGTTATATCATTGAAGAACTGATTGTGATACATTGTTTTGCAGGTAAATACAAAGGACACTATGGCATCCTCATCATTAGGTTAGGAAGTTGAGCCTGAGGTAGCACCCGTGGGGCCGTCGGGAAAGAAAACTAAAGCAGAAAAGGATATGGAGGAAACCCCTCACCATGAAATACATAGTGATTGGACAGATAAGAGTTTGCAAGTTAGCAAATAAAATAAAGAACATAACAAATACCAACCTTGGTGATTGTGACTTAGAGGTGATTAAGACAATGATAGAGACTGCACAGACTTCTGGAGTTGGAACACGTCGTCATCTCCTGAAGTTTGGATTGATGTCGACTACTTCCTTCTCGCTTGCACTCTAGTATTTGAAGTTCATTTGTACCTTGGCAGATCATTATTCAGAAGCTACTTGCTCATGTGCCCTATAGGATAGTAGTCGAATAGTCACTTTTGATGCGGCCTCCATCCGTATCATCCTCCACATCCCCAAGAAGTCAAAGGACGTTAAATTGGACAAGGCATTTTCCATGACCTTATATCGAGGAATGCAAGCCCAAAACAAAAAATACTTGAATGAGAATTGGATCACAAAGTCGCGGAAGGACGCCTCAAAGATGTCTGGAACCATTCCGCGAGTTGACTTCATTTTGCCTATCTAAGGGGATAATTATAATGTTTTGTCGCATCTTCGGGGAGTCGAGTGGTAAGGAATATGCCCCTTGGATGTATTACTTTATTGTCAACATTGTCACAGGTACGACCTACTTCAATTGGGCCCAAATTATTGTAGACAACATAGACCCGCATCTTCAGGAAATCAAGGACACAAGGCGGTTTTATATGACATCTTATGCGGTTTTGTTGACAGCTTGCTGAAAGGACATTGAGGGTGCGGAGGTTAGCCACCAAGGCGACCAGCAGGAGGATGCATCCCATGGCTTCACTACCCACAACTTAAGCTGGAAAGGTTCCCTAGCGTATTTTTTTGTGTAAATGATAACTTTGTATATAATCAGATAATAAGGCTCACAAACGATGTGGAGTATCGGTTGTCAAAGGCAGCGATGACCTTGATTGAGCCATGGTGGTGCTGGTTTTTGTAATTTCGCTAGAACACCTACATCTGTGTGTTCAAATTTTTCAGGAAGCCCTTCCTCTTGCGACACTATAATGACCAAGTAGTCTTACTTGAATTTGTTAGACTGATTTTGGAGACACCTTTTGATGACCACGAAGAAAATTAAGGTGATCAGATTCCCTTTTCTTGCAGGGAGTATAAGTGCAGCCTTGTCGTCGCAAAGGAGGCAAAGAACAAGTTGAAAAGCCTCAGTTTGGAGAAGTTTTACCTATTGCAAACGCTTCCTCAGGGAAGACTAAAGAAGGTACTCCATGATACTTTGGAAGACCACCTCCCGCGTCTTGAGGTTTTTAGGGCTGATTGCCAAGATGATTTTCATCTGTGTCCTCGCTAGTATCATCGGATCACCATGCAAAAAATTGTTGATTATGGGCTGTGTACATTTCTAATCCTTGAACTTCTTGGGTTTGCCGTAGGGTGTGGTGATGATAGCCTTGGCTCCTTCCTCCAACTCGATGGTGTGCTCAAAGCCTCTGTGTGGAGGGATACTAGGTGGAACGTCAACAAAAACCAAACTGTGTTTGTCCAACACTGCTTGAAGCTCTTCATCATGATGGCATGTTTATTGACTCCTCAAGGTTTTTGTTGATACCATGTAGTGTGCCGCCCAGACTACATCATATCTGAAGATTACCTCCATCCATCATGCCGAGATTTTCTTTGGGCCACCATTTGACATTCCCCTTAGTACAACCTTTTTGGCATCCACTTCGAAGGAGAACTGCATCCTCTTGAAACTGTGTACTTGTCAAGAGTCTCCATCCATTGGATGCCCAATATGACCTCCATGTCATCTAGATCTAGCACAAAGAAGTCATTTGTTATCGTGTGGTTCCCCATAGTAATGTTCAGTTGCGGGACCAGATGCGTACATGAAAAGAGATTTCCTTCCACCAAGTTGACCTTGAACCCTTCATGTGGCTTTGTATGCGAACCCCTTCGTTTCACAAGTGATGAGTTGACAAAGTTGAGTGTGGCCTCTTTGTCGAGCATGACCACGATCGGTTGCCCTTGGAGTGTACCCCATGCTTGGAATACAGTGCATCTCGGAGTACCAGCAAGTGCTGCAATGACACCTCGTTGTACTAGCGTAGCAATTTTTTGTGCACAGTTTATGTTCAACTCCTTGGAAGCTTGTTGGCCATCTCCTTCGGACTTGGGTTCCTCATGCTCCTTTCCATTATACATCACTTTAATGTAATGGATTTTTCCTTTGCCCAAACATCGGTGCCCTAGTTTCCACGACTCCTTACAATTAAATCAAAGCTTCCTTCTCTTGATCTCGTGTCTGGTAACTTCATCCAAGAATGGCTTCTTTGGAGGCAGCTTGTTGTCTTTCTCCTTCAAAGAGAAGGGTGGCTTAGAGTGTGAATAACTCTTGGAAGAAGAGGATGTCGCCATGTCACGTGCCTTCTTGATTTCCCTCATGAGTGTGTTGGGGTTAAAACCCTTGACCCAACCTTTTAGGGGCTCGGTTAATCCATCCATAAACAACACAACTAGTCTCCTCTCCGAAATGTTTGTAACCAACACTGATAGTCTCTGAAATTCTGTGATGTAGTTGTCCACCGATCCAGTCTGCTTTAGTTTTGCCAACTCCTTGAAGTTGAGCTCTGGATCCTTTCCATAAGAGAGGTTTATAAGTCTCTCCGTGAAGTCAGCATATGAAGTGACTCATTCATGACCAAGGTGACCATCCCATGGTGCCACCATTCATGAGCAACTCCTTCCAAGTGAAGTGCTACAAACTTGATTGCCTCTTCTTTAGGCATTGGGTTGAGCTGGAAGTAGGTATCTGCCTTCTGTACCTGTACTCGTGTTGATGTATGTCTAGAGCCATCAAGGGATGATAAGTTTATCTTGCCAATCTTTTGTTTGATGTCATCATTGTAATGGCCACGTCTCCTAGAATATCTCATCTGCAAATCCACATAATCCTTGAAGGGCAGTTATGCTCCAAATCCGACATCAAACCAATCTTGCGAAAACTGATTTGCATTTCGAGGAAAGTAGGTTCTTGTTCCCCACTTTGTTCAATCCTTTGGGGAAATTTTGACATCATTGGCCGTATGTGGGAGCGCTCTGTGTGAGGCCTCGCATTGAAAAAATTATCACCATACCCATTGTTACCTCCATTTGTCCTTCCTTTTGCCAAAAGTCGAAGGGTTTCACCAATTTGTTGTTGGCCCTTCACCAAAGTCTCACCAAGTTGTCCATTCACTAATGTCTCATTGAGTTGTTGTTGCCCTCTTGTTAGCTCTCGTAGCAATGTCATCATTTCAATGCTTGATTCTCCCATCCTGTCTACTGATTAGGATCTTGTCCACATCCAACGTCACCCAACAGGCTGGCAAGATCACTAGCTCTGATACTACTGTAATGTGTCGACCCACGGTCTTAGACGTACAACAGTTACAAGTTTCACTTCCCTTTCCAAAGGCAATGCCAACACCTCTGCAACGCATGACTCAAACCTTCTATACGACCTGTACGAACTTCATACGAGAATCACCCAATCTTCGTATGATAGATCACTACTTCATATGGAAATCACTTAACTCGTATGACAAAATACTCCTTCGGTCATACGAGGGACTTGATGCGGTATGCAGCTTGGTACTCCCCTAAAGAGTCCCAACGGATGTCGTACAACAGGGTGGTGAGGTGGTATGCAGTGATCGTACGATGATGTACGAACCAAATCAATGTCATACAAGCAACAGATATTCAGATTATAGCACTTCAGATTACAATAGTCTCCGACTGAGAGCAAGCAGAATAGGGTGAAGAGTTACTCCCACCGAAACTGTGGATGCCATGTAGGGAGGATCTTTCACCTCTGAAATAGCAAACACTGAACTCCAACAGGAATTCACACTTAAAAGAAAATACCAAATTCGTATACCTACAACAACCTACAACCCAGCCTTATATATGGCTTCGGGGAAACTTCCCGGAAGATTACAAAAAGAGCCAAGACGGCCAACACACTAGACTAATAAAAATAAAAAAGGGCCCGAGAGATAATAAAATTAATGTCGGGGCCAAACACACAAAAATAATTAAATTAACTTATTTAATAATATCAGAAACATCACAGATATAGAGGGTTGTGAGGCATAACAAATGTCATTTGGGTCATATTTGCTATATACCACTTAAATAGCCTTGAAATACCTTTAATATGCTTAAATAAGCTATAAACAAGTAAAATATTGTAATGTCTCCAAATTGAGGTAAGAAACGAACAACATTGAAATCATTTATGAAGGTACATAGAAACTTTCTATTTTTAGAAAGTTATTTAAGGAGATAAAGTCACTTTTTATAATATTTTACTTTTTAATTAAAAAGTAATATTTTCACTAAGCATAAGTACTATGGGCATAGGTTACCTATATGGGGTGAACAACTTGAGGAAGGAATAAATTAATGAAAAAAGGGGAAAATTGCAGAAAGACCTAGAAACTTTCAAAAGGTCGTTATAAGGAACATCAACTTCAATTTAGAGGCATCATTTGAGTATTTTTCTATTGTTGGAGAATTTCCATTTTTTGCTGTAACTATTAGGTTCAACTAGTCGTAAGGATGGAAACCCTTAGAAATTAGTAGATTGGACAAAATCCCAACTCTAGTTTGAGTGGTGGATCCATCTAGTGTTCACTATTGTGAATAAATTGCAAGTTGTTGATATTTGGCAGACATCAGCAAGATTTGTATTGCAAGTTTTTACATCATTCTTTGGCGTCTAAGGTTTGGAGCCACTTGGAAAAGATTTGCAAACAAATTCCAAGTTGGGTATTTGAGATTTTGTGAGATATTGAAGATTCAACCAAGAGGGTTTCATGATAGCATTGTGGAAATCATTTTGATAGATTGGATGAGGCTCTTGTTTCTGTTTTAAGCTGTCTTAGCCAGGTGCTAGGTTTTTAAACCCTTATTTTGTGACATTTTGATAATTTTGTGACGAAAACATTTTATAATAATTTTTTGCATAGGGGCGACTGGTTTGGGGAATTTTCGGAAGCATTTGGTGAAGGCCTAAGGTTATATCAGCTGCCAAATAATTTTTTTATGTTAGTTCTGTATTGTCGGAAAATGGAAGCACTTCCATTTAGGACTAGTTTAGCCCTCTGAGTAAGTGGTTTGGGGTCATGTCAAGTGCCTTGAGTGGGTCTTTGACTAGATCTGGCTTTTTCCCTTGTTCTGCTTCTCTCTCCACCTGTTTCTAGCCTTTTTCTAGCACCTTATCCTGAGAATCTGAGATCTTTGATCTCAGGGTCAAGGATGACCTTCTAGGTCAAGGTCGACCTCAACTTTGACCTAGGTCAAGGATGACCTCGACCTTGACCCTAGGTCCAAAACTCAGATTCCGGAGGTTTCAGGATGTCGGGCTTCGGAAAGTTTTATTTCCTACTTCCGAGTCGCCTGGTTCGAATTTCGAAATGGTAAACTCTTAAATTGTATTTAATCTAGGTCCATTTCTAGGGGTTAAGGCTTAATGGGAATTTAATTCTCCTATGTCAGCGTCTCTAGAAGTTTGTGCCCTAGACTAGTATAAAAGGAAGCCTTTCTCTTTCATTTTCACATCCACTTTTCATGATCAAGTATCCATCTTCCATCGAATTCAAGCATAAGTGCAATCAAGTAATCAATCAAGAAAGAAGAAGGAAAGCATTCAAGCATTCATTCGTCCTCAAGCATTCAAGCATTCAAGCATCCATGATCCAATTCATCAAGGACATCCATTGATAGACATTGAAAGATTCAATCTCTTTGGAGCCCTCTTGTTGAAGATTTCTCCATTCATTTCCATTCAAGCTTCTTCCTATTCCAAGATCCATTCAAGATTGGCGCTGAAGATCTAATGCAATTGATTTGAGACATCCTACATTCATTTGGAGCATCCATACTTGTGGATTCAAGGATTTGAATCCTCCACAAGGATTTCAACATAAGCAAGGTGAATAGTTCCATTTACTTTGTTCATATATTGCAATTTCAATTACATTTCAAGGTTGATTCCAAACTGGGGTTTGACCAAGGCAAACCCCTCATCCAAACAACAAAACCTTTTTTCTTGTAGGTACAAGTGCGGGACAACAAATTGCAGTTCAAATCTGAGTACCCTTTTCGGCGAACTTCCGGGATCCGTGAACAAAATTTTCGTCAGAACAATGTAGGTAAAGGATGACTTTTGGGGGTAAGATTGTACCCCAGGGTAAGATCTTACCCCTGTTTTAGGTCAAGGATGACCTTGCTCCGAAAAGCAAAAGGTTTTTGGGTTTTCTTTGTTTCCGCATTTCCACGGCAGATTGGGTTGCAGAATTCTCCGAAACTGAACATAGACACCAGAAAACAGCATTTTCCATATCAGCCCTATCTTGAGTTTAGTATTTGTTTTCAATTCAATCAAGACTCCAATACATACTTGCTATAACGGAATATAAGGTTTTCTCCTTCATTCATATTCTTCATAGATTGATTCTTTTATGCATTAATCACCTCTTTGTGGTTAATCAATTTGGATCTTTCCTTTGGAAATTTGGATTAAGCAGTACATCTTACATTCCCCCACACATCTCTACACATATCCCACATATCACTTCCAACATTCACATCATTATCTCACATTTGACATCTTACATTTTGGTGAACCTGCGATAGACAACTCTGTCTTTTATGGTGTTAGATATTGCATGTATTAGACTTCTTTTATGTCTTTGCATCTCATATAAACTAAAAATACAAAAACATTCATTTATTCATGCTGTGTTTTCTTAGTTTAGTTCATTTGCATTGCATTAGTAAATGAGCTTTACTACCTCTAGTCCTACCTATAATATTCCGGTTAGAAGAAGTCGTAGACTTATGGGTGCCTTTGATCCTGAGTCTTCCTCTCCTTTCCTCGGGATTCTAGATGACAATTTGATTCTTCATGATTCCAACCCTACTATGGAGAAAAACTCTTCTCACTCATCTCATGATGAGGATGATGCTTTAAGAGTTCCTCCTGAACAAATCCAAAAACTTTCAACCGAACTTGATAAAATGGGTAATTGGCTTATTCAAGAAAACCATAATTAAGATTCTATTCAAGCTATAGAGGCTCTTAAGAAAGTCCTTCGTGATAATGATCAAGGTGTTAATCTCTTGCGTGGTATCACTCACTTTGTCCATTCAAATGTTAAACCTTTAGCTCAAGAAGCTCAAGATTCAGGATTTATTCCTCTGGTTACTAGTGTAGAACCTTCTTCCGTTCCTTTACCTAGCATTCCTACTTATACTCCTCCTTTGGTGACTACAACGGTTCCCTCTCTTTCTATGAGTGTTCCTCCTGTATCCCTTCCTACATCACAACCTTCTTACCATAATGTTCCTTTTACTTATTCTAATCCTCTTCCAACTGTGGTTCCAAATGTTCCTCCAGTTGTGTCTTCTATTCCTGCCACTTCATACACTTTACCTAGTGTTCCTAATGTTGCTATACCACCTATTTCCTCTAATGATTCAACAATCATCAATTTGGCTCAAACTGTGTCATCTTTACAACAACTTGCATCCTTAACTCAAAACAAGTTTAACATTCCTACATGTGACATGGGAAGTCCTTTATCTCTAGACATCATTCGTGCTCCTGTTCCTCAGCAAGTCGATATGCCTCATCTTGAGAATTACAATGGTAAGGGAGACCCTGTTACTCATGTTAAAACATTTCAAATCTTTTGTAGTGACTATGCTCATGACCATAGGATTTTAGCCAAGTTGTTTGCTAAAACTTTTTGTGACAAAGCCTTACAATGGTATTGTTCCTTCCCTCCTTATTCTATTGACTCTTTTCCAAAACTTGCTAATGCTTTCATTCAACAATTTCAAAATAATGTTGGTCTGCAAGTGTCCTTAACTGATTTGATGCATTGTAAACAAAACACTAAGGAAAAATTGACTGAATTCATTGGTAGATTTAAGCATTTGCATGTGCAGATTTCTTATCCTGTTCTTGATATGGATATTCAACATATGTTTATTTCAAATCTGCAAAAGGATATTAGAGATAAGATTCTGCTTACTAAATTTACCTCTTTTCAACAACTTTGTGCAACGCTTCATCATTATCAATTACAAGTGAGTCAATTTGAGAGCAACACTCCAATGGCTCCTGTTCCAATTGATAAGAGTGATGCTACTCCTAATCCAAACAAATTTCAAAAACTCAACAACTATGTCAAGATAAATAAACAAGCGAATACAGTTGTTGATCAAGTTGTCGTTGCATCCCACAATGCTACTTCTGCATCCACTGCTTTTCGTTTGAATCGTACGTTTACTCCTCTCTCTGAATCTTTACATTCTATTATGAATAGGTTGTTAATTGCTGATATGATTACTTTACCTCCTATTCGACCTCTTTTACCTGCTACGATTGCATCTAAATCCTTTGATCCAAAAGCTTTTTGTCAACACCATTGTCAAAATGGCCATGATACTGAGAAGTGTTACTCTTTAAAACATAAGGTTCAAGACTTAATTGATTCTAATGCCTTATCTGTTGATAATTTTGATGGTAGTGGGAACAAATCTGTCTCTCCTCCTAATCAAAGCCTTCTAATCTATACGAATCCTTTACCTACACATGATACTAATACCATTTCTCAGCCATCTTCTATGGATATTGTTTATGATTCAAAGATGGATGATCTTAATCATATTGTTAACCATGTTGGAGCATGTTGTTTTGTCTCAATCTGTGTCTCCACCTCAACCTCAAACTCAACCTCAAGTTCCACCTCATCAACCTAAACTAAAATCTCAACCCAAACCTCGAAAACAACCTAAGAATAGAAGACCTTGGGAACTCTTGATTACCTTTGATAATTCTGAGATTATTAAAGCTCGTGATGGTCCCCTTTATATTTATGCTAGGATTTCTCAGATACCTACACGCGGTTGTCTAGTTGATCCTACATCCTTAGTCAATATTATTACTGAAGAAAATCTTTTTATGAAAAACTTGCAACCTGATTCTTATGATACATCTGATGTGTGGATCCAAACTTGTAATGGTTTTCTTTATCCATCATTTGGTTCTATTGACTTACCGGTTGAACTTTGTGGTAAAATTCTGAACACTACCTTTGTTGTTGTTCCTACTTCTGATCAATTTCATGTAACGCTTGGTTTGCCTTGGTTGAATGCCATGCATGTTGTTGCTTCTCCTATCCATAAGTGACTTAAATTCATTCATGATGAATAAGTGAAGACGATTAACCATAGTTTATATCAACCTCTGGGCCTAGGGATTGTGCTACACTTGACTTCTTTTGGCCTTCAATACCTAATTCATGTCCTCGACCTAATAATCTCTTTCGCTCATATCAAGCCTATAAGCATCGCAAGATTCTCGAGTTAAGCTTGCCTCCAATGGATCTTAATCGTGGTCTTTTGCCTACACCTTTCATACCTCTTTTATCTATGGCTTCTAGTTCTATTAATCAAGCTCCTAGTGTTGCTTGTCAGTCTGCTGAGAATCCTACTAATCCTCCTATAGAACCTGTAAAGGATCTAATAGTTGTTCCTCCTAGTTCTCAACATATTTCAAACATGACAAAACGTAATCGATCTACTAATGAATGTTGTAAGAAGCGTCGCGCTCAAGCTAAAGCCTGTGCCTCTGTTATTCAAAGTTCTTTACCTTCTTTTGATCAGCCTATGCATGATGTCTTAGAATTAGTTACTGCTAATAATGATGTTAAGATGCAAGATTATGATGATTCTATTTGTATCTTAGATCGTATTTTGATATCTAGATGAAGAAGATACTCTTGATGATACTAATGATGTTAATGATGAATATGAGACTATTGACATTGATTTACCTAATATGCTTTCATCACAATTGACACTTACACCTAGTATCGAACATTATGATTTTGAAGAGGATCCTTGTTTGGTGGCTATCATTCCTATTGTGTTGGATGTGGTTCCTCTTGCGAGTTACCCACCTTCCCTAAATGATATAGAACAAGATGGGGAGAGTAGGCGGCGCGCTTGATTGGCTGGTCCTTCATGGTAGATTTTTGTGTTTGCTTGTTGTACTGTGCTTCTCCCGTAATGTGTTTGCTAAATGTCTGTTAGATTCTTTTATACGACCCTTGTTACTCTATTGGTGCAAGGTGATAAAGGAATTGAACCTGTTGTACTATTTCTCTATATGTATCTTTACTCTTTTATTTGTTGTTTCATGTTATGTTGTACTTGTGCTATTGTTCGTAAATGTTTCCTTGTATAGTCTGCTTGGATTTGCGATTTGGTAGCACTGATTCTTTTTGGTCTCCATGTCATGGTCGAAAAAGATTCTTCTTCGTAACTCTTCTGTGCTCTTTCCTCCATTGTGATTGTAGTTCTACTTTCTTTGGGGAATGATGTCAATTCATTTGCAATAATATCATATATATATTATCTTATGATCATACTGACCCCACGGTAGGTAGATCCCTTCTGTGTTCTCTGTATGTTAATGTGGTATTTCCCTTGATTTGTCTTTGTTTGGGGGCATCTCGTAGTGGAAACGTAATTAGTGGAGTTGTTTATGTTTCCGTTCAAGCCATTGCTCCTGTTAAAGTGTTAGCAATGACTTTAACATGGGGGCATACACTCTGCTCACCTATTGCACACATGCACTTTCAATATATATATTTTTTAAGGTACTTCTCTCCCTTTATGGATTAGTGACTAATCCTTAAAGCATGGATTTTTATTTTATAGGATCTCTTGATCCCTTAAGGTCGAAGGTGTCCTTAAGACTGGATCTCTTTTGCTTTTGGTTTTACTCTTGTGGAATAGAATATTCCTACGGGTGAATCTTTGATGGGTTGACGTTCCAGTTGCGCTGTTTCCTTGTGTGGTTCACAATGGGACATAAGTTTTCATTGGGAGAGATAATCACACCCTTTCTCTCTCTCTCTCTCTCTAGAGATGTCTCTCTTATTGTAATCTTGGAGTTGATGAAGACTTGAGTCCTTGGGGGCTTGAGGATTTCTTTGTCCCTTTGATTTCAATAAGATTATCTTTTCATTATGATCTCCTTTGCCAAGAGTTTGCATCGAGTCCATACTCTTGCTAAAGTGGGGGCTAAATGTATCATCGAAAAATGGAAGCACTTCCATTTAGGACTGGTTTAGCCCTCCGAGTAAGTGGTCTCGGGTCATGTCAAGCACCTTGAGTGGGTCTTTGACTGTATCTGGCTTTTTCCCCCTGTTCCGCTTCTCTCTCCACCTGTTTCCAGCCTTTTTCTAGAACCTTATCCTGAGAATCTGAGATCTTTGATCTTAGGGTCAAGGATGACCTTCCGGGTCAAGGTTGACCTCGTCTTTGACCTAGGTCAAGGATGACCTCGACCCTGACCCTAGGTCCAAAATTCAGATTCCGGAGGTTTCGGGATGTCGGGCTTTGGAAAGTTTTATTTCCCGCTTCTAGGTTGGCTTTTCGGATTTCAGAACGATAAACTCTTAAATTGTATTTAATTTAGGTCCATTTCTAGGGGTTAAGGCTTAATGGGAATTTAATTCTCGTATGTCGGCCTCTCTAGAAGTTTGTGCCCTAGACTAGTATAAAAGGAAGCCTTCCTCTTTCATTTTCACATCCACTTTTCATGATCAAGTATCCATCTTCCATCGAATTCAAGCATAAGTGCAATCAAGTCATCAAACAAGCAAGAAGGAGAAGGAAAGCATTCAAGCATTCATTCATCCTCAAGCATTCAAGCATTCAAGCATCCATGATCCAATTCATCAAGGAGATCCATTGATAGCCATTGAAGGATTCAATCTCTTTGGAGCCCTCTTGTTGAAGATTTCTCCATTCATTTCCATTCAAACTTCTTCCTATTCCAAGATCCATTCAAGATTGGTGTTGAAGATCTAATGCAATTGATTTGAAACATCTTACATTCATTTGGAGTATCCATACTTGTGGATTCAAGGATTCGAATCCTCCACAAGGATTTGAACATAAGCAAGGTGAATAATTCCATTTACTTTGTTCATATATTGCAATTTCCATTACATTTCAAGGTTGATTCCAAACTGGGGTTTGACCAAGGCAAACCCCTCATCCAAACAACAAAACCCTTTTTCTTGCAGGTACAGGTGCGAGACAACAAATTGCAGTTCAGATTTGAGTACCCTTTTCGATGAACTTCTGGGAACCGCGAACAGAATTTATGTCAGGACAGTGCAGGTAAAGGATGACTTTTTGGGGTAAGATTGTACCCGAGGGTAAGATCTTACCCCTTTTTTAGCTCAAGGACAACCTTGCTTTGAGAAGCAAAAGGTTTCTGGGTTTTCTCTATTTTTGCATTTCCAGGCCAAATCCGGTTGCAGAATTGTCCGAAACTGAACACAAACACCAGAAAACAACATTTTCCAGATCAGCCCTATCTTGAGATTAGTATTTATTTTCAATTCAATCAAGACTCCAATACATACTTGCTATAACGGAAAATAAAGTTTTGTCCTTCATTCATATTCTTTATAGATTGATTCTTTTATATATTAATCACGTCTTTGCGGTTAATCAATTTGGATCTTTCTTTTGGGAATTTGGATTAATAAGTATATCTTACATTCCCCCACACATCTCTACACATATCCCACATATCACTTCCAACATTCACATCATTATCTCACATTTTACATCTTACATGTTCTTCTTATGGGTGATTGGTATTTGTGAAGATTGAAGAGGAAATCATCATTTCATTCCAAGCGCACATAGGGTTTGAAGGCATCATTGAAATTGCAGATTTATGTGAGAGATTTCCATTTTCTTTCCAAGTGTTCATTGCTTATTTGGAATTTTCACCTACTGTTGTACCTCTTCCAGCTGAAGACCACCTTCTTCCTTGACAAATTGATCATATGGCATCCTATTGTGTTACTACATCATTCGTATGATTTAGGTAATGTTTGTATTTCATTTGGAATCAATATTGATTACATTATTGAAGGAAATATCTTGCTGTTGTAATTATATCAGACTTATATCAGATCTGATATCATTGTACCTTCATTGACATTTGAGGAGAAATAGGAAGTTTATTGTGTGTTCCTTCATTGCTTTGTGTTCTATATTATTTGCTGTCATTATATTTATTTTTTTATACAAATATCAACTAATTGAGTTTTACGACATTCAACACCATAGAATAAGTCAGAAAAAAAATCAGAATTTCAACACTTTGCATGCCAAGTGCTTGACAAAATGTCAAAACCAATCCTACTGCGTTTTGGGACAGAATGTGAAGGGGATTTCTAGTGTGAGAGTATAAAACAGTTTACTTCAGCTACAGGTTACAACAATGGCTAGAATGAAGGATGGAAAATTGTTACCTACTTTTTTTCTTGCCTCACCAATGATGGAAAATATGCCTAGCTTAGGAAAGGCAATAAGAATTCTTAGTCAGCAACAATGGAGGATTGCTCGGTATGAAGACTCCCTATCCAGACAATCTAGGTATCATTGTGACTCATTCACAACTGTAAGTGAAGTATCCAAAAACCTCTATGATGAGCTTGAGAAGTGCACTGATTTGGAGTGTGGTAAATCAGCAATCGTTGATCAGCCACATGATGGTATGAATTCTACTAATGATCCATTTCTTGAGCATAGCATTACCTCACTATCTCTACATCATAGTGGCAAAGAATGTGATGAGAAAAATGACTTGGGTATATTGGAAGGATGGGAAAAAAAACCATTATTACTGATTTGAAGAACCAATCTAAGCTCGAGGCATGTGAATTACTTTGGGAGACACATATTGGATCAACATGTTAGCAATTTAAGTTGTCATTAGTGTAAATTCACAAACACCATGCACTGGTAAAAGCTCACCGGTCACTCACGTTACTTAGAAGACACCGGTAGACAAGAAACAGAGTGTATGCACTGGTAGATAAAGAAAAGGGAATACACCGGTAGACCGATCTAAGTACTCAGTACCGGTCTCAGAGTGCATACAAAGTTGAACCGGGTATAAGGTTACACCGGTCTAAACTGCCTAAAGATCCTCACCAGATTCTGCGGAGCAGTTTGAGTTAAAAATCGGATTATATGAGACATCCACTGCTCAGAAGTGGAGTTAGCTTTCTAACAGGAGTTAGTTTTATTTCTACGGATGTTTTAAAGGTAAACTCCAGATCACAGCGCATAGTTTTTTGCTAGTTGCATGATTTATTGCTGAGTTTACAGCCTGGCGGTTCTATGAGTTAAGGGTTGCATTACGATGAACTCTTGTATAAGGGCCCCCCACTATATAAAAAGGGCGAATAGTAGGGCCCTTGCCGAATAGCCGGGGGCTATGGGCGAGATTGAGTTCCAACGGATGGCCCTACTACTCTAAGGGCCCTACTATTATAAGGGGGGGCGGGCCCTTTAGAATGGTATACAGGTCATAGGATGCAATAAAAATGTTGTTGAAGGTTGTTGAGAATTGTTGAGTAAACAGAGCAATGAAGAGACATCTGCGTAGAAATCAGTCACCAGAGGTGAAAGGCAAAGAGGTAGAAAAGATTCAACAGCTAGGCAAACCGGGAAAGATCAATAGGTATGATCTAATCAGAGATTCAGTGTCATATGAGATCATTGCTTTTATCAGTAGTGAAAGTAAATTGAAATCCCTCATTAGGGTGGACCTAATCCGTTCGTTGTATAAATCCCTTAACTGTGTAACATCTTTGTTGATGTTCAAAGTCCTGTAACCAGGCAACTTTTAACAAGGTCAAGATCTTAACAAGTCTTTTGTAAAATCCCTTAACCGGGTAGCACCTTAACCAGTGCTTTGTAAGCTTCTAACAAGATGCCTTCATTCTGCAGTAGTGAAGTTGTGAGGTCTGTCTCACCATGGTTTTTTCCTTCTAACCGAGGGTTTCCATGTACATATTTGGTGTTGATCTGTGTACTTACTTTTATGCTTGCATATGATTGTTTAGTTTCTGAAGAATATTGTTGAACAAGTATTAAAAGGAAAAGAAATAGTGTTTACTGATTCACCCCCCCTCTCAGTAACCGGTTAGTAATAACAATTGGTATCAGAGCTTGGATCTCTGTTATATAAAGCTTAACCGCGTGAGAAAAAGATCATGGAGGGATATCGATATTAGAAACGGCTAGAGGAAGCTAATGACATTATAGCCTCTTTGGAGAGCAGACTGAGAAGATCTGTAGCCAAGATAAAGGAACTGGCTATACAGCTGAACGAGAGCAATGAAACTATTGATGAGCTCTCAGGACAAAGTGGATCTGATGAAGCAGAGGAAGCAGTCTTTGAGCTTATGGAGAGGAACCAGATCCTGACCGATCAGATCTCTAACCTTAAGAGGGAACAAGAGGACAATGCCCTGAGGATGACTGAACTAATCGAGAAAAAGAGAAAAGATGAAGATAAAAGAAACACAGCAGTCAAATCCTTAACTGCCTCTGAAAAAGGAAGAAATCGGGCAGAGGAAGTTGTAGGAGCAAATGAGCTTATCATTCTACAACTTCAAGAAGACATGCAGATTGTCACCCAAGAAAACGCCAACATGTAGAAAGGCTGGCATGATAGGGATGAGGCATGCAAAAGACTGGCACTGGAATTGTATCAACTGAAGGAAGAGATGAAAGAACTTGAAGGAAGAGATGAAAGAACTTGAAGAAAGAAATGAAGCCCTGAGAAGATACAATGAGAGCTCGGTCAAGCTTGATGAACAACTTAGAGCTCAAAGAAAGCATAAAGATCAAACCGGTCTTGGATTCACCGGTGAAGTCACCAAAGGGACTGGTGAATCTTCTGGAGCCAAGACAAGCAAGAAAGAAAAGAAGAAGCCGCTGGCACAAAAAGGTAAGAAGACCTTTAACACATCTTGCAATCATTGTGGGAAACCGAGTCATAAAACAAATGACTGCAGAAATGCACTGGTAAGGCCCAACAACAGTTATTGCAAGAATTGTTGCAAGTTTGGTCACAAGACCAATGAATGCTGGTCCAGCCCCATATCGGTGTCCAGTGGAAGCAGGGGAAGCTTCAAGGGGTACTGCTATGCATGCAATAAATTTGGACACAAGGCTGAAGAATGCAGATCAAAGACAATGGCATTCAGATCCCCAAGACCGGTATTCACCAAGAGAAATAAGAACTGGAGCACAGCCAACTGTACAAACTGTGGAATGCACAGTCACACTAACTCTTGGAGAAAATCACCCAACCCAAGAAGGGTGAACTCTTGGGCAACCGGGGTAGTCTGCCACCACTACAACAAAGTTGGACACCTAGCAAAAGACTGCAGGAACCGGTCCAAGAACATAAGGAAACAATCGGTCAAACCGAAAGAGAAGATCAACAAGGAAGAGAAGACTGAGAAAACAGTCAAACAGATTTGGTTCAAAAAGAAATCAAAGAGCTCTGCTGAGGAGAAGACAAAGGAAAGATCATCATCTGCCGATGGTGATATCTCTTCAGCAAATTGAGCCGTAAAGGCCTAAAGGGAACCGGTAGACCAACTACCATTCCCGGTAAGACTGGTGAGAGTCGGACTCACTTAGTCTACAAGGACAACCAGACAGGTTAGCAGTAATCAATAGAGGTTTGCCAAACCGAAAAAGCCGGATCACCGGTTGGCAAAAATGGAAAGAAAGGTTAGGTAAGGCATTTATTACTGTAGTCGTTTAACAAATAGTTACCGTTTGATAATTGCCATTATGACCTAACCCTATAAAAGAAGAAAGAATTACTCATCATTTTTACTTTGCTTTCATTGAGATTAACGAATTTTTGAGTAATATTCTTGCGCTTTGATCATCGTGAGCGATTATCCGTTAGACTGATCAAAGCTTCCTTCTGTGAATCAACTGTTTGCAATGGCCTTATCATCCGCTACAGTAAAGTAGATAAAGGGAGATCAAGTGAACCAACCTGCATATGACATTGCAGTGATCCAGAATTGAGCAGTCGACATGGCTGGAGCTTTGTCCACAGTACCTGATGGCATCTTCATGATTGAAGATGTGACTGCGTTCATCCATGCCAAGCAGGAAGAACTTGGCGAAACATACATCTAGGGCGAGTACCTCTCTCTGTGTGAGGATGGAAGACTACAAGACCAATACGCAACGCTAGTGTCATCCGGTCTTATCAACGGAGTCACCTATCCGACTATCTTCTAGCCCAACTGGATTCGACTAGTCCTCAGTTGAATGCATGATCCAGGGTTTTGGTTACAAAAGGGTGCAGTTACAGAAATAACCAAGGAGGATCTACATCGGCTAACCGGATACAGTCAGGAAGGGGAAGTCGTGACGCTGCGAACCATCTCGAATGCAATCGTCACAAAGTTGACGAAATCCAAATACGATGGTCTTCTCATGACAATGAACGACATCGAAGACGATGGAGTTCGGTTTGCGTCCACGGTGATAGGTTATAAAATCTATCAATCCAGTAATCTCAACAGCATACCGGGAGGAGCCATTCATGCCACCCACCAGATAATGTATAACAACACCAAGTATGATATCTGTGAAATGCTACGAAGGCAGAGATTTGAGAATATGAAAAATCTCGGTATAGTTAAGAAGAAATTCATGAAGTATGGGACCCTGTTAGTGTGTCTCTACTTCTACTACCAGGGCTTCTTCCCGGGAATTGGCAAAGTGGCATGGAAGACCGACAGACTGGTCATGCACCAGATAGCTGAAATGGCCAACCAACTGGGGAATTAGTTAAGTAAGGTGATGAATGAATATTTTGAAGCCTTTCAACTGAGGATGCACCCAATGTTATTACCAACCGGTTACTGAGAGGGGGGGTCAATCAGTAAGAACTATTTTCTTTCTTGTCCTTAATAATTATAAATACTTCTTGTAATCTAAGTAAAGCATAAAGCAGACGTTCACAACTGTAAAAGAAGTACACAGATCAACACAAGTTTTATACGTGGAAACCCTCGGTTAGAAGGAAAAAACCACGGTGAGATAGAACTCACAACTTCACCACTGCAGAATGAAGGTGCCCTGTTAGCAGCTTACAAAGCACTGGTTAAGGTGTTACCTGGTTAAGGGATTTTACAAAAGATCTGTTAAGATCTGAACCTTATTAGGAGCTGCCTAGTTAAGGGATTTTACAAAAGATCTGAACCTTGTTAGGAGCTGCCTGGTTACAGGTATTAGAACATCAAGAAGATGTTACCTTGTTAGGGGATTTTTACAACGAACCGATTAGGTCCACCCTAATGAAAGGATTTTAATTTGCTTTAACTACTTATAAAAGCAATGATCTGTTATGACACTGAATGTCTGATTAGATCATACCTCTTTCTCGGTTTGCTTGGTTATTTATCTCTGCTACCTCTGTGTCTGTACCTCTTCTCTCAGAAGATGTCTCTCCTCTGCTCTATGCAATCACCAATAATCAACAACTACTCTTCTTGTGTCCTATGACCTATATTTATACAAGAGTTCATCGTTATGTGACCTTTAACTCATAGAACCGCCAGGCTGTAAACTCAACAAGAAAATCATGTAACTAGCAGTTAAGCCTTGTGTTATGATCTGGAGTTTACCTTGCAAGACATCCGTTGAAATAAAGCTAACTCCTATTAAAAAGCTAACTCCACTTCCAAGCGGTGAATATCCCATATAATCCGGTTTTAACTCAAACTGCTCCGCAAGATCCGGTGCAGACCATTATGTAGTTTAGACCAAAGTAACGAGAATCGGAATCGGCTCGGAATCGGCAAGGCCGAATCGAATCGCGAATCGGCGGTGAATCGCCAGTGAATCGGCTACGAATCGGCAAAGTGAAAAAACCCTTGAAATTTAGAGATTTTAATGATTTAAAACTTATTTCATGCACCATTTATTGAATATGACTTAATAAGCACACTTTTACATCATCAAATAGAAGCTAAAGCCTAACATACATAAATAAGGTTCATCCATGATCCATCACATACGTAAAACGTAAATTGTAGCTGAAGTAAATAGAAAACATAGGATTTCAATGACATAGCTAATGTAAATGTAACTCTATGATAAAGCATAAATGATAAAACCAATGACATCAAATCATATATGTATGTCAAGATGAAGATCCATGAAAGTTATACTTATGAAGTTATGAAACATATGTTTGTAAACAAAATAAAAAAACAAGTCTATCTGCCAAGTGCCTCAAGCTGAATCATCATCCTCTAGCTCGGCTGCAGCCTCAGCCTCAGCCTCAGAGTAATCTATATTTTGCCTCCTAACAAGGCGTCTAAGGTAGGTCCTAGAGCTCTGAGTAGCCATAGCCCCCGCAGGTAACACAGACTCCTGAACAACAGCAACAGGGGCTGAAACTGTAGAGTCTCTACGTGTGCGTGTGCGTCTGCCAGTGCCTGAACGTGATCTAAGCTCCTCCTCTGCTATGGCCACTGCCTCGGCCTCTCTATCTGCCTGGTCAACCTAGTCATGGTCTTCCTCCGTGAAGACAGGATCAGTAGCCTCAGTCAGCCACTCTGACTCTGGATCAACCTCGTCTAGAGTGATCGGAGAGCTATCAGGGTCCAAAATCTGTCTGGTCCTAAACCGGAGGTTGTAATGAACAAAGACAAGATCATTCAACCTCTGCACAGACAACCTATTTCGCCTCTTTGAGTGGATATGCTCAAACATGGACCAATTACGCTCACATCCAGAGGCACTACTTGGCTGACTCAAAATCCGAATGGCAATTTTCTGAAGAGTTGGGACAGAGGACCCAAATGTCTCCCACCATCTATCTGAAATAAATGAAAGAAAAAACAATTAGTCTCATAAATGATAAAGGTTACCGTTAAACCGTTAAAAACTTAAAAGATATATAACTTAAGGTTATATTATTTTTATGGTTACCTGGCTGTATTGATGACCGCCCTTCTATGGCCATCGAACTAGAGAAGACGACTCCTTCCTTATAATTAAATTTGTCTAGCTCTATGGTTCTGGTTGTAGCTGGGACATTGCCACCCATCTTCTGCAACACTGTAAATAGGCCACTGTAAACCTCGTCATCCGCCTTGAAATCAGGACGGAAACGAAATGCAGGATTTAGGTAATAAGCTGCTGCATGAATGGGCCTATGGAGCTGATTCTGCCATCTCCTATCAATAATCTCCCAAATGGGCTCATACTTCTCCTGTACTCCTGCATACTGGCTTCTAATGGCTTCCTTGACCCTATCCATGCCCTCATAGATGTAGCCCATAGAGGGCTTCTCGCCATTAGCAATTCGTAGGAGAGATACAAGGGGCTCACAAACCTACATATAATCATAATGTAAGTTGTAAGTTACATTGTAAAACAAACAATTGAGTCAATTGTCAAGTATTAAATTATAATAATATATTAAAGTTTTAAACTAGAAATAAAACAAAATTATATAATTGTGAAAATTTTACCGTGCATATTTCAGCTGCAGGTAGCCAAAAACCATTCTCATCAAACATTGTGTTCACAACATCTATCCCTGCAGTGGTGGTGGCAAAGGAAGAGGCTGTCCACTCAGGCCCAACAAACATGGACCTCAATTCTACCCTCACTTTCAAGATGGATTGCAATGTGATGAAATTCGAGGCAAACCTCGTGATGCCTGGACGAGCTAACTCCCTTTGCTTTGTGTATTTCCTCATTGTGCTGAGGACGAGTGCATGGTTGTAGATGAACTTGCACACATTTTTGGCCTTATCAACGCATGCCTTGACCCACTCAAGCTTACCAATGTCCTCCAACATGAGGTCAAGGCAATGGGCCGCACAAGGAGACCAAAATATTGTGGGGTGCCTCTCCATCAAGAGTTTACCTACAAAAATTTTAAATTAATTAGAAATTAGAATTCAGAAATTAAGTTAAATTAATTATTAGAGAAGTTAAAAAACTTAAAAGTTTAAAACTAAAAGTTTATCTGCAACAACATAATTTGCTGCATTGTCTGTGACCACCTGCACCACATTTGCTTCCCCCACCTCTGCTATAACCTCCTCAATAAGCTCACATAAGTATGTGGCATTTTTTACATGATCGGAAGCATCAATAGATTTGATGAACATGGTGGTTCCTATACAAAATAAATAGAACAAAACAATTAA
This sequence comes from Chamaecyparis obtusa, assembly GCA_027943335.1. Lineage (NCBI taxonomy): Eukaryota > Viridiplantae > Streptophyta > Pinopsida > Cupressales > Cupressaceae > Chamaecyparis > Chamaecyparis obtusa. The sequence goes on from BSBK01005174.1 coordinate 425,811, forward strand.
TTATCATGAATCATTATTAAATTAGCATTCAATTATTCAACAAATCAGAATTTAAATTATTTAATCACCTCCACAAGACACAAGAAAGTTGAGGAGTGTTCTATTCCTCATATCAGTCCACCCATCAGTCATGATGGTGCATCCCCTTTTGACCCATTCTAGTCGGTGTTCCTGTAGCTCAGCCTTCATGTCCTCAACCATTTCGTCTAAAAGATCTCCACTCAACTCAGCCTCAGTAGGGGCTTTGAACCCCGCACCACAAATAGTTACGGCATCTATCATGCCCTGCCAATAAGGAGACCTGTCACAAATAGATTATGAATAGAATTTAGAATCTTAAAAATCTTAATTAAGGAAAACCAGTTACCAAATAAAGTAAATTAAATTTTAATTACTTGGCTGCAATAAATGGAATATTGCAAAAGTACCAAAATTTGCAAATTTGTTTTCTTGCAGCATCATGAATGTCCTTGTTCCAAGACATGCTCTCAAGCGAGGGTTGTGAGCCAGGTGTAGTGCGCTGTACAAAATAACTGTCCAATCGTGACTTCCGCACTCTAGGTCCAATGGTAATACTAGCAGACTGAGTACCAGAAGTAGAAGCTGAAGGAATAGCAGTGGTGGCAGCCCTAGAACTAGCACTAGGACGAAATGGTGGCCTGGAAGAACCCTCTCCAACACAACCTACAGATGCGGATGCAGATGCGGATGCGGATGGGGGTGAGGAACCAATAGCTTGCAACTGTTCAAGTTTCTTTTTCTTCTCTAACTTTTCTCTTTCAAAGTTCTCTATTTGCATATATACCTCACGTTGTGCCTCAGGAGTTTGTTTAGTGCAAACTGTGATATCATGTCCAGGTATACCAGCAATATGGAACTTGAATCTATAAATGCCACCGGAATTTATTTCTTTGCAAAAAATACATTTTGTTTGATATTTTGTCCTTCCCGGAAATTCTTCTGTATACTTCCAAGAAGGGTCTTTTCCCATTGTGGAAATTTGGAAAATGAAAGTCAAACTTAAAACTTAAGGCTGCTGCAATAAGAAAATTAAATAAAAAATTAAAAACATGTCTTAAATGGCTATTAAATAGTCTTAAACTAATAAGAAACCATAAACCCTACATTTTTTTTGTGAAAATTGTAAAGTTATGTTTGCAAATTGGTTGTAAACATGTTGTAGGGTTTGCAAGATCATACTTTGCAATTTATTCAAAAAAACATTCAAGTTCTAAATTTTAAAGCTAAAATTAAACAAATTTTGCAAAAAAATGAAGAATACACTAACATGGAAAAAAAAAATCAACACTTACCTCTTGGAAATGAGTTGAGGAGTGTTGCTATTGGCTCCTTGATGCTCCCAATGCGAACTTCAAGCCTCCCCAAACAGATTTATGCTCTCCTTGATGCTCTTCTTTCTTGCTGTTCCTAAACTTATGTTTTCTCTTTTCTATTCCTCTCTCTCACTTTCCCTCACTTTAACTCATAAAAGTGAAATAGAAGCCCTTTTAGGGTTATAACCAAGCAAAACGACCTAAAAAAGAAAGCAAACATATTAAGTTTTAAAAAAAATTTCAACTTAAAGTTGTTGACTGCCGCAGCCGATTCTCGAGCCTAAAAATCGGCGATTTTTGGAGAAATCGCCATGAATCGCCGATTCAGGCGATTCAGGTGATTTTTGCCTCATGAATTGGCCGATTCCGATTTTGGCTCCAAAAAAATCGGCCAGGGGTGATCGGATCGCGGAATCGCCGAAATCGCCTGAATCGCTGCGATTCTCGTTACTCTGGTTTAGACGGGTGCAACCTTATTCCCGGTTCAACTTTGTATGCACTTCGAGACCGGTACTATGTACTTAGATTAGTCTACCAGTGTATACCCTTTTCTTCAACTACCGGTGCACCGTGTTTCTAGTCTACTGGTGCTTTCTAAGTAACGTGAGTAACTGGTGATATTTTACCAGTGCATGGTGTTTGTGAATTTACACTAATGACAATCTTAAATTGCTAACAATCACTAGTACAAAAACAGCAATATATGACCAAATAAACTACCAAAAATTCTAGATAAATAACCAAATTTGGTCATGTGACCAGTGGTAGTATATTGCCGGTCATTTATCTCGTGACCAAATTTATGACTAAACTATTTTAGTCATTTATTTGGTCATATATTTAATCATTTATTTGGTCGTTTATTTGGTCATTTGGTAGTTTATTTGGTCATTTGGTCGTTTATTTGGTCATTTATTTGGTCATTTATTTGGTTGTTTATTTGGTCGTTTATTTGGTCGTTTATTTGGTTGTTTATTTGGTCATTTATTTGGTCGTTTATTTGGTCATTTATTTCATCATTTATTTGGTCATATATTTAGTCATATTAGGGCACGATGGAATCGAACCATCATCCTCCTACTTGTAAAGTAGGTGCTCTTCCATTGAACTAGTACCCTTTAAAGAATAATCATACCATGTATACTAATACTTTCCACTAAACATGATTTCAAGTTTTTTCATCTATAGTTCAAGGGTAGCAAAGCTTAAGGGGAGGATGACTAGTGATACTTTAAACTCAATGGTGAAGTTATTCAATGTGCAATATAAGAATGAAGTGAATGACGCCATTGGAAAATACATTACATGTGGCTTGTTCCCCTTATTATAATGACAAGCATATATCTTTAGGGGAAACCAGCCACATTAAATAGAGATAAAGTATGTACCAATGATCATACCTTCTACATTTTCACTCCTAATTAACCCATCAAAAGCTTTACTGCTTTAGAAGTCCACACTACTGATCATACCTTCTGCATTCTTGCAGCTACAACTATATAAGCAATCCTCCATCAAGGTAAGTTGAGCGGAAAACCTAAAGCCCTGATTCTATAGACCAGGGCAGGATACAATAATTCTACAAATTATTCTCATATCCAACCTTATCCATATTAGTCTTGAAAAATAGTTGTATAATAATTGTCATATCCAATTGTATCCATATTAGACGATCATGAATATAGTTATAACATGAATAAAGAGGAAGATGGTCTCATTCCCAATTAAAACTGAGAAATTATATAACTCATCAGTTATCACCCAGCTGGTTTTGTATCTAGGTTTTAAAACATGAGAGTTATATACTGAAAAAATCCCCGACGGTGTTAATAAAAGTACAGATACAAAGAAAGTCACACTTATCCCCAAAGTAGAGATGGAAATGCCGCGTACCTCAACGGCATCAACAACAGTAGTTGTCATATCAAATGTGATTTCTTCAAATGCGTCATCTAGAAAATAGACGATTGTTGTGATTCATAGCCAGGGCATGAAAATAGACGTATTCATAGCCAGGGCATGGACTTCGGGATCAGTAATAGGAGCAGTGGTAACATCGTGGACATATTCAAACAAGTATGCTGCAATATCTTTTCCAGGGGGCATTGCAGCAGTACATAAGTACATAAGTTCCCATGCCTTTAACAAATAAATCCTGCAATAAAAGTACAAAAAAAAAAAGTTTACTTGAATAGCTTTACAAAACATTAAATCACATTCAACTTTCAAGCAGCTCTAGTAATAAACTTTTCTACTTCAGAAACAATATGAAACAAAATTAAAATCAGCCTACATTGAGAAAGATACATTTCTACTTGATTTGGATATGGTACATATAATCAACTAGAACAACTGTTTATAACTTGACTTATTGAGTCTAATAAAACAATAATGTCTCAAATCAGTCTCTTGTGTTCACAATAAAAAAAGCACTCAAAGCAAATCCCTTTCTTATGACAAAGCCATGCACAGAGAGTGTAATCATAAATCCTTAATAATAATATTTTTAAATTTTTCTCCTTTGACAAACAGTGAGAGTCATTATCAATAGTTACTGTAAATAGATTAGAGTTAAAATGAAAATATCTTATTAATCCTTGAACTATATTGTGTAATGCATTTAATATTGAGAACTCATTAATACATTTATTTACAATTATCAACATGGCCAATGAAGAAAATTGTCTGACATCATTTATAGATGCATAAAATCGTAGTTCACAGAGAATCAGACTTGGAGAGTATTCGGCAAGCCCAAAATTTTGACTCGGCAACTTAGAAAGTACTAAAAATTATAATTTCTGAAAGAAACATTTTTTTTTTTGCAAAACTCAATCACAAAATGTATTAAATTGAAAATTGGCATCTTGAAAGACAAGATGAATGGTTTTATAGCAAAAACAACATTTGGAAAATGCGTCTTAACCAGTGTTTCACCCATGTCGGCATTTTTACTCATATTTTTCTTGCGTTTCGCAAGTTAAAATTGTAAAACTCGCCCAGCAAAAAGAACATAGTGTACTCAACAACTCTGAGAGTACTCATATAGTTTGCAAACTATGCATAAAACATTGCAATTTCTAAATTTGAAAACAATATTAACAAGTTTTCTAATTACTCAAAAGACAAAATAGAATTAATTTGGAAAGCCCTTAACTAGAATCTTGATTTAGGAGCATTAAGTGACAACATAATACTTGAGAAATGGAATGCATACAAGATTTGTGAGAATTCAAGTAACATCACAATAACAGAAATGGAAAGCATACCACTATGAAACACACATGCACATACACACATGAAAAAAAAATACTAATCCAAAAATGTATATAATTTGTACTTAATGGTATGTTTCTAAACAGTGGCATACTTTGATGCTTGAGAAAGGTTTGGGATGGTAGGCGACACCTTCAAACATTCTTTAAAAAAGGAGATATCGTTCTAGGTTTGATTCTAGTCATTGTTGGCCTCATAAATCACAAATGCAATTGTATAACAAAAACATGGAATCAAAAGTTGAGTATGATTGCACATTTATATTCTTTTTCAAAAAGTTGTACAATTTCCAAAAAAGTGGCACCTTACTTGGAGTTTATAGGCGAAGTTATGGCTTACAAAAAAATCAGATAAAAGAAAGCTGATGAATCAGCAACTTCATCAAGGAAGCAGCAAACACACCTTCAATGATCAACAAAAAGCAGTAAAAACATCATCCGCCAAATGTGGCAAAAATATCAAACGTCCAATCAACATATATAATCACAATAGGAAAATTGTATGTCGAAAGAAAGGCATGCAAACACTTGTATGTCACAAGAAAAACTATATAGTATATACAGAGACAAGAACCAGAGGGTGTAGCAGGCTCCAACATTTCAAATATGCAATCACACCATCCAAAATCAGACTACCAAAGAGAACATGTATTCTTACCTGTCAGGATTATTGCGGGTTTGTTTTGATATCTGAGCAAAAAGCTCATCTCAAAGCTTAGCACGTTTCAATGTATGTTTATAGAGTTTTGTAGCAAGTTCTATCTGATCTTGCATACTTAAAAGATTTGCCCTATCAAATGCATCAACCTCCATGTACTTCAGAACAACCTGGAACAAGTTCACTGCATGACTTATAAGGTCGCTATTGATTCTTAATAACGATGTTGGAATAGGTTCCTGCCAACAATTTCAGATATAGTATTTAGCTGAAACCCCTTGGTATGATGTTGAATAATGAAGGCACATTCAATCATTAAAATGCAAAACCAAGCAATAGATAGCTCAGAAAAAGATAAAAGAAATGGAGTTAATGTAAAAATGTTCATCTTTCCATTTCAAAAGCATCCTTGATTGAGATCCAAAACAGCAAAATAAAGTAGAAACTGAAGTAGAAACATTTAAAATATTAATGCAATAATCTGTTATAACCACAGATAAATAAAGATTATTTTATCAACACAACTAGAGCTTTTCAGTAAATACTAAATAATAAACATCCGTACTTGCTAGAGCACCTCCACTGAAGAATAAAATATAGGTAAACTTACTTTTTGGAAGCAAAGCATATCCTCTAATGTGAATTTCTCTCGACCCTGTGGGGCTACAAACTTATTTGAAAAAAAACCATGTTTTCCTCCAGACTGCATTTGCTTCTGCATGGAACGAATGAATCCTTCAACCTAATACAAAGCAAGATGCATACACTTGATGTTATTGCAATTTAAAATCACTGTGCTTGAGTTGCACGCAGTTTCACATTTGACTCCAACGTCAGACATGAAACTGAGTGATTTCAAAATACAGTTATATTGTATTATAATTTAACTGAATAGAAAAATATTAAATGCACAAACATTCTGTATATGATAATGCTTAGAAGAATTCAGGATAATTGAAAATCAAACCTTCTGTGATACTCTAGCATATATTGATACTTGAAACCTTTCCAGGACAGGGATAGTTCCTGCCAACTCTGGCAACAAAGACATTGACAATGTCCTCGATGTTCTGTTTTAACACAACAAACAATTAGGGACCACAAAACACTATTTTGTGTCATTTGCTTTAACAAAATATACTCTTTCAAGTTGCCGATACAAAGCTAATATAACAAGCATTATGTTTAAAACATTTTCCATTAGTTGATTGCGAAAGTAAAATGTTTCACATTGGTAACTCTTTCTGTTTCAAAAGGTTTGACCTAGCCAATTTATTCTGTTCAAATGTACATCCTACCATTAATCTTCATCAGATCTGATGTTAAATATCAACAGAAATTTTGATGGCCAAGGTGCTACGGAAAAAAGAATAGCTAAAATAGCATTGGTTATGGGCAAAAAGCACAAAGCCACAAATCCATTTTGTTTAAACGTCTAAAATGCACAATATCACATAGGTCAATAGATCTTGGATACCACAGATAAAGGATTATTGTTAGCATTGTGGAGCCAATTCTAACATCTAACATGTGATTTGTATTTCTTTTTAACTTTCAAGTGTTGGGATCTTCACAGGCAGATGCTTTCATTGCAATGAAGTTGGACATCAATCTAGATAGCTGTTTTTCCTAGCAGTTTTGTCAGTGGAGGCAGTAGTTTCATGAGACCCATTTGGATTAGTGGGGTAATTGTTATTGCAATTATTATTCCAAGAATTATGATTGGACTGATGTCATTTTGAAGATTACAAATGGGCACCTTGTCCTACTGCTTTCCGCTTGTCCTCATATTTTTATTGCCTCTATCTTATGAAACGGTTGCACCTTTAGTAAAAGAGGAGAGACACCGTCTTACATGACCTTTTAGTGAACTGGTTCCAGTACCTTCTTCGACTATATTTTCTGCCTGCAAGCTTTTCATTTACTGCTTCTAGTTTTGCAGCTTTGGCTTCAAATGCATTACTTAAAAAACAAAATATTTGTTTCTGGTCTCTTGTTTCCATTATTCCACTACCAGTCTAAAAATAAAAAAAGTTCTGACCAAAGCCACATAAACTCAAACCAGAAGCACATTTTTAGGGATCTTGATGTATGACAATTCGAGTAAAATTATTGATTGGTGGATATTGCAAGTTACTTATCAAAAAGTCGTGTAGACTTTGCAATTCTACAATTCTTCACAGTTACAAGTGAGCTTGCATTCTCTTGGGAAGATCCCCACAAGGTTCAAACAGCCTATGAATAATTTTGCAACAAAATGTCAGCCTTATCCAAGCTTCTGGACAGCTCACTTTTTACCTCAAGGTTTAGCATCTAAAATTGTATTGTAATATCATCAAATATGTATTATAGCTACTTAGGATGATCCTTGCATCTTTCTACATCCTGATGTTGATATTATCTACCAGTAAGCAATCAAATTCAAACATTTAGCAACTAATGGAGATGAAATATAACCCTTTACTCCTATATATTTTATATATTCCAGAGTAGTCCCATAACAACACAAGTTCTTCAAAGCACCATCTGCCAGAACTTCCATCTTTCCACTGTCCAACTTAAATTTTCTGCTGAAAAACAAGATTTGATCCCATTTGAAATGCGCCTCTTTACAAAAATTAGTCCAACTAAATTTAATGTCAAGAACCCTATATTCCACAATAGAATCTTCATCATTTCTTAATTTGGAATTGCTTCTCTAGGAATTTCATCTGCACAAATTAAGTCACGTATTTAACATTTCCCATAACATGAATGTTCCTTGGTCTGCTTTCATCCCCTCCCTTGCTGCTCTCCTACTCAGGTTTCTTAATTGAACTTGCTTTCCTTGTGATCCTTTTTGACTGCCAAGGTATTGATCTCTGCTAGTGCCTAAGTTTGATAAGAAATATTGAAATCTTTGTCAACATGGATTCCATGTTGCCATATAGGTCACCATGACCACTGCTATTAATATAATCCTAAACAAACTGGTGACACAATTCAGTTAGAAAGTATATAATGTTGTTGACTGCATGCAGAACGTTGTGAACCTGACCCATTACCAGATGAAAGATAATGATAAAAAGCATTTTTGTCTGGAACAAGGTATCACCTTTATCCAAATGGACAGCCATACCCTAGAGCAGCTACAGTATGGCTCAAGGAGGTGAATGAGAAAATGAGTTAAGCACTGACCAAAGATGGACCAGTCATCAAAGTGAGCTATATCTTAACCACAGGTGGACTGGTCACCAAGTGAGCTGGCATCTTAGTGGTACAACACCCTAGCAGTAAACAGGTGGTCCTAGATTCAACTCCTAGCTGATCCATGAGAAGATTTTAACAATTGCTACATATAAAGATAAAACTATGCTACAACCAGGTGAGAATAATTTGTATATGCAACACACTCTCACTCCTGCCTCTACACAACACCTTGGTTCCCCAAGGAGTTTGTTTTACATTTAACCGATATATCATTTAATTTTTGTAATTGTAACTTTTGACCTTGTGACCAAGTTCATTAGTAAACTTCAGCTGAATGATCAAACATTTTTCCAACTTCAAAAGGGAAAAATAGATCCCCTTTTCAAATATCAAATGCATCTTGCATTTCAACTTACCTTACCTGGTGTAGGGGCATCAAGGACACCTAAGCAAGCCATGAAGACCAAGAGGACCTACAAGGTATTCAAGGAGGACCAGAAGATTCAACAAGACAATCAGAGGCTAAAGCAAATCAATTGGGCAATACTAAAGCCTCTAATGGCTTTTGATTCTATGTAATAGGAACAAATCCTAGAAGTTGTAAAAAGTCCTAAATGGACCAAATCTTGATTGTATGGGGGACCAAAAGTGTCCAAGAATCAATATTTAGTTCTAGGAATCTAGAATAGGTTATTGAATAAGTTTGAGTCTTTAGGAGTTATTACCAAGGGAGTTTTAGATTAAATAAATCCTTTTAATAAATTCACAATTCAAATATTTAAATATAAACGGCTACATGGGTTTTGGAGGGAAATCCCATTTATGGGATTCTTAAATATTTGTAATTCTTGTAACCAACCAAATATGGTTGTGGCAGTTGGAAAAGGATTTTATATACACCAAACAGGAAATGTACGGGCAGAGAAGTCTGGAGAGTACGGAAGTGAACAGGGAATGAATAAAAACATAAGTTTTTGCTTGAAATCTGTGTGCACAGTGTTATTGACTGTCATTGTTTAAAATCTTAAGTTTAGATGCCCTAAAGGAGTAACCTCACACATTCAGTTATTTCCATTGAATGATTTGGGGAATGCTTAATTGACTGTTCCAAGCGCTGATACAAAGAACAGTGATTGTAAATATGAATTAAGACTGTTTTTTTTCATTTTGCTGTTGTTTACACAGGGTTACATGTGATGCTCGGTTGGAGAAACCTACAAATCGACTAAGGGGTTTTGGAAGACATTTGTCAACATTTTAGATGCTTTGAAAGTCGTTTTGTAATGACTGTTCTATCATTGGTTTCTTAACAGTTCACTGTTCCTGGTCATTCTTGTGACAGTTTGAAGCTTTTTTTTTGCAACCACAGATCATTCCATGGATTCAGAGGCCTAGACTCCATGGAATGCTCCTTAACTAACATTACATTGTATTCTATAATCATGCATGTGCAGAAATCTGTTTGAAGGTGGTGATCACAGTACAGAACAGAGAGGAAATACAGTGAAAATGAGTGCCAAAGTATAGCAGTGGCTAATCTGTCCAAACAAGGGGTAGGTTTTATGATGGGGATCGCCTTAGGATATTGAAGTAAAGGTGAATCCATCACTGATTTGGTGCAGAAGTGTTTGGAAGATAGAGATTGAGAAAGCCCTAGGAGTAAGGGTTTGAAGACACAAATTTGGGGGTTTTGGTATTGCAGAGCCCTTGAGGCTAATTCCTTTTGTAATTGGTCATTTGAAGACATAAGAAAACACTGTCTAGGAGTTGGAGTCACTAGGAGGATTTTTTTATATACTTCCTTTGTTAATTTGGGTCTTTTGCATACATTAAAACAGGGCAACAGTTATAAACAAGGGTATTGGTCCAAAATGACCATATGAAAGATTCTGATATGTTTTAGTACCTTGAAAAGGGTTTCCATAAATGATATTATCTTGTCAAGTGTTTAGAGGAAAAGAAAAGTTATTTCAAGTTTAACCCTGCTGCAGGCCTACTAGATTGGCAATTAGGTCTCTGGGACTGATTAAGAAGATTTGGAATATTGGGAACATGGGTTTGACTGAGAACCTTAAAAGCCATTGAACCTAAGCTAATAAAAGCCTTTCAGACCAAAAATATCATTTAGGAGTCTTGGGAGAAGTTTGATAAGTTAAGCCTTCAATGCACTTAAGGGTTTGGTAGACCATAGTGCCTAAACCTCTGAAATTTCCAACTCTACTTGTGTAACTAATACCACCACCCTTCCCTCTACATCATTACCTACTCATTGGTATCTCAACCCTGCAATCACAAAGTCAAAAAATGCATCCATGCCTATAATCACCTCTACTGATATATATTAAAATGCTCTCACAAGTTGATTTCTAAAGCCCACCTATTATTAAAATGCTACCCACTGCCAATAAATTCCTTGATTTGCATGTAACTGCAAAATTATGAAGGTTGTTGACTTCCCGGAAGCTTGTTGAAAGTGTGCTAAGTTACCAGTTCACTCAGATTAGGCCCCAGATCTAGGTCCAGTTCATACACAGTCCAAGTACGAAACCCAGTCCACTTGTGGGTACTGACAGGCATCCGCAGAGCTCATCTAGATGAACCAGGTTCATTTGGGCATAACACTAATTAATGACTTCTCATTAATAGAAATAACACATGCTTTACTTTTTAGCATCTCTTAAGCATCCACCATACTCATCATTTGAAATTCTGAACTTATTTTCTATTTTTAGGCTGCAAATACATATATATTTATGATTTTTATATGTTTTTAATTGACCTACCAAAAGCGGAGCCAACCCAAAACAATTGCCATACCAACAATACCCAAATCCAAATTGGTAATACTAATTCTGCTTTAACATGGTTTAGTAGATTCAACTCAAGGATAGACACAATACATCCATCTCACTGGTTTAACTGGGAGCCACCCAAACTTTCAATCTATGTTACCAGATTCGCTCAGAAATGCAGGAATTCGCGGTTCGGTTCGGTAGTAATTCGGGTCCGATCCGAATTCGCCATAAATTCGCGTATTGACTGTGTAATTCGTCCACAATACGTTAATCAGGACCCTGGACGAATTTAGGAGGACCCGGAACGTATTTGATTCCCAGTCATTTATTTAATTGTTTTTCAATTATTTTTTATTTCGTTTTTGACCTTACTGCCGTCGCGTTTTTATTTGGCGTTCGTTCTCAGACCTCGCGTTCGTTCTGAGACTGGAGACTGCGTTCGAAATTGTTGCTGAGGACCATCTGGAGACTGCGTTCATTCTGAGACTGCGTTCGTTTGGAGACTGGAGACTGCGTTCGAAATTGTTGCTGGAGACTGCGTTCGAGACTGGAATCTCGAGGGTTTTTTATAATAGTAAGTACTTATTACATTTACATTATACTAGTAAATACTTATTACATTTACATTTACATTATACTATTACGATAAGTACTAGTAAATATTAATAATAATATTACAGTAATAAGTATTATTAATAGTATTTGTTACTAGTATTTACAGTAATAAGTATTTGTTAATAACTTAATAGTATTTACTGTATTAATACCATTAATATTACTGTATTTACAGTAATAAGTATGTGTTAATACCATTAATATTACTGTATTTACAGTAATAAGTATTTGTTAATAGTAAATATTATTTGTAAATAGAGTAATATTAATAGTATTTGTAAAGTAATACTAAATACTAAATAATACTATAATACAGTAATACTAAATAACATCTATACAGTAATACTAAATACTAAATACAGTAATATTAATGGTAAATACAGTAGTATTATTTGTAAAACAGTAGTAATATATATATATATTTTTTTTTAAAAATTCTTGTATGAATGAACCCAAAACGAATCGAACCCAACCCAAAAAAATTTTGAACGAATTTCGAACCCGAATCGCGAACCCGAATCCGAACCGGCAACTTAGCTTTCAATTAAAATCCCAAACAAACTGATGACAATCAAAAAATCATGTAAAAATATTCTCTTCAATTCCATGGACTACAACACAAAACTTTAAAGAAAAATTAGGCCATGTTCTAGAATCTAGCTAATCAGTGGAACAAATATCATGGTGTTATTTACTCCTTTGATAGGGATTCAATCCCAGGCCCTAGTGGCATGATAGTATAGTTTTATCAAGACTTTTGCAGTTTAAATCAAATTTGTTCTGATTGAGTTAGTTGAGGAATCCCACAACAATCAACACATGTTGATTCAGAAGATCGGCCACTTGCGCTTTGCAGCATGATAAATGATAACCTCTTAAACAAGAGCTATGTAGGTGCAGCTGGAGTCCCTGCCTATTGTTTAAAATAGGCAGATTGTAATCAGCAAGTTTAACAAGGATTATTCAAATTTCATTTTGATCTATACAGAGGAAAAATGTTATATAAAAGTAAGTGCTACAGGGTAGTCTTCCTAAGCTATCCTAATTTTTTCCTACATGTGTTAGTTGTAATCCAGGGTAGATTTATATTTGAACTCAAGATCATTGCAGTGTACAGTGTCATTTGACATTTTTTTTTGATTTCCAAGCTGCCACATGATTTATGCTGAGCGGTTGTCTCCGACTCATCCAATCTTACAAGAATTGCTGTAAGTGTCAAGTCTGCAGTAAAAGAAAGAAAGATTGGCAGATCAAATAGACAAGAGGATCTTGTTGTGCTCCGACTTTTGCTTAGTCTTCTAAGTTCTATATAATCATGCATCCCTAAAAAGAAATCTTCTTTAGCTATCTCCTGCATACAACATTTGGACTAAATGATTGACAGGTAACCCTTGGATAAGTCTTCCATTAGTGAAAAATTCAGATTTCTGATGAAGGGAATAATGAACTTGAAACTATCCCCTATCCCCAGATTTCAACATCTTAAATCAGACATGCAAACAGAGCAGCAAGAACAATCAAGATAATAATGTGAGGAACACAATTGCAACTCTTGTGGAAATTCTATAAAATATAGAACAATAGGGCTGGAAAGAATTTGATACAATGTTATAGTGTTACAAAAGTCACAAGTCAGAGCAGAAATATATGGAGGTCCTCATAAAAAATTGCAAGAAGCCAGAAACCAAGTTGAGTCCAAGGCTAAAGTTCTTCAAACTAAACTTGAGAAGTTAGAAAGTGAGAATGGTGGCCTCAAATATAAACTTCAATCATGGTGCAGGAGCAGGCACAATCAGGAGGTGAAAGATCACAAGATTATCAATTTATTTGCATTCTAATGTAATAATGTTACTTGTATGTATTAGAGGTTCATTTGACTATTGTCATCAATGTTCTAGTTATGGTCCTAGTTCGGTCATCTAGTCAAATAATGTAAAAATGCCCATGAAAGGGTAACCATGATGTAAAAGGCTATAAAATATCCCTTTAGATGTGTCGGGGTCATTTATACAAGTTTGTAAAGCCATTAGTTGGAATATGTCCAAAATGATACAAGTTGCACAATAGTTATAGAATGGGAATATGTACGGTCAATTTGGTTGTAACTGCCATAGGAAGATGAAGAGTCTATAAATACCATTGTTTAGTTGATTGAAACATGGTGGTGAGCAGTTAGAGGACAAAAGTTATAGATTATTGCCTCTGACTGTCACACCTAGTCTATAGACAGCGTGATGGTCTATGGAAGGAAAATTCACCCACAATGTGGATCATGGCAGAAATATGGAACAGAAAAACACCATGAAGATATATGTCAGGTTTTGTAAATTATATTTAAATATAATAAAGTATTCCATTTTGTTTTGACAGTTACTGGTTGCAGTTACGTTTTCTCTCTGATTATGGATAGTTTTCTATATGTGAATGAATTAGATAAATGTAAAATGGATTTGGAGATACCTTATCTTATAGTTGGACCAAGTTAGAAGCTTAGCCGTGAAACATAAGAGGAGAACAATGGACTTTTCTGAATTTTTTCATGACAGTGAAAACCGTCTCTATACGGGGGGCACAACTCACAATTTAACCGTTGGATTTACTTCAATTTTTGATATGTTGTTAAAAACCTAGTCCTCTAAATTTTGACCGGAGCGATCTCCGAAATATTCTCTGGTTCGAAAGTTACAATGGTCTTAGTGAGAGTCTAGAAAACGGCATCAAAATTACTGGTTTTTTTATAGTAATCTTCATAACCTTGATTGTTATCAGTATGGGTGGTCTGGGTGGTCTCCATTAAACATGGGATGATGAAATATGTCATGTCCCCATTCTGGCTGACATCGTTTGGCATGCCAAATCAGTCTATCACGGGCTCTCGTAGACTAGTGGCGATGTGGAGAGAGTCATTCTGATGATTATTTGGGGATTGGATGGTCTTATTTGCTTTTGGAGAGATGGTGTTTATCATATTTTTTATTATAATGTGTTATGTGGGGCCAAAATGTTATAATTTTGAGTTGAGTTGCACTTTTTATTTTATAAAGTTACTTTTTATATAAAAGTGCATTATAAAGGGATTTTATAAGAATATTTAATAGATACTTCTAGAAGTTCTGGTGGCTTCTTAGAAAAGTGAATAAATAGAGTGCTTGGCCTCTCATTTGGACATCCCATGACTTGAGTTTACACTACTTTTCTCTTTAAGCATTTGTGGTGCCATCTTGGTCTGCAGATTGTCATTTGATCTTTAGGAACGGAGTTTTTTAAAGATTTGCATAACTGAGGAGGTGAAATATCCTTTGAAGGGTTGCACTTTGGAAGTGGTATTCAGCCATTTCAAGTTGAGCTTATTTGGAGTCCTCAGAATTACCTGAGGGTTTGAGTTTTTGATTGCAAGAGAAAAAAAAAAAGATCCGAAAAAAGCAGTTCGAAAAAGCAAAGCGAAAAAGCAAATCCCAACAAGCAGTCCGAAAAAGCAGATCCGAAAAAGCAAAGCGAAAAAGCAAAGCGAAAAAGCAGATCCGAAAAAGAAAAACAAAAAAGCAATCTGAAAAAGTTTTTGCTGCAAGTCTAATTCAGTTTTCAGAATTTCAGGATAGGGTTTTGGAACCACATTTTTGCTCATATCTTCCTCATTATTTAGCATATCATTTTGGGTATTTTTGCATCGGATTTCTATCATTGAGGAGATAAAGATAGGTGCATTTTGGAGTCCCAAAATGCCATGATTTATTTTTAAGAAATTTTCAAAACTCCTAGGCATTTTCAAAAATTGGCAAGGAAGTACATTTTCAGATTTGGGGTGACTTTGGCTTGGGTGTTGGCATCTGTAGCATTGGTAAAAATTATTGCAGCCATCTACTATCAGGTTCCTCACTTCTTATTTGGCATTTGGCATATTTTCTGAGAAATGTATGTTTTCAGCTAAGTACAAAATATAGCTTCAGCACTTTACTATTTTACATTGTATTTGTCTTTGTTTGCCATTTGGCATTATTGGTATCAAAGGAAGGCTAGGATTTTGCAAGTGAAAGGGCATTGTAATTTTAGTCTATCTATATTGCAAACCTAGGGTTTGATGATCATATTATTGGCTGAAATATGTATGGCATTGTTGCAAATTGTTGATATATGAATGGCATATGGTTTTGAGCAATTTCCTACATCATTGATAGTGTTTTAGATGGTATTTGGTTGCTATCTATTATTCTGAAATTTTGGGACAGCGAACTCATATATTGCAAAATAATTTTCTATCTACATTTTGAGTTACATTTTTGAGAGGTTTTTAGTGGCCTATTGGTAAGGGTCATTACAATGGTATCAGAGCGGTTTTCTTGCCATCCTGTGGGGTAAGAACCGTCTTGTATGAGTGATCAACACTCTGCTTTATCCAGAATGGACAGGTATAGTATAGAGTCTCAGAGGACACGATCTTGGACAGCTGATGGACAAAGTAGGAAGATCTAGAGTCGGAACAGTAGAAAGGATGGTTATTTAGACATTCGAGATGAACTTAAGAAAATAAGCCATGACATGTCTGAATAGTTGGTTAAGCACCACCGTATGATGAATGACATGCTGTCCGACCCAGCTAAGGTGGATAAGTTGACTGGATTTCTATTTAGCATATCTTCTCATAGGGCAGATGACACAATTACCAGGAACTTGCATGAGGAGTTCGAGAAATTAGCTTGCAGCCAGGCAGAGGTTTCAGTTCCTATTCAGCCACAGGAAGAAGTGGTGAAGGATATTACACTAATGGATAGTAACTGTCAACTTGATACTCAAGTTGAGACAGTTGTATACAGGTTGCCAGAGGGTGATGTCACAGGTACTCAGGATGGTTTGGTTACGACAGGCAGTGACTACAGCGTAGAGGGTTCAGATGATTTTGAGGATGTTGTTGTGCACGATGGCGAGATACCTGGTAGAGATGAGCAGACATTGAGTATTCATGACTTTGCTAAGAGGGAGTACCAGGCACATTTGGATGCTTCGTCACATGAGGTTGAGGCTGGTAGTACTTCGCATGATTTGTCCAGCCAGCTGAAGGTGAGCAAAGACAGTATTGTGACTTCATTATCTCATTATGATAGGATGCGGGATATGATAGAGGATCACATCCAGATGATTCAGTTACAGGGCAGACATAAGGGAGTTCAGGTAGAGTCTTCTTGTGTTGACTTACAGGCGATAAGGAAAGGAATGGGAACGATGAAGTTGAGTTATTTACATCTTCTATCAGATCGTGACCATCTTCTTAGCCTTGCTGGAGACTATTCAGATGCCTTGAGGAGGAAGGAGGAGGAAGTTGATAGGCTTTCTCGCGAGCTTGAGGACACTCGAGCTTCTTTGGTGAATACTCCATTGGCATTACAGGACTTGGAGAGACATGGGGATGAGCATGGCGTGGAGTTGAGTTTGGTTTCATCTTGCACACCTGATACTCAGCTCTCTGCGGCAGGCAGATCATATGTGGTCGTTGATAATGTTGTGAGTTCATCTTGCATTCACATCCAGGATACAGGGACGGTGTCAGACAGGTATGTGGAGTTAGTTGGTATTAGTCATATTACTCAGGGGAGGAGTTTGCTTGAGTTACCAGCTGATTCTAGTTTATGGATAAGGACTCGAGATTGTTATATTGGCGTTTGGGATTTAGTTGACTGGAGATCTTTATCACTTTTTGGTAGCAGTGATTGTTTGGGTGCTATCATGGATTTGATTAGCAGATTGCACGGTGTTGTCCTTTCTTGTGCCAGCAGCTTGTCCGATATTGGTATTAGTTTTTATACACCGGTGTTGGGCTTTGTTCATATATCTAGTCGACCATTCTTGCTGGAATGTGTTGATGATCTTTCATTTTTGGCAGTATTTACAAATGAGTCCCAGGATCATATTGGCATTGATGATATCCAGGAGGATGCAGTGGGCAGTTTTGAGGACTTAGTTTCCTCGGTAGTTTCTTTTGGTACAGAGGAGTTGGACAGTGGTGCTATAGTTTTTGATACTCCGTATGTTGATATGAGCTTTGGAGTTGATTCATAGGATATGGATGGTAATACTCTAGAGACCAGTAACTTAGAGGATACTCCTTTGGACAGTGCGTCAGAGGAGGATTGTAGGAGACAGTCTAGCTAGCGCCATCATGTGTCTAGTCAGCTGAGAGTTAGTGAGCGAGACATTGCTATCGCTTGCCAGCATTTCGATGCTTCTCGTCAGTTGTTAGCAGTTTATGGATGGGGTTCTCCTACTAGTGATGAGCAGGGAGGCAGTTATCTTTCCTTGACAGAGATCCACTCTTTATGGGAGGCTATTCGGATTCTGAGACAGAATTATATGTTGTTGGTAGCCGACAGAGATTATCTTATGGAGTGGGGCAGTACAGCGTACGATGCATTATTGACCAAGGAAGATGAGGTGAGTGAGCTTACTCAGCAGCTCGAGGTGACTTCTGAGATTCTTGAGAGTGCACAGTTGGCTTTTGAGGAGTCACAGTTTCATTTGGCTGAGGTGACCATGGAGTTAGAGCGACTGCAGTCTTTACCAGATTCTGTACAGTCACAGGTTGCGGTGTCTGGTGATCCGAGGATGTCCATGGTCGAGATTGTTAGAGACAGTGGTGATGGGGATGCATCCATCCTTGATACTAGCATTGGCATATTGGGTTCATTTCCACTAGAGTCAGGTTTAGTTGAGTTGGGTGCTGCAGCAGATTGTTGTGGTATGCCTGACATGGTGGTGGTCTCTACTAATGGCACGGAGACTAGGGATGTTGTATCAGAGATCATGTGTGATGTTGGTGAGCCGGCAGTTGGCATGGTTCCTGCTAGTGATACTACTCCCTTGGCGATGTCTTCGGAGGTAGTAGTCAGTTCCAGCTTGGTTAGTGATCGGTTGAAGTTAGTTTCATCTAGATTGCAGTCTGAGTCACTGACTGAGATTGGTGCATCTTATCGGCATTAGACTGTGAGGTATGCTCACCAGTTTAGTTTTGATGACCATGTTTGATGACCATGTTGATGAGATGGTGATACATAGATGTACTTTGGTCCCTAGTGCTTGTCGTCAGTTATGGGATGGTTTGACGCCACGGGATGAGAGTTGTGATGGGCATGACATGGTGATAGGTTATGCGGTTGATAGCTTGATAATACATGACTTAGAGTAGGAGTTTGGGAGTGATGCTTCAGCGGTTGTTGTTATTGATTCTACTCCTTTGGCTATGACATCTCCTGACTTAGCTGGTAATCAGTCGTAGTGGGTTGTATCACCTATGCATGGTGAGCTGTTGACTGAGGTTGGTTTTTCTTATCAGCATTATACTGCAGGGTATGTACATCAGTTTGCATTTGATCCTTGTGTTGAGGAGTTGATGGCAGGCAGATTTGGTTTGGGTTCCATTTCTTGTTGTTTATCTTGTGATGTCTTTTCGCCATTAGCGGTGCATGGGAGTTATGGTTACGAGACAGTGGCCGGTGATCAGCAGAGTTGTGTTGACTGCAGGAGTTGTACAGTGTGTGGATTCTCCATACTTGGTATAGTTTCATTCAAGAGTGTTCACCATTGTTGCAGAGTTGGATTGTACATTCCGCATAGGCCAGTGGGATGCATTGATGGTATTTACTATGTTGGCAGTTTGAGTTGTCCACTTTACTTGGGTTCTGATGTTTTGAGAGTTTGTGTCTCATGGGTTCCTGACTGTGGCAGTTGTGATTTTGGAGTTTGGTTGAGCTGTATTTGTCAAATGATTATGGATTCCTCTTGGTTATATTGTAGAGGATATTGCAGGAGCCTGCGTTGATTGACAGCAATATAGTTCATGACTACTTTTGGGATCTAGGTGGATTGATTGGTTTATTGTTCAGCCATTGCTTGGGGACAAGCAATTTCAGGAAGGGCGGACTGTCATGTCCCCATTCTGGCTGACATCATTTGGCGTACCGGATCAGTCTATCACAGGCTCTCGTAGACTATGGCGATGTGGAGAGAGTCATTCTGATGATTATTTGGGGATTGGATGGTCTTATTTGCTTTTGGAGAGATGGTGTTTATCATATTTTTTATTATAATGTGTTATGTGGGGCCAAAATGTTATAATTTTGAGTTGAGTTGCACTTTTTATTTTATAAAGTTACTTTTTATATAAAAGTGCATTATAAAGGGATTTTATAAGAATATTTAATAGATACTTCTAGAAAATCTGGTGGCTTCTTAGAAAAGTGAATAAATAGAGTGCTTGGCCTCTCATTTGGACATCCCATGACTTAAGTTTACACTACTTTTCTCTTTAAGCATTTGTGGTGCCATCTTGGTCTGCAGATTGTCATTTGATCTTTAGGAACGAAGTTTCTTAAGGATTTGCATAACTAAGGAGGCGAAATATCCTTTGAAGGGTTGCACTTTGGAAGTGGTATTCAGCCATTTCAAGTTGAGCTTATTTGGAGTCCTCAGAATTACCTGAGGGTTTGAGTTTTTATTACAAGAGAAAAAAAAGCAGATCCGAAAAAAGCAGTCCGAAAAAGCAAAGCGAAAAAGTAGTCCGAAAAAGCAGATCCAAAAAAGCAAAGCGAAAAAGCAGATCCGAAAAAGCAAAGCAAAAAAGAAGATCCGAAAAAGCAAAGCGAAAAAGCAGATCCGAAAAAGCAGAGTGAAAAAGCAATCTGAAAAAGTTTTTGCTACAAGTCTAATTCAGTTTTCAGAATTTTAGGATAGGGTTTTGGAACCACATTTTTGCTCATATCTTCCTCATTATTCAGCATATCATTCTGGGTATTTTTGCATCGGATTTCTATCGTCGAGGAGATAAAGATAGGTGCATTTTGGAGTCCCAAAATGCCATGATTTATTTTTAAGGAATTTTCAAAACTCCTAAGCATTTTCAAAAATTGGCAAGGAAGTACATTTTCAGATTTGGGGTGACTTTGGCTTGGGTGTTGACATCTTCAGCATTGGTAAAAATTATTGCAGCCATCTACAATCAGGTTCCTCACTTCTCATTTGGCATTTGACATTTTTTGAGAAATGTATGTTTTCAGCTAAGTACAAAATATAGCTTCAGCACTTTACTATTTTACATTGTACTTGTCTTTGTTTGCCATTTGGCATTATTGGTATCAAAGGAAGGCTAGGATTTTGCAAGTGAAAGGGCATTGTAATTTTAGTCTATCTATATTGCAAACCTAGGGTTTGATGATCATATTATTGGCTGAAATATGTATGGCATTGTTGCAAATTGTTGATATATGAATGGCATATGGTTTTGAGCAATTTCCTACATCATTGATAGTGTTTTAGATGGTATTTGGTTGCTATCTATTATTCTGAAATTTTGGGACAGCGAACTCATATATTGCAAAATAATTTTCTATCTACATTTTGAGTTACATTTTTGAGGGGTTTTTAGTGGCCTATTGGTAAGGGTAATTACAAAATAAGGTTTTTAATATATCCATAAAATCCATTAGAGTGCAGATTGGTTAATTTTAAATGAGTATGTATTGTGAGAAGGATAATGTGAAGGGATGGTGCAGGTTGTTCATGAAGGAATGCAGATTGTGGCCTAATGAATGGTCAGTGAATGGTATGATAAATTGACTGATTCTTTATGGAATGTTGTTGATCTTAGCCTTATAATTGGTTGACAAGGTCTTTAACTATTTGGGAGCAAATATATATGAAGTTGATGTATGACCTCCAATGCAAGATTTTGGATAGAGTTGGATGACCAATCTAAGATTTTGGATAGAGTTGGATGACCAATCTAAGATTTTGGATGGATGCATAGATTAAGAATGTGAATTGGAAAACACAATGTTGATGGTTCTTGTAGAATGAATGTCTCTTTTTATTGAGGAACCTATAATGGTTCCATATTGCTATTGATTACATGGATGAAGAAATTGATTGAAATGCCTCTAATTAGTTGATCATGTGATGAAGAGAAGAAGGGATCATCAGAATTCTATGAGACTGTTTGAGTTTGATTGATGCTCTGCATCAAATCACTTCATAAAGGAGTATGATAATCGATGAAAGGGATATTAGTAAAAAATCTGCCCAGGCTGCTAGCAAGTAGCATATAGAAAGAGTTAAGAAAATTACCAAGTTGGAGGCTGAGTGCCATAGGCTGAGAGGTCTACTTAAAAACTGATTACCAGGGCCTGCTACATTGGCTCAAGTGAAATTGGAAGTAGATACTATGGGAAGGGAATCTAGAGAAATCAAATTGAGGAAGTCACTTAGTAAGGGTGTTGGTTCACCATATTCTTCAGTAGAGACATTAAATGATAAACATAAAGAACATTCTCAGAAAGCAATTGATTACCATACAGGAAAAGTGATGGCTATAGAAGAAGCGAATAAGATGCTAAAAGATGCACGTACAAAGAAAAACAATGAGCTTAAGGCTTCTAGAGTCATGTGTTCTAGAAGAGCTGCCAAACTGTCCACTGTTGAACAACAGTTGGACTATTTGAGGTGAAGGAAAGGGAAACCTGCCTTGAGTTGCATTTGGAAGGATTAAGAAATGAAAGCACAAGCAATCCATCAAACTTGTCTTCCATTTCTAAAGACAGGAATGATGGTGATCCTAGTTGTGCAGATTCATGCGCTTCGGAACTAATCGCAAAGCTGGATCATATTCAAATAGAAGACATTAGTGGCAAAGCTGAAAAGCTCAGTGATGTGCCCAAGGTAGATTTGATGGATGATTTTCTTGAGATGGAGGGAGAGGCTTCCATGGATTCAACTACATTAGATTAGACAGGAATAGGAAAATTAGATGTAATAACTGACAAGAATGTTTCGGGAAGTTTTGATATTTCATCTATTCAAGAAGATATAGCTTTCTTAGAAGAAGATCTTGCACAAAAAGAATCGAAGCTTCAAGCTGTCAATCAGGAATGCTCTGAATTGTTGAAAAAACCAAACCATTTGCAAGAAAATCGAACTATATTGCAAGCTAGAAACACTTGGAATGAATATGCCCTAGTTAGTCTCAAAGAAAAGCTTCCATTGATCCTTGTTGCTGATGCTAATGGTGCAGACTTGTACAAAATACTGGATGAGGTCAAATTTTCCATGGCAATAGATGTTGAAAGTGCTAGAGATTCTCAAACATATGTTTAGTCTTTTGTGAAAGCTGACTACACTTTTCTTTCTAATACTGGGAGTAGAACTATTGTCTTTTATATTAAAACCCACAAAAATTGGAGATTGACAACACTCCTATCTTCCCTTCAACATGCATGCCATTCCATTGGCATTAACTTTAGGCACTTGACTGTTATTCCTACAGGTACAGTCAGAGGTGCAACTGATTGGCATTGAATACACCCTCAAAACGGTAATCTTGTATCAGACAGAGAACAAGAAGAAGGTTATCAAGAAGATTCACCTAATGTAACAAAATAGGAGGATTCACAACAATTGCCAAATTGAATGTGACATCTTCTTTACCTTCTTGACATGCTCTTTTGCTGCAATGTTGCTTCTCTTCATCCTATTCTTGTGTGCCTTCAACTTCAACTGAACTTGAAGAACCTTCCTTTATACTCAATAGTGCACTATTAATACTTTGGCTCACCACTTGCCTCTTTCCCCATTCTCAACTTTTCAAGAATACCGGTATTCTTCCTCAACCAAATATAACTTCGTTGAAGTCAACATATCTTAGAGCAGAAAATTCAAGTCATTATAATACCTGGCTTGCTGCCTTATCTTCATCATCCCACAAATTAGTCTTAATAAAAAGCCTCATACATTGTTCTGTATATTCTTGCATAAATAAACCCTTTTGTCTCAAAGCAATGAAACACTAGAACAATTTTTGCATTAATCTTAAGGCAAGAATTTTGCTTGCATGTACTTTGGTAATCCTAGGCTACAATCTAATCTTGTCTTTCCTTTGTCTTCTTGTACCACTTTGCAAAATATCCTGCCAAAGGGTAGCATTTGACTTGTTTTTGCCACTGCAAACCAACAACAATTAGATTCTCTTAAATGTCCATCGTTTTAATAAATCTTTGTGATTCCTATACCCTGTCCAAGAATAAGTCAGAGTTCAACTCTCCTCTAAAGTCAGACTATACCTTTACCTCGCTCCTTTACTTTAAAACTGTATTTATTGGCTTCTCAATCCACTCCAAGAAACATATTTGAACTCTTATAATCTCATGATCAGATTTTTCAATCTTCAAAATTTAACCTGTCTTTAATAAGTCCTAGTGTTCCCACCAAATCTCTAGGAACATTCACCTTCTTTTCTTGAATTTCTTCTACCTCTTCTAGCCTAACTAATTTGAACTTCCTTGAGATCAATTCGGTTGCTCTTATTCTACTTTTGTTTTTCAATGAACACACTCAATAATTTTTTGTTTCTTTTAACCTTATAATCTTCTGGGGGACAATGTTGTGCTAGGCTACTACTACTTTGACATCTTTTCTTGATCTATTGTATTTCATGTGACTCTTCACAAGCTGGCCTGCAATAAGAGCAGACATGAGGGACAGCTCTCCTGCCATTACTACAGCTGCCACTATTCTTTCCAAGTTTTGGGCATTTTCTCCAAGAGATGAAGTATTTTCTCCTTTCACTCCAAGCATGTTCAGGCATGTTTCCTATGAAGACAATTGGGTCCCACCTCCCACTATTCCCACCTCTATGCATGGCATGGTAACTGACATATGTAGATCTTTGCCACCATTGGCAGGCTCCATCGGGGTAATGCAGTGCGAGCTCTCCACATTCTAGGCTGGATCTTGGCCTGTTGCAATGAGCACGACAGACACAATGTTGGCAGCATGGGCATTGAATCCTCCCATGGCACCGGCCATTGCAGATCTAGTCAAGTTCTTCAGCATGTTCAGCTCCAACAATGCTGGAACTGTCGTCTTCAACACCTTGTTCACGACTGCCTCGGTTATGACGGCCTCACACACTATTGATTTCCCACGCCCTTCAATCCAATTTGTTGTGGCTGCTGAAGCTTTGATCACATGGATTATGTGTCTACACCCAATCAATAGATTATCCTTTTATAGGGAAGACCTGCTTTTTCTCCTGTGGAAATTCTAAAGATGGAAACTCATTATGAGATTTTTCCTAATATCATTCAGCTTCCAATCTTTCTATTCAGTTTCTTAGCTCTTTGCAAGCTCACAAAAGGCGTATCAGCTTTGGTAACATGTTAACTATTTGTGTACAGACTAATTCAACCACATATATTAGTGAAGTAAAGAGACAAAGTACCAAGCCTAGCATGTTTACTTTGGGGGAGCAGTTTCAAAATGCAACATAATGTACTACAAAATTCACAGTGTGTACAAATGACTTTTCATGTGATTTGACACTTCACATACACCTCTTGTTCCTTCATGTTCTCATCCTTTTGAATTCAATATTTGTCGCTATGCTGTTTTGTCAAAATCCTTAAATCAAAGTTATTTATCCAACATGCTACCGCACATAATCCTCAATTTCGCTGTTTAAATTTTGTTGTTGTAAATACCTCAAGATCCCATCTCCAACTCAACTATGAGCCACCCTATATGGCAAATCAATTGACCTACACTTGAATATAACCACCCCTTCCATACACATCAATTTGACTTGCCCTTATAGCATCATTACATCATAACCAATATTGATGGCTCTCAATTAGTATAAATGTACACAGATGCAAATTGCATAGTAAAAAGTAAACTCTAGTTAGGCCATTCAAGCATGTTTGCCTACTATTGAAAACTACTATAATAATAGATTCCTTAACCCTGCCCTAACGCCTAAGGTCAATCTTTAAGGCTGATGAGATACACTACAAAGTATTTAGATATTTTAAATACACTGCCTTTAAATACAAATCACATTATGAAATTTCCATATAAATGGATATATGTGGCATACTGCATACATGGAGACCTTTGGATGCTCTTCACAACAAGCCATTCAGTATATACATAATTCCATTCCCCATCTAATTGTGAGATGCATCAAGTTGCTGGTTTAGAAAAGTTAAATGAAGC
This sequence comes from Chamaecyparis obtusa, assembly GCA_027943335.1. Taxonomy (NCBI): domain Eukaryota; kingdom Viridiplantae; phylum Streptophyta; class Pinopsida; order Cupressales; family Cupressaceae; genus Chamaecyparis; species Chamaecyparis obtusa. The sequence continues at coordinate 451,705 of BSBK01005174.1, forward strand.
TTAGATAATGACAATATAAATTATTGAAATGGACTGCATGCCTTATCATAAAGAATCAATAAATATTAAATATAAAAAAAATAGCACCCACAACGCAAGCCAAACCAGTGACAGCAATTTAGGTATGTGTCAATGTCGATGAAAGATAGAAGACTTTGGTTAGCCAAAAGAGCCTCTTTTCAGTGCCAAAGGTTTGAATACAAATCTTACGTTGGCTTACGAACTAGCTTTCAGCATCAGTTTCCAGAATTTAAGTTTGCATGTTATAGCCCCACTTCATCAACAGCTTCCAAGATTAAGTGAAGTCATCTAAGTGACTAAATTGATATTTACACTTTAGCATATGGAAATCCCTAAATATTTAATATATGTGCTATTCGTTTTACCTTAATATTTGTGCATTAGGTGTTTGGGAGCATACCAGGAACCCATAAATCTCGGTTGACCTTGTGTGATTAGTGCATTAGACAATGATGCTTTCTAGAGTAACATTTCATATGACACACTTCAAATTAAAGCAAGCAGGGCACCTGTGACCAGTAAATTAGGTGGATTACATAAAAGTTGTACGTATGCCTTTATTTATTCCAATAGCAACTGCCAACAATCTCAATGTAGAATTTGGAAGGGATTCTTTCACAATAATAGAAACAGTAGAAATGCATCTCGAAATTTTCATATTTACTCTTCAAGTAAATTGTTATATTGTGTACAATTATTTCATTTTGCTGTGCAGCCTCTTGTTTTGAATCATCAGAAAGTAGTATTTCTCACTCTTATATTTTTTAGTAATTACCTAAAGTTGATTTGAACTGTAGGACCTTCCAGTATGAGATCCATGACAAGGGCTTAATATTTTCTATATATTTAAGTATAGGAGGAATAGGCACAAAACTGGGAATGGAAGATGGCTAGAATCTCAAAGACACTTAGATTTAGGTATTAAATGTTTATAATAAAAGAAAGTTTAATGTCTTGATATGTCTTGAGAACAATGAAATCATTTATTGGATACACCAATCTCTACATATATAGTTCGATAGAGCAAGCAAAGCAAAATTATGCATTGAAAGTATGTTGGTCACAAAAATATTTTTATGCAAATGAACAAAAATTTATACATCATAAGTACAAGGAAAAACAAACAAAATTTTTGGTACACTTACCAAGTTCATCATCAAAAGCAAGGCAATATGCTTTAAGCTCCCGATCTGTTTCTCCATTCATGCGCTGTCCAATAAAAAATGCTGCAAGCAATGATTCACTAATAGCATTTGGCCTTTTCTGGTGCCCATTAAATGGAAGTACATCTTTAAGTAGACCTGCAACCTCCTGATCATAACCAAGATGACCACCTGCCAAAACCTCTCTCAAAGCCCCTACTAACCTCATTTCTGCATGTTGATTGCCATGAAATCAAGGTCCAACATGAGAATCTCCACCCATCAAAGAGCTCTCTGGGTCTGCTATGAAAAGTACATCTTGTGGCAAAGTCTAGTAAGAAGTGACCAGTATGCATTCATTGCTCGTGTTTCTCCCTCACTCCATTGGGTGGCTTCAGGAAAAGCATTAGCCCTTATTGTCATACCCGCAAAGAATGCCCCAAGTTGTGTTGCTGAAACTGTTTCTACAGTTTTTAGCTCTCCTCTTGCTTGAGGAAGCGGGGCAACCAAAAGGAAAAGAAGTTAGAACTAAAGAAATGAAATGCATTTCTCAATTTCTTTTAAGATTATATTTATTTTCTTCTCGTGAACATCATCAAAAGAAAAATGTACTCAATCTATTGCATATGCCCACTAAAATGGAAAAACTGAGAAGAAGAAAACTAAACATGCATTTCCTCCAAACAACACTGAAGAAGATAAATACCTGTAGAATCTGCAAAGTCTTTGGTGAGATCTTCAAGAAAATCCATTAGAAACTTTCGAAAAATTTGAGAGCCTTGATCCATGGTAGGCAAAGAGGAAAAAATCAAGTGAAATGGAAAATGAAATGGAGTTTGATGCCATAGTGCCCGCCAAGAAATAGTTTCTTTTGATTTTGTTTTAATTTTGTATAAAATTTATAAATTTGCAGGTGTGGTAATAATATGAAAGGCTTTTAAGCCTTATTATTATATTAATAATGATATTATTGTATTATATTAATATATATTAAGTCTATTGCTTAGTAGATATAAATATAAAATATGTCATAATTTTCTTTTTTTCTCAATTAAAAATGAATGTAATTATCACTTATCATATGATGTATTATAAATAACATGATAAGTGTTAATTTTTTAAAAATGCTAAAAGAAAATAGAAAAGAGGGGCTTTGGAGTTTTGGCTAGGAGTTTATATAGGCTCAAGAGGCAACTATTCTAAGTCTACTATTCTTTATAATGTATCTCAATCAAGCCAAGTTTTCTAATGATTTAAGCTTGAATTCTTATTCTATTTTGTAACTTTATTTTATAATTCGATAAAGGAGAGCTTTTAATATATCTTTGTAAGAATATGTGTCTCTATAGATTAGAATTATGCATTGGGGAATGAGTCACATTCATTGATTATAACTTGATCACCTCCAAGGTTGCAAAGGTATCTTTTAAATGCCTTGTATGGACATTGTATTTGTCGTCTATGATTGATCTAGACAATTATACAATCTCTTATGACATCTTTTGTGCATCTAACAGTGTAGATTATAGCTATGAAGATTCATAGCTTAGTCTTTGTAACAAAAAATAGTTAACATGTTTAAGGGTTAAATATTTCACGCGTGCAACCAAAATCTAATTTGATTTGAAGATCTAATATTAGATGCAAGTCAAATTTGTTTTTAGACATGAGATGAGAAACCAATTCGAAATAGTAAGCCATGATTGAAAATTTGTTTGATGAAAATATGCTCTCACAATAAAATGAATGAAATTGTGGAACCAAAAAGGAAAAACCCCTCAAACTATTTATTTGGTCATTTTACCCGATGACCAAATTGGTCATTTATTTAGTCATTTTAGTTGTGATTTTATCCGATGACCAAATTGGTTATTTATTTAGTAATTTATTTGCCAAATATGATCAGTTTTGGTCATGTGACTAAAAATTTTAGTCACGTGACTAAAAGTTTTAGTCACTTAGTCATTTATTTGCCAAATTCTACTAGTGAATCTTCTCCTTTGTCATTGGTGGCAAAACTATACCCAAAACCATACTCACTTGTGACATTTATCTAGTTTGTAGAACACTTCCCCTGTTTGAGTGCTCCGGTGATTGTTCTGCTTTGTTCCTCTTTTTCCCCTTTTTGCTCTTCTTCTTATCCACTCAAAACTATACTCACTTTATTCTGTTTTCCCTCTGGTCTTTCCTCAGTTTTCCCTTTCTGCTCTTCTTCCCCTTTTTGCCTCCATAGGACAAAGGGTGTGACATCTCTCAGATTTGAAGTTTGGTGAAGATGTTTCTATAAATTGTTTTGGCATAGTGAAGGAGTGGTGCCCATTGATTGGTTACATATTCGATGTTCTTTTGGGCTGCTTTAAGAGAAACAATGATGTTCTCCATATCTTCCACGGTTTTGTAATCCGGTTCATTCATCAGAGCTTCTGTTGTTGTGGCTGTGTTCTGCATAGAGTCAAATGTTGGGGCTAAGAATAGCTAAAATCCAACAATGTCCTGGATCCTTTTGTTTTCTTCTTCAGTTGTCTTCCTCTGTATTAGAGCCAGACTTGTCATCTCTCTGCTGTAAGTTGTTGTAGATTTGTTCTTAATGTCAAATTGAGAGGACAAGGCTCTTAAGTCCTCTGAGGTCTTGGCAGACTTCACTGTTAGATCTTGCAAAAATAATTCAAAGTTTGAAGATCTGCTCATCAAACTACTCGCCACTTGAAGTTGTTGTTGAAGCACGTTTAGGTTGTTTGACAAATTTTCTTTGATTTCTTCAACCTGTTTGTGGAGAATCTCCACTCTTTTCTTCTCATAGTGGTCAATGGCCACTGTTTCTTGATCAGTTAAATCCTCACTGATTGCTTGTGCCAAAACTTCAAGTTGATTGATGACCGGTTCATCTTTATCAACGTCCACGTCTGGTACAAAGTTGCACAGGATGTTCTTTACCGTGGTTAGGACCATGTCCTGTTTCTTTTTGGTCAGCTCTTTCAGCTGCCTTGTTGACATCTTACTGATGTCCACCACTGTATCGGTGACTTTACTCCTTTTGGCTTCCTTTTCTTCAACAAAAGACAACTTCCTCTTAGATGAGGAACTTGGTATATCAGATTGGTCCTGTTGCCTTTGCTCTTGCTCCGATTGAGCTTTCACAGTATGGACTAAGATTTCTTCCTCTTGTCCCTTGTTCTCTTCAGTTTCAGTTGTGTTTTTCGGTTGAGCCTCTTCTTTAGGTAGAACTTGCTCTGTAGGTGGTTTTTCTACATTTTGAGCATCATCTTTCGGTTGCTTTGCTGTTGTATGAAGTTCACCCATAGGTATTTCTATTTCTATTTCTTGTTCAACATGGGTTTGTTCACTAGCTGTGAACTATTTTGTTTGACCTTTTTCAATTCCGATGGTAGATTCTTCACCTGTGGTGAATCTTATCGGTGCTGCCTGTAATTGTTCAGCTGGATCCTGAGGACCTAAATTGTCCAGGGTACTAAAGTCATACTTTCTCCAGAAATCCAAGATCTCTTCATAGACCTCTTTGTCAAGTCCATTTACTATTTTGGCAACTCTAAGTCCAGGTTGCAAATTCATTGACACCTCTTCCAATAGAAGCTTGATCCTTTCTTCACTTAGTCCAGATCTAACTTGAGACAAGGTTTCTCTATTTATTCTTGTATTAGTTCCTAGACCGGTTCTCCATTTAGCTTGATGTAAAGAGCCTTGCTGGCTCTTAGCTGAAGATAATGTATCTTCTTTGAAATAATGGAGTTTATTTTGATTTAAAATTCTCAAAATTATAAACAACAATGAACAACCAATAATTTCCACTTTTTGAACTCATCAAATATTCAAATTCAGTATTTTGACTATGATTAAAAACAACATTACATAAATTCAATAAGCAAGGAGCACCTTTTTGAAATAAAATGTGGCTTGCCAAAGATGCATGCAGCCACAAAGAGTGAGCACTGCTATTTGGGAGAGCTATTATGCCTTCCTATGGCAATGGAAGCCTCCAGCACATCACACGCAGCCTTCCCTAAGTTGACGCAGCCCCCAACACAACATACGCAGCCTCCTAATTAATATCGCAGCCTTCACTAGGTGATTTGCAGCCTCCTCAAGGCGTCACACAGCCCAAACAAAGTGACGCGGCCTCTATGCTAGTCATGTCACCAATAGAAACAATTCGCAAGTCCTTCAAAAAGTGACGCAGCTCCTCCAAACAGTATGTAGTCCCAGAATTATTAATTTCTTCTACAAAAAAAAAATTTAAATTCAACACTTGAATTCTCTCCAGAATTCCTGAATGAAATCACAGCTTGTCAAGAAAATATAACAACTCTCCAGACAAATTATGAATTTCTATAGCAAATCGAACCACAGGAAGAATTCAGAAATTGTTCACAACTCCTCAAATTTGATATACTTCAGCATCAAATTTGAATTTACTTAACCAGCAATAGAATCTTAGTAAATCAGAAGCAAAATTCACCATTAACATGTAATGATTCAAATTGCACAATGAGGAATCAGTCCTCAAACCCTAGCCATATTTCTCCTCTCTCAAGCTTCAATTTTTTTATCAAATGATCAATGGATAGTTGAGAATGAGCTCTCAAGTCCCTTTTTATTCTTTCTTGTGAGAGCTCAAACACAATTCTTACCAATGTGGGATAAAAAGATATACTTTTTCCTTTTAATAATTCATTTACTCCAATACTTTAAATAAATACCTTGGCTTAGGCTTCCATGAATTAATTAAATAAATGGCCCCTTCCCATGATGACTCAACCCTCAACTTAAGTGAAATTATAAAGTTAAATTATAACTTTATAATAAGTCATTTAATGATTCAATAATAATTTGGCCACCAAAATAATAATAACTCCCAAAATACTTATCCTTTTAATATGCCGTCTGAAACAGGAGTCACACCTATTATTTTTCCACGTGACCAAATGCACTTTCCAAAAATAGAAAGGGTCCTTCTCGAACAACATCAGGCTTACTATAAATAGTAAATGTGGCAAAAACTATAGCAAATGAAGTCCGAGTGATGCCAAATGAAAGTAAAACCAAAGCATATTGAATCCTGACGTAGATGCTCATCGAAAGAGACCTTCTGTCCATCCTCATTCGCCTACGAGGGTCACATGATAGGCTAATCCCAAGAGCCTGAAAAACGGGGATATTACAGTCTTCCCTTCCCAAGATTGCTTGTCCTCAAGCAATCAAGAAAAACAAGCAACATCACAAACCACCTGGATCCCAAGGATGGTCATAAGTAATGTCTCGATCCTCACCATACTCTTGTGAAGAAAATCCCAACATCAACAGTAAAAACCCCTGCAACTAAAAAACCGCCCTCAACACCCAAATAACTGACATCACTGAAAACATCATCTGAAGGGCGACTATAGATGCTGATGCAAAAAACAACCCAGCGGAACTCAACCCAACTGAAACATCAAATCTATCAAAACTTGAGTTCTTGTCTAATCGACACTCACCCCCAACTGCACTAAGAAGAAGACAATGACCAAATGTGTCTGAATCACTGTTACCAACTCTTAACCTCTGATAAACTGTCCTGGGTGTGTGGATATTGCAATTAGTCTAACTTGCAACTAACAATTCCTTCTGCAAAAGATGGTGCTAATCCATCCCATAATGGATGATAAGAAATTGGAGCCGGTCTACACCTGCATGAGATCAAATCTTCTACCTGTGGGTCAAAAGAAAAATGATGAGCATACCCCACTGTATAATGTCGGTAGAAAGCCCCAATCTCCGTCAATGTCTCATCATTACCCAACTGGGAATCATGAGATGACTCCAATCTCTGACTCCACATAAACGCAGGCTAGTTAGGATTCTGAGTAACCCTCTTAGCAAACCCAACTTCGAAATCCCTATGGGGAAGCATAGTAGATAGAATCTCCACAATCTTCCCTACCAACCTCTGAGTAGCACAAGAGTCTCGGATGAGAGTACCCTCAGACACTGTATGAATCCTCTCGCACATCTGCACTCTCAAGTAAATACTCCATGAATGACTCAGTGCAGTAGAAATTATACGTGGAAGCGTCAACTTGCTCCCCCGCAACCCACAATTGATCCCTTTGAAAATGTGGCACTGCCAACTGTCCCATGCTATCAGCTATATGAGATAAAGAAATAGATTCACTTCCAACAAAAGGGAAGAAAATCAACATGAGAGCTTGATTCCACTGATACTCTTACCTCATCCGTACCTAGTGCACCCACATCCTGAACAGATGTGTCTGCCACATCATCATGTCACGCATCCCCAACCATAGAAGCCAACTCACCACCAACCACCTCAATGTGCAACCGAACTGGGTCTGGGGCTGGTGTGGACCGAAAATGCTCCAACTCCACGGTCACCTCCTCTAACTGAAACTGCGACTCTTGAAGAGCCCGCTGAGTGCCCTCTAAAACCTTAGAAGTCAATGTGAGCTCCTGAGTAAGCTCACTCACCTCCTCTGTGTCCATCAGTGCCTCATATGGTGTACTCCCCCACTCAACTAGGTGATCTCAGTCGGCTACCATCTGTAAATAATCCTTTCTCAAAATCCTAACAACCTCACGCAAAGAATGAATCTCTGTTAAGGAAAGGTAACCACCACTATGCTCATCTGTCATAGGAGCACCCCAATCATAAACAGCCAACAGCTGACGAGCAGCATCAAAATGCTCAAGAGTAGAAGTAATATCTCTCTCACCAATTTGCAACTGGCTAGTCACATGATGATTCTGCACAACGGGCCTCCTAGGTACAACCTCAACTACACTGTCCACACTATGGAAGGAAGCTGCATCCAACAAACTCCCCTTGAGATCACCGTATCTCTCTGTGCTTTCATCCGAGCACCCATCAACAAACTGAGTACAGACACCGGACTCGTCTTCCACTATCCTCGAGGAAGCTGCTACTGAATCTGACTCAACACAATCTCTAGCTACCTAGTCCTCTACAACCACCTGACAATCCAGATCCTGGGATCCATCCTCATTCACTACCAACTCAGTGTCCTCTCCCAAGGTTTGATAAATCAAGCATGACTCGCTGCAGGACGAATCATCCTCACGAGTCACCGAAGAAGTAACCCCCTCTCTAAAAGTGGAAGCCTTGGCTGTAACAAACTCTTGCCACTCATATGCTTCCCCATCCTCATCCGTGAGTCCCTGTAACAAAGAATCTTGGAACCCACCACCACCATATGACAACACTGAGTCCACACCCAAAGTTAGATATAAAAAGCAAAAAACACTGCAGCACCCATCATCCTCACTCTCAACATCAGAAATATCTGTGATGCTAGTGTCCACATCGTCTATCCGTGACTCCTCCACTAACTCTAGCTGCATACATGACTCAATGCCATCATGTGAATCATCTACATTGTGGCATGAATCTATGTCACCTGACTCATCTGTAACACTCTCATCATGAGTGTCATCACTAGATAGCTCCATGCTCACATCCTCAAGACCACCATCTCCTGCACTGACTCCACATTGTGACTACTATCATAAACCTCAGAGCTATCAGAGCTCATACACTCCTCGCAGTCATCACCCAACATCTCACAGGGAATGTCATACCCAATGCAGCTCATAGCGTCCTCAAATGTATCATCAAATGTGTCTATACTATCTGCATCCACATCTACTAATGCCTCAACTGCTGACACCTGACTCTGCACACATGACTCAATGTCAGGCTGTGCACCAATAATGTTGGAGCATGAACCATCATCAACTAATTCCGTTGTAACGCCCAGATCACCAACATCACAGCTAGGAGACTCCATACATGCATCGGTCCCATATGAGGAAGCAGTTGCCTCTTGCACTGGAGCAACACTACTATAGCTGATATAAAAATCTCCAATAACAACTCCCTCCATAGAAGAGTCTGAACACTCAGTGATAACTACAACTTCAGCTGCCTCTGTACAAACTGTAGCGACTACTCTGGGAGCCTCAACCTGTTGATGCTCAGCGCTGCTGTCAACCAATGGTAGTGATACATCCACATGTCCATGTGAAATACATCCATCATCAGCACTGCGAATAGGACTAGCAGGTGTTGTACTAAATATAGGTACATCTGCATCATGGGCACCTGTCGGGGAAAACTCAAGCTTTCTTCCCTGCAATCTCGATGTCAGCCTTCTAAAAGCAGAGACCATATACCTCGCTGCCCTGTCTATTGTCACTGGATCCGACAAACTCTGCCAATCTCTGTTGATGCAGCTTAAGTCTTTCCATACTTTGCACTAAGGCATTTATTTCCTCTTTTTTTCCCATACTGTTACGCCGACTTCCAGAACTAGGCCTCCTGTATTTTTCCATAGCTAGGAAAAAAGAGAGTGCTGATCACTTTTAAAATATCATCAGAATATAAAAGAATTCATACCCCACAGGATGGTAGGAAACATGCTCTGATACCACTGTAAAGAGCTTTGCTGGCTCTTAGTTGAAGGTAATGTATCTTCTTTGAAATAATGGAGTTTATTTTGATTTAAAATTCTCAAAATTATAAACAACAATGAACAACCAATAATTTCCACTTTTTGAACTCATCAAATATTCAAATTCAGCATTTTGACAATGATTAAAAACAACATTACATGAATTCAATAAGCAAGGAGCACCTTTTTGAAATAAAATGTGGCTTGCCAAAGATGCATGCAGCCACAAAGAGTGAGCGCTGCTATTTGGGAGAGTTGTTACACCTTCCTATGGCAATGAAAGCCTCCAGCACATCACATGCAGCCTTCTCTAAGTTGACGCAGCCCCCAACACAACATACGTAGCCTCCTAATTAATATTGTAGCCTTCACTAAGTGATTTGCAGCCTCGTCAAGGTGTCACACAGCCCAAACAAAGTGACGCAGCCTCTATGCTAGTCACGTCACCAATAGAAACAATTCGCAGGACCTTCAAGAAGTGATGCAGCTCCTCCAAATAGTATGCAATCCCAGAATTATTAATTTCTTCTCCAAAAAATAAAATTAAATTCAGCAATTGAATTCTCTCCAGAATTCTAGAATGAAATCGTAGCTTGTCAAGAAAATATAACAGCTCTCTAGACAAATTATGAATTTCTATAGCAAATCGAACCACAGAAAGAATTTGGAAATTGTTCACAACTCCTCAAATTTGATATACTTCAGCATCAAATTTGAATTTACTTATCCAACAATAGAATCTCAGTAAATCAGAAGAAAAATTCACCATTAACATGTAATGATTCAAATTGCACAATGAGGAATCAGTCCTCAAACCCTAGCCATATTTCTCCTCTCTCAAACTTCAATTTTTTAATCAAATGATCAATGGATAGTTGAGAATGAGCTCTCAAGTCCCTTTTTATTCTTTCTTGTGAGAGCTCAAACACAATTCTTACCAATGTGGGATAAAAAGATATACTTTTTCCTTTTAATAATTCATTTACTCCAATACTTTAAATAAATACCTTGGCTTAGGCTTCTATAAATTAATTAAATAAATGGCCCCTTCCCATGATGACTCAACCCTCAACTTAAGTGAAATTATAAAGTTAAATTATAACTTTATAATAAGCTATTTAATGATTCAATAATAATTTGGCCACCAAAATAATAATAACTCCCAAAATACTTATCCTTTTAATATGCCATCTGAAACAGGAGTCACACCTATTATTTCCCCTCGTGACCAAATGCACTTCCAAAAATAGAAAGGATCCTTCTCGAACAACATCATGCTTACTATAAATAGTAAACATGGCAAAAACTATAGCAAATGAAGTCTGAATGACGCCAAACGAAAGCCAAACCAAAACATATTGAATCCTGAAGTAGATGTCCACTGAAAGAGACCCTCTGTCCATCCTCATTTGCCTATGAGGGTCACATGATAGGCTAATCCCAAGAGCCTAAAAAACTGGGACATTACACTTGAAGCCTAGAATTCAATTCTGGTGGAAACTTCGACCTGTAGTCCCTTGGAGTTCTATGAAAGTCTAGAAATGTTTCCACTCATGCTGTAATGACTGCTTCTTTATCCTCTTTTTCTAGCACACTATACCACTTGGCAACATTGTCAACTATTCCAAAGTCCATTACTTCATCAACTATGTCATTGACTGTCATAGGTTTAGTGTTACCTTTACTTGAAGAAATGAGGATTGTTGATTCGCTGCTGTTGTCATCTATGATATCGATGACTGGTATTGTGGAGCTCTTTTTGTTGACAGGTGCATTCGTTCTCAGCATTCCTTTGCCTTTACCGGTGTCAGGGACCAGTTGAACTATAGCTCTTTGAGCTGCTTCTTCCGCCTTCTGTTGGGTTTGAAGAAGTTTGGTCCATATCTCAAATCCTTCTTTGTGCCTTGTCTCAGCTTGACCCACAAGCATGAGACCGATCCTCCTTTTTGTTAAGAAGGATTCCTGATGCAGTTCAGCCTGTTCCATGGCTTCCTCCATAGTGAGATGGTTCTATACTTCTAGAAGAGCGCGTATTCTCAGCTCCTTTCTCTCTTTATTGAAGCACTCCATCTGGCTTCAATTATATCTAGGAGATCCTTCGGTACAACTCTGGTGAGTTCTATAGGATGTAAGTTAAATTTGTGAAGGTAGCGCACAACCCCTTCTTCAATCTTTCTCCTGTCTTCTTCATTAGCAAACTTATATTTTGACACTACTGAACTCATTCCCTCGATTTCTTTTAGTAGAGCCACATATTCATCAATTGATGGCTTGGCCTTTCTTGGTGGATCCTCCTTTACCAGTTTGCTTGATCCCCTCTTCCTTTTGATTAAGGGAACAGTATCTTCTAGATCTGTCTCCTCTTGTTCTGCTGCCTGGGCACTGGATACAGGTTCGGCCTTCTTCTTTCGAGCTTTGGGTTGCTCGATATCCAGTTTCTTCTTTTGTGTGGGGATCCTCTGGTAGACATTCTTTATTGGTGTTTTCTTTGACAGATTCTATTGAATTTCAGCATAGGTGCCAAACCGATTTGCACCGATATCCAGATTGGCTTCATTTAGGGCATTACCATATGCCTTGGCAATCCTGGAGGTGATCTCGTACCCTAGCTCAGGAGCATACTCCTCTCTCGGTTATACTGCTTGAATGATGCAGTTATCGCTGGTGACAAGAAAGCACATGTCGTTCTTATACAGGTCAACAATCGTTGACGACACTCTTTCTCTTGCATGCATTTTTAATTGAAATGCCTCAAAGTGCTCAGTCAGCGCACCACTTAATCAGTTGCCCAGTTAATTAGCCATCTCACTTATCTATTGCATCACCGTTCTCTCAGTCTTCTATACAACCTTTCCAATTCCCAGGAAGAAGTTGGAGTAGTAGAAATAGAGACATACCAGAAGGGTCCCGTATTTCATTGATTTCTTCTTTACGACTCCCAGCTTATTCATATTTTCAAATATTTAGCTTTGAAGCATTGCACAAATATCGTATTAGGCATTATTGTGCATTATCCGGTGTGCGGCATGAATAGCTCCACCCGGTATGCTGTTCAAATTGCTTGATTGATATACCTTATACCCAATTACTGCAAAAGCGAAGCGGACTCCATCATCCTCAATGTCCGTCACGGTCATGAGTCGGCCATTAGGTCTTGATTTGGTCAGTTTATTGACGACGGCATTTGAGATGGTCCTTAGGGTTAGATCTTGCCCTCGGTTGTTGTATCCGGTCACACGATGTAGATTATCTTTGGTGATCGGATTGCATGCACCTCTTGTTAGCCAGAAACCTGGTTCATGAAGACAACTGAGAACCAGTCGAATTAAATCTTCATGGAATACGGTCGGATAGCATACACTGTTGATAGGTCCATAAGATATAAGCTTGGCATACTTATCGGGTAGTCTCCCTTCTTCACACAGTGACAGACACTCTCCTAGGATATAGGTTTCACCCAACTCCTGTTTGGCATGGATGAACGTTGTCACATCTTCAGTTAAGAGGACTCCTTTTGGTACAGACGAGAGCGCACCAGCTATATCGATATCTCTGTTCTGGACTGGCAAAATGTTGTATGCTGGCCTGTTCGCCTGATCTCCCTTGATCAATTTTACAGTAGAGGATGATGATGTCATTGCGAACAGTTGATTGACAGAACAAAAACTTTGATCGGTCTAACAGATAGTCGCTTATGATGATCAAAGCGTAAGAGTATTACTCGTAAAAATTCGTTAATCACAATGAAGGCAAAGTAAAATTTATGAGTAAATCTTCTTTATTTTATAGGGTTAGGGCATAACAATAATTACCAAAGGGTAACTATTCGTTAAACGACTACAGTAGTAAATGTCTTACCTAACTTTTCTTTTCGTTTTTCTCAACCGGTGAACCACCTTTATCGGTTGCTCAAACCTCAGTTGACTGCTTTTTACCTGTCCGGTTGTCCTTGTAGACTTAGTGAGTCCGATTCTCACTAGCACTATCGGGAACGATGAAAGGTCTACCGGTTCCCTCTAAGCCATTACAACTCAGTTTGCTGAAGAGGTGTCACCATCCGCTGGTGATGATCTTTCCTCTATCTTCTCCTCAGCAGAGTTCTATGATGCCTTTTTGAACCATATTTACATCACCACCTTTGGGATCTTCTCTTCTTTATAGGTTTTCTCTTTTGAAGATGAAGTCTTGTCTTCAAGTTTGACCGATTCTTTCCATATGCTGTTTGATTAGTTCCTGCATTTTTTGGCTAGGTGTCCAACTTTGTTGTAGTGATAGCAGACTATCCCGTTTACCTTCCATGGGTTCACTCTTCTTGGGTTGGGTGAGTTACACCATGAATCATTGTGGTTGTGAGTCCCACGGTTTGCACAATTGGTTGTGCTCCGATTCTTGTTTCTCTTGGTGTAAACTGGTCTAGGTGATTTGAATGCCATAGTCTTCGATCTGCATTCTTCGGCCTTGTGTCCAAACTTGTTGCATGAATAGCAGTAGCCTTTGAAGCTTCCCCCGCTTCCACTGGACAAAGTCATGGGACTTGACCATCACTCATTAGTCCTATTGCCATTCTTGCAACAATTCTTGCAGTAGATGTTGTTTGGCTTTACCGGTGCATTCCTGCAGTTGCTTGTAGCATGACCCGATTTCCTACAATGCTTGCAAGATAAGTTAAGGTTTTCTTACCTTTTTGTGCCAACGGCTTCTTTTCTTTCTTGCTTGTCTTATCTCCAAAAGATTCACCAGTTTCTGTGGTGATTTCACTGGTGAATCCAAGACCGGTTTGATATTTGTGCTTTCTTTGAGCTTTGAGTTGCTCATCAAGCTTGACCAAGCTCTCATTGTATCTTTTCAAGGTTTCATTTCTTTCTTCAAGCTCTTTCATCTGCTCCTTTAGTTGATACAATTCTAGTGCCAGTCTTTTGCATGCCTCATCCCTATCATGTCAGGCCTTCTGTATGTTCGCATTTTCTTGGGTGACAATCTGCATGTCTTCTTGGAGTTGCAAAATCATAAGCTCAGTTGCACCAACAACTTGTACTGCCCGATCTCTTTCTTTTTAAGAGGCTATTAAAGACTTGACTGATGAGTTCCTTTCATCTTCAGCTTTTCTCTTTTTCTCAATCAGTTCAGTCATCCTTAGGGCATTATCATCTTGTTCCCTCTTGAGATGGGAGATCTGATCGGTCAGGATTTGGTTCTCCATCAGTTCGGAGACAGCTTCCTCAACTTCATCAGAGCTGCTCTGTCCTGAGAGTTCATCTACGGTCTCATTGCTTTCATTCAATTGTAGAGTCAGCTCCTTCCTCTTAGCAAGCGACCTTCTTAGCCTATTCTCTAGAGTGGCAATTATCTCATTAGCTTCCTCTAGTTGCTTCTGATATCTGTAACCCTCCATGATCTTTTTCTCAAGCGGTTAGGCTTTATATATGAGAACCTATCTCTGATACCAATTGTTATTACCAACCAGTTACTGAGAGGGGGGGGGGGGTGAATCAATAAGAACTATTTTCTTTCCTGTTCTTAATAATTATAAATACTTCTTGTAATCTAAGTAAAGCATAAAGCAAACATTCACAACTGTAAAAGAAGTACACAGATCAACACAAGTTTTATACGTGGAAACCCTTAGTTAGAAGAAAAAAACCATAGTGAGATAGAACTCACAACTTCACTACTCCAGAATGAAGGTGCCCTGTTAGGAGCTTACAAACCACTAGTTAAGGTGCTGCCCGGTTAAGGGATTTTACAAGAGATCTGTTAAGATCTGAACCCTATTAGGAGTTGCCTAGTTACAAGACTTAAAACATCAAGATGTTACCCTATTAGGGGATTTTTACAACGAACCGATTAGGTCCACCCTAATGAAGGGATTTTAATTTGCTTTAACTACTTATAAAACAATGATCTATTATGACACTAAATGTCTGATTAGATCATACCTCTTTCCCAGTTTTCCTGGCTGTTGATCTGTGCTACCTCTGTGTCTGTAGCTCTTCTCTCGGAAGATGTCTCTCCTTTGCTCTATGCAATCACCAATAATCAACAACTACTCTTCTTGCCTCCTATGACCTATATTTATACAAGAGTTCATCGTTATGTGACCCTTAACTTATAAAACCACCAGGCTGTAAACTCAACAAGAAAATCAGGCAACTAGCAGTTAAGCCTTGCATTCTGATATGGAGTTTACCTTGCAAGACATCCGTTGAAATAAAGCTAACTCCTATTAAAAAGCTAACTCCACTTCCAAGCGGTGGATATCCTGTATAATCTAGTTTTAACTCAAACTGCTCTACAAGATCCGGTGTGGATCATTATGTAGTTTAGACTGGTGCAACCTTATTCCCGGTTCAACTTTGTATGCACTTCGAGACCGGTACTATGTACTTAGATTGGTCTATTGGTGTATACCCTTTTCTTCAACTACGGGTGCATACACCGTGTTTCTAGTCTACCGGTGCTTTCTAAGTAACATGAGTAACAAGTGACCTTTTACCAGTGCATGGTGTTTGTGAATTTACACTAATGACAATCTGCTAACACGCAAGGGAGCGGATACCGACAACAGTTATTGAAGCATACAAGGATGATGTATGTTTTTTGGTTTCTACTGATCACTGTGTCATACAAGCAGTAGAACCGAGGATTGATTATGCGCCTGAGCTAGGGTATGAGATCACTAGCAAAACTGCGAAGGCATATGCTGATGCCCTAACTGAAGCAAACCTGGATCTCTCTGCAAATTGGTTCGGCTCGTTCGAAGAGATTCTTGAGAATCTTAAAAAGAGGGCACTGATCAAGAATGTTTACAAGAGGGCCCCCACACCAAAGAAGAAACTGGCAACTGAGCAACCCAAGGCTCAAAAGACGAAGACGAAACCAGTATCCAGTGCCCAGGCAGCAGAACAAGAGGAGACAGATTCAGAAGACATTGTTCCTTTAATCAAAAGGAAGAAGGGTTCAAGCAAACCGGTGAAGGAGCCTAAACCAAGACCAAAGAGACAAGATATTGATGAATTTGTAGCAGGAATAAAGGAAATAGGGAGGTTAGGACATGTGGGCAGAAGGTATGAATTAAGCAATGACGAAGATAGGAGAAAGATTGAAGAAGCGTTAGTGCAATGCTTTCACAAGTTTAATCTGCATCCCACCGAACTTCGCAAGACTGTACCCAAAGATCTTCTGCAAATCATTGAAGATCGTTGGACAACTTCAATGGATAGAGAGGAGTTGAGGATACGAGCTCGTCTAGAGGTCCAGAACCACCTCACTATGGAAGAAGCCATAGAACAAGCTGAACTACATTAGCAAACCTTCTCGACAAAAAGAAGGATTGCTCTCATGCTTATTGGGGAAGCTGAGAAAGTGCATGATGGAGTAGTGATGTGGACCAAACTTCTTCAGGCACAGCAGCAATCAGAGCAAGAAGCCTATCAAAGAACAACAGTTCCACCGGTCCCTGACATCAGGAAAGGGAAAGGAGTGCTTGGAGCTGAAGCACCAGTAATAGTGGACATCACAAGGGTAGGGAGCCAGAAAACCCAACCGTTCTCATCTCTCTGAGCAAAGGTAACACTAAACCTATGTCAGTTAATGATATTGTTGATGAGGTAATGGACTTCAGAGAAGTAGATAATGTTGCAAAGTGGTATAGCGTGCGAGAAGAACATAAACAGGCAGTTATTGTAGCAATAGTGGAAACTTTTCTGGACTTTCACAGAACTCCAAGGGGTTACAGGTCTAAATTTCCACCGGAATAAAATTCTAGAATTCAGGCCAAATGGAGAGCCGGTCTAGGAACAAATACAAGAATAAGTAGAGAAACCTTGTCTCAAGTTAGACCCGATCTAAGTGAAAACTGCATAAAGCTTCTATTAGAAGAGGCGTCAATGAATTTGCAACCCGGAATCAGAGTTGCCAAAATAATAAATGGACTTGATAAAAAGGTCTATGAAGAGACCCTGGATTTCTGGCAAAAGTATGACTTCAGTACCCTGGACAATTCAGGTCCTCAGGATCCAGCTGAACAAATGCAAGCACCACCGGTCAGATTCACAGCTAGTGAACAAATAAATGTTGAACAAGAGGTAGAGATTGAAGTACCGATGCGTGAACTTCATACAGCTGTAGAGCAATCGGATGCACTACATCAATAGGAACAAAATATAGAGGTTGAAGAGCAATCGAAAGATGATGCTCAGACCGAGGAAGAACCACCTGGAGAGCAAGTTCTACTAGAAGAAGAGGTTCAACAAGAAAATACAGCTCAACAAGGAGCTGAAGAGATTAAGGGACAAGAGGAAGAAATCCCAGTCCACATTGAGCAAGCTCAACAAGAGCAAGACCAAAGATAACAAGAACAAGTACACATACCAAGCTCCTCATCTAAGAGGAAGTTGTCATTTGCCGAGGAGAAGGAAGCTAAGAAGAGAAAAGTCACCCATACAGTGGTAGACATCATCAAGATGTCAACAAGGCAGCTAAAAGAGCTGACCAAAAGGAAACAGGACATGGTCCTGACCACTGTAAAGAACATTCTGTGCAACTTCGTACCTGATGCTGACATAGATGAAGATGAATTGTTCATCGATCAGCTAGAAGTTCTGGCACAAGCAATTGGTGAGGATCTCATTGATCTAGAAACAGTGGCAATTGACCACTATGAGAAGAAAAGATTGGAGATACTCCACAAATAGGTTGAAGAAATCAAGGTGAATGTGTCAACCAACCTGAGAGTGCTTCAAAAACAACTTCAAGTAGCAGGAAGTTTGATGAGAAGAACTTCAAATTTTGATATATTCTTACAAGATTTGTCAGAGAAATCAGCAAAGGCCTCAGAGGAGATTAGAGCTTTGTCCTCTCAATTTGATATTAAGAACAAAATTGCAACTACTTTTAGCAGGGAAATGACAAGTCTTGCTCTAATATTGAGAAAGACAGTTGAAGAGGAGAACAAAAGAATCCAAGATATCATTGGATTTCAGATGTTTCTGGCCCCAACACTTGACATTATGCACCAAACAACAACTTCTACAAATGCTCTGATCAATGAACCCACTTACAAAATTGTGGAAGATATGGAGAACATCATTGTTTCTCTAAAAGCAGCCCAAAAGAACATAGAATATGTAACCATTCAGTGGAAGCAGATCAACACTCAGACAACAGAGAGAAGAGCTGAACAGGAACAGAGAAAGAGAGGAACAAAGCAGAACAACCACCGGAGCACCCAGACAGGGGAAGTGTTCTATAGACGAGAGCAGTCTACAATGAAAAAGGTAGAAATTGTCACAAGTAAGTCAGTATGGTTTTGTGTATGGTTTTCCCACCAATGACAAAGGGGAAGATTGTTAGCAATTTAAGTTGTCGTTAGTATAAATTTGCAAACACCATGCACCGGTAAAAGCTCACCGGTCACTCACGTTACTTAGAAGACACCGGTAGACAAGAAACAGAGTGTATGCATCGGTAGATAAAGAAAAGGGAATACACCGGTAGACCGATCTAAGTACTCAGTACTGGTCTCAGAGTGCATACAAAGTTGAACCAAGTATAAGGTTACACCAGTCTAAACTGCCTAAAGATCCGCACCGGGTTCTGCGGAGCAGTTTGAGTTAAAAATCAGATTATATGGGACATTCACTGCTCAGAAGTGGAGTTAACTTTTTAAAAGGAGTTAGCTTTATTTCTACGGATGTTTTAGAGTGAAACTCCAGATCAAAACGCATAGCTTTTTGCTAGTTGCATGATTTATTGCTGAGTTTACAGCCTAGCGGTTCTATGAGTTAAGGGTTTTATTACGATGAACTCTTGTATAAATACAAGTCATAGGACGCAAGAAAAATGTTGTTGAAGGTTGTTGAGAATTGTTGAGTAAACAGAGCAGTGAAGAGACATCTGTGTAGAAATCACAGTCACCAGAGGTGAAAGGCAAAGAGGCAGAAAAGATTCAAGAGCCAGGCAAATCGGGAAAGATCAACATGTATGATCTAATCAGACATTCAGTGTCATATAAGATCATTGCTTTTATCAGTAGTGAAAGAAAATTGAAATCCCTTATCAGGGTGGACCTAATTGGTTCGTTGTATAAATCACTTAACTGGGTAACATCTTTGTTGATGTTCAAAGTCTTGTAACCAGACAACTCTTAATAGGGTCAAGATCTTAACAGGTCTTTTGTAAAATCCCTTAACCGAGTAGCACCTTAACCAGTGCTTTGTAAGCTCCTAATAGGGTGCCTTCATTCTGCAGTAGTGAAGTTGTGAGCTCTGTCTCACTATGGTTTTTTCCTTCTAACCGAGGGTTTCCACGTACATATCTTGTGTTGATCTGTGTACTTACTTTTATGCTTGCATATGATTGTTTAGTTTCTGAAGAATATTGTTGAACAAGTATTAAAAGGAAAATAAATATTGTTTACTGATTTACCCCCCCCCTCTCAGTAACCGGTTAGTAATAACACAACACTTGATGGAGAACATGCATCAAGAAAGGAAGAGGTACTTGAGGATGTTGAGTACACACCACAAAGGTATAGGACAAGTCTTGATTTTCTGATTTGTAATAGCAGTTCCTTATACCTTTGTAGAATCATAACTTGGCAGCTTGTAGAGATGAAGATGATAATGTTATGGAGTTTCCTAATGGCTGCATTCAAGTTTTGTGTGTTAAACATGAGGAATGTGTTGTGGATTCAAGCCACAAAGGATCCAATTTTGTACATCTTACCATGGAGGATGTTAAGAAGACAAAAGATATGTGTGAAAGAAGGCAAAGTTGCTGCTACCCAAGCAAAACATCTACAAGGAATCAAGGAACGCTACAATCATATAGATCAAGCAAGACAATGAAGAGAAGTCCATCTTCGTTCACTATTTCTTCCAAAGGAAGAAGACATGGAGATGGAGCATACAAGGGACTGGCCAATTGAGATGAGGAAGCAAGAAGAAGATGTAGTTATGAGTAAACAAATAAAGAGATATGATTCAGAAAATTCTGTTGGGGTATCCAATTTGCATCATAAGGTTCATGAGTTTCCTCTTTTAGAGAACCCATTGAAGGCTCAAATCATAGATGAAGATGGGATAGTTGAGCAGACACTTGGTGGACAGCCACTAGTGTTATTCCAAAGGAAGAAGACATGGAGATGGAGCATACAAGGGACTGGCCAATTGAGATGAGGAAGCAAGAAGAAGATGTAGTTATGAGTGAACAAATAAAGAGATATGATTCAGAAAATTCTGTTGGGGTATCCAATTTGCATCATAAGGTTCATGAGTTTCCTCTTTTAGAGAACCCATTGAAGGCTCAAATCATAGATGAAGATGGGATAGTTGAGCAGACACTTGGTGGACAGTCACTAGTGTTATACCTACACATGTAGAGGGAGACATAAGTGATTTGGATTTGGCTGGGCCTTTGGTCATTCATGGAGAGAGAGAGAGAGAGAGGAATTATCTCTTCTAGAGGTGCACATGGTAGATCTTACATCTTTTGGACCATCCTATGAAGGAGTCTACCATGGATGGAGGCATTTCTGATTCAACTTTGTTTAAGCATGTGGACACTCTTAGACAGGCCATTGATACACTTCTCTTGTTCAATTTTCAGGGTATGAGGTATGCACAATCAATGTTCATCATGCTGAGTGGCATTTACTTGGAGTGGACAAGTTTCAGCTGAGCTATGGTACATGGCATGGTGAATTGCATAGACAAAGAAGCATTCAACCCTAATTCATTGGGTTGTAGTCCAAAAATTGGTGTTAGACAACTATTTAGTACTACTAAACACAGAAATTTCAGTTTGTCTTTTGGGGACAAAAGCTGATTGAAGGAGTTGGAGAGGTTTGTATCATCTTTTCCTTATTGGAGGTCGGCATATTGATGAGCTCTGATCATCTTTTAACTTTGGAGGTACTTGTTTCATCTAGAGTGAGGTTCTCAGTTGGGTAGATGCTGTTTTGATTTATAATAGTAACATATGGTGTATTGTCATGATTGATTATGCACTTAGGATGATCATTCTTCACATCAATGGGAGTTCGTTTAGATTTAGATGTACATTTGTTGTTGGTGGCAAGGTGAGAGACATATATCCCTCCACTTTTCGTTGGTGTGAAACTGTGATGATTAGGATCCTGACATTGTTATGTTTGATGAATTACTTCAATGAGATCATGATGAGTTTCTTCACAACTCTTGGAATAGTGATGTTCATATTAGAGTAGAGAAGCATAAGCTTGATAGAGATTTGCATAACTTTGGAAAATTAGCCAACTAAATGTAGAAGATTGTATAATTTTCAGAGAGAGGGTTGCATATTCTATCCTTTCGCAAACCTTATGCAGCATAGCATAACACATGAGAAGACATTCCAAGGTCCTAGATTAATTTGGGATCTAGGTATTGGTTGCAACATTTGAACTTAATACAAATTCGATATATGCAATTGTTTGAGGACATGTAATATTGGGGTGGGAGGACTCAAATGTCCCCAAATTTGGAGTTAAGAACATTGAGCCAATTGGAGGTAAGAAATGTGGAACATTGAGGCCATTTGTGAACGAACAAGGAAACTTTCTATTTTTAGAAAGTTATTTAAGAAAAGAAAGTCACTTTATTTATAGAAGTGAAAATATTACTTTTTAATTATAAAGTAAAATATAATAAAAAGTGACTTTATAAGAAATAAAATGGGGAAAGAAAATAAAATAAAAATTGTTGGCATTAAGTGATAACCAATAAGCCTGTCACCAGTACTGTTGTTGTCATTGATTGGCAAAAAGAGCATAGAGACTTGTCATCTCTATAAAGTCCACAGAATCACACAGATCTATGTGAAAGAAGGATGGTTTGGCCGATGATGTCAATGTACAAGAACATTGTGACTACATGCATATACCACCAGTCACTATACAACTCCTTAACCACCAGGCTATGTATACAGTAAAGGAAAAGAAGATTCCAACATTAGCTGAAGGACCATGCTGCAACCGGTCACCAACCGAGGATGGAGCAACCGGTAAGACGAGAAAAGGATAGCAAACTGAGGACTGTAGAAACCGGTTAGCCACAACAGGTCAAAGACTCTTACCTATTTACAGCATAAAGAACTCAACCGATATATTATAAGACTCTGGTATGAACCGAGGAAGTCATAGTCAACTATCTGTTCCAACCAACTCTTCTTGACCAAGATTTATTGTTGTAACTCCAGGTGACTTTGAGTTATCTTGGTGATCGGTTTGAGGTGCAGTTGAAGGATTTAAAGCAGGAATCAGTGGCTTTTTGAGGCGTGATTGAATGATTTAAAACCGACATCAGTGACTTTAAATCAAAGTGTTATCTCTTGTGAAGGAAAGTTGCCTGGCACGCAACCACTGTTTTCTTCAATTAGGCAGATGAAGCAAGGGCATGCATCAAACATTTTCCTTAGATAATTGACACTTCACTAAATGATGAATCCGATAAGGATCTGAAATTAGATTATGCACGATGAGCACATTTAGGGTTTGGACCCTATATATTCTCCTGCCTAAGGCAAATAAAAGTTGTCTTCATTCTGCCGAGAAAAAGAGTGAAGCTATAAGCTGCTGAAGCCAGGGTGAGATAGAAAGAAGAAGTGAAAAAGAACTGTGCCGAGAAGCACAAAAGTAGAGGAGAAGACACCTGCACCGACCGGTGTTACTTCTCAGTTGAGCATGAATAGAGATCTTATCAGACTGTGTGCAGTCAACTGTAAAAGGCCATTCACTCTATTATTTTCTAGCAAACTACAATAGTTAAATCCTAAAATTTGGGTGGACTCTAACAGGTCCCTTGTATCAAATCCCTTAACCGGGTGACATCCTTCAAGGTGTTCAAAGTCCTCTAAATAGGCAGGTCCTAACAGGCCTTATTGTGACAAATCCCTTAACTGGGTCGCATCTAGCAAATGCGTTATTATCCTCTAACAGGGAAAGCTCCTAACAGGGCGTAGTCCAGAAGAGTACAAATTTTTTGAGGTCTCGTCACACCGTGGTTTTCACCCTAATCGGGTTTCCACGTGATAAATCTGGTGTCAGTGTGTGATTGGTTGCTTACTGTTATTATATGCATGAATTTGTTTTCCTTTCAGCTGTAAGTTAACTTCATTAGATTTGTAGGAGTAAAAGTTTTAGAGGTGTTGATTCACCCCTCCCCTCTCAGCACCGGTTGGGACTGTCAATTGGTATCAGAGCCTTGTCTTGTTTTCTTCGTAGCTTAACCGCACAAAAAAAAAGTCAAGATGATGAGAAAGGAAGGACCAAAGTTTTCTAAGGAAAACTTCACCTTGTGGTGTAGCAGAATGAAGCTGTATATGAAGACCACCGGTGATCAGTACTAGAATCATGTTACCGCTAATTACAGTGAGCCCGCTGGCACTCTGATACTTGATCAGCTAAAGATCAAGACCGATCACACAGCTCCCTTGGACATGACAGCTAGCACGCTAACTGATCATGTTTATGCTAAGATAGAGTGTCTTGACTCTGCCTTCAAGATGTGGGGCAAGCTGCTAACGGTTTATGGAGGAGATCCTAATGTTCAAAGAGCCAAGGTCGAAAGCCTCAGAGGAAAGTATGACAACACGAGGATGAACGAAGGAGAAGACATTGAGCAATATAGCAACCGGATCAAAGAGGTGATCAACTCCATCAGATGCACTAGAGGAAAGCTCAGTGAAGAGGAGGTGGTTAGTAAAATACTGAGAACTCTCAGACCTTAGTATTCCATCAAGATCTTTGCCATTGAAGAGCTCAGATCGGTGACCAAAGATCAAGTCACCCTTGACTCCTTAATCGGTAAGCTGGCTGCCTTCGAATTAAGTAATTTTGATAATAGCTTATCTATTCAGGAAGTAGTGTTTAAGTCTTCTGTCAACATCTCTTCCACCAAAAGGGGAAGAGAAATCAGTAATTGCTCTACCGAAAGGACTGGCAACCTTGTTGAGAATCTACTCTTAGAGGAGATGGAGCAAGATGAGTTCTAAGCACTCATTGCTAGAAGATTCCCCAGAGGAAAAGGGAAGTATAAGGGAAAACTCCCCTTGAAATGCTTCTCCTGCAATACGATATGACACATTGCTGCAAGGTGTCCTAACAATGAAGCTAAAGATAAAAGAGACCGGTTCAACAACAAATCAATGAAGGAATGCTATCTTGCAGAGGAAGGAGTTACAGACAATGAGTCTGAAGACTCAAAGGATCTAGAAATTGCATTTGTTGCAATAAAGGAGAGACCAATTGTCAATGAATTTGCACTCATATCCCGATCTCATCAGCATGATGACTGGATAATTGATAGTGGATGCACTCACCACATGACTGGTGACAAGGAAAAGTTCACCAACCTGGAGCTCAATGACAATGGATCGGTTACCTTTGGAAACAATGCCCCCTGCTTCATCAAAGGTAAAGGTACTATTGCTCTCTGCAACAATGTTGTATGTGAAGATGTGTACTAGGTTAAAGGACTCAAGTACAACTTGATGAGTGTTGCACAACTGAACAACAAAAGATTCCTGCTGGAATTTGGACAAGGTTCCTATATAGTGAAGAATCAATCCGGGACTCATGTCGCAACTGGTAGATAAAGAAAAGGTAATCTTTTCTATCTTGACTCAACAGAAGGAGCCTATCTCATAGCCTCGGTCATCAAGCAAAATTTGTCTTATGACCAAAGAGGACAACAATTGGTTATGGCACAAGAGGCTCTGCTACATAAACTTTGACAATATTGTCAAAGTAAGCAAAAAGAAAATAGTAAGAGGACTTCCGGAGATTACCAAGCCCATCAAAGGTATCTATAAAGATTGTCAGTTAGGAAAGCTGACCGGGACATCTTTTAATAGCAAGACCTTCTCTGCTGAGAATGTTCTAGACCTGGTGCACACTGACCTATGTGGACCAATGAGAACAAAGAGCTACCATGGAGACCGGTACTTTATGCTCTTTGTAGATGACTTCTCCAGGATGATGTGGACACTCTTTCTTAAGGAGAAATCAGAAGCTTTCCACATGTTCAAAATCTACAAAGCTAGAGTGGAAAAGAAACTGGTAAAAGCTTGAAGTGTCTGAGATCAGACAGAGGAGGTGAATATACCTCTCAAGAGCTCACTCATTACTGTGAGGAGCACGGAATAAAAAGACAGCTATCTGCACCAAGAACTCCTCAGCAAAATGGATTAGCAGAAAGAGGAAACAAGATGCTGATCGATTGTGCTAGAACCGTGCTGATCCAGAAGGATCTGCCTCATCACTTCTGGAGGGAAGTTGTCAGTACCATTGTCTACACACTCAACCGGATCCAAGACAAGAAGGGAACCGGTAAGACTCCTTACGAACCATGGTTTAAGCATACTCCCAGCATAAGCTACTTCAAAATCTTTGGTAGCAAATGTTATATCAAAAGAGATATGTACTCTAGAAAGCTTGATCCTAAGAGTGAGGAAGGAACATTTTTGGGCTACTCTACCAAAAGTAAGGCCTATCAGTGTCTGAACAAAAGAACATGCAAGATAGTTGAAAGCATCAATGTAAAAGTTGATGAATCTTCAGAACCTGATAAGAAGACCGGTCATGAGGATCATGACAGTCTTGAGGGCCGAAATGAAGGAAATGCCTTTGAGTTCAACGAAGCCATGACAGAAGATGAAGGAGGAGTACACATGGACAGACATCTAGAGCAAGAAATTGCTCCTGAACCCAACAGGCCAATGCAAGATGATAAACAAGTGGATGCCCCTAACCATGATGAAGATAATGCTCAACCGGAAGAACCTGACTGGGAACAAAGACTGGTTCTTCCAAGGTATGTCACATATCATTCCCCTGACAATATAATTGGTGACAAACATGCAAATATCTTAACCAAGAAAAAGGTCAGAGAGAATATCTGCTTACTTTCCTGTGTAGAGCCCAAATCCACCAGAGAAGCTCTAGAAGATGACAATTGGGTCAAGGCCATGGAGGAAGAAATTGAGCAGATTGAAAAGAATGAAACATGGGAACTTGTGTCAAGACCTAAGGATATAAATGTCATAGGAACCAAGTGGGTCTTTAGGAAAAAGTTGAATGAGGATGGAAAAGCAATAAGAAATAAGGCAAGATTGGTTTGCAAAGGATATGCCCAAGAAGCTGGATTGGACTATGGAGAAACCTCTGCACCAATAGCAAGACTGAAAGGAGTGAGAATTCTTCTCGCCTATACTGCTCACAAGGGATTCAAAGTTTATCAGATGGATGTTAAGTCCACATTTCTAAATGGAATACTGGAGGAAGAAGTCTACATTGAACAACTGGAAGGCTTCACATCTGCACATAAGGATGGAATGGTTTGTAAACTAAAAAAAGCTCTTTATGGGCTTGAGCAAGCTCCAAGGGCTTGGTATGAGAGGTTGCACTCATATCTTCTGACCATAGGATTCACAAGAACCGGGGACAACAATATGTATCTCAAGACTGGAGAAGATGGAAATATTATTGCTGAGATCTTCGTGGATATCATCTTTGGAGGTGATGATAGGATGAGAAAAGCTTTTGCTGAAGAGATGAAGAAAGAATTTGAGATGTCTATGATAGGCACAATAAAATTCTTCATTGGACTACAGGTCCATCAGCTGAAAGAAGGAATTTTTATTTCTCAGTCCAAATATATCAAAGAAATTCTTAAGACCTTTGGACTTGATGATTCCAAACTAGTTGGAACCCCAATGATAACTAACCTCAAGTTATCAAAGGAGGATGATGCCAAAGAAGTACATGAAACAATGTATCGGTCCATGATAAGTAAACTGCAATATGTCGTTCACAGTAGACCGGACATTGTTCATGCAGTTGGCTTAGTGGCAAGATTCTCTGCAAATCCAAAAGAGACACATCTAATAGAAGTAAAGAGGATCTTCAGATATCTAAGAGGAACTGAGGATTATGGTTTATGGTTTCCTCACAAGGGAGGATTCGAAATAAAAGTTTACACTGATGCAGATTGGGCAGGAAACATTGATGATAGAAAGAGCTGTAATGTCCCCCATTTAGCCAATTTGGATATATGTTGTCGTTAGCCTACTTCTATGTGGTCCCAAGGGCTAACAAGGACATGGACGGGATCTTGTAGTGTTTTGGCCTAGTCGATTCTGTTTTGGGCCAAACTGAGTTTGTTTGGAGGCATTCCCAATGGGACTTACTATTTTTATTAAGTCAGCCAGGTTAGTCAGATGATAATTTTGATGATGGGGTTGGAGCTCTTTCCAATGAGCTATCATTCGTGGCATTTCAAGATCATTCGCTATGGAATTTTAATGCCGGAAGTTATTTAATAAAGTAACTTTAATTAAATTAATATTATAAGGTTACTTTATTATATTTTGCATTTATATGTGTGCCTAGGAGTGGGACACCAAATGAACCCCTTGGGTCTTTAAAGTGATAAATGGAAACAATATATTAAAATGCAAATATGAGATTTAATCCCACATTGCTTGTGGAGTGGGAGTCGACCCTCTAAGAGGACTTTATGTACAGCCATGAGTGGGGTGTGAAAAGGGGAGGAGATTGATGAATTCAAGTTTGGTTTAGTTGGTTCGATTGTTGGCTTTTGGAGACAGAATCCTCCATTGGTGACAATCCTTTCACTCTTGGAAGACAGAGTCAAGGGATTTATGATCTATCAGCTTCATACTGTGTGCATTCAGTTCCAATTTCCAGCTACAGGCAAGATTGAAATTGTTCCATTCTCAAAGGATTATCATTGCAGTCATTGAACAGCATTGAGGGCAGATTTGGAGGAGAGATTTGGAGCAGATTTGAAAGTGAACGTTGCTGCTACAGTGCCGTGAACAGTGCGCATGAACAGTGTCGTGAACAGTACGCATGAACAGTGCCGTGAACAGTGCGTGAATAGTGCTCATTTGTGCTATTTGAAGATCACATTTCATACCCTAACCGAGCAGCCATTAAATGGGTATGTCTACATATATTGTTTTCAATAATTTGAGTTGATAGGGTTTACCATTGGCTGTTATTTCATATCAGTCCTGAACTATTTTGTATCAAACTCTTATTAGCATTAATTGAGTTCTTTGAGTTGGGTTGCCATTATTATTGTTGCCAAAAGTGGTACATGCTTATTATATGTTTGTTGCACAATCGCATCGAAGAAACTCTTTAAAAAACATGCTTCAAACACGTAAACATCAGCACACCAGTCCGACATAAAAAATACAGGAATCCCCATAATAAGCCTACAAGCAAACTGTTTGACAAAATTACAGTGAGTGGGAAAGAAAATAGAGGTTAGCAAGGAGGGGGGGCATATTACAGTGGTATCAGAGCTTATCTTTCCTGCCATCCTGTTGGGTTCAGAATGAATTAAATATGACATGACAGACTGGAGTGTTCAACCATTGCCACATCAGTATGACACAAGAAGAAACAGAGCATTATTGAATACTAACCGAGAGAATATCTTACCGGGAGGAAGCAGTGACTCAGACGAACCGAGTGTTACAAGTGAGCAAGCTGTAGAGACTATGGGGGATAGGAATGTTAGGGATCCTGGTGAGGAGCGATTCCTGCAGTTATTGGATACATTGACTCAAAGACAGCGATTAGGAGAGCAGAGAGCACAGGAACAGAGTCAGAGGTTGGAGATTATGATGCAGATGATGGCTCGTCAAATGGGGTTGAATGCTAACATGGGTGGAGGAAATAATCAGAATGGTAATAATCAGAATGGTAACAATCAGAATGGGAATAATTAGGATGGGACCTATAATGGAGGTGAACAAGTTGGGAACAATTTCGGTCATGCACCCCAGCAAGCTAGGACAGTGAGTTCGAGGCCCATGATTCCCACATTTCCTAGAGCCCCAGAGTAGCCCGTACCAGAGCCCCCCAGATCACTAATATACAGGACCAGTTGAGGAGAGATTGGGAAGCCGGAGGTCCAGATTTTACTGCTGCAATTACCTTTAGGGAGTATATGGATGTGCGGATGAAACATATGCCACGTGGACATGACAAGAACCAGAGCTATGAGCTACAGAAGAAAGTAGGGAAACTTCAATTACCATATTATGATGGCTCGGGGAAGTCTACAGCAAGAGCTTGGGTTCAAAAGCTTGACACATACTTTCAATTGAACCCTATGCCTGAGGAAGAAGCTATTTAGTACGCAACAATTCATCTGGATGGGTTAGCACACGAGTGGTGGCATCATGGTATGGTCACTATGGGTCATGCACACATTACCTCATATGTGGAGTTTACGAAGAGACTGATTGAACGTTTTGATAGGAAGGATCCAGAACTCCATTTCAAGGAGTTAGCTCAGCTTAAACAGTGGGGACCATTGGAAACATACATTTCAGAGTTCCAGAAACTCGCAGTGTTAGTGACAGATGTATCTGAACGGAGGATACTAGTTCTATTTATGGATGGGTTAGCTGATCCGTTGAGAGGGTGGATCAAAGCTCTCAACCCTCCCACTTTGCAGGAAGCCATTAAGAAGGCTCGTGACATGGATTCCTCTACAGCTTCTAAGAATAAATTCCAGGCGAAGAGTTTCCCTTCGAGGAAAGATAAGGACAGGAAACCTTTTCATAGAGAGGCTTAGCAATCTAAGGAGGAAAGTAAGAGGTTGGACAATGAGACACTTAATGATCTCAGGAAGAAGAAGCTTTGTTTTCATTGCAGGGAGCCTTGGGATTTGTCACATAAGTGTCCATTGAAGGCAAAAGCTAAGCAGATGGAATACTTTTCAGCTGAAGAGTCAGTGGATGGAGATTCAGAGCAGTCATCAGAATCAGATGGGGATGATGATAATTCTTCACATGAGGAAGCACGCAGTGATAGCACGATAGCTCAGTTGTCCAGTATACAGGAGGCCGTCACTTTCAGAGTTAGGGGGACTTTGGATGGACAGAGATTTGTGGCACTCATTGATACAGGGACAACACATAACTTCATTGATGAGAAGTTTGTGTCACGCAGAGGGCTACATACAGAGGAGCATAGGGGATTTAAGGTGATGGTTGCCGATGGCTTCAAAATTGACTATACCAAGAAAATCTCCAACTTGCAGCTTCGTTTGGGAGATTATGACATGACCGGAGATTTCTTTGTGGTCAACATTGGTGATCAGGATATGGTGCTTGGGATGAACTGAATGAAGTCCCTAGAGGAGTTTACATTTAACCTCCAGAAAATGGAGATGAGGTTTGAGGCAAATGGTAAGAAGATAGTGCTCAGAGGATTGTCAGATGGGAAGCTTAGAGTGGTGTCACTCAAGCGAATGCAGAGTTTATTTAGACATGATCAGGTACAGTGGGCAGCAGAGTTTAGAGAAATGCCTGAGACGACAAAGCAGCATACACAGGAGTACCCGCCTGATGTACAAAAAATAATAATCAAACATACTAAGGTGTTTGGTGAGATACCTCCAGGGAGACCCCCGGATAGGGGAATCGAGCATGTTATTGAGTTAGAGGAAGGGGCTAAGCCAGTCATCATCACACCCTACCGCCATCCAAAAAGATATAAGGATGAAATAGAAAAAGCAATCAAGGAGTTGATTGACATGGGGCACATACGACCAAGCAAGAGTCCTTTCGCTTCTTCAGTAGTATTGGTGAAGAAGGATGGTACAATGAGGATGTGCATTGATTATAGGGAGCTAAACAAGAAGACAATCAAGAACCGATACCCTATCCCACGCATCGATGAGCTTATTGATGAATTGCACGGTGCATGCTACTTCTCTAAGATTGATTTGAGATCTGGCTACCACCAGATACGGGTTAGAGAGGTGGATGTGGAGAAGACAGCTTTTAGATGCCACTACGGACATTTTGAGTTCTTAGTCATGCCCTTTGGGTTGACTAATGCCCCCGCCACTTTCCAGTCCTGTATGAACAGAGTGTTCAGAGATCAGTTGAGGAAGTTTGTGTTGATATTTTTCGATGATATACTGATATACAACAGTACTTGGGAGGAACATTTGAAGCATATTGATACAGTGCTCACTATTCTAGAGAGGGAGTCATTATATGCCAAGATGAGTAAATGCGAGTTTGGGATGACAGAGTTGCTCTATCTAGGGCATATCATCAGTGCAGGAGGTGTTTGGGTTGACCCAGACAAGATCAGGGCCATTATGGATTGGCCACCACCGAGGAACACTTCACAGCTCAAGGGATTTCTCGGGCTTTGTGGGTTCTACTGTAGATTTGTGAAGGGATTTTAATAGATAGCAGCACCACTTACAAACTTGACACGGAGAGACAGTTTCGAGTGGTCAGAGAGGGCTCGGGATTGTTTTGACAGGTTCAAGGAGCTGATGAGTACATGTCCTGTTTTGGCTATTCTAGATTTCACCAGACCTTTTGAGTTGCAGTGTGATGCCTCAGGAGAAGGCATAGGAGCTGTCCTCATGCAGGAAAAACATCCCATCGCATATGAGAGCAGGAAATTACGAGGTGTCGAGAAAACCTATAGCATCTATGACAAAGAAATGCTAGTAATCATGCACGCGCTAGCTAAGTTCAGGCAGTACTTAGCAGGAAGCCGATTCACGGTAAAAACAGATCATAACAGCCTGAAACATTTCCTTGGACAGAAGGATCTTAATGACAGGCAAAAGAAATGGGTGAGTAAGTTACAAGCCTATGATTTCGACATAGTCTATGTCAAAGGGAAGAAAAATATTGTCGCAGATGCTTTATCCCTGAGGCCTCATTTATTTGTTGTTGGGATAGTCATGGATGATTGGAGAGAGATGATCTTGGCAGAATATGCTAAGGATAGTTGGGCATCTAGTGTTATTGAGGGGGTTACTCAGGATAGCCGATATACTGTTGTAAATGATCTAATCATTTACAAGGGAAGGATTTATTTGGTACCTGGGTCTGCTATGAAGCAGAAGATTTTGAGAGCATTTCATGATTCACCATTGGCAGGACATCCAGGATTCTTTAAGACATATCGGCAGGTAAGAGAGCGCTTCACTTGGAAAGGTCTCAAATCAGAGGTGCTACAGTTTGTTAGGGAGTGCCCAGTGTGTCAGCAAAACAAACAGGAACATTCCTTTCCGGGTGGTTTACTACAGCCCCTACCCATACCAGAGAAGAAGTGGGATAGCATTTCCATGGATTTTATCACAGGGCTCCCCAAGGCACAGGGTCGGGATTGTATTTTTGTTGTGGTAGACAGATTGACGAAATTTGCACATTTCTTTGCAATTTCGTCTACGTATTCAGCAGCATAGACAACAGAGCTATTTTTTCGAGAGGTATTTAGACTACATGGGATACCACGGAGCATAGTCAGTGACAGAGACAACAAATTTATGAGCCACTTTTGGCAAGAGTTGTTCAGGTTGTGTGGAACAGAACTCACTCCGAGTACCAGTTACCATCCCCAAACTGATGGGCAAACAGAGATAGTGAACAAATGGGTTGAGGGGTACCTTCGAAACTACATTGTAGGACAACAGAGGGCTTGGGTGAAGTGGCTACACCTAGGGGAGTACTGCTATAATACTTCTTTCCATATGTCTATTCAAATGTCCCCTTTCATGGCACTGTACAGGTATGATGCTCCTAATTTCTTGGATTTGTTATTTGGGGATAGTAGGGTGCCTAAGGCCAAGGATCTTTTGCAGGAGTGTCAGGACATTATGCGATCCTTGAAGGAAAATTTGCAAAAGGCACAAAATCAACAGAAGCAATATGCTGATCAGCACAGGGTTGAGAGGTCTTTTGAGGTGGGAGACATGGTGTACCTCATGTTACAGTTGTATAGACAGTCCTCTCTCAAGAGGAGTGGAGCAGAGAAATTGAAACCACACTACTATGGACCATTCAGAGTAATCAGGAGAGTGGGCGAGGTAGCTTATGAGTTGGAGCTGCCTGCAGACAGTAAAGTGCATAACGTGTTCCATGTCACGCCTTAAGAAGGCATTGGGGCACAATGTGGTGCCTTCAATAGTATTGCCACCTCTCGATGATGAGGGGAAACTTATCTTGGTTCCTGAAGCTATACTTGACACCAGGGAGAGGGTGCTTCGCAGGAGGACTATCAGGGAATACCTAGTGAAGTGGAGGAACCTACCTGTTGAGGATGCAACATGGGAGGCAGAGAAGATTCTTCAACATCCAGAGTTGAGATTGCTTGGGGACAAGCAATTTCAAGAGGGGCGGACTGTAATGTCCCCCATTTAGCCAGTTTGGATATATGTTGTCGTTAGCCTACTTCTATGTGGTCCCAAGGGCTAACAAGGACATGGACGGGATCTTGTGGTGTTTTGGCCTAGTCGATTCTGTTTTGGGCCAAACTGAGTTTGTTTGGAGGCATTCCCAATGGGACTTACTATTTTTAGTAAGTCAGCCAGGCTAGTCAGATGATAATTTTGATGATGGGGTTGGATGCATTTTTCTGAGCTCTTTCCAACGAGCTATCATTCGTGGCATTTCAAGATCATTTGCTATGGAATTTTAATGCCGGAAGTTATTTAATAAAGTAACTTTAATTAAATTAAATATTATAAGGTTACTTTATTATATTTTGCATTTATATGTGTGCCTAGGAGTGGGACACCAAATGAACCCCTTGGGTCTTTAAAGTGATAAATGGAAACAATATATTAAAATGCAAATATGAGATTTAATCCCACATTGCTTGTGGAGTGGGGGTCAACCCTCTAAGAGGACTTTATGTACAGCCATGAGTGGGGTGTGAAAAGGGGAGGAGATTGATGAATTCAAGTTTGGTTTAGTTGGTTCGATTGCTGGCTTTTGGAGACGGAATCCTCCATTGGTGACAATCCTTTCACTCTTGGAAGACAGAGTCAAGGGATTTATGATCTATCAGCTTCATACTGTGTGCATTTAGTTCCAATTTCCAGCTACAGGCAAGATTGAAATTGTTCCATTCTCAAAGGATTATCATTGCAGTCATTGAACAACATTGAGGGCAGATTTGGAGGAGAGATTTGGAGCAGATTTGAAAGTGAACGCTGCTGCTACAGTGCCATGAACAGTGCGCATGAACAGTGCCGTGAACAGTACGCATGAACAGTGCCATGAACAGTGCGTGAATAGTGCTCATTTGTGCTATTTGAAGATCACATTTCATACCCTAACCGAGCAGCCATTAAATGGGTATGTCTACATATACTGTTTTCAATAATTTGAGTTGATAGGGTTTACCATTGGCTGTTATTTCATATCAGTCCTGAACTATTTTGTATCAAACTCTTATTAGCATTAATTGAGTTCTTTGAGTTGGGTTGCCATTATTATTGTTGCCAAAAGTGGTACATGCTTATTATATGTTTGTTGCACAATCGCATCGAAGAAACTCTTTAAAAAACATGCTTCAAACACGTAAACATCAGCACACCAGTCCCACATAAAAAATACAGGAATCCCCATAATAATCCTACAAGCAAACTGTTTGACAAAATTACAGTGAGTGGGAAAGAAAATAGAGGTTAGCAAGGAGGGGGGGCATATTACAAGAGCACAAGTAGTGGTGCATTATTTCTCGGTGGAAGAATTGTTTTGTGGACAAGCAAGAAACAGAACTACATATCCCAATCTAACGCAGAAGCTAAATATGTTGTTGCAGCAATCAATTGCACACAGGTGATCTAGATAAAACAACTATTAGAAGGAATTAAAGAATGTGTACCTGAACCAATAGCTATCTATTGTGATAGCACTAGTGCAATTAACATATCCAAGAACCCTGTCATGCACTCCAAGACCAAGCACATTGCTATCAAGTATCATTACTTAAGAGAGTTTGTACAAGACAAGGAGACGTAGAGTATGTTCCCACCAAGGAATAAATTGATGATATCTTCACTAAGTCTTTACCAAAGAGTACTTTCAAGTATCTCTGAGGTAAACTAGGGGTAATACCCCTTCATGATCTTCAGTAAACTTGAAAAGGTGGTCATCAGTTCATTGTGCTTCAACAGAGGGTTACACCTCATCTTTTCTGGATTGATAAAGAAGGAATACTGCTCATAGGGGGAGAAGACTAGACAAAGGTAGTCTTTCTGACTAAGTCTTTGGCTTCATTGTCAAAAAGGGGGAGAATTTGGCAATAACCAGAGGACTGTAGTAGTTGCAGATGTACAAAGATATAAGCACAGTAAGGTGATTGTCCATCATAGTTTTTCCATCAATGCCAAAGGGGGAGATTGTTGGCATTAAGTGATGATAACTGATAAGCCTGTCACCGGTATTGCTGTTGTCATTGATTGGCGAAAAGAGCATAGAGACTTGTCATCTCTATAAAGTCCATAGAATCACATAGATTTATGTGAAAGAAGGATGGTTTGGCCGATGATGTCAATGTACAAGAACGTTGTGACTACATGCATATGCCACCGGTCACTATACAACTCCTTAACCACCGGGCTATGTACACAGTAAAGGAAAAGAGGATTTCAGCATCAGTTGAAGGACCATGCTGCAACCGGTAACCAACCAAGGATGGAGCAACCGGTAAGCCGAGAAAAGGATAGCAAACCGAGGACTGTAGAAACCGGTTAGCCACAACAGGTCAAAGACTCTTGGCTATTTACAACATAAAGAACTCAACCGATATATTATAAGACTCCGGTATGAACTGAGGAAGTCATAGTCAACTATCTGTTCCAAACAACTCTTCTTGACCAGGATTTATTGTTGTAACTCCGGGTGACTTTGAGTTATCTTGGTGATTGGTTTGAGGCGCAGTTGAAGGATTTAAAGCAGGAATCAGTGGCTTTTTGAGGTGCGATTGAATGATTTAAAACCGGCATTAGTGGCTTTAAATCAAAGTGTTATCTCCTGTGAAGGAAAGTTTCCTGGCACACAACCACTATTTTCTTCAATTAGGCAGATGAAGCAAGGGCATGCATCAAACGTTTTCCTTAGATAACTGACACTTCACTACATGATGAATCCGATAAGGATCTAAAATTAGATCATGCATGATGAGCACATTTAGGGTTTGGACCCTATATATTCTCCTGCCTGAGGCAAATATAAGTTGCCTTCATTCTGCCAAGAAAAAGAGTGAACCTATAAGCTATTGAAGTCAAGGTGAGATAGAAAGAAGAAGTGAAAAAGAACTGTGCCGAGAAGCATAGAAGTAGAGAAGACACCTGCACCGACCGCTGTTACTTCTCAATTGAGCACGAATAGAAATCTTATTAGACTGTGTGCAGTCAACTGTAAAAGGTCGTTCACTCTATTGTTTTCTAGCAAACTACAATAGTTAAATCCTAGAATTTGGGTGGACTCTAACAGGTCCCTTGTATCAAATCCCTTAACCAAGTGACATCCTTCAAGGTGTTCAAAGTCCTCTAACCAGGTAGGTCCTAACAGGCCTTATTGTAACAAATCCATTAACCGGGTCGCATCTAGAAAATGTGTTATTATCCTCTAACCGGGAAAGCTCCTAACAGGGCGTACTCTAGAAGAGTACAAATTTTGTGAGGTCTCCTCACATCGTGGTTTTCACCCTAATCGGGTTTTCACATGATAAATCTGGTGTCACTGTGTGATTGGTTGCTTACTATTATTATATGCATGAATCTGTTTTCCTTTCAGTTGTAAGTTAACTTCATCAGATTTGTAGGAGTAAAAATTTTAGAGGTGCTGATTCACCCCTCCCCTCTCAGAACCGGTTGGGACTGTCAAAAATAAAATACATTTCCCTCATTTGGAGTGAAAAACTTAAGGAATAAATTAATAAAAAGGAAAAACTTGGAGAGAGACCTAGAGACTTCCAAAAGGTCTTTATAAGGAATATCAATTGCTGTAAATATAGATACTTGTTGTCATTGATATCACACTCATTGGAAGGATGCTATTGATGAGTAGTTGGAAGAATGAAGCAATGGTGACAAATTTGTTGGTACTTTGTTTGTTGGTCTGGTTATGTTGTCGTTGATGATTTGGATGTATTCAGACTAATTAGTTTGGTATGGATAGTAAGAATCATGGTGGAAGTTCCTTTTGTGGATATGATTCAGAATCTGTGTGAAGAACCTTAGTCGGCTCTCTCTGAATATCCGGGTCAATATACTAAATTTGATATAATTTGCAAATTGCCATGCTCAAATGGATGGATCATTAAAATAATAATATCATAATTTTCTCTACTTCCAATTATAACTTGCAAACAAAGAATTCGGAAAGTATATCCTATCAACTTAAAATATTCCATACATATCTAATATCCCCTACATATTAATTTCCAACAACAATTGATCTTCTAAACCTCTAAGAGATTCAATGACAGCAACTCCATAAATAAATCCAAAGAGCACTTGAAACATCAGCAAAATACTCCTTCAATCTGTCTCGTTACACCAAGTCTATGCACGTAACTAACCTGAACATCAAACGCTGGTCCAGGATACAATGCGAATCTGTTGCATTATTTACGTGACCAAATTTAGAGTCACTGTTCTGCCTTGTTCCTCACATGACATTATCCAGCATAGGCAATTCAGTCTCAGATTATGTGCTGACCCCAATGTTGACTCTTGCGGTTTTGATGAAGGTTAGAGTACCTCCAAATTTGCTGCTATAAGCTGGGAGATACTCACGTGCCAAGAGTCCCACAAAGTCGTTGATAAAAATGAAGAAGATTCCTCACCAAAACTGAACGCTCCAACCTGTATGCAGTTCGTAGCACCAGATCACAACTCTTCTATCCATTTTCGATAATTTCTTAGTACACAAACTTCAACAATTTCAAAAGAATTAGCCAGACGCCAGACAATTATATCAAACCCTTGAATCGATTTTTCTTTTTTCCTCCACACCCATTTATCAGTATTCAACCTCCAGAATTGAAACTTCAATCAATTCAATATACCTCAGCATTGAATTGATATTCAGAATTAAACAATTGTGAAATTCACCATTATCCAGCAATGGCTCAAATCACCAGAAAGAGGAATCCGTCCTCGAAACCCTAGCTAGGGCAATTCTCCACAAACTTCAATAAAATAATGATTGCATAATGAATGCATGAAAGTGCTTTTTCGAGCAAAATATATAGCTTTTTCGAAAAAGCACTTTTTTAATATTTCACTTAATTGGCTTTATTAAATACTCCCACTTTACAATATAATATTATAAAGTCATTAGTTATTAAATTATATCAATATAATTTCATTTAATAACACCTTAAAATGAAAGCCACTGAACCGTCTGACTGCAATCATCGAACTTCTGACAAAGCACCAGGACCAACTGCCCAGCCAAAAATAGATACTGCCCTGCCAGAAATAGCCACTGCTAAAAATAGACTTACTAAAAATAGTAAGTCCCTCAAACTGGAAATTCTCTGAAACTCGATCCTAAGATGTCTGACACTCTGTGCAGACAACCTGCTAATCCTGGTCATACCAGAAACCCCACTTACTAAAAATAGTAAGTTGACCAAAATGACCCGAACGAAGAGCAGACCTGATAATCTGAATCTCCAGAATGGAATCCCAACGTTGGCTCCACAATCTGACCCCCTCTGAACACCCGATTAGCCTATGTGGGTCAACAAACCAAGCTAATCCCATGAGTTTAAAAACGGGGACATTACAATCTATCATATGTGTTATACACTTGTATTTCCTTTGGTACGAAAGATGTTCATCTAATGATATAGAATTCCAATTGTGTTCAAGATACCATATAGTAGTGATGGAGAGTCCCTTTTTATATTTAGTCTTGTGATGATGTCATTGAGTTCCTTGTTCAGTTTTATGCTTATGTGGTATAGTTTCGTGCTTTCAGTCTGTATACAATTTTGGATTGATAGTGATGTGTGGATGAATGGAATCTATATACAAATGTTTTTTAGGACATTCAACATGGATATCCTACTTGTATAGTGGTTCTCAGTTTGGTTCAAAAAGTGTTAGTTGGTGTGTTGCTATTGTTCTAATGTTGTCTTAGATGTCTTTTGTGGTGTGGATTACTTTCCTAGTCTTATTTACTTTGGAAATTTGTAAGAATGATCATGTTAACTATATTGATTCTCCATTAATGGACTAATGACCTATTTTGGGTTTGGAGCTATTTTTACATGTGGTAATGTGTGGTGTTTGAAGTAGTTTCTTGAATAGTTTCTGAAGGTGTGCCGAATCAAAGTGGTTATCCACATATCTTCTTTTCCTTCCGCTTGTAATTTTTGTTTAAGGATTTTTTGCCGGCCTTGTGCCCACACGTTATGCCCTCTATTGGGCCGACCTATTGTGTGATCTGGATGGTATATATGAACAATCTTTATGAACATTTGGTGTGTGGGTGTGGGATATATTATGTCTGATATTGTGCGGGAGAAAGATGTGAATGACCAAGTGTTGAACAATGATTTTGTAGTTCGGGCATTGGATATTTCAAAGATGAAGACAAATCTGAATGAGTATTCATTGTGAATTATAATCCGACATATCGGATGCTATTTTTTATCAGTTCAATTAATCAGATTGTATTGTGCTTCTTGCTATAGAGAAGTGATCTTCAGATTGCAAGTCATCTTTTGTATCTTGCTTCATAGGTAGTGAAACTTATTGCAAGTCCTGAGCAATGAGCTCTCTAGCAATGATCCTAACACTTTGTAATTAGAGATTTATACTTATGTATAACTTTAAATTTTGAATTTGTATCTAATGGAATAGAGGATTGTAATATACATTCTCTGAAATATTCAACTAAAAGCCTTGGATGATTGAATGAAATTGAGATGCTGGCTTTTTGGCATTCTATGAAATGTTCAGTGAACTAGTACCATGATGGTGTGAATAGACTTGATCCAAACTTGAGATGTTTTGGAATAAAGAGGCAATAAACTTATTGTGGAATTCAAAGTTATTGGGCAGAGCAGATTGCCTGTCTAGGTATGTGGAAGTTGATGTTAACTACAAAGAGAGAGTGTGCATTAGAGTCTAGACAATTAGGGAGCTCATGTATACGTTAAAATTATGTATGATAAAAAGGCTACCATATCAAAATATACAAATTTAAATGCTCTCTTACTATTGTCATGCTCATACCTATCCTTCAAAATATTATTATGTTGAATTTATACATGAGAGTGTTGGATTGTAGATATATTTATCCATAATGTCGAATCCTAGCTGATTTATATCCTTTTGTCAGGTTTTGATTTGTTTTAAGTATTTTGTGCTTTATATTTTGGTTTCTTTGCTGCTATGTGATATGTCAATATTCTTGCTCTAAGGTGATAGATGTTTTGGGATAAGTGTAGTTTGCATGATAGGCTAGCATAGATTTTATGTGTGATAGAGAGTGTTCTTGGTGACAAGGTTCATCAGTCGAGAGGGAATTTTACATTAGATGTGTTTGCAGATCATAGAAAACTTGGCAGCATGTAGAGGCCGCACAAGGCAGGTGGGCTATGGAGGGTGCCTGTGGGATTTCAAGATTGTAGATACAGTGATGCATTCATGACCATAGAACTACTAGTGGATAAACATAAATTGCTAAAAATTTGGAATTTTGGTGTGCCATTAATCCACTGACAATTCCTGGGTGAGACAAGATACTGGATGAGTCACAATCCTGATGAAGTGTTTGATCTCAAATAATTTAAGGTAGTCCAATGTCACAATCTATTGGTAGTCTGTAATAGGGATTCAATTCACCCATTCACTAGAGCACCACTGTTAGGATGTCCCCTAATTGCCACAGCCATGGACGTGCTAGGCGTAAAAATGCCAACATTCTGTAAGAACCCCTTTTAGGCTCTTGCTGCTGTACTATTTGTTTTGATAATTTTATAATGTTTTTGTATTTTTTGGCAAGGGTTTTTGACATAAAAAAGCAAATAACATAACACTGAAATACTGAATAGAAAATGAACTACTGCTGCCTTTATTAAGTTTCAATGAATCAAACTCAGTACAAAAGATAATATTTGATTTAGTAACAGCAAATAAGACTGGATTCAATACACATTTAAAACCTGAGAATTTATTGATGAAAATCACACTTTCCCAGTATAACTGCGTCCCAGCATTAAGATGCCTTCTGTAGTGTCTTGCTCACACTAGATAAAAGATGGCGTTCTGTCCGCAATCCCACTTCTCTGAACCTATAAATCAATGCTGCAAATGCTAGAGTAAACCTTTGTTGAAGCACAATAGAAGTCTCTGGATGAAACCTCCGTTGGATATCAAATTGACCAGATATCTCGTTGGCTCAAATGATGAACACACAGAAGAACTACGTTCTCCAATGGCTGCACTGTCGAACCCTCTCTCAGAGCTCAAGAGTTGAAGAAAATTCAATCAATAATGAAAACCTAATGCCCTTTGCTTCTCATGCTAAGCATATATATCCTTCCAAGTCTAAATCGCACCCAAAAAGCAAGAATTGCGATTTCTCTCAAGCAAGTGCGATTTAATGTTATAAACATTAAATTCATGATTTATTTTATCATTTAGACTTAGGAAGAAGTCAAATAAATTTGGCCCCCTTCTCATGACGTTAAGACCCTCAACTTAAGTGATTTTAATATAAAGTTATAATATAACTTTATATTAAATAATTATTCTTCTTTAATACTTAGCCATGAAAAATGTCAGAACTCCCATAATATTGTGAATCTGACCAAGCCATCTAAACTGGGAGCTAGTGAAAATATTCTCCATGTGACCATGAGGTATTTATAAAAATAGCAGGGGTCCATCTCTATAGCTCTAGAATAAGCCTAAAAATAGCCATTTCTTCCCTGTGCCATAACTGACCCCCTATCCATGCCTACTAGCCTACGAGGGTCCACTGATAGGCTAACCACTAGCTAGCATGATGTCACTAGCTTGAAGGGGACATCACACATTCACTCTAAGATATAGAATCTGCTTGTAAACATCATCAAACCACTACCTTTAGGGTAATGAATTGGTAAGTTTACTGATAAAAACGTCATTAGAATCATAACAAGGATTGGCATTAACTGTTAGAAAGGATGACACCTACATCTATAGCAAGCACTATCATTAGATAAGATAAGACCAAAAAGAGCAATTGGTATGTCTCCTTATTCCCTAATTTATGACAAAGATGTCCTTCCCTAGCTCTTTATAACTTCCTACTGTACTGTTTATCAAGCAGTTGAGATAGAAGAAAACAAAGTGAAAGAGGTGAGGATAATGGAGCTTTTTGATTTAGAAGAGAAGAATGAAACTAGCAGAAATGAAAGTAAAATCACCAAGGGATTGTCAAATGCTGGTTTGACACAAACATTTTATAGAGCAAATCTTTTTAGGTTGGGAGAAAGTCCTCAAATTAGAAGTCATTATGGTGAAGCTTGGACCACATTCTAAATTCAATTCCCTATGGAGTGGATCATATACAGTTTCTGCATGCAAACAAGAGATTTCCTTTGAGCTCACAAGTATGGATGGGTATGTAGTTACTATCTTAGTCAAAGAGATATATCTCAAACACCATACTTAAGCTATAGGGGGTGTTTCTTGTGAATGTATATCATATCTTTTGCTTTGGTTGTGTGTTACCTATTTATTGTTAGAGTTTTTGGTAGCTATAGGAGCTATCATTCTTACCTGCAATGGTTGTGCCTACCAAACATTGTTATCTCTTCTGCGTTGATGTTACTCTTGTTCATAAGCTTGTGATTACAAAACGGCTATACTGAACAATTCTTCCATTCTCTATTCTTGTGATGGTTATGTTGACCTGCTTTGATTATTCTGGATGGTTCTATCATCCTATGTTACCTATGATGGTAGTGTTGGACGGGTCTCTCTTGTTTTGTATCCCATCTTGTGTCCTGTTTCTTGAAGGCACGATAGCATGGTTGATTCTATCTCTTGGCTCATAATTGCAATAATCTATTATGCCTTCATGTTTGTCTATGGAGTGACTGTGTTACCATTGCCAACTAATATGTCATCATGTCTTCTCTCTTCATTGTGTAGTCTCCGCCTTTGATGCTTCAGATGATTTGA
Source organism: Chamaecyparis obtusa (assembly GCA_027943335.1). NCBI lineage: Eukaryota > Viridiplantae > Streptophyta > Pinopsida > Cupressales > Cupressaceae > Chamaecyparis > Chamaecyparis obtusa. The sequence goes on from BSBK01005174.1 coordinate 495,373, forward strand.
AGATGAAACAACACATTCATAACTGTCACTGTCCACACTAATTATGTTTGGAGTGCTAGTGTTGTTAGTGTTATGATCGATTGGAGTTCCCATGTTTTGGAAAAACACTCAAGTTGACTACGTATTGCTCTTGATGATTACTATTGTATATTGATTCTGTCTTGATAGAGTTGCAGTATTTTTTTTCTTAAGTGTTGTTTTTCTATAGTCATTCGGGATTGAGACTTATTCTTTGTGTTGATCATAAGAGAATTTTTTCCGGGTATCGTATCAAGATTGTGATAAAGCATTCTATGTGTGATTTCTAATTGTGAGCAATCACAGAGAAGGATTAACTCCTTTGTTAAGCTTGTGAGCTGTGTATTCAAACTTGATGATTATTCAATAAAGAATCATTTTTGAGTGTGGCTAGGTTTTACCCCTCAGGTTGGAGGGTTTTCCCAGGATACAATTATTGTCTCATCTATTCTTGTATTTTTTAAGTTTCTATATATTGCTTCTATGCTTTTCTGCTTCTAATTTTAACATTTATGAGGCTTGTAAAATAAGTTTTGTGCCTGTAGTATTGGGGCATATTCTTTGAGGTTGTTGTAGTGTTTAAATTTTGGATTCGCTTGCTGCAGGAAATTTAAATCGTTGTATCAAAAGCTGAAAGGTCTCAGGTTCTATGATCAAAAGACTAATGATATAGTGTTTTAGTTTTTGTATGCTTTCAAAAGTGCTATTTAACCAAGAGAGCTATCTTGTGGTTCACAACATCAATTCTTTGAAGATCAAAGGTTGGTGAATGTCCCCAAAGTGTCAGCTGCATATGTGATGGAAAATTATATTAATCACCCTATCAGTGACTGTTGAATCCTAAATGTTAGATCTATGCATTTAATAGGGTAAAGGAGCCCCAAAGGGGAAATTGTTTCAAATAGAAACAAATTATACTAAAAGGGAAAATGTGGCAAATAACTGTCATCATTTCCCATCAAAAGTTACAATTAAAAGTTAAAACACCAAATGTTTGTATCAAATCAAATCTGAAAAGAGTAAAAGGAGTGGGGCAACTAAGATTTGAAATTTCAAGTGATGTGATGTCATTCCAAATCAAAGGGAGATTAAGTTGCCGTTAATTTGGTAGTTGCAGACCACACTATCTTTTAGTTATAAACACTAGTTCAAACAGCTTTCAGACTTTATTGTTCATTTGTAAAAGACCACAACTCTGTTTTCTTAACAATTTGAAGCCGTGAAGCCTAGACCTTGTAGGATAATAAGCTAAACCATTGTGATTAATTAAAAGTGAATGGAGCTCCAAGATACAAGCTAATCCAACTAACATACAATCCAGATGTTGAAAGGAAAGAAGAAAGGAAGTAGTCGGTGCAATCCCTTGAATTGCTGCTAGAATACAAGGTTATTAAATCTCACACCTTAGCCTCCCTTTTAGATTGTTCCTTAGAGGAATGATATATGTCAAAATGGTTATAAAGGGAAACTGTTTGAATCTTGACTTGGTCTTTAACACTGCAGATAATGTTCTAGACCAAAAGTTATAAGCCAACTAGAATTTAATAAAGGGAGCTCATGCCTGGTTGTGAGAAAAAATTAACATCAAGGCAAAGTCAAACTTTTGGTATCAGGATTTGCACCACAAAATTGGCACAATACATGGTTATTTAAGTTAAGCTCTACCTAGAATTAGTTGAACCTTGTGCAAGTTGGCATACTTCCGAACATAGAGTTATTATGGGTAACTTTGTGAGAGTTGTGGTAACTACAATTGCAATAAAGGATATGCTGCAACTACCTCATATCTAAGATACTTTCCATTGCAATACGTTCCATTGCAATCAATCGAACCTAAAATCACATGGGATACAAGGACAAAGAAGCTACAGCTCCTTAACAGGGAATTGAGGCTAAATAGAAATAACATAGTCCTCCTGGCCACCACCACCCACTTTATTTCCTTAACCATTGATGTTCACGATGCATTTTTCATTCTCGCTTTCATCCTCAACATGGATGAAATTTTAAGTTGACGGACCTTGATAAAAAGAAAACCATAATTTAGTAATTCTTCTACTTGCATTTCATGGACACCACCAAGAATGCAATGCCTGATTAAGTGTGTCACTTTAACTCCTAGAGGATGTTCAAATTTTCCTCCTATAATTGTGCAAGGATCAACCTTGTTTTTCCATGGACTATCTTTTCAAAATTTTGTGATAATTATGAATATATAGAATAATTCCTAACACTTGTATTTTGAGTGATTGGTACATTGGATCATACTAGACAATGATCAAGGTTAATGATTTAAGCAAGGAAGTCAAAAGATACCAAAGTACGTAACAAATAGAATATTTTGCAATTGAATACTTTTGGCAATTGATGACATAGAGTGTAACATCCCTTTGGTTTTTTTCTTATAACAATATTTCAAGTTCTAAAATGATAATTACATTTATATTTTTAACTTAAATCTAAATCATGAATTTAATTATCATATTTGAATAATTCAATAATATTATGTTCAATTTATGCTATGTTTTTTCTTCTAATTAGCAAAACTTCTTGAGTCATACCCAACTCAGTTAAAGGTTTTGTCTCTGCAATTTTAACTTTGAGGAATTGTGCTTAATGAAGGTCAATTCATTTTTTGTTGCGCTAGTTTTATATAATTCAGAATGGAAAACTCTACACCAAGTGATGCATATCTTGTTGACTTGGTTACGTTTGGCTCTGTACTACAATGATGTTCCTAGAAGGTAGTTGTCAGTATACCTGTCTCTACCAGACTACCAATGTAGTCCTTCAATGTCATAACTTTGATACTATCCGTTGAAGTATGAGGACAGTTTATTGGCCTTTATTCTTCTGGCTCATGAACTTGTATTTCCCAATGACACTCAACAACATTCCGAGTGTTGGAAATTTGCAAGGTTCATTAAGATAAGTTTTCTCTCATCCTTAGAGAAAAGAAACAAAAAGGGATTGTGTAGCCCAATTTTTCCAACTCCACCTTACAAGCATCAAACAAAATGTCATTTTCAATCATTTTTTCTTGTACTTCCTTACTTATATCCTTACACTCTTTCAATGTGTTTTCCAAGTCATTTTGATCTGGTCTTATCTTTGTGTACATTTCTTCATGCATATCTGTTTTACAAGCATCACATGAGCACCCATCTTTATTCATCTTTTGCTGTTAATTTCTCAATCATATTGTTGTTGACTTGGTGGTCAGCACCTCCTTGGAGATTCGTGACATAGCTTAACTGCCTCCCGTGGATCGGGTTAAATCTGGCATTTGTATCGAGCATTGATAGTTTGAGCTTTTGGTGCAATGGCAAATGATTCCAACAATTGGTATCAGAGCCTTGGGTCACGGGTTCAAGTCTCCCTTCAGTGGGTGCTGAAGGCTCAGTCGGTGCTGAGGGGGAGATTGTTGACTTGGTGGTCAACACCTCCTTGGAGATTTGTGACATGGCTTAACCGCCTCCGATGGATCGGGTTAAATCTGGCATTTGTATCAAGCATTGATAGTTCGAGCTTTTGGTGCAACGGCAAATGATTCCAACAATTGTTGCATTCCTTCATCTTTTCATCTTTTTCTTGAATACATAACTTCTCATCGTTTTCACTCAATACTCTTAATGGAATAAGCTCATTCTTTAGATCTGCAATGGTGCTTTTCATGGCTCCTTTACTTTGTATGATAAAATCTTATTCACTTTCCCTAATTTCTCTTGGTGTCACTATGCCTTCTTTTTCAGCGTCATGATATTGGATAATCATGATCAAATTAGTTTGAAGTATGGCCTCCATACTATTTTTATTACCCCATATATTACCATTTGATTTTTATTAACTCAAACAATCTAGTAGGTGAATTTTAGATCAGCCATCGATTGTGTAAATACTAAAAACCAATGTGATGTTTTCTACCAATTCTTGCCTTTCTCCCCCCTTAATCAAAATGTAGAACATAGGAGCATTACACTTATACACTATAGATGGTATTGTTTGCCTTGGAATAGTGATGAATGCAAATTTCTTCTCCTCTCCCAAAATAACAAAAAATATTTTCACTCCCCAATAGAGTCCTTTTATAGTATGTGATAGGAATATGTTCTTATTATAATCCAATAGAACAACTTCCCTCTTTTGTATGAACTTACATGCACTAGTTGAGTTTTGTGTGGGAAAGTCACTAAGGTTTCACCCATTGAATGCCATAATAAGATGGGAAATATTGGATTATGGTCATTTTCATAGCAGCTAGGGAGCTCTCACAAGTTATTCCTTGCTTACGAAACTCCATCTTTATGCAGCATGCTCTCTTAGGTGGTCGTTCTCAGTGTTTGTTATGAAACAATATGCTCAGATCAACCCAACTACTATTATGCTGATTCATATTTATAGCGTTAGATACTGGCCTTGAAAAAGAATAAGAAAGATTGTCTTGATCATGTTGAATAAGATCTTATACTATAATGATCTTGTGCTTTGTCATTTCATTTTTACCAAAGATCCTGGACAATTAATACAAACTCTTGATTGCCATTGTAAAATTTCAGAATGATAGAGAAATGTGGTATCCTCCATCATGATGAAAATATTAAGATCCCACTCATTTTTGCAAACATAATTGTCTTTGAGTAAAAGGACCTCTTGTCATATAAGAAATTTGATTACAATGAGGGGTTTGGGAGTGGAGACCAGAATCAAGAACTCAGACAACTAAAATTATCACTATTAAATGCCAATTGATAAAGATAAATATTAAATATTTAACTGTCAATTGGCTTTAATATTTATCTTTATCACTACCATTTTGGCATTGATCAATTATGAAGTATCATACTATCATTTGCATTTGGTTTTGCAATTGTGTATTTGTCTTTAACTTTTTTTGTATATATATACACAACCAAACGTATCGTACTCAAGGGCAAATTTCTTTCCCTATACCGGTGTACCTAGTTCTCGTACTTGTACTCGTTCCTATATCCATACTGCCAACTTAGCATTAAACTCTAATTTTGATTTATATATGATGGAAAGTAGTGATATGCTCAACAAATTTAGTAATATGTGTGGTTTTGAAAAATATTTTAGAAAAATTATGTATTTTAAAATGCTCAATAAATTTGCCGAATTGTTGCTGATTTTTTCCGGAGTTTTTTTTGGCAAGTCCCAAGTTTTTATAAATTTTGGGCCAGCCGAGTTTTGCAGAGTGTATAAATTTTTCAACTATGATACAACCCTTGACAGGTGCTAAATTTTGAAAAAATTGTTGTGGACTATACAACCCCATATTAAAATTTTAAACAATGACAAGCACAATGAAGAAAAAAATGAAAATTCAAAGTTTTAACTTACATTTTTTTATTTCCCATTCTAAAATGTACATCCTTGAAAGTCTGTGCAAACTTCTTAAGCTTAAAAGTCTGAACGGAAGTTTGAAAGTTTGAAACCATGCACACTATAGAACCACAAAAACTCATCCACGGCCTTGAATTCCTTCGTAGCAATCTCAAATCACACCTTAGCTGTTGATCTAATAGCTCATTGAGGTTCTCTTTCATATAGAGAAAACACATTTGACATCATGTTTTTGCATTTTATCCCTGGCTAAGATCTTAACAAACACAATTTAGATGAGTTCTTTATGAATTTTTGGCAAGTCTTACGAAAACCCTGCATCAATTTATACTAAAAACTTGGCACTGACTTTTTCTTGTGATTATTCAACTTGGGTTTTTCTAGGTGGGTGCTCATGAGTCCTGCAAGTACTAGCAAATTTTTTAAACTATGGTTTGGGTTACTTCCATAGCCGAACGTCTTCTAATATTCTTTCATTTTGTAGTTGAATTTACAAAGGTGGTTTTTATCTCTTATCTCTGTGGATGGAGTTTTTGCTGGTCTATGTTATAAACCAGAAGTCTTATTGGATTGTAGATTGAAGCAACAACTCTTGCACAAATGAAAATTATATGGCACAACAGAAAATTTTGCTTCATCCACAAGGCTAGGCCCACTGATAAGGATTCAACATTCTTCATGCAGACATTATATGACCATGCAATTAGTAAGCATCCATTCATTATCTAATTAAATGTCACACATCCGTTTAGTTTAGACATTTCCCTATCATATTAGTGTCATTCCATCTATTCTGAAATGTTGTTTAACTTTATATCTTCTCTACAAGTTTGGAAGCATTGTTTTGGACCCACTGATAGTGACAGAAACTAATGTACGCAGCTCATATGGTTTCTGGAGGATCACTTTCAAAGAGACTAGCAGGATTATATACCTTATATTGTCTCTATGAAACACAACTGTTTGAACAACCATTCAAAATTTATTTATCTCTAAGTACGCTCTTAATCGATTTTTTATTTTCGATTTGGATTCAAAAAATTAGTTCTGTAGATTCAAAATTTACTAATTATCCAGCTACAGTTTGGAGAGAGTTTTGTACAATTTTTTTTAGCTTCTGCAGCTGTTTTAACTCTTGTACTTTTCTTTTCTTGTTTATGAATTTATATAAATATAGAGGACTTGGAGAAGCTAACTTTACTTGTGACTGATGCAAAGCAGAATGGTGTTGGAGTTGCTATTGCGACAATAAAGATGATGCTGACCAAAAACATGTTTCTTTTTGGTTTTGTTGAAGTTGATGAGAAATTGGTTTTCAAAAGTAAAACAGTTAATGCTATGGGAAAACAACAACACACGCATCTCCAAGTTGCCTCCAAGAAGTAACTAATGAAGCAGCTTATTTCTTTTGTAATTGAGTTCATCTTTATTTTCTGCACTCTTACATGGGGAAATTGTTGATTGATCTGTCTTTTTCAGAATTCAGGCGGTTATCACATCTTCAATACAAAACCATGTTCACATGAATCTTGTAAGTGCCATCAGATTTCATGATTGCTGTCAAAGATTTCTGAAGATCTTTTCTATGGTTATAAATTTATAGTATAAAGTTATGGAAGAATTATAAACTTTTGCCAAATTTGATTATAGAGAAACAGTAGTTTTTAAGAAAAGTAAAAAATAATTTAATTTTTCAATTAGGCAGGAACCTGAAATTTGTGCAAGAATTGGGTCTTTTCCAGCAAAGATACTGAACTATGCGTCTTTAACTATTTGTGATGAACCTTAAGATTTATGTTTGCAATGGCAGGGGATGGATCTAAGACTCAATGAACTTAGGAGACTTGCTTCCGAGTACTCAAAGGCGAAAGAGTCAGTTATTCAACGTATATTTTCAAAATGATTGTTGCTTTTTAGATAAGAAGCCATTTTGAAGTTCATTTGGAAAGTCAAAATCTATTGGGCTTAGTTTGTTTTGAAGAACTTTTAAAAGGATGTTTTTAATTTGACAGAGACTAGGACCATGAAAGGTGTAGATGAACTATTAGATGTTGCAAAAGAAAATGGAGCAAAAGTATGGGGGGGGATCTAGAGAGGATTGCTCAAATTTGGAATCAACAACGACAATCATTTTATGTAGAAAATAGACTAGATGAAACCCATACGAATGAAGTTTTTGATAATTTTGTTGAAGAGCTAGATGAGTTCTTGTCTGAACAATAGACATTTAATGTAGAAAATAGGCTAGATGGAACACATACAAAGAAAGTTGCTAACGATTTTGTTCAAGAATTAGATGAGCTCTTGTCTGAAGATTAAATGGGTCATATTTTGGAGATTTCGTTTTATGCAATAAATCTCATCTTACATTCCAAAATATTGAAATAAGCAAGTTGAAACGTGACGAAAAATGGAGGAAAAGGATAAATGCAAGAGAAATGTACTTTGCTAAAGAAATTTAAGAAGCAATCTTGTACCATATGATGATGTGTAAATCTCATCTTACATTCCAAAATATTGAAATAAGCAAGTTGAAACATGACCGAAAATGGAGGAAAAGGATAAATGCAAGAGAAATGTACTTTGCTGAAGAAATTTAAGAAGCAATCATGTACCATTTGATGGTGTGTACATTATAATAAGAGATCAGACTAAACGAGCTCCATGAGTTTTTTAAGCCGGCGTTCCCCCATTTTTCTCGCCCATGTTCATATATTAGCATTTGATTTATTTATTTTTATGATCAATTATAAGATCAACATGTGCCTGAGTTAGTTTTAGAAAATTTGAAACTGGGCCCTGCCCCCTGAAGATTTGAGCTCTTGGACAAGATAGTGGATGCAAGTATTTAAAGAAGATGAGATAATTTGAGAAAAATGTTGCCGCTGCCATATTTTCTTTGTTGAAGTGTTCTTTTGCTGCCTACCTGGAATAGACTTCTTTAATTTGAATAGGGAATAGATATGTAAAAGCCATTTTGTAGCTATTTACTCCCTGTATTGGTAATGCTTCATGGCTGCAGTTCGAAATGCCAAGTTTAATTAAGCAGTAGGTATCTGGATTGGTTAGTGATATAAGACACCTATTGTGTTTGTTGGGACAATTGAATCTGTATGTGAGGCAGATATGTGATGAATTGTTTTGGATTATGATTGGTTGTAATAAGATACTTGAGAAGGATGACCATAGTTGAATAAGTAAAAGATACAGGTTTTGCTGATTGTCAGCGGAGAGTTTTTAGTTTTTGTACCATTTCTTGGAAAAGTTCCAGCATCCTTGTTCCTGGTAAGTAGTATCATAGAATGGCCATGGGGCATTAACATATTTTTCCACCTTAAATGTTTTCTGATGTCTTCAACTTCATTGAATAAGGCAATTTTAAGGCTTAGGAAAACTTATGAGGCAATCTATGTAGCATAGAAGACAAATGAAAAGTAAGCAGATTGAAGAAAGAATTAAGGGTCATTTGGTGCATGGAATTAACCTAGAATAGGCATTATTGAATGCAAGAATAAACTAATTCGTTGTTTGTGTCCATTTTTTTAATTCCCAAATGAGAAAACTAATTCCCATTTTTGGGCCAATGCATGGATTAAATAATTCAAAAAAAAAAAGTGGAATTCATTTTATTTCAGAATAAGGCTATTCAAGAATTCAAAATTATATCACAAGCTAAAAACTCGTCGGGTCCGTGCGTAGGGTTTTCTATGGGTAGGGTTTTCTATTTTACTTTTCTTATGCCTATGAGGTGATAGGATTTCCATCCATCGCATCTGCAAAGAGGGGTTTCATTTTCTGCAAATCCATTTAGAAGCATCTGCAAACAGGGTTTCATTTTTTGCAAATCCATTTCCATCCATTGCATTTGCAAACAGGGTTTCATTTTCTACAAATCGATTTTCGTCCATCGCATCTGCAAACAGGGTTTCATTTTCTGCAAAGGGGAGGAGAAGCTGTGAAGTTAGAGGTAAATTTTAGCTTTGATGAATGTTTGGAAAGAAATAAATGGGAAATGCATGTTAGGTTTTTTTGGGTTTCTGATATTTCTTTTGAATGTCTGTAGAAACGTTCCTTCGAAACTTCTAGAGGTGTATGTTAGCTGCGTCTATGCAATGTTATTTTGAATAATGTCAAGGATGTGTTTAGATACGAGTAAATGTTTGTAATTTTCCAACTAGCATCCTAGTATGTGGGGGCATCAAGTTTCATGTAAATCATCTTGTTTCATTAGGCACCTTGGTCGTATGAATGAGCCAAGTCTCTCTATGAAGGGTGTAGTCCTCTGAAACACACCATAACTTAGTATGCAAAATGTACCATTATAGTATGCAAAACTTAGGATCTTCTTTTTGGCAAGTTCATCAATACTCTCAACTGAAATAAGAGATTTTCTTCTAATTGTTTATTAAAGGACTCTTGTGTACTGTGTATTTTCTCAGTGTATAATACTTGTTTATTCTTTATTACTGTTGTGATCTTTTTGTGTAGGCAGACGGAATAACAAGGAACACTACTTCATGAAATCTCGTTCTGATCCTTTTTCTAAATTATTGGTCAAATAATTGAAATATAGAAAATATATGTTTTTAAATAGTTAAATCACAATACAATATATGGCTGGTCTTTTTGAGGGGTGACCTTTATGGCATAAATTTCAATTATAATGTTCAAGATTGATGCCTTGTACTTGATAAGGTTCTATAGAGTCTCACTTAAGACTACTACAATATTCCATACATATCTGATGAACTAGTGGGATGACTTACAAAGTATGTGCATAAATCACAATATCATATAGCTGATAAATTATATTCAACTATCTAGTATGTTTTGTTTTCAAAATATGGGAATAAATACCTATTTGTATAATATATGCAAAAATGAGATTTATAATATTTTATTTACATCACATGATAACTTATATTCTTCGAATTTTAAGGATTAAATTGAAGAAGAATATGCTTTATTATTGGTTAAACAATATTGTAAATGGCCATGACTACATTCTAAGAATTTATAATATTTTTACTTTAACCAATAGAAATTTTCATATCAATTTTTGCATTATTTTTCAAAACTAACCATGCACATCTTTATATTCTACTATTAGTCAAGTTAATATTTAACCAAAGTACTCCTAAATTTATGGAAACTGTGTAAATGGATTTGTTCCATCCTTAATCAACTTCATTAATTCTACAAACTTTTTTAGAGCACTATTACAATATGCAAGCTCTTTGTGATGACATGCAAATTTCTTACAGCCACATATAAGCTTTTAGTTATAATGGACAATCATATGTAACTTTTTCTACAACCATAAGTAATCTCATATAAGTTTTTTCTTATAGTGTGCAACTACATTCAAATCTTCTATAGAGAAATGTAACCTCATGCAAGCTTATCATTTTAGTATGCAATTGCATGCAAATATTTTACAACCAAATGCAAGTCTTTCCTTATAAAATGTAATCACATGCAAATTTGCAACAACCACATGTAACTTTGTGTAAGATTTTTCTTATAAAAATAATTTGAAAAAAATATTCTCTTTGCCTTGGAAATAGCTCTAATAGTAGATATTATGAATCTTTTGTAAATAATTAAAATATAGAAAATATATGTTGTTGATGAAAACACATATAATATTGTATTCACACTTTTTTTTGTAAAACAAAATTGAATAAATATTCAAATAGTTATATTACACTACAATATATTTTGTATGCTTCGTAGAGTGTGTAACCCCTTTTAAAACATGAATTTCATTACAAAATTCAAGATTGATGCATTACACTTTGTAAGCTCTTACTATTTATAGTTTTACTAAATATAACTATGACTTTCTCATGCATTACACATATAGGTTGGGAAGATGCCTCATTAATATGGTTAAGTTTTTCCTTAGGTGCTAGTGTTTTTGGGTGTTTGAACAACCCACCAATATATTTCATTATATCCTTTAACATGATATATCCAACTAGTTGTACTACCCTCTCCTAGAAGAGATGTATACTCTTGTGCACTCTACTTTTTTGTTGGGGATTATGTACAATTAGTCCAAATTGTTGATATGTTGTGATCAAAGAACCTAAGGTTGTGGAAAAAAAAAATTATTAACCAATCTATCTAACAATAACAATAGAAACAAATAGAACATTTTGCAAACACAAGACTACATGAGACACCAATGTTAATCAGGAAAACCTTAATGAAGAAAAACCTACAACTAAAAGATATTCATAATTATATTACCTGAAGTTCAAAGATTCAATACAATACATCTCTTGTAAAGTCTCAATCTATATTTGTACCTTTCTCAGTCAACCTTTATCATGTTTGATCATGTCTGACATGTTGATGTCATGGTATAGTTAAGATATAGTTATGTCATTCTTTGTATTCCATGTGTTTTTTGGACAATTAGATGATTGTTATTTCCTGGTGATGGATATGAGTATCTTATCATGTGAATCTTCCAAGGTTGTAAATAATAAACATTGAAAGGTTGACTGAGAAAGGTACAAATATAGATTGAGACTTTACAAGAGATGTATAAGTTATAACAATCATCTAATTGTCCAAAAAACACATGGAATACAAAGAATGACATAACTATATCTTAACTATACCATGACATCAACATGTCAGACATGATCAAACATGATGTCTCCATGTAGATAATCACCGTGTATACATAGCTATTGCTACACACTAAAAAATTCAATTTTCTTACTACATGTCTACATGTATTGCCACCATTTCTAACTCCAAGCTCGTGGTAGCATATAAAAATATTTGACAATTCCTAGTTTCTTTTAGTATCATTGAATATCCTCTTTAACATCATCATGTCTTGGATTGTGCTAATGAACTCCATCCTTATTACAAGTGCACTTGTGTTTCCATTTAGGTATCAAATACCACTAAATTCGGTATGTATTGGTGAGATTTCCTCCATGACTTGTGGTTGTTATTGCAATATGAACACCTATAAAGATACATACATGTTTTACGAGAAAATTCAAACTCCTCGAATGCTTTCCTTTCTATGTATGGAAAGGTTCACCGCAGTCCTATTCTCAAACTCCCCTTGACATGGTTTATAATAAGGAAGTGCTTGAAACTTATTTTTTAATTCTTGTTGAAGTTTAATCTGTATATCTAATATTTTGTGGCCTTCTCTTTCAATTTTTTAAAGCGGGTTTTAGGGTTGTTGAAGTCTCTCACCACATATGCTATTGTTCAATTGTAGGATGATATTTTCATTGAGGATATTGGCAATGCTATTGTTCATTCTTTGAAGATGGATTCAACCACATCCAATATTAGTCACTCTACTTGTGTCTATATTTTGGTGGGCATGACATCTCTAAGCCTCTTCATGGAGAGGTTATCTTGATGGTTGAGAATGGGAGTGGATTCAACCACTCAATTATGAGATTCTACCATTTTGATAGTGACAATACTTTGCTAATAGACATCTTGCTTCTGATTTCTTTGTCCTCGTTGTAGGAATGTAAGCTCTACTACTTGGTGGTACGATTCCCTCATTAGATTCTAGTTTTCCTTGTCTCTTCCCTTTTGGAGAACAAGGTTCCTTGCTCCTTGTTGGTGGATCATGTTGTGGTTATAGATGTTACCCCTTTAACAACTTCTAGTAGGGATTATGTGGCTTTAGCTTTTTTCTAGCCCCACAATGGACTTCTTCAAAACTCATGTAGGCTTCTCCTACACTATTTAGCCTCATAACCTTGTTGGAGGGAAATGAGAGGACTCTTGTCACCAAACAAGTGATAGATTTTCTGAGCTTCATAATTACTAAACAAATTATCAACAAAATGAAACCATCAAGTTGTTGAAAGGAATCAAATGTAATTTTTTTGTGATTAAATAATCATTAAACACGTACAAAAGGCTGAATAGAATTTATGTTTCAATTTTGATGGATAATTAATCAAATTGTCTTTTCATAGATGCTAATATTCTAGGTGAAAATAAAGTTGACTTAGCTAAGATTGGTGTGGTGAAGAAAATTTTCAAATTTTTAATTTTACATGATTCATTTAAGAAAGATACCATGGGTGGAAATATTTTAAAAAATTGGTGAAATATTATCAATATGGAAGATACTTCTCTATAATATGATAGTTTTAAATGGGAAAGATATAACGCCAATAGTGATCAAATTTAGAAATTGCAAGGTGAAAATGACTCCTTAAACAAAGTTTCTAGCCAATGAGTAGTGAATGAAAAGGAGGTTCAAAATAAAGTCAATTTTTGAGGTCTTATTGAAACTATAAAGAAAAATTTATTCGTATGATAGAAGAGAAAAAATATTTATTTTATTTTATTTTAGGGAACACGAAACTGCTTCATCTGTAATTGTATATAAGGTAGAACAGAGAAACGAAATGAGATCTTTTAGGAGAACTATTTTTTGTTTTCTAATTCTAGATTTTTTATTAGGATTATTTTTTTTTTTCTTCCCACAACTATAAAATATTTGCACAAATATTTGTTAAAAAATAAGTGAAGATACTTTCTTCTCAAAATATTTGAATGCTAGAAATTTTTAATGAACTTTGAGTCATTCCTTTTGTGGTTGTAAATGTTCTTATGTTAAGCTTGTAATAATATTTTATATATTCTTTTAATGAATTCTATGTGAAATATTAATTGGTTTTTAAAATCTTATATTCAATTCTTCATTTAGATGCTCTTATTCTTATTTTTTAAGCAATGTCAACTAAATATCTTCCAAATTTCCATCATCTTCATTTCACCCTTTATAAATTGTATCTATTGTGAGACTTCACACTCATGCTCTATATTTTATGTGACTTTTTTTTAGTTTAAATATTACAGCTTTCTTTCTTTCTAGTAAAAAATATACCTCAAAAAACACAAAAAATATAATGAGGGAGCTCTCCATATTAAACACAAAGAAAAAATTATAATCTATAAAAAATCTCCAACTATTGGTACATTTTTCACTACCTATTGAGTGAGTGAAAGTTGGTTTAAAAGCAATAATTGTAGTGACTAATATATTTACCAACAACCTTTACATCTTTTTCTTCAAGCCATACCTTCAATTAGCTTACATTATAACAATTGATTATTTCATAAACACTAGGAGGAGTGGGCAATGATTTTATCTCTAAGCTTGTGAGTTGCTCCTTAAGCCTATTCATTATTGATGCATCACTTGAGAGTGTAGATTGGGAAATTAGAGTAAAACACACATGACATCATAAGCCAACCACGAAAAGCCATAATCATATAACATTAACCTAACCTAACTAATAGAGACCTCAAAATGAAGTACATAATAAAATAAACAAGCTCAAATAAAAATACTCCTTTGAAATGTGTTAGTCCTCATTTCAGAGTCGCCTTGTTTTATTGATTGAACACCTTCCCCTACCTATTATTTTGTTATCTCACTCCAAAAATACAGATGTCTTCAGTACCCTTATTTTAGTTGGTCCTCTCCTCTCCTTTCTTTTTATTCTCTTGTATGTGTCGTTCTTGTGTATGTCATGTCGGTTTGAGTTATGTACTCGGTCTTTGTCCTAAAAGTTAAAGGATTAAATTGAACCCGCGAACCATTATGAACCGATTGAACCACTTTGTACCAAGTTCTAGGAGGTTCAAACAAGTTCGACTAAGTTTAATGCAAATTGTAAGGTGTTTAGAGGCTAGTCCCATGTCCAGATTATATCAAGTATCTATGTACCTCATGGAACCATTTTGTACTTAGTTCAAAGCAGTTCAATAAAGTTCACCAAATTTTCAAGTACAACAACATAATTCAGCGACATGAAATAATGAGGAATGGATTGAATTAATTATAGTACGATGATATTAAAGTTTGAGGGCTCAAAAAAGAATGTACTTGGAAGCGTAACACAAGAAAAAAGGCAACCATCATGAGTGTGGAAATCATGACATTGTAAGGCAAAAGGCAGGATGTGACAAATATTAATTACCCATGCCACAAGATCATCAAATCAAAATCATTTACCACATGCAAATCTTTCCATAATTAACCCTCAACCCTCGGGATATATGTTTCTTTCATCTGCCAGTTTAAGGGTGTTATATAATGATGTGGGATTGGTAACATTCCTTTTAAATGTGAATTACAAAGGTTAGTCAAAGAATTACGAAGGAGTGTTCACTATGTCGGCAAGTTTAAGGTAAAAAATAACCTTTTCCCTCTGTGATGTTGGAATTTCTTTTACATAAAGCATTGAAGGGTTTTTGTTTGTCTGAAAGAAGAATTATGAGATCCACTTTGCATTTCTTTGGTAATATCACAAGTATGAATTGGAAAGGTCCCATTATAAGCGACTCTAACTTGAAAGGGGTAGACATAGAAAGGATAAATGATAGAGTTACCGACCAATTAGCCAAGCATTTTTCTCTTGAAATCATGTCGGGTGGTTTGTTACAAGCTGTGGCTTTTCCACTTGCGACTCTGAGCCCTGAACTAATTGGAGAATGCATAAACCACTGTGACATTAAGGCTAGTTGTATCAAGAAAACCAGTGGTGAAAATCTAATCACTATCAATAGAGAGACAATAATGTCTATGTTAAAAATCCTTAAAGAAGATTTCTTAGAATTCACCCCTACCCAATCCCTAGCCAAGTTCAATGAACTGGCTAAAAAACATCACAACATTATTACAAGAAACAGGACCAAAAAATTCTATAAGGGGGGTTCCTGTCTGCCAAAAAACCTAAATAAAGATAATATTAAGCCTTATATCCATGATTTGGTAGTGTTGTTTCATAGGGTAAGAGGTTCCCCTGAAGCCTTTTTATTTAAAGACTGGATGTATTTTTATATTGAAATAATCCTTGAGGGTGAACAATACATGGACTGGGGAGAACTCATAGAAGGTTTACTGAGAGAACAACTCAAATTATCTCATGTGGTCAATACACAATTTCTACATGTCCTCCTACCTAATGTACTGCCTGGCTTGTACCCAAATTTTAACTAGTATTCCATAAGAACCTTGGGATGACAACATTACTATCTATGAATACTGCTCCATGCTATAGAGGAACAGAGCCCTTGAGAATTATAGGAGAGTGCATGATGTGTTCATGGGAGAATTTTGTCTTGAACTAGTTGGAACTCTAGAAAGAAGGATGTCACAAGAAGCCTAGATAAACCTACTTCAGGTGTACAATAGTTTCTACATTTAATTCCCTCGGTTCACATACATTCGAGTCAACGGTTTTGAAGACAAACCTATGAAGTTTTCAAGGTATGTGTTGGATTGTTTTGTGTTGGTGGAATTATGCAGACAAGTCTCTCTCATGGTTAATAAATTTATACTCAAAGAAAAATGGGAGATGGTTTTTCCTATTCAGTTGGGTTGTCTTTCATGTAAATCCATGGAGGGTGTAGTAAGTATAGGTTGTGATACGTGTAATTTTGAGCTCAAATATTATTATGACAGAAAAGGATTTGATAATAAAGGGTTCGTCAAACGAGCCCTAGAGTTAGAGGATCATATAATACCAATCCCCCTTCTAGATGACTTTTGGGAAGACTGTCCAAATGAAAATGAGGTTGATTAGAGAAACCATTCTAGTTTATGACTGTCCCAAATTTCCATTCTGTAGCTGAGAATGAACATTGAAGGAATAGAAGATGATGATTCCAATATTGTTGAACCAATGTATCAGAACTTGGAGAAAGTACCATTATTTGTGATAGATTGGACCATGGAAGAAGAAGACAATATTCATCAGAAGGCTAGAGTTGTACTAGATATACTAAGACCTAGCTGAAACAAATGAAAAAAGAAAGAACACAAATGGTTCAATTAGACAAGTCCGATAGAAGTCCCATGTATTCCCTCGTTAGTGCTTCTAACACATCTCTCTCGATTGATGATGCAGGTAAAGTACACCTCCTAGGTAAAAGGGAAAATTCTGGTGAACAAGATTCTAAATTTTTTGCAGACTATTCTGTCATACAAAAACCAGGTCCAGAGCCAGGTCCCAAAAATGCAGTAAAATGGCCACATAGAATGTAGTCTTCATAGATTTGGACAAAGAAAAAGAAATTAGTTCCCCCTCACTGGATAATGAGAAAAAAATCCTATAAATGTTTGATAATGTCATTTATGTACTAGAAACTATGGTCACCCCTGTCAAACTTGTAGTGGATAAAATGACCTATAGTTCAATATGTGTTATCAATAGATTTTGTTTAATTATCTCAGGCTCTAATTTTCTCAAAATCACCCCATAATCTTTAAAGGTGTGTTTCACTCAAAGTTTCAATTCCTTACACATACACCTTGTTGGTTGAACTTGAACCTTGAACTCTCATAGTTCAAGATTCAAGGTTCAATAACATCCTTTGGTATGATTGCCCCTCTTTGTTTGCAAGCTTAGCAACATGTTGTCTTTGCAGCGTGCACTTGTCCAATGAACTATGAACTTTGAACTCTCGTAGTTCAAGATTTGAAGTTCATCGGACGTTATCCTTTTGCAAGATGCTTTCCTTTCTATTTATCTTTCTTCTTTGTCACTAGTTGTTTTTTCTTTATTTAATTAAATCATGCCCAAGGGTAGTCCTTTTGCCTTCTTCTTGAACTTGAACCGTGAACTCTAGTAGTTCAAGGTTCGAGGTTCAACATATGTTTGTAATTTGCAAAAGTGGAAATTGATGATTTGACGTAGAGGATAATTGGAAGTTAATTATGAGATCCGCGCGTGGCGTGGATATTGTAATTAATAGAAATGACACTTAAGTATCACATCACTCCTAGGAAAGTACAGTAATCAAGGTTTAAAGTGGTGCAAATTCCTTGTGATCATTAATTGAACCTCATGCGGCATTATTCGCCATTTATTGCAAATCTCCTGTGATTTGTGAGCTATTTTATGATAAATTGAAGAGACTAGCCATTTTTGTTCATAGTGGCAGAGACATCTCAGGCGACCAGCGCGGAAGAAGGTATCTTTTCCTCCTCTCAAAGAATAGTGCGTTGCATAAGAAACCAGGTGAGTCTCTCTTTTTGGCCTCCTTGTTTCAGTTAAAGCTCTTTCCTTTCTCAAATTTGAACTCCTTTAAGGCTACTGTGTCTCCTTGTTTATTCCTAGTTTGTGAGCCAAAATGAAGAACCCAATCCCAAATTTTGGAAATACCTCTCCTTTGATTTGCTCTCTACCTGACTGTGAGGATACCCTTATCAAAACTGGAGCCTTAGAGGAAATTATAAGCCGAGTCAAAGAGCCCATTCTAGGTTCCATGCTGGAAAAAGCTATTTAGAGTGGTTTGACTGATGCAACCGCTTTCCCTATAGTGGCCCCTTGTTGAGAACTAGTTCTTGAGTGTGAATAAGATATAGTTTTGAGGAGAAGTGTATTAAAAAGGTTGACGGGAGTCCGTTGGTATATATAAATAGAGATGTTGTACTAAAAGCAATAGGAATCCCTGAAAGAGACCCATATGAAGGGTGGAATATTCCATCATCCCAATCAGTCTTCGCCACCAAAAGACAAATATACATGAATGAGATAGCTCAGTACTGGTTGCTAAAAGCCCAAAAAGGAGGTTCTAGGCTCCCAAAACCGCTTACCATAGATCATTTCAAGCCCGAGGTAGCTGAATTGGTTATATTGCTCAATAGAATTAAAGGGAACCAACATGCATATTATTGGCATGACTGGATGTACTTCTGTATCCAGGTGACTCTTGGAGGGTTAAAATATATTGACTGGGCCGAAACCATTGCCGATGAACTCAATCATCAGTTGGCAAATTTCCCAATTGGCAGTAGCTTTCACATGTCTTCCTACTTGTTTTATATCTTGGCCTGTACCAGAGAGTGGAAAGGTCTATTCCATGAGCAGCCCCTCCCAAATATGAAGGTCTACGATTACTACCCTCACCTGTAGAAGGAATATCATGTTGACAACTTTCCAAAATTGAATGGGGTTTTCTTTGGGAGATTAACCTATGAACTTCAAGGGAATACTGAGCAGAGAATGTCTGAAGAAGCTAAAACCTTTGTCAATACTTATGGAAGTTTCTTCATCTAGTTCAAAAGGTTCACATCTCTCAGAATTGGCAGTTTTGAAGGGGAACCATTCAAGTTACCCAGATATGCTTTTGATAGCTTGATTATTTCAGAAGTGGCTCGTCAACTGACATATGTTCATAAAGGAGTTAAGGAAAGAAGGGTAGAGCTAAGTCCAACTTTGCAGTTGAGTTAGGGTATTATACCTGTAAAACCTCTTCAGATGCCCTAAATCTAGAGCATGAATTAAGGAAACTTAATCTAAAGACATTTGAACTCAGAAAGGATTTTGATAGTAGAGGATATGATGCTCATCATTTTTATTTTCCTTTTGAGTTCCAACACATTCCCCAAATAGAGGATTATTGGGAGGGTTGTGCAGATGATTTTGAAGTAAGAAGAAGAGCCTGGTCAAGGTTTACCTTAGGACAGATTGTTACCTTAAATATTCAAATTGATATCACAGTTGTCGATGAGGACAATGATGTAGAGGTAATTGATGATCAGTTTGAAGCCAGAGTTAGGGGTACACCACTATCTGAAACATATTGGGGTATTGATGAGAGGGAGAGAATAATAATCAAAACCCTCGGTGTGATAAAAAGAACTGAGAAATGGGTCAAGAGCAAGCAGCCTCCCCCTCCAAGGAGACACAATACAAGAAGGAAAACACATAGTGAATCAGTAACCAATCCTGTTGATTCTTCTAACACAAATGCTTCTCTTGCAGGTAGGTCCAAAGCTAAAAATAAGAAAAATTCTAAAGTTGTCCCTGTGAAAAAAGATTTTCCTTACTCTTTACCAACGATAAGAACCTCTAGAAATAAAGAAAGTAAGGAAAGTGAGAAACTGATTGACGACAAGGAGGTGATTGATCTTGATCTGATGGATACTCATATGTCAGAGCAAGCTGGTCCAGATAGCCCGGGTGAAGACACATTGACTCAAAAGGGAAATCAACTGGATTTTGGAAACCCCTCAACAACTATGGTGAGTGATACCTTTCAAACTCCATCTCCCACTCTTAGATGGCTAGAGAACTCTATTATCAAGAAATGAAATGTTCTACCAATAACTCTTCCAGTGGAAGACATGGTCAGTAAATGCTTGGGAGCTACTGTCAAACCTAAAAGAATCAGGCTGGACTCAATGATAGACATTGACGAGAAGACTGGGCGATGGACAACAGAGTGCGTATTACCAAAGTCTGATAAAAATGTTTCTGAAGCCTCTGCTGAAGACTTTATTATTGAGAAGATAGACTTGGGAGTTACAAGAAGGGCAGTAGATGCAAAGCATCTTGAATCTTCCACATGGAAAATATTGCACAGGACTTTCAAAGATGAAAGAGATAAGAAGGAGTTGAAGGCTACCATACAAAGGCTAGCAGAATTCATCTAGGCAGTCCAAGAGCCTAGTCCGCTTCCACTAACCCAAGTCCCTCATACATTTGATCCTCGCTCACCATAAGTTCGCAAAACCCTGGACCAAATTCAAAGGAATAAACTAGTAGTGGATGTTTTTAATAAGTGGGTCAAATGGATGATCCAACGGAGAGGTGATTATATTACTCAATTGACTGAAGCTCATGGGGTCATGACTAAAACCATCTCAGAGATGTTAATTGAATTGATTGAATGGAGAAAGGAGAGGAAGAAATGGATGGGTATAGTTGATCAGCTGACAGAGATTAACCATTATGGGGTGCCCAAGTTCCTTATGGAAAAACCAGTTCCTAGCCTGAATGAGGAAGTTCTTTATGTCTTTGTGAAGATCATTGAATGGTAGAATTCAATCATTAAAGATGGATGTGAAGGGGTGACCCACTTGCTAAATGATCTTAAAGGTCTAATAGATACAATGCAAAAAGACCTTAAGTGCCTAAATATCATTCTAATGGATGAGGTAACCCAAGATATTAAGAAGGTGGAGAAAATGACTTAGGAATTTGAAGCAAGTATAGCAGCGATCAAAGATAGTAAGGAGCTCACAACTGAAGATCTCACTTCAGTAGCCAATACTGAGGCTATGTTGGTCATTTGTGTAGATCACTTTGAGTCTCACAGATCAAGGTTGAGTTAGATATGTAAAGATAAGAAAGTTATCGAATAGAGGATCACTCTCATCAGCCTACCATATCATGCCACAGTCATCAACACATCACTTGCTCAAGAAGAGTGGAGGCAAGCACATGCATCTGGGTCTTCTCAAAATTGAATCTAAGGCGTCCAACTCAACCACAACTAGCGATCATGCTCCACTTATTTTGGGTCATTATTTTTTATTTTTCCAATATTTTCCATTTTTAGCATGCTTTTGGTTATCTTAAGCAGTTCTGAGCCGAAACTCTGGGAGTTTCATAAACTTTATTATTTTTGATAATTGTAACGGATGGCTATATAAAGCCAGGGAAAATTTTTTGAAAGGGATGTTAGTAGTTTATTTTCTTAGTAATAGAACAGTTTAAGTTTAGTAATTTTGTAGTAAGACTTGAATTAAGGTTTCTGAATCAGTGAATGAAAAAAGACATATTAATATAAATCTGTTGGTTTATATTTGTGGGTGGATCTTTGTTGGGATATCTTACATTGAGCAGAATTTCTTGGTTGAATGTCTTTATTTTTCTTTGAATTCTAGTTGTGTATTAGATTAGTGTAGTGTTTACTTATTGAAGTCTATGAGCTTCAGATCTGTTAGTTGTTTCAAATTTCCAGTAATTATGTCATATTGATGAAAGTTACTGTTTATGCCTTATCAATTTTCTGGTCAAACTTTTTATGATTACAGAAATACATGTTATTCTTTTTCATAAAAATTCATTGAAAATTTTACTGGGAGCTGTACCATAATTTAGAGGGTTAAATATTTAATGTTTAATCCAGTTTTTAGTAAAGAGTTAATGTTTCTCGGTGGGTTATAGAGTGTAGAAATAAATTTGAAAAAGAGAAATTCATTTACTAACAATATGACAATGACTTTTTAATTTTGTGAGCAAGAAGCGTAGTCTGGCACCAGTCTACATACCCATCAGGGACATGGTGAGTAAGTACACAACAAAATCCCCCAAACCTAAGAGGGTAAAGAACAATGCAAGGTTGGTGAGGATTCAAAGAATGAATAGTAACCAAAAAAGTTTCTGTGT
Source organism: Chamaecyparis obtusa (assembly GCA_027943335.1). NCBI lineage: Eukaryota > Viridiplantae > Streptophyta > Pinopsida > Cupressales > Cupressaceae > Chamaecyparis > Chamaecyparis obtusa. The sequence continues at coordinate 517,956 of BSBK01005174.1, forward strand.
ATAAACCAAAGGAAGGAATCTTGCATTTAGATGATATTAAATTTGAAATAACTAAGGTGGATTTAGGGATTATGGATAGGGATTCTAAGGATCACTTGTTTGAACACTTTTCACATCATATGCTGATGCAGTCCCAAAAGGACAGTCGGGATAAAAAGGAACTCAAACAAATTATTACTGCCATGGAAGGATATATAGACTCATTCAACAACTTTAGAGCATTTCCCTTGGCTCGGGCACCACAATCATTCGATCCTAATTCCCTTGGAAAAAAAATATTAAGTCAGATTCAAAGGGGTAAAGCGATGACTTTAGCAGTGGATGGTTGGATTGATAGAATAATCAAAGATGGAAATAGGTTCAACCAGGAGTCCAACATTGTTTTTAATGATGCATAGGTGTTGTTGGGAGAAATAAAAACCTAGATTCTAAGTTGGGAAATAGACGAAGGTAAATGGACCACCGTGGTTTCACAAATTTTTGAGGTTGAAAGGTACGGACCACCCAAATTCCTAGCTGAAAATTCTTTGAAAATGGTTGATGAATGCATGCTATATGTCCACAAAAATAATATGGGTTGGATAGGCTCTCTTTTCAAAGCTTCCATTTCAAGGGTTCAAGATATTGAAAATGAAGTTAAAGAAATACATGATAGTATGATCAAAGATAGGAAAATCATTAACCCCACAGACATCCTGCAATACAAGGAGGGAAATTAGGATGCAAAGGCTTTGGTTAAAACCTTTGAGATAACCACATCGCCATCAAGGAACAAATTATGATAACAACAAATTTTACTAAAGTCACACGAGTTGAAGCCAATTATGTTGTGCCTCTATGCTGATCAATTACCCAAGTATGTAGATCAGATCATGAAACTCAAATGGGAAAAAGACACCTAGAGGGTATGACCATCAAGTCTGAAGAACCCCAATGCACTGACGGTACAAGAGTTTGTTAGCGCGTATAGGAGCTGGAAACTCGCTCGTGATTCCACGTTGAAGGCTATAGGGCTAATCTTATATGTTTAGTTACTTCTTAAAAAGTGTTGATGTAGTTAAAATTTGGGGATGTGTGTCCTTTTGGCAGTGTTTAGTTTTAATAACCATTTCTTTTAATTGCCAGCAGGTCAACTTTTCAGGGAGATCTACTTGTCATTCTAAAACTATATATGCTAGAGCATAAACTAAGTAGAGGTTAGAAATTTTTTAAATAGACATCAAGGATAGACGTACTGATAGATAGTAAACTATTTTGGTTTAACAAAAGTGAAGTGAACCTGCATATTTTGAAATTGAATTATTTTTCTCTTTGAGCATAAATAATATAGACTAACATATGGAAGTAATTTGGATCATTGAGTTGAAATTCATGAGATGAATATTTCTTTGTGAATATTGCATTTTATGCCTTGTGTTATCTTGATCGGTTCAAAGTAGGTGGACATTTCATATTTGATTAAATGATTAAGTAATTGTCATATTGGTTTAGTTCATGAGGGATTAAAAACTTAGATTTTTAGAGCTTATAAGTAATTCTATGCATTTGTTGAATTAAGCTCCTTACCTAAGAGTAATGTGGGTATCCTTATATGCTTTATGGTTAAAAGTTTATATACATATATAGATTAGAAAAGATTAATTGGAAATATGTGTAAGAGAGTTGTACCTTATAAAAATGCAGAGGAAAGTAACCATCATGTACTTATCCAACTGTTGAATGATCAAATTTGTTTGCAAAGAAAGGTAATAGAGTTAATGTTATAAGGTTAACAAAAAAGGAGACAAATCTTTTCACCAATAGATTTTTGGTGACTCTACTAGGGAGTTGTACAATTGATGACCTAGTGCGTAGATAATTGACCTTTTGATGAAAAGCCATGGTCTTGCCTCACAATGATATTTTCCCTATACTGTAATGAAATATAGGCTTCTAGAACACCCAAGAGGATTTAATATCTGATTTGAACTCTGTGGCATGGCAGTACAGATGGAACAACCAGAAATACCAACAAGTGCTTAGGGCTCTAGAGGATGAAGAAGAGATTGGAGAATTGCTGAGAGCAGTACCCATAGGCCAAGAAGCAGCCATTGTAGGAAGAGTTTGTCAAATACCTATAAGGAGATAAAAAAATTTCAAAATACTAGAGTAAAGAAGGGTAACCCATTCTCAAACTAGGAAAGGCTTTAGAGACTTTGACCTAGATGCACTTCAATGTCTGACCCCCTCTCCTAATTTAACTAGACCTAGAAGATCAAAAAGAAAAACAAGGCCTCCATGTAAAGTTTCTTTTTCTATATCTTACCAGGCTCTTGTGCTCTCATGGACCCCTATACCCATATCCATTCATCCAACCCCTTTTAACTTTAATCTACCTCCCCTGACACACCAAATGGCTCAACCTCAGCCTTCAGGTGCTTCAATACGACCCTTGAACCTAGCTAGTTTGGGTGGTTAGTTAAATAACTTGCCAAAGGTGGCTAGAGATGTTTTGCCTAAGTTCTCCGGTGATGATCAGGTTTCAATAGAAGACCATTTGAATTATTTCAATGTGGCATGTGGTATACTAGCGGTCCAACATCAAGATGTTTCTATCAGGATCTTTGTGCAAACTCTCACTGATGCTACGAAAGACTAGTTTTATCACCTACCCAGTGGTACGAATACTAATTGGGTGGCCATAAGAACTTCCTTTCAGATCCATTTTAAGACCACAAAAGATAAACACACCCTCTTGGTTTAATTAACCCAAATGAAAAATAAAATTCATGAACGAATTAGAGAATTTGTGGCTAAATTTAATAAGATTGTTTAAAATATCCCAACAAATTCTAGACCCACCGAGGAGAATCAAAGAGGTTTCTTCCTAAATGTAATGTCACTAGATATTAGTTTTTACATGAAGAGAGCTCAAATTCTTGACCTAAGTTTCTCAAACTATGGCCATTCAATTGGAAGATGATCTGATTAGGGTAGGAAAATGGTGTACTATCCAAGCTCCAAGCACTTAGTCTTCTAATTATCCTTCTAATCATGTTGTACATAGGATAGTAAATGATGTAATATCCCTTAAAAGACAATTACCTAAGCAAGGCCCATCATACCCACCGTTGTATCAAGATATCAGCTGAAACAAACCAAATCAATCTTATGGAAAGATGCCCCTTTTGTCTTCTACTCAACCCAGATTAAAACTTGAAACCCCTCCAAGTAAAGGATCCATGTGTTCTTTCTGTCTCACCATTGATCATGATGGTGATACTTATGCTGATATGATTAGGCATATCTAGATGGAGGTTATAAAGGATACTCTTGGGGAACTTAGTGAAGAAGAGATGAATCAAGAGAAACTTGGTGACTCTAGTTCCTACTATCTTGAGTGTAAGTCAGACTCTAATAGAGGTGGAGATATTATAGTTACCCTTGATGATCCTGCATGCATGGTTCTCACCCGAAACCAAAGAAGCTCCAAGTCACGGATAGCACCACCTCATCAAGCACGGCTTCCAAAGGCAAAGATCAGGTGATCAATACTACTCTATCTAGTGCCAAGGTACTAGACATTAAAATTTTGCAAAGAAATAATGCAATTTCTCCTTCTCCTTTATTTGATATTGTTGAATTTTGCAAATCCTCCACCATATCAATTTATCATGCTGAATATTTAAAACTAAACTCAAGAGTTAGATAAATTAATCAATTTCATCAAAGGAGAACCAAGTCAACAAACTCAAGCTAACTAGTTGCTCGTAGGAGAAACATCAACGTCACAAAAATGACCTATTTTTGTCTCTAACTCAACTTCCAACTAGCTAGAAGACTATAACCCTCCCCATGTCTTGGAAAATGATGGAGAATGTAGAAAACAAAATCCTTCCTACATATCTCTACTTCTAAATGTCTAAAAGTTAAGAAGTTGCATTATAGACTCAGGTGCGTCAAATAATATCATGCCCTCATTAGTTGCCAAAGATTTAGGTTTAACCCTCACTAAGACATTTATGAAATTCTATTCTATGGATGGGAAACAGGTTCCAATGATCAGCCAAGTGAAAGATTATGAAACAGTCCTGGCTGCGTGCCCTGATAAAAGTATGAAGTTAACCATCCTAGTTGTAGACATCCCGACCAATTACAATATTCTTCTTAGCCAAACTTTTTGCAAATATATAGGTTGAGAAATCAAAATGGATTGGTTGGAAGATATTATACTGGTGGGAAAGAAGAAAGTAAAACTTGAACCAAAAGCCAAAAACAAATATATAGTTTTTCCTTCAGATGACCCTAAGGCCCAAATACTCTTTGAAGAATGCCAGTTTGGTAATTATGTTATCCTCCCTGGAAAAAAAGATGAGTTCACTATAGAAAGTTCAAAGAAAGGGGAAGAACTGTGGAATATGTAGTTAGATATGAGTTGTTCAAACTTAGGTTCAGGTGTTGGAGTGGTACTTATATCCCCTAAAGGTGATTGCATGCCTTTTTTATTCAAGTTAGATTTTAAGAACACAAAAAATACCGTTGAGTATGAAGCCTTGATGTTGGGACTACAAGAAGCAAAGCACAATGGAGTGAAGATGCTAGTTGTGAGAGGTGATGTAGAGATAATCATGAAGCAAGTAAGAGGTACATTTACAGTAAAAAATGAAAGGCTCAAACATTATAGGAACTTGGTTTGGGATGAGATTGAATTTTTTGATGCTTTCTCTATCGAGTTCATTCTCTGGAGTAAGAACACCCGAGTGAATTCTTTGGCAGTATCTGCTTCATTACTCTTACCTCACCCAGATTTCAAGACAAATAATTATAGGGTAGAGATGATTTATAGGCCGAGTGTCACAAATAATGTAGAATAATGGTAGGTATTTGATGGTGATTCTCAAATTAAGGACTTCTTGGCCTGTGCTCAGGGTTTTTCCACACTATACTTTGAAGGTTCAGAAAATGAATGTCAAGATATTTGTATAGATTTTGAAGTTGGTGATGATGTGATACAGTTAAAGGGAAATAAAATTTCTAAAGGTCTAGTTTCATTATAACATTTGTTCTCCAAAAAAGATGATAGCCTAGCTAAAGAGAGAATTTCACACTTTGAGACTCTGCGGGAATATGACAAAATTAATGTTGGAAGTGAAACAAAGCCTAAATGGGTTTCAATCGACAAATCTTTTTCCCTTGAAGAAAGAGATAAGTTGAAGGAATTTTTGTTTAATTATAAAGATGTTTTCCTAGGGTTATGATGACCTAAAAACTTTTGGAAATAGTCAGTTCAGATATCACATTCCTTTGAAACTTGACACCATACCTTTCAGACAAAATCTCAGGAACTACAATCCCAAAGTGTCAAAATCCATACTCAAGGAGGTCAAAAATATGTTAAAAGATAGGATTATATATCCTATCTGTCATTCCTTGTGGATAGAGAATATTGTATCGGTAAGGAAAAATAATGGAGAGATAAGGATTTGTGTCGATTTTTAAAAGTTGAATTAGGCTAGTCTGAAAGACAATTATTCCTTTCCTGTGATGGAACATGTACTTCAAATTGTGGCTAGGTCTGAGATGATGTCTATGTTAGATGGATTATCTAAGTATAATCAAGTAAGTGTGGTGGAGGAAGATGAACACAAAAATTCTTTTATAACACCATGGGGTACCTTTGCCTATAACAGAATGCCATTTGTGTTAATCAATGCAGGAGCCATTTTCCAAAGGGCCATGAACTTATCTTTTATATACTTATGGAATAAAATTATTATGGTCTATCTGGATGACCTAATAGTCTTCTCCAAGAGAAGGAAACACCATTTGAGGGACTTGAAGGTAGTGTTGTAGAGGTTTCGAGAACATGGAATATTATTGAACCCAAAGAAATCATTTTTCTTTGTTGTAGAAGGAAAAATCCTAGGCCACATTGTCTCAAAGAAAGGAATCAGGATAGATCCAGACATAATGAAATCCATTCAACAACTCACCTTACCCTCTAGTAGAAGTGGAGTAAACTTTTTTTTGGTCAGATAAATTTCTTGAGAGCCTTCATCCTAGAGTTCTTGGAAAGAACAAAAGCATATCATAGACATGATGAATGAGAAACAACCTTTTAAATGGAATGACGAGGTGCAAAAATATTATAATGATATTAAATCTACTATAGCTCAAGCTCCAACCTTAAACAATCCATATTTTTGAAATGACTTTATTATTTATTGTTATGCCTCTAAACATACTCTCTCTAGTATCTTGACTCAAAAGAATGAAAATGGAGAGAAATCACCAATTGCATTCATGAGTACTCCATTGAAGAAACACAAACTCAAGTATTCACCTGTGGAAAAATAGGATTTCCCTATAGTTAAAGCGGTAGTGCATTTTAGATACTATATTGTCCACTCACATTCAATTTTATATGTACCTAAAATGGCACTCAAGAGCATTCTGACACAACATGAAGTAGGGATGAACAAAAGAGAAACATGGGTAGCCAAGATCCAGGAGTATGATCTAAAAATAAAAACAACTAAGTTATTTTGATTGTCAAATCATACTCCTGGATCTTGGAATGTTCAAGGACACCTACTTCTACGTCAGAAAATGTGAAAAATGAAAACTCTTTGCTGGAAAGCCACAGTTAGCGGCGTTACCTTTAAAACTAGTAATGGTGGATGAACCCTTTAAGTAATAGGGTTTGGATTTCCTAGGTACACTAAATCCACACTCTAGTGTAGGACACATGTATATTTTGACTGCGACAGACTTATTCTCGAAGTGGGTAGAGGGAGTCCCTACTAAGAAGGCCAATTATCAAGTGGTTTTTGATTTTATGAAGGATTATATACTGGTCCATTTTGGGGTACCTCATAAGATTGTTGCAAATAATGCTACTTATTTTTCATCTAAAAATTTGACCATATTCTATTATGAACACAACATTTCCTTGATGCATTCATCTATTTACTTCTCTTAGGGTAACACGGGCATAATCTAGGAACAAGAACCTTCTTGCGATCATGAAGAAGTTGGTGGATGACAATGCTCAATTTTGGCACAATAAGTTGTATGAAGCCCTGTGGGCTGACAGGATAACTCCTAAAAGAGAGATAGTAATGGATTCATTTCAACTTGTGTATGGAGTTGACACACACACATCTCTACCTTTAGAATTGTCTATCACTAGAGTGCAATTTGTTATAGAGGACAACTTAATCTTGCAAAGTTATTTGGAGAAAAGAGTGATGTACTTGAACAAATTGGAGGAGGGGAGAGATAAATTAGTAGAGCGAATTACAGAGCATCAAATGAAGTTCAAGTGTATTTTTGATATGAAAGCAAGGCCTCAAAATTTTTTAGAGGGAGATGAAGTATTATTATGGGATAAGAGAAAAGAACCAAAAGGAGATCATGGGAAGTTCAAGTCTCTAAGGAAAGGACCCTTCAAGATTCAAGAAGTCATTGGATCAAATGCTTTCTGTTTGGCATACCCTGATGGAATGATCTTGTCGTTCACTTACAATGGAAAAGATCTAAATTTATACAAACTCTGATGTCTTCCTCAAGTTTTTCTTTATACATATTAGTCTATTTTTTTTCTTATTTTCTTTTGTTTTTGTGTGTTTGGTTTGTCCCCCTAGTCTTAGTTTGTGGAACCATAAAGTTTAGGTTCTCTACGTTTCCCTAAACCAAAGTCCCTAGTTAGAGCCAATGGTAGTCCTCATTTTAGAGTTCCCCTATTTTAGTTATTGAAGATCTTCCCCTACCTTTGATTTTGTCATCTCACTCCAAAAATCTAGATGTCTTCAATACCCTTATTTTAGTTGGTCCTCTCCTCTCCTTTCTTTATGTGCTCTTATATGTGTCATTCTTGTGTATGTCATGTTGGTTCAAGTTATGTACTTGATATTTGTCCGAAAGGTTAAAGGATTTTGAACCCGTGAACCATTATGAACTGATTGAACCACTTTGTACCAAGTTCTAGGAGGTTCAAATAGGTTTGACTAAGTTTAAAGCAGATTGTATGGTGTTCAGAGGAAGGTCCCAAGTATAGATTATATCAATTATCTATGCACCTCATAGAATTATTTTTTACTTAGTTCAAAGTAGTTCAATTAAGTTCACCAAATTTTCAAGTACAAAATCATAATTCAATTACATGAAATAAGGAGGAATTGATTATATTAATTATAGTACAACAATATTAAAGTTTGAGGGCTTGAAAAAGAATGTACTTGGAAATGTGACACAAACAAAAAGGAAGCTAAAACGAGTGTGGTAATCATGACATGGTAAGACTGAAGGAAGGATGTGATAAATATTAATTACCCGTGCCGCAGATCATCAAATCAAAATCTCTTACCACATGCAAATATTTCCATAATTAACCCTCAGGATATGTTTCTTTCATCTTCCAATTTAAGAGTGTTATATAATGATGTGGGATTGGTAATATTCCTTTTAAATGTGGATTACAAAGGTGAGCCAAAGAAGTATGAAGGAGTGTTCACTATGTTTGCAAGTTCAAGGTAAAAAATGATAACATTTTCCCATCTATGTTTCTAGAATTTATTTTACATAAAGCATTGAAGGGTTGTTGATTATCTGAAACAAGAATTATGAGATCCACCCTTCATTTCTTTGGTAATGTCACAAGTATGAATTGAAAAGGTCTAACTATAATTGACTCTGACTTGAAAGGGGTAGACATAGAAAGGATAAAATATAGAGTTACCGACTAGTTAGCCAAGCAATTTTCTCTTGAAACCATGTCGATTGGTTTGTTACAAGCTGCAGCTTTTCCACCTGCGACTGTGAGCCCTGAACTAATACAATAATGCATAAATCACTATGATATTAAGGATAGATGTATCAAGATTTGCAAGAGAAAGATAATTTTATTTTTTCCTCTACAGAGGCATGTTTGGAGGGAAGCTCCCCCTTCAAAGGACGAAGTCAAATCAGTAAATACCTTGATCGGTATATAAATAAGACACTAAACAAAAACTTGTCTTATCCCACTAAGCTCAAGTGTTGTGTGTGAATGATAGTTCAGATCAGGTGAAATAGTGCCTAAGGAGATAACATGGTCCACTAGAGACTTAAGTGTCTCATATGCATATAAATTGATTAGAGGTATGCCATTGACCTAACTACAAACTGTTAGTTTAGAATCCTACCCATTTATTCTTGGTTTACCAATTTTAATGAAAGAAGATTGTGTCGTTCTTTGAAGTTACTCACCATACATATACCCCTAGACGTAAGGTGTGAAGGCTTCTAGATTTCATCACTGGGAATAAAGAAAGCCCCAACAAAGGGATCCCCTATTCACCCACTCCTAAAAGGCCTTATTAAGTGGATTTGTTTTTGTTCATCCTTGCATTGGATTATCTCTTAGATTGAGAGGGACACAACTCAGGAGGGTCTAGTATATAAAGGTTAGAGATTTCTCTCGTGGGCTTACAATGTGTTAAATTGTAGCCATTCCTTAGGCAGAAAATTCTTGTACAATGTTAAAACAATGAAAAATATTTTTTGAAAAATACTTTTGAATCTTAAAAATTTCACAATTTTTCAAGTTTTTGCATGTTGTGCTTGTTCTTTCCATGAAACAGATCCAACAAACTAGTCAAACTTGGTCAAAGCCTTAGAAATTTAATTTAATTTTTTTTTTTATATATCAATATTGTACAAATTAGTATTTGTGCTAAGTAGACCCACGTCTTTACTTATTTGGAATTTATACATAATACTTTGTTGATGAGTTAATTTGTATACAATGGCATCTCCGCCTGTAGGTTTCCATCTCTACAAATCAACATCTTTGACTACGACCAATGTCTCCTCTTGAAAATATTGAGCTTATAGACCAAGAAAATATCTCTCATTTTGACCCTCCTAAATTGTTTTCAAGTCATTTTGTCAAAATTAGTTCCCTATAGTCCATAATTACAATTTTTCCATGATCCATGTCAGATTCAAGGAAACATAAGAAGGTCAAAGTCCAAATACCCCTTTCCTACAAAGAAAAGAAAATAGTTGATATAATCATTAGGAACAAATAATTTATTAAGAAAGAAACTCAAATTTGTGCCCAATAGCTTGAGAGATATGACATGATGATATTCAACAAAAAAGTTATCAACTACATCGCACCTGCTAGAGAAACCTTCAATGACCATCTAAGTTATATCTTTTCAATAACTTCATCAGTTCTTCATTCCTTTAGTCTTCCATAAATCATCAATCTTCTAACTTTTGACTTAGGGCCACCACCATTCATTTGGCCTTAAATCTTGTTCTCTTGATTGAACCACATCCAAATAAAAGTGAGGACCAACCTAATCAATCAAACCAATCCTTCACATCTTCATCAAGATTTTCATCACAATCTTTAGGTTGAAGATTTACCAAGGTTTCATTGAGATCCTCATATTTGGTAAAACCCTAGTTGAAATACATTACTTGATAACATTGTTCATCTTGAGTTATTGATTTGACTAGTTAATATCTTATTTTTCTTGAGATCATTAGTCTATCCCAAGTAGAAGAAATAAGTCATCCATCATCCAAATCATTTTTCCTAATAGGATCTAATTTCACCAAGGGTATCCAAAACCTTTATCCAATTATCAAAGTTAAAATCAATCCAATTGAGGCCCTGCCCTCACAATCCATCATCCAAATTCAACATCTTTGAGGCACCATCCTCATGATCAAAACAAGTCCTAATTTTTTTCTCATAGCCCTAAGTTTATCTTTCATCCCTCATCAAATCTTTTATCCAATCCACTCTTAGACTTCAGCTTTCATCCTTCATCTTTTCAAAGGTCACATGTGTATGGTCTTAACTCTCACATAAGCTAGAAACATGGGGAGGTTTGCATCAAACACCAAAATGGACAATGAGAATCTATTTGCTACAAATTCCATTTGGAGCACTGAGTTGTGTGCTATAGAAATCACCAATGACCCCAAAGAAGAATGTTTCGATCAACCTGATACATATTCTCACATGAATGAATTTCTCAAAGACCCTTACAACTTGGAGATGCTAGAGAAAGTGATTAGAAAAATCAAAGCTAAAATCTTCATGAATATTATCATAGATGGAATCATGGCCTAAAATTTTTTAATGATTCTTATCTTTATCATAATGTTGTTAAGGACACAAATCCTATTGAAACTACTTTGTCTACTAAAAGCAACACAACATCATCAGAAGATAAGGGTAAGGCTTCTAGGAGGCCTTCTACTTCACATCCTACATCAACATCTCAAAACACATCGACATCTCAAGCAGTATCAACATCAAAACATGTGCAAACATTTTGATTGAAAGATGAAAACATTCAACAAATCCTTAGAACCAATACAAATTTGACCTCTCACAACAGCACTCATACTACATCGAACACATTTTATGACATGTGTGCGAGTATCCTGAATATAGGTCAAACTTCATATCATCAACACAACAATAATCTTCATCACTCTTCTCAATCCCCCTAATCTCTTTGAAGACATACATCCCCACATCATCACAAACATATCATTACACACATCCTCCTACACTTGTACTTACATTAACTATATTTTCAACATCATAATTTTAGAGGACAATCTTTTGGACCACCACTTATACGTTATAATGCTCTTGAATTGACCAATCAAATCAATGAACTCAAGAGCCTTGTGTATAGCATGAAAAAATAATTATGTTTTGATGAGATATTTCCTTACCCCTTTGACAAATCAATCAACATGCAACCATTTCCCCAAACATTGAGATCCCTAAATTTAACAAATACAAAGGGGAAACATGTCCAGTTTAACACTTTAAACAATTTTATGTTTCATGTCAAGAGGTCTCCTACAATGATAATTATCTAAAGATAATTTTCACTAGAAGTCTTAGAGGCCCTTCCCTTGAGTGGTTCATGATACTCCCTCATGGGTCCATATCTACCTTCTCTGATTTAATAGAGAAGTTTGTTGAACAATATGCATATAACATTGAACATCAAGAGTCATTACTCATTAAGTGACTTGTGGGACACTAAGAAAAGGAACGGGGAGACCTTTTTCCAATTTACTACAAAGGTGGAGGTACCTCACAAATAGAATGCCTCTAAAAATACATGAATAACACTTGATTGACATCTTTACTAGAAACTTGGTATCCAAGATGTCATTCCAAATGAAAGTGGCTTCACCTGAAACTTTTGAGTCTGTTGTTAAGAAAGGAAAGAGCATTAAAGATGGGCTCGTGCAAAAGGATACCATTAAATATTATACCCCTCCATCTAATAATGACAAGCCTAAGTTTTGGAGAAAGAATAAAGGAGTTGTCAATGATGGAGTGACTTATGCAAAACATGTCCCAAATGTCCAAACAACCAATAATCAAGGCAATCACAATAATAAGAATCAAAACAAAAACCTCAATCAAAACAACAACCAAAAAAATCACAACAATAAAAATAGTGTCACAGTAGAAAAAACCAAAACAAAATTACAATCAATCCTATTTGTTTCCATGCAAAAACAACAACAACAACAACAACAACAAAAACAATTCCAAAAATACACTTCTCTTGTAGAACCCCTCAATGCCATCTGTCAAATACTTGTTGACCAAAACATGATGGTGTTTCCAAATACTAGACCTTATGAAGAGAATAAACTTGAGCCCTCTTAGTTAAGGACAATGAATATTGTGATTATCATCACATCAAGGGTCATGGTACCAAGAAATGTATGAAGTTGAAAAACTTTGTCCAAGACCTTATTAATGACAAAAATATTTAAGTTGAGGAACATACACCATCATCATCAAATGATGAAATTAAGATCTACAACCAACCTTTCCTAAACATGATCAAGATAATGCCTCATTATCAAAGAACATGCCATATGACTACACCAACAACATCATGGGTTTTGACTAATTCTGTGGAAATATTAAAGAAAATAAAATTTGTGGTTTTGATTCCCTATGTAGTCGCATTGAAGAATTTGAAAATCATGTATATATACCCTCAAAATTAAGGGTGCAAATTGTAATACTACCACTCGCAAAGCCAAAGTTACTATCCAAGGTACTTCTTTGCTAACCACACCATCAACTTCCACTAGACCAGCCTTGTATTATGACCTTTTGTCATAACTTGGAAAGAATCATGCATAGATATCTATCCTTGGGCTTCTCCGCACTTCACCTATTCATAAAGAAATCATTGAAAAGGAACTTCTTGAGTTGTGTGTTCCTAACAATATCAATGCATCACAATTCCAAGCCATGATTGGGAACCTAGACGAACAACAACACATTGTGCTCATAGATAAGGACTTATGTAGTCCTGAACCGCATCATAACAAATCCCTACACATTGAAGCCCTCATCTATCATCACAAAACAAAAAATGGTCCTTATAGATAAGGGATTTGATTTGAATCTTTGTACCATGAAAATGATAAGAATTTTGGGACTCTTTGATGACCTTCTATATGTTACAAATAAAATTGCCATCAAGGCATATGATGACAGAGAAAGATAATCCAAAGGGTTGATCACACTCCCTCTTCAAGTGGGTCTTGTATTGATTGAGATGAAATTTTAGTCCTTGAGCTTATCCTACCTTACAATATATTCCTTGGAAGGGTATGGATACATGTTATTCCAAGTGTACCTTCCATGTTCCACTAGAGCTTGAAGTTACCACATCAAGGTAAAGAGATCACTATTCCTAGATACCAAAAGCCTTTACAATATTGCAAATGCCTAGAAGGTAAATAATCATACCTCTTCCCATTGAATGAGTTGTGAGACCTATTTCTAAAGAGGAAACCATCAAATCCTCTATGAAGAAACCTTTGTTAGATAACTGAGAGGGGGGGTGAATCAGTTAGTTCTAGTTATCCTACAGTCCCAAATCTCCTAGATGTATATATATTCAAACTTTTCACACGAATTATCAAATCGATAAGCTATCAACAATAACTTTCTCTTCACATACCGATTGACAGTTAATTGAATATTGTGTTTACCGATCTAATTAGTTATGAAATGTGTAAAGTAAAATAACAATCCAATCACATTAAATACACATAACACATAAATTTTTAATGGGGAAACCCTATTAGTGAAAAAACCACATTGGACTGGTAACCCAAAATAATTCACTCTTCTGAAGTGAGCTTGGTTAGGAGACAACCTTGTCAAAGGTTACAAAACACACTGTAAGATGTGACCTGGTTAGAGGATTTATCACTAATAGTTATCCCTTGACCATCATTCACTATGGGGTCAACAAGAAAACCAACAACATTCATTGAATGTCATATTGAAATACAAAAAATACTGTTAAGTCCACTTGGTTAAGATATTTTGTTGTAACAACGGTTACACTGATACAATAATAATCTGATTCAAATACAACTAAGATTTTCAGATTTTCAGATCTATGCTAAGCTCAAAATACCTCCTCTAATCAATATTCAATTCAATTCTTCACATCCTCCAACTTATTCAACTCGGTGAATAATACCCTCATGCTCGGTAATGCCTGTAGTTCAGCTTGGTTCTGTCTGTAACTAGTTTGATCAGCAGTGCATGAAAATTGTCCTTTCATATGAATTCTCTTGCAATTATCAATAAGCTCCAGACTCAATAATGATTCTCATGTCTCTTTAAATAGACTTCATAAACTATTTTCTTATCATCCATTAGATTTTGCCTCTTAATCTCCATTGTTCCTTTTTCCACTTCAAGATTCCTCGACAATTATGTCTATAAAACGTTTCATCCTTCTCCATTTGATCAATCTTGAATTTTTTCAGCCATTAGATCATCATAACAAACTTTATCTTCTGCCTCGTAATCATCAGCAATTATCCAACTCATCAATTCAATCAGTTGTTATAAAATTTATTTGTTTCTTTCACTCGGCCAATACCGGAATGTGTCAGTGAATACCTACTTAGTTAATACTGCACTCGATATATACTATACTAGCTCGGTGTATACATAAGTCTTCAATTACCGACCACATAAACTTGTTCAGTTATGATCTTCAATACATAATAAAATCATGTAATACAATCAAGTCAACAACATGATGTCATAGACTCATCAATAAGTTACCCAATGTATACCTTAGCCATATCTTTCATATCCATCTCATCTTTATGTAGATATCTCATTCCTTTACCATTTTTCTTCTTTAGATGTTTGTAATTGTCATGATAATTATAGTCAAAACTAGTTGACATCAATGACAATACATTGACCAATTTAATTGCCTTACATATCACTTTAGTAGCTCGGTGATCTCTAATCACTGTCTTTTACTTGTCCATTCATTTCATCAAAATAATAAATCAGTTATAGGTTATCAATCTCTCCCTTTGACATTGATGGAAACACAATATGAAATATGCCATAGAATACCAAACATCTCTTCTACAACTCTGTAAGTAAATGCTATAGCTCGGTAAGCTCTCCCTAGATTGTTCATTTAATATATTTAATCACTACACAATATTTCATGCAGACTCTCCCTACAGATTTGATCTTCTTCTTTGCTTATGATTCTTCTCTCCCTTTTACTTCTCTCCCACTGGATATATATTTCATTGATTTATTCTCTCCCTTTGACAACAAGGCCAAAAATAATAAACAACTTTGTAGTAGCCTAAATATTATCTTTGGTATTTGGTTCAGATCAAGTACCTTCATGTATCGATATACAATGTTATCTGATCCAAGTTGAACAACCTTAGGAAGCCTAAAGTGTGAAAAATATGCATCAACATCATTTGATATTCTGATAAAGTATAGGTTGATGTAACCTCCTGATCACCTTAGTGTCCAATAGACAGGGGATGGACCCCTAGTCTAGTCCTCAAGTACTCAAATGTTTCCTTAGGTAAGGGTTTGGTAAATATGTCTACAAGTTGTTCTTTTGATTTTACAAACTCCAATTTCACTTTTTTTTCATGTACTTGTTCCCTCAAGTAGTGATACTTTATAGATATGTATTTTTTCTTTGCATGCATCACTAGATTCTTAGAAATTTTTATAGCACTTGTGTTGTCACAATATATTATCACTGGATCAGTGATCTCTTCATTCATCTTTTTCAAAAGTTATTTTATCCATGCAATGTTTGAACAATTAGCACCAAAAAAAACATATTCTACTTCAGTAGTAGACTGAGAAATACATGCTTTTTTCTTTCTTATCCAAGTAACTAATCTTTCTCCCAAAAAGAATGCTCCACCGATAGTTCTTTTCCGGTCATCAATATTTCCAGACCAATCTACATCGGTGTAAACTTGTAGTTCAAAATTGCCCTCTTTCTTGTACCATAAACCATAATTCTTTGCATTTTTCAAGTATCTTAGAATCCTTTTAACATCAATCATATGTGATTCCTTAGGATTATAAGAAAATCTTGCTACAATCCCAATTCTATGTGAAATATCTGGTCTACTATGCACAACATACATCAATTTTCCAATCATTAATCTGTATAGTGTTTAATTTACTTCTGTTAACTGATCATCCTTTGTTAATTTGCATCATGTGACCATCAATGTATCTGTTGGTTTTGAATCTTCTATTCTAAAGGTCTTCAACACTTCTTTGATGTACTTTGATTGTGTTATGAATATCCCTTCATTTTTTTGTATAATTTACAAACCAAGAAAGAATTTAATCTCTCCAAATATTGACATTTCAAATTCCTTTCTCATTTCAGCAGCAAATGATTTTAATAGATTATCATGTCCTCTAAATATGATATCATCAACAAAAATTTCAGCAATAAGAATCTTGTCATCAGTTTCACCTTTCAAATATAAAGTGCTATTATCACTTATTCTGAAAAATCAAATACTAGTAAGATATGAATGTAGTCTTTCATATAATGCTCTCGATGCTTGTTTCAGTCCACACAGTGCTTTGTGAAACTTACATACCATGTTTTTCTGAGTTGGATCAACAAAACCTTCAGGTTGTTCAATGTAAACCTCTTCCTCAAGTATCCCATTCAAAAATGTAGATTTAACATCCATTTGATATAATTTAAATCCTTTGTAGGTAGCATATGCAAGTAATATTCTAACTCCTTCAAGTCTTGCAACTGGTGCAAAAGTCTCACCATAATCAATATCTTCTTGTGCATATCCTTTACATACAAGTCTTGCTTTGTTCCTAGTGACTTCACAATTTTTATTCAACTTGTTTCTAAATATCCATTTGGTTCCAATAACATTTTTATCATTCAGTCTCAGTACCAATGTCCATGTTTTGTTCTTCATTATTTTCTCAATTTTTTCATTCATTGCTTTAATCCATTCATCATTCTCAAGTGCATCTCTAACATTTTTTGGTTAAAATTCACAAACTAAACATGTGGTGTTTCTCAACTTACTTTGTGTCATCATGTCATCTTGCTTGTCATCAATAATCTGATTTTGTGGATGGTGTCTTCTCACAAATTTTTCTAACACTTGTTCTCTTCTTTGTTCATCAATTGGTGTAGGATCAAGATCTTCCTCAGTAGCTACTTCCCGATTATCGGTCTCTATAGGCTGATGCTCGGTGTCATTATCCTATTGCTCAGTAACTTTAGCCTATGGCTTGGGTAGAATGTCAGGTTGTTCAATGTATGTGAATCTATCATAGTCTTCTGGTTCCTTTTTTCTTTCTTCATCATTTTTATCAACAAACTCATCAACTCTCACATTTTCACTCTCAATCATTTTGTTGGAAACCTTATTCAAACATTTGTAAGATTTCCTTTTAGTAGAGTATCCTAAGAATACTCCTTCATCACCTTTAGAATCAAATTTTCCATTTCTATCATCTTTCAGAACATAACATCTACTTCTAAATATTCTAAAATAACTTACATTCGGTGTGTACCCATATCATAACATGTAAGGTGTCTTGTTTGAATATTTCTTCAATTGTACTCAGCTCAATGTGTATACAACAGTGCTAACAACTTCTCTCCAATACATTTGTGCAACATATTTCTCGATCATTAGTGTTAAATAGAACAATCAACTATGTATCTATTCCTCCTTTCAACAATACCATTTTGTTGTGGTGTTCTCACTGTAGAAACCCATCTTTTAATTCCATGCTCATTAAAAAAGTTAGTGAACTCATTATAAATAAACTCACCACCTCTAGATCTGATCTTAAGAATTTTAACTCTCTTCCACTTTCCTTTTCCACTTTAACTTTATACCATTTAAACATCTTGAAGGCTTTAGATTTTTCTTTGAAAAACATAACTATCATAATCCTAGAGTAGTCATCAAAAATAAAATAAAATATTTGTCACCATAATAACTTTGAGTTCTCATAGGACCACATAATTCAGTGTGAACTGACTCCAAAATAGTGTTAAATGAATAGCTCTTGCTCTTGAAACTAGATTTTGACATTTTTCCCATTTAACATTATTTACACATGACATGGTCAGGTTTAGATAAGATTGATAAGCCTCTAACTTTTATTTTCTTACTGATCATAACCATGTTGTCAAAATTCACATGATACAACCTTTTGTGCCACAACCACACATCTTCAGTTCTAGCCATTAAATAATAAGTTTCAACATTACCAAGATAGAACAAATTACCTTTTGATTGTTCACCAGTTTCGACCAACTTTCCAATCTCATCATAGATTTTCACCTTTCTATTTTCAAATGCAACTTAGTGACTTGAGTTATTCAGCTGTGCTATAGTTAAAAAATTATTGTTAAGTACCTTCACCCAATATGCATTTTCACATCTAATCTTATTGTTCAAAAAGATAGATCATTTTTCTTTTTACTAGAAACAGTGTATCATTTCCCATTTTAACAGATCCTCCATTATAATGTTCAAGGTATTCAAATTTTTCTTCATCGCCAGTCACATGATGAGTACAACCACTATCAATAATCCATGTACAATTCTTGCTAACTTTAGAAATAAGTGTTGTTTCAACATACCTTTCTTCTTCTTCTAAATCTTCTTTCAAAGCTACGAATACCACTTCAATGTCTTCATCGGTGTCAATGTTAGTATCATCATCTTCAACAAGGTAACATGATTTCTTGCCTTTATCTTTGTAGTATTGGTTACTTCTTTTTTCATAATGTCAGTTTCCTCTACGATCTTGTTTATCTCTCCTATCATACTTTCTATCACCGAATGGTTCATTGTCTTTGTCATCATCTTTTCAATTAGGACACCTAGCTGCAATGTGACCAATCTCTTTACAGTTAAAACATACCAAAGGCAAATTCCCTTTGTATCTTCCTTTACCTTTTTACAGTCTCCTTGCCATTAATGCTTCAAGTTCATCAAGTTCATCCTCATCACTATCACTGTCACTCTCATTTCTTATCATGTGTTTACTACTTGATTTATCAATTTTCAAGGATGACACAAATGCAGACTCAACATTTGGAATAATAGTGTTATCATAGTTATTCAACTCAAAAGCAGTCAATTTACCAACTAGGCTATCAAGAGTAAGAGTGTTACCTGAGGAAGATCTCATTTCATGAATTGCAAAGATTCTAATAACATAGATAGGTAGAAAGGTTCTAATAATTGTACTCACAATAGTGTCTTCATTAATAAAACCTCTTGCTCCTCGGATAGCATTAACAATATCCTTGATTCAATTACTGTATTGTGAAATGTTTTCTCCTTCTTTAATCTTCATGTCATCAAATTTTCCTCGAAGACTCTCAGCTCTTGCTCTCATCACATTCACATATCCTTCATGAAATAGAGTAAGTTTGCCCCACAGTTCTTTGGTAGATGTACATGTCTTGATATCTTCAAATTCAGGGTCTTTAAGGCAACAACAATCTCTATCATTGTCATGTTATGTTCATGTCTATCTCTCAACTAATCAATAGTCAAAGGTCCAATTATCAGTTAAATGTAAGCATTATTTAGGTAAAATACTGCAAATTCTCCAATTCCAGATATATGCAACTTCATTCTTCTTTTCCATGTCAAGAAGTTGTCTTTGTTCATCTTTGGCACCTCTCTCTTATACATCTTGTGATCTTTAGCTTAAGTCCTTTAAAATTTCCTTCCAAGCAACCAATATTCTTTGATACCAATTCTTAGATAACTAAGAGGGGGGGGGGGGGGGGTAAATTAGTTAGTTCCAGTTATACTATAGTCCCAAATCTCCCAAATGTATATATTCAAACTTTTCACACAAATTATCAACTCGGTAAGCTATCAACAATAACTTTCTCTTCACTTACCAATTGTTAGTCAATTCAATACTGTGTTTATTGATCTGACTAGTTATGAAATGTTTAAAGTAAAATAACAATCCAATCACATCAAATACACACAACACAGATTTTTAACGCGAAAACCCTGTTAGGGAAAAAACCACCCGGGTCCGGTAATCCAAAATAATTCACTCTTCTGAAGTGAGCTTGGTTAAGAGTCAACCCTGTCAAAGGTTACAAAACACATTGTAAGGTGTGACCTGGTTAGATGATTTATCACTAACAGTTCTCCATTGATCATCATTCACTATGGGGTCAACAAGAAAACTAACAACAGGGTGACCCCACAATAGTGGGTTACACTTTTTTAGACATGCTGATTTTTTCTTAAATAACATATTTTTAATAAAATATGATGATTTAATCTTTGAGAGCTTCCATTTGAAGGAATTAATTACAAATGGTTATCTCAAAGCCTCGTAGATAAAAAAAATATTGATATAACATCTATACTCCTCATTCATACCTACAATGGAGTTTCCTTTGCACCTATTAAAATGTTGACAAAAAATCACTTCAACTTTATCTTTTGGAAGATCAAATGAATCTATTTGACAAACCTATCTATTTAGTAAGGTACTATTGAGAAAAATATTTCCAATGATTATAATGTTAATATATATTAAGTTTATTATGACTTTGTATTTTTAGTTTTACTAAACAGATATTTCACCGTATGTCTACCTCTATGTTTGACGCTTATGGAAAAATAGAAAATGAGAGAAAACAAATTCTAAAAAATATCTATGCCCTAGGTATTGAAGTTCTCTTTCTAGTAAAAAATAAAAATGAAATTGGACAAATACACAAGTTATATAAGCTATGTAGTCAAGGTATGTCAAAATTACAGTTTAGTGAACTTCAAGCATCAATAAAGTATGCAATAATCATGATAATTTAGTCAAACTAATTGCATTCCCTCCATATGGATGTTACAAAAATAAATTCAAAAGAATCACATCAATATCTATTTTAGAAGAAAATTTATGCTCTATGAAAATAATGTAACTCTTTGAAAATGATGTTTTCGGCAACATACCAATTTTCGTGGGAGAAAGAAAAAACCATTCAAATAAATTCAAAAATAAAAATAAAAAATATATTTAGAATCTAGATATAAAATCTTAAAAGACTCTAATTTACTTGATCTTCCGATTTCAAACAGTTTAATGACAATATGCATCCGAATCTGAAAGTTTTTTTTCAAAATGTAGAGTTCAATGTTCGTTCAGGAAAAGAAGTGTAACCCACTATTTTGGGTTCACCCAACATTCATTGAATGTCATATAATTGAAATACAAAAAAGACTATTAAACCCACTCGGTTAAGAGATTTTTGTGTAACAATGGTTAAACTGATATAGTAATGATCTGATTCAAATACAAGTAAGATTTGTAGATTTTTCAGATCTATGCTAAGCTCAAAATACCTCCTTTGATAAATATTCACTTCAATTATTCATATCCTCCAACTTATTCAAGTTGGTGAGTAATACCCTGACGCTCGGTAATGGATACAGTTCAGCTTAGTTCTATCTGTAACCAGTTTGATTAGTGGTGCATGAAAATAGTCCTTTCATGCAAATTCTCCTGCAATTACCAATAAGCTCTAGACTCAATAATGAATCTCATATCTCTTTAAATAGACTTCATAAACCATCTTCTTATTATCCATTAGATTTTGCCTCTTAATCTCCATCATTCCTTTTTTTCATTTCAAGCTTCCTCGATAATTGTGTCTATAACATGTTTCATCCTTCTCCATTTGATCAATCTTGAATTTTTTCAGTTGTTAGATCATCATAACAAACTTTATCTTCTACCTCAGATTCATAAGCAATTATCTAACTCATCAATTCAGTCGGTTGTTATAAAATTTATTTGTTTCTTTCACTCGGTCAATACAAAAATGTGTTGGTGAATATCTTCTCGGTTAATATTATACTTGGTATACACTATACAAGCTCAGTGTATACATAAATCTTCAATTACCGATCACATAAACTTGTTCAGTTCTAATCTTCAATACATAACAAAGTCATGTAATACAATCAAGTCAACAACATGATGTCATAGACTCATTAGTAAGTTACCCAATGTACACCTTATCCATATATTTCATATCCATCTCATCTTTATGTAGATACCTCATTCCTTTACCATTTTTCTTCTTTAGATGTTTGTAATTGTCATGACAAGTACAGTCAAAACTAGTTGACATCAATAATAATACATTGACTGATTTAATTGCCTTACATATCACTTTAGTAGCTCGGTGATCTTTAATCACTGTCTTTTACTTTTCCATTTATTTCATCAAGATATTAAATTAGTTGTAGGTTATCAACCTTCCACTGAATAAACTGACAAATCATCAACTAATGATGCTTCCACATTTGAAACTCTTAAGGATAAAGAGAAGATCACTAAAGAAAAGATCCCTGAGAATGAAAAGAGGGTTAAGTTCAGTGAACAAGGTATGGGAGAATACAAGTTCATTGGTCAACTCCTGTTATCCCTAGAATCCCATGGTAGACCTTCATAACTCTTTCCCAAGAAAAATAAAGCTATTGTGGAATGCAAGAGGACCACTTTTGAACATTGGGGATCCCTTGGTGATGAACACATGGGAATAAACAATCTACCCATATCTTTAAAGATGGAGAAGATAAACTTGTAGATATACCTAAAGGAAATTATGTGACACTCCCACTGTCAAAAATATGGGATATCATGAAACGAGCCTTGATGAAAAAGAACAAGCTATGAAAGAGCCAATCAAAGCAACCAGCTACCCTCATGGTATAACATTGGGATCCCTAGAGACTAAGGATCTCTCAATTAATGACTATGAGATTTCTTAGGATGTAGAGCCTGATGAGGAATTCTATGAAGTTCTCTTCCAATACATCAAAGATGATCTCATCGATACCAACAATGTCCTTTCCATCACTAAAGTTAACCTTACATCCCCTAACCTCCCACTCAAATACCCTGAACTTATTGATTGGGACCAACAATACTCACCACCTGGTTTGGATATATGTGATTTATATGAGGTAGTATTAGCCCTCTTTGGCCTAAGAGATCTCCAAGACTACAAGCATAAAATCTATTATAATGACCAAGCCTATGTTTGTAACCAAGTCACCTCTCTTAGTCACAAAAATGAAAAGAAAAATAAAAATAAAAGGACAATAAAATATCCCTTGGTGAAAACCTTTCTAAGGAACCTTTTGAATGAATAAAAAGAAAAAATAAAGGATGTGTCTTCTAGTGAAAACCTTTCTGAAGCACTAAAAGAGGGATAAGTTGAATTTCCATTTATGTCTCTACCACCATAAGTTTATTCTATCTTCATCAAACATATAGTTTAATTGAACCTTGGAACAACTAAGAACCCTCATATCACACTTATAACAACATCTCTAAGTGATAAAGACAAAGCCAACATGACTGAATTTCTTTAAAAAACATAAAAGAACTTTGCCTAGACTACAAGGATATGCCTATAGTAGACCCCAATCTAGTCGTACATCATCTTACAGTAGACCCTAAAGTAAATCATGTCAAACAAAATGTGTGCAAGATGCATCCACAAGTAGTACTATTAGTAAAAGCAAAGGTACAAAAGATGATCGATGCTAAATTTATCATACCTATAGATTATCCTGAATGAGTCTCCAACATTGCTCTAGTAGGTAATATGGATAGATGAATTCACATATTCTAAGACTTTAGAGACTTAAAAATCGCATGTTTTAAGGATGATTTTCCACGACCGAACATAGATATTATAGTGGATTTGATGGTAGGACATGAAATTTTATCTCTTATGAATCATATTTTCGATTACAATCAAATCATAATTGCAATAGAAGATCAACATAAGACAACATTCACCATGCCTTGGATAATTTATGTTATCAAGTCATTCCCATGTTGATCTTTGGCATGTTTTTCATTGATGTCAAAAAGGATGATATGATATGTTTATGATATGCTTTATTATATTTTAGCTCGTGACGATATGATATATTTACAATATATTTGATGATTTTTCAACTCAGTACATGCTTATTTGTAGGTACAATTGATTATATAGTTTGATCAAATATGATATTCATAATGGTTTGTTCAAATTGATCTTTAAATCATGAATATGTTGTCATGGTTTTTCAGTCAATATAATGTCACAATTTTTTCAATTGCTATAGTAGGTTTGGGATATTCTTGTTGCAAACAGAGATTGTTAGAAAAAAAATGAAAAAAGTGGTTTTTTTTTAATATTTAATCTGACTTGTAATAATATTAATTACATCTTTCAAAATTGATATGAATATCAAAACTGATTAAAAAAATGATGATGGTTTTCATATTAAAAGTTGGTAAACCAAGTTAATATTTTTTATTCTTTATTTGGTAATTGGTTATCAAATAGAAAACTGAATAATTTTTTATTTTATTGACAGTTATCAACTATATGGAAACCAATTTGGCAATGATGTTTTTTAATCACTACTATTTAAAGAGGATGATAGTCTAGAAATGAATATGGAATTGGGTAGTAATGAAAGAAATTTGAGAGAATAGAGAATGATGGAATGATGAAGATAAATATTTACTTCAAAGATACTTGAACCAGAAATATGAATGAAAAATATCATATTGTAAATCAAATTAGTAAGGAGTTGAAGATGAAATGTTGAATGAAAAAAAAAAAAGGAAGAAAGTGTATGTGATGATTAAAATGCTTTATCTTTCTAAAGAATGTTGATAGAGGGAAAAGCATAATGCAAATCAATGGATTGGTTAAAAGCAGCAACAGATTTATGATTGTCCAAATTGACAATAAGAGGAAATGAAAATATGATTTCCATAATAGTAAGGTATATTGGTTTGGTACTTTTGTTTGCAAAGGATGATAATAGATCTGATTTGGTTCTTTTTTAGATGCTTTTGAAGTTTCAACAATGATTATTTTGTATTTGCATAATCAATTATAAATCAATTTATTTTTCTTATGAACATGTTTCTCTGAAGTGGATGATTTATTTAGATTTTGATCAATTTAATTATGAGTTATGTTTTCTAAGATTTAATGGTTGAGTTGTGATCACAAGTTTCTAATACTGATGATTGATTGGAAGTTGAATTTGTAAGAAAAATGTTTGTAGATTTGAGTATGACTGATGCAAGGAAGTTGACAGTTTGGTTTATGACTAAGAATGCAGATTTGGATTTGTTGCAAGTTTGTGAATGCAGATGTGATCAATGGGATTTGACAGAGTTGTTTTGTTGATCAGATTTAAGCTCATGTTGTGAATATTTGATATTATTAATGTTTTCCAGTTTTCCTATACGAACTTTGAAGATGACATATGCAAATTGTTTTGATTATGTTGAATCTAATGTTTTGTAGTGTATTGAAATAGAGTAATCCTTTGAGTTAAACTATTTATTATTCATGTATTTTTATGGGAAGTGGGTGCTTCTACAAGTTTCTATGTGAGGCAAAGTTAATGATAGTGAGGTAGTTTTGGCTATGTGAGGCGGTTTGGCTATGTGAGGCTATATATGCTATGTGAGGAATATTTTTCTAAGTAAGGCATAGTAAAAGGATTTGAGAAAGTGGTATTTGACCATGAGGGGTTTTCCACTATAAAAAAAGGTGTCCATGATCTGATTTTGTATATTTGTCTTATTGTTCATTTTATCTTGCTTCTAAAACACATACATTTATTGATGGCAAAATTAATCATTGTATATATATCATTGGTTTAAAGTTAAACATTGAAAATTTTTAGGGATCACCGATTCTCCTCCCCCCACTCTTAGTGATCCTGGTATTACAACATCCCTTTGGTCTTAAAAATGTTGGATTCACCTATTAGTATGCTATGACTACTATATTTCATGACCTCCTACATGATATAAAGGAAGATTATGTTAATGAAATCCTAGGAAAATCAAATATAGGAGAATCACACAACGTCACCCTAAAAAAAATCTCTAATAGATTAGATAAATACAAGGTTTGGATGAATCCTAATAAGTGTTTCTTCAGT
The DNA here is from genome assembly GCA_027943335.1 of Chamaecyparis obtusa. Lineage (NCBI taxonomy): Eukaryota > Viridiplantae > Streptophyta > Pinopsida > Cupressales > Cupressaceae > Chamaecyparis > Chamaecyparis obtusa. The sequence goes on from BSBK01005174.1 coordinate 544,341, forward strand.
TTATAATCATGAAAGTTTCTAGTCTACATTGTCTCCTATAGAGGGATTTAAGTAGATCCAAAGAAGGTGAAAGTCATCTTAGATATGTCACCTCCTAAGACACTGAAACAAATTCATATCCTACAAGAAATATTAAAGTCTATTCGTAGATTTGTGTCACGGCTAGCAGATAAGGTCCATCCTTTCTCTCATCTCCTATGGAAACATGTCAAGTTCACGTGGAATTACTTATGTCAGAAAGCCTTTTAATAGTTCAAAAAATATCTAGCTAACCCATCAATGCTAGCTCCACCTATTCTAGGCTGACTTTGATTATATAGATCTGTGTCACTACTTTTGCACTAGGTTCTCTCATAGCATAGCTAGACAATAATGGAAAAGAATGAGAAATCTACTAATTGAGTAGAACACTAGTCAGATATGACTTGAATTAAAAAAATATTGAGTGAGCATGCTTGTTCATTGTCTTATATACAAAAGTTTCATCATTAAATGCCTAACCAAAAAAATCAACTCATCTCAAAGATCATTACACTAAATTACCTATTATCTAAAATGGCTCTTACTAGTCATGCAACAAGTGCGTTATGATCCTGAGAAAATTTGGCATTATGTATGTAGATAGAAAATCCATCAAGGAAAAGTTATCACAAATTAGTTACTAGAATATCCTATTTTAAGGGACCATACTATAGTTGTATATTTTCTAGATGAACCTATCATGACTATCTCCCTAAGTATATAGCAAAAACTATATTTTGATGGATCTTTTACCCAAAAAGGATCAGGGGTAGGAATCTTGTTTGTGACACCACAAGGATACATCATCCCTAAATCCTATAATTTAACATTCACATGCATAAACAAAATTGTATAGTATGAAGCCTTGCTAAGAGAACTTTGTTTAACCATCCAATAGAAAATCACTACCCTACTTGTCTTTGGTAGCTCTTAGTTGGTTATCATGTAATTTCATGATGAATATTATACAAAAGATGATAAAATGCTTCATTATTGTAGAATGATTGAGGATCTAAAATTACACTTCATAGAGATTATATTCTAGTATATCCCTAACAAAAAACAAAGAAATCGATGTGTGGCCACCATTGGATCCCTAATATCTATGATAGAGAACACTCCCTGGTGTGAGTTTCTTGTTGAGAAAATTATGGTCCCTTCTTATGATATACCAAAATCTAAGATTGTGTGTGATATTGTTGGTCTTGATTCTCCCTTGTACTAAGAGATCTACTCCTACCTCCATTATGAGATCACTCTACTTCACCTCACACCTAACCAATGCAAGATATCTGATCAAATGTTGTTGCAAGACTAACAAGGATATGTACAACATGATGGGAATATATGTACAAAGGACAGGGAGATATTTACAAGATAGCTCAAAAGATTAGCAAAGATCCAGAGGACTAAATGAAATAAAAAGTATCTCACAAAACCTTTTGCCATAGATAGGATGATGGATGAGGATGACTGATATGGTTTGATGGTGGGAAGATTTGGTCTGAACGTGAAGAAGGATACATTGTCATGGACCTAGTGTGATTGGTGGGAGATTGTGAAGCATCAGGGGTGAGATGTTGCTTCCTGATGTAGGATCAAAGGATAGGATTGGATTTGTCAAACTAAGATAGACTGATGATCTTAAAAAAAATTCCAGAGCCAGATCCCATATTGCATGAAGAACAACTCTTAAAAGAATTGAAAGCTATGAGTGGGAAAGCTTTAGAAGGAATACCATTGGTCAGTGGTAAAATGGAGGTAGATCTAGTCATGGACTGGATAGAGGGCATGGAAAATCACTTTTAGTATGATGGAATCAGTGAGACACAAAAGGTAAGAGTGGCCAAATCTAGACTTAGAAGCTCTACCTTAACATGGTGGAAGTTTATTCAAATAGAAAGAGAAAAGGAGGGTAAGAATCCAATCTCTTCTTGGAAGGGCATGCTAAGTAAGATAAGAGAAGCCTATATGCCAGATGATTATGAGATTCAATTACATAAAAAGAGATAGAGTTTGAGAAAAAAGGATCTTGATGTGAATTGCTATACAGAGGAATTTCAAAAGCTTTGTATGAGGTCCAATGTAGTAGAAGGTGAGAGCATTAAAGTATCCAAGTATTTGAATGGCTTGAAGTGGAGGATTCAAGAAGAGATGACTCTTCTCAGTCCCAAAAAAATGCACCAATGTTACCAATTGGCTATCAAGATTGAAGATAAGAGCAGAAGGAAACAAGACCAAACCTCCAAGAGTAGAGGTAGAGGAAGGGATCAAAGAGGGCATATGGGAAGCTATCAAGGTAGAGGGACTGAACATAAAAGTCAGGGAGAATCCAAGCTAGTAGAACATAGTGGGGAGTCATCTTCTAGAGGAATTTTTGGTAGAGGTAGAGGCAACCAAGGAAGCTCCAACAGAGGTAGAAGTGCAAGCAGGAGTAGTTCATATATTACTAGTATGAAATGTTACTATTGTGGACAAATGGGACATCCAACTTATAGGTTCCTAGATAAGGCATCTTCTTCAAATATAGAGAAGAGAGTGGCCTACACTCAAGAAGACACTTCAAGTGTCAAGTCACCGGAGGTTAGCCACATTGAATCATAAATGGGTGAGAATCTAATATTTAGGAGGGTTCTCATTAGGCAGCTAGCAAAGGAAGAATGAAGGTAGAGAAGAGAACTCTTTAGAGTGAAATGTAAGGTCATGGGAAAGGTGTGTAAGGTGATTTTTGACTCTAGTTCAACAAACAACATCATAGCAGAAGAAGAAGTGAAGAAACTTAATCTTCCCAAGGTACCTCACACCAATCCTTATAAAGTGACATGGCTAAACAAAGGACAAAATGTCCTAGTCAATGAGAAAGCATGGATTGATTTTTCTATTGGGGGGCACAAAGATAAGTTATTGTTTGATGTGCTACCTATGGATGCATGTCACCTTTTGCTAGGAAGGCCATGGTAGTTTGATAGATAAGCCATCTACAATGGAAAGGGTAACACTGTCACCTTCAATAAGTATGGGAAAAATTTCAAACTCTAATCTCTACTAGAGGAAGAAGGGGAGAAATCCAAGAATCCTAGTGTATTATTGAGTAGTGGGAAGGAGATGTTACATGCACTCCAAGAAAAGTACAGTGAAGGATATGCCATAGTAGTGAAACCAAAGGAAGAAGAGAAGCTCATTCTAGCACCACTACCAAAGGAGATCCAAGAGATACTTGGTAAATACAATGACATTGTGAGTGATGGAACACCAACAACCCTACCACCAAAGAGGTCCATAAGTCATCGAATTGACTTCATACTAGGAACCTCATTTCCAAATAAGGCAGCATACAAGCTTACACCGAAGTAGAACCTTAAGGTAGCTAGGCAAGTCCAAGAGTTCCTCGATCAAGGGCTCATTATGAAGAGCATCAACCCATGTGTGGTACCAGTGGTCTTAGCATCTAATAAAGGTGAAAAATGGAGGCTTTGTACTGATTCAAGGGTCATTAACTGGATAACAATTAGGTATAGGTTTCCCATACCTAGGATTAAGGATTTGATGGATTGTTTAGGAGGAGCACAATAATTTACCAAGCTGGATCTTAAGAGTGGTTACCATAAGATTAGGATCAAGGATGGAGATGAGTGTAAGACAACCTTTAAAACTAATGAGGGGCTAGATGAGTGGCTTGTAAGGTCATTTGGGCTTACTAATGCCCCTAGCACATTCATGAGATGGATGAATGAAGTGCTCAAGGACCACATAGGAAGACTTGTGGTGGTATATCTTGATGATATACTTATCTTCAGAAAGAAAAAGGAGGAGCACTTGACACACTTGGAGATTGTAATCAAGAGGCTTCATGAGGAGCAATTGGGAATCAATTAAAATTTGTATCTTTATCTATCACCTAGATCATTGGTCCTTTGTTTAGTCTTGATAGGCTAGACAATGATGCCCCAAATGTCCTTTCCCTACTTATAGGAGTCCAAATTTGGACACTCTAATAGTTATAACATATGGCCAAAAATTCATTTTTTGTATCAGCCTACTTCAAAAATTGAAGTACATTTCATCAGGTTAGGTATAAAAGCAAGTCTTGTTCCCTTATTTTATACATAATCTATGCATAATCATATCACATATAATATCATTATATTAAGAAAATAATAAAGCATTATCAAGGTAGTGAAAGAGAGGTCAAGTTTATAATTTAAATGTTCAAGATGACATTGCTGATTGAACTATTCTAAAGTCAATAATGCATAGAAACATCAACCTTTTCATGGTGAATTCATCACAAAGGATATTCATAAAGATTTAATATTCTATTTTAGTATTTTAGTATCAAATCCATCCTCTACCCTTTTAAGTCACACTTTTTTATATATGGGTATGTGCAGGATCATGGTATGCCAAACTAGGCCCTTAAGTGGCAATGAAAATTCAAAAAATTAGGTTTAGGCAAGTTGAGATAAAAATTTGAACAAGGTATAAATATTTTATTAAAAATATGTAAGAAGAGAATCTGTAGAAAATTGAATTTACTTTCTAAGATACTAGGCCTTTTTTGAAAAATAATTTTTTTTCTTTGATGAATAGAGGCCTTATCTATTAAAAATATTAAAGTACAATATTCACAAAAAAGAGTCAGGGGAAAGAGTCACCCTGCAAGTTCACACGGCACTTAGGCCGGAAACATACAACTATTCATCAAAAAAAACTATAAAAATAAGAAACCCTTAGGCTGCAAGAGCAGTAGCAGAAGAGGGAGGAGGATCTTTATCATCAGGATTGCCCCAGACATTGGGCCCAGGAGTCTGATCAGGAATGGCCCAACCGTCTTCTGGATCATCTTTTTCCAATTCTTCTTCCTCTCACCTGGGCAAAATAGCCAGTGCAAAGTGACAGAACTTGTCTTGATTAGCAGAGGTCGAAGGCCGAGAAAAAGAAATAGTAGTGGAAGTGAGCATAGGAGGCCAACCAGAACCCACATCCCTCCAAGGAGGAGGAGAAGTGGAGTGGTGATGCCATTAACACGGAGTCCTAGAGTGTCTGGCAGAGGAACTCCAGCTACGATGTCGGCCCCTAGGTGGCATACAGTCAGCTGAGAGAGAATCTAGAGGCACCTGAGCTACAGTACAAGGGGCATTGCCCCAGTGCTAGAGAAACTCCTACAAATGAGCAACCTCCAGGGCCACTTTATCTGCTTGCACCTGGATTTGCATCATTACATTATTACGAATAGTTTAAACTTCATCAAATTGAAATAATTGTTTATTATTATTGTATTAGGTGGACTATAGAATGTGATTTATATTTCAGATTTCAAAAATGTTATATTGTTTGAAAGTTATAGTTGTTTTTCAAAGAGTCTATCAATCGGGACTTCTTTTTCACATTGCCACTTTTTGGTATACCATGATCCTACACATACCCATATATCCATTTTAATTTTAATTTTAATTAAATTATAGGGTTAATTTCAAACCTGGGGTTTAACCTAGGCAAACCCCTTTCCTCTTTTGCATGTGTAGGTGATAGGATCTGAAGACAATAATCTAGATTTAAGCATAGTAGATAGAAACCTATAGAACAAGCTTTTGCAGAGGCAAAAAAGTAGGAACAATGACAATTTTTATATCAATGTCCAACACTCTTTTGACCAAATTTTTGGGGAAGGTTCACAATAGTGTCCTAATCCAAAAAAAAAAAATTCTCTTCATTTTACATTATTAGACAAGGGGTCCAAAAATCAGCATTGTTCTCCACTTTAACACTTAGATTCTAGACACAAGTCACTATCTTTATCTCATTTCTAGATCTATAGTCCATGCATGCATATCTGATCTAAGACTTTAACACAATTACTACCAATTTTACATTTTTAGCCTTGGACCTTGCATTTAACTCACATCTTTAAATAACTCATTTTCAAATGAACTAAAGAGTGTGGAATTCACCTTGTGACCAATATTTTTCAATTAAATTTGATATTTCTCACCAAGTGGATCCATTCTCCTTCCTTGGTTAAATCAAATGGAAATAGACTAGATTCTTAGTTTGCATCAATAAACTTATGAACCATAGTTCCATAATTACATTTTGGTGAACCTAAAATATCTTATTCCTACTCTCAATTTTCATTTTTAGATCTGATTCTTATGCACTTAATTAATTCATATTAGAAATCATATAATATTGAACAATGGTTAACTATTTTTTCTATTAATAAATTACTTTATTTTTCAATTAAATCTACCTTTGTGTGTGAGTTTCATAAAACTTTCCCTACATCTAATATCCCTCTAAGAAGAAGTAATATACTTATGACTTCCTGAAGTTTGAATACCAAGGGTATGGAGATTGAGTTGACTAATCTATTCCATGCGAATTTGGATAAATCTTCTATTTTTACACAATAGCTACCTAACACTTCAGAGAACCATTCCTCTCACACTTATCATGATTAGGATGACTCCTTGACTCAAGTATCTATCAATCAATTGGTGAATCTTGACCATGAGTTGGATAGGCTTTAATAATGGATGGGTCAAAAATACTTGAATAATGAGGAAATCCCCTTGATTGAAGGATTCAGGTGAATGTTTCAAAGTGATGAATATTGTGTGGAAGTGTTGGGTGGCATTGCTCATATTGTTTATACTATTGTTATGCCTAATGAAAACATATTATCAGCAAACATATTAGTAAATCAAACCATATCTTGAAAATGTTAACAAAGTTTCCATTACAAGAATATAAATACTATTACTATCAACATTTATTATAATTATTAAATAAATATATTGTTGGCCCTTAATTATATATTTTTATTTTATTTAATTAATGTAAAATAAAATAATTATAAGTTATTATTTGCATCCATTGCTTTCTCTTATCATCACCATCACAATAAGGTTGTTGTCATCACCATCATAATGACTACGCCCCCTTCTCTCTTCACAGTGCTCCTCTTCCTTCACAATGACTAAGGCATTTTTTAACTCTTTGCCAACATTTTCCAAGGGCATGAAAAGAGAGCTGATGAGAGTCTTAATTTTGTTCTAGCTCCTTCTACATCTAGTGAAGTCGGTGCTATCATTATCACCATCACCATGATTATGTCCCCGTCTCTCTTTGCTTGCCCTGTTTTCTTTTAGTTCATTACCATATTGTATTTTCTCCTCTTCTAGTGCCATAATGACCCTTGAAGTAGAAATTACTACATATGTCTCAACATTTTTATGTGTATATAATGCAATGCAATGTTGGCTAGTGAAAGTAACCAAAATAAACGTATGCAAGAGGCACGTCTCTTTGAGTATTATCATGTAATTTGAAAGAAATATTGTTATTTAAAAGTGGTCTATAATAACAAATGAAATTGGTCAGTTTGTGGAGGTTTCCTGAGCTCTGCTAGGGTTTCATGTGTATAGTTCTCTGTCTGTGTCTTTTGCTTGAGTTCTCCATCTGTCACACCGCATTTACTATGGGATTTTTGCATTAGGGTTAGATTTTATTATGGCTCCGACCAACCTCAGCCCAACAGTTGATGCTAGTGCTCGAGTTGATGCTTCAAAAATCCATGGCGCCTCCTTTGAACAAACATCCTCACAAGTTCATCCCGAAGGTCTTTCACGAGGTAAACCTGACATTGTTCTTAACATGCAAGAGTTTGATACTACCCATGAATGGTTAGAGAAGCATACTTTGATAGGATATTTTGTGGATCACACTCCTCTTGAAAGTATTTTCAAAGAATGGGTAAACAAGATTTGGACTCCTCATGGAGTCCATCTTGACGGTGTAGAAAACCTTACCAAAGGTTTTTTCCTATTTCATTTTCCTAACCCTTCCCAGACGGAGGCTATTTTTAGCCACGGTCCTTGGACGGTTAGCTCCTCTTTGCTTGTTTTTCAGAGATGCTCTCAAGACTTCACTATCTCATATGACAAGAAACTTAGGGTTCCCATTTGGGTTGAGTTTCCTAGTCTCCCATTGCCATGTTGGCCTTTTATTGAGTCTATTGCCAAAACCCTTGGCAAGGTTATTGTCATGGAGCATGACAAGTTTTTTAATGCCCACCCTCAAAAGCGTGTCTATATTAAGGTCGACCTCTCCAGGGACCTCAAAGACTCTATTGAGATCCAGGTCAGTTCCCTCACCTTCTCTCAAAAAGTTCCTTATTTGAACCTTCCAAACACCTATTATAGGTGTCAATCGACAGAACACAAGATCAAGGACTGCCCTTTGGTCACCCCTTGGGTGAAGCCTCTGCCAAAGGAAGCACCTGTTAAACATTCTAAAGCTGGGAAAAAAGAGTAATGGACTACAGTTACATGAAAAGGAAAAAATTCCTCAGGCTCTAAGCTAGCCCAAGCTACTTCTACAGCTATTTCACCTCCGGAGCCTCCTATTGGAGAGAACCCTCTTAGCACAGAAGCACCACTGGTTGCTCCACCTATTTCACACCCTGATCCTCACGGGAAATATTTTTCTGCGAGGCCTACCACCTTAGGGGTGGTGCTCACACTATGAGTTGTATCAAATGTATCCTCTCAGACTTTGTGTCGATCTCATAGCCTAGATGGTCATGTTGAAGAGCCAGAAAAAGGGCAGTTTATCTCCTTTGGAGAATTATCCTCCAGCTTTGGTTCAATACTAGCTTTCTTGTAGAATAGTTCCTCCTCTCTTGGCGACGAGGAAAGCATGCAAGAGTTTTTATGAATTTTTTGTCTTGGAATGTGCAAGATCTAACTGACCTCTCCAGAAAGTACTATGTTCATGATACCCACCGTAGACTTCAAAGTATAGATGTTTTGTGTTTGCAGGAAGTTAAAATTTCTAGTTTCCTGCTTACTTCTACCTATTGTGTCATCTGGCCAGATGTCATTGTTTTTTCTTCGCAGCATGAAGCTGGTAAGGGTAGTTTCATTACTATTCTATCACCTCACCTTCATTTTGATGTTATTACACATGGATTTGACCTAATGCAACGTGTCAATTGGATCTTATTGTCTTTTCATAATCATTCTTTTGGTATCATTAATGTTTACGCTCCTAATGATGTCGTGGAAAGATTTCAGCTTTGGTTTTGGCTTGCAAATAACTTGCCTCCTGCTACTTGGGTGATGTGTGGGGACTCTCATATGGTTGAGCTAGCCTCTAACAAGGAAGGGATTTTTCCTTTTTGATGGAAAGATGGGGAGAGAGAAGCATGGTACCATATGCGTAATAAATTGGGCCTTTTTTATCCCAATGCTAACCGCCTCCACCAGAGTGGAGTCTAGCATACTTGGTCTAATTTGATAGCTGGTTCTAACCACATATTTGAGAGATTAGATTGTGCTATGATAAATCCTTAATATTTTTTCTCCTTCTCTGAAGATCGGGACTTACCTGTCATTCCTTTGACAAATGTGACCTTGTCAGATCATTTCCCCATTTTCTTTTTCATCACTTGGCATTTCTCTGCTAGGCGGGCTGCTTGTACTCAATTTTTTCTCAACACATAAGTGCTGACACATGCTTCCACCATTTCTCACATTCTTTGGGTTTGGAATTTAGAGCCTTGGCCCCAGAATCACTTCAATTGGATACAATGGTGGAATTATGCCATCACCCGTACTGCAAGATTTCTCTACATTTACAACTGTCAGTTGGCTTGCTACATGAAACATGCCTATGAAGCCAACACCAAAGCTCTTCATAGTGCTTCCGATGCCCTTGTGCCGAACCCCTTTGATGTTGAGCTTCAACTTAAGCTTTCCCAGCTCTTCCATGAGAAGTAGATTGCAGACGCCTATGCTTCTCAGGGAGCTCAAATCAAAGCTTGCCTCCACTGGTTGGAGGTGGGCGATAAAGCCTCTAAGGATTTTTTTCATGCTCTCAGAGCCTGTCATGCCAATGTTGGTATTCAAAAGATCAAACAAGGACCTGAAATGCTTATTGATCTTCCTGCCATTCTTCACGCTTTTGTTCAACACTATGAAAAAGTGTTTGCTTCGTAGGGAAATTATGCTGCTCGGGAGGAGGCTCTTAAGGCATGTATTGTTGTTACTCCAAACCATGTAGTGGTTGAGCAACATGCCTTTTTCAAGAAACTTCTTACCATCAGTAACCTTAAAGAGGCTATCTTTTCTATGGTTGATGACAAGTCCCCAGGGTGTAATGGCTTTCCCTATGAATTCTATAAACACTTGTGGGATGTTATAGGGCCTGACCTGCATAAAGTTTATCATGAGGCCTTCCATAATAAATTTTTAGGTTCTATTATAAATAAAGGGAACATCAAATTCATACCTAAGGCTGGTGATCCTAAAGATATTTGCAATTGGAGGCCCATCAATTTGTTGAATGTCTCCTACAAGATAATTGCTTAGCCTTTAGCTCTCAAAATAAGACATCTCCTTCCTCTTATTGTTTGCCCCTAGAAAACTGGCTTCATTAAGGCTAGGTATATCCTTGAAAATATTATTACTGTATGGGAAGGGATGGAATGGGCCCGTCAGTCCAAGCAGTCCACTTTATTTCTTAAGATTAATTTTTCCAAAGCTTATAAACGCATTGAGTGGCCTTTAATTCTTGCCATGTTGCAAGCTCTTGGTTTTGGTCCTAATTTCTTGTAGTCTGTGGAGATGATCTTTTGTGATGCCTTTGCATGCATTACTATCAATGGGTCTCAATTTGATACCTTTGGGATTTTTAGATTCATTCGGAAAGGTTGCCCACTGGCTCCTACATTATATGTGCTTGTTGTTGAAGGTTTTGGATACATGCTTGCTAATTTTGTTTCCTCTGGTTTAGTTTGTGGTATTTCTCTTCCCGATTCTTCCTCTTAGCTTGTCAATCCCCACTTTTTTTATGACTCCTTTCTCACTCTTACTGAGGGTGAGGAGAACATTTCTAATGCCCTTCAGTACCTGGACATCCTTTGTCAGGCCTCTGGATCTATTATTCAGTTGCATAAGGCCCTCTGCTTCAGACAATATTTTCTGTCAGCCCCTCCCTGGCTTGCTAATTTTGATTGGAAGTGGGTCCAGCATGGGAAAGTCTTCCGCTTCCTGGACATTCCCTTTTCCTTCCATGGATCCTCTATGGGCTTATGGAATGTCGCGATTGCCAAGATTGAGAAAAAACTTCAATATTTGATCTGCAAGCCCCTCTCTCTTGCGGGGAAATTCTAGATTTGCTCCAAATCACTACTACATTTGGGGCCAAATTTCAACGGCCATTTGTCAGATTTGCAACGCTCATTTGTCAGAATTTTGACATATGGGTCCGTCGCCATTTTTGCGTAGAAGATTGTGACAGAAGACCTACCTATCGGTTTACCGACACCATCTCATGTCGGAAATTTGCAAATGACAACAACTTCAAAATGGCATTTCCTACGGTTCATCCATCAGAATTTTGATAACAAGACCTATCAGAAATAGACAATCTCTATCGGAACTGACTGTCAAACCATATTATTTCTGACAATATAACTGTTGGAATACTGATAGTTAGCATCATATTCTGATAGATCTACTTGTTGGTGATATGGCTCACTATTGAAAGTTCTATCGAATATTTTCTCTTTATGACACTTAAACTGTCGAAATAGCGACAATTCTGCACTATTCTCTGACAGGTTTCCCTGTCGAACGTATAGCATTACTGTCGCATGAAATGTTGTAAATTATTTTTTTTTGACATTTTTTCTGTCGAATGCATAGTGCTTCTATCAAAATTAATTATGAATTGTCAAAAAACCGACGGATAGGCACATTAAAGTTAACACAGCTCAAGAGACCATCATAGGTTGTCTCTTTCTTCAGTCTATATTATTGACAGAATGTTTTACTGTTTTACCTTTCATTAGCTCATCAAATCTGAGGATTTGAAAGAATTTAATAGAATATTTTCATGACAACATATATTATTTAAGTTGATGTTGCACGAATTTATCTACTTCGTGCACTTGTAGACTATGAGGATAGCGATAAAGAAGCATTGCCATGGGAGGAGATGCTTCTTTATCGCTATCTTCATAGTATACAAGTGGGCAAAGTAGATAAATTCATGCAACGTCAACTTAAATAATATACATTATCATGAAAACATTCTATAAAATTCTTTCAAATCCCCAGATTTGATGAGCTAATGAAAGGTAAAACATTCTGTCAATAATATAGACCAAAGAAAGAGACAACCTATGATGGTCTCTTGAGCTGTGTTATCTTTAGTCCTAGCTCCCTGTCGATCGTCAAGAATAATCACCGCCTTGCATTTATGTACACTACAAAAATTGATCACAGTCTCACAAAAACATTTTACACTTGTACATCTCATCAATACTGGAGGCCTAAAGTAATTTTATATGATCACTAGCACATTTTGTGCATGGATGAGAAAACACTATCCAAAGTTTCTAGGTAACCATTTTTGAGAAGAAGAATGAGTGGAGGCCAAAGAAGGGATAATTGTGAAGGTTTTATAGATGTAGGTTACTGAATCATCATCTCTACACTGGTACTCAATCTGGCCTCCACTCCATATATGTCTTCTTAGAATCTAAAAACTCTCCATCATTGATTCTCATCATTTTTTCAGCATCTCCATGGACTGATACCTTAAATTATTGAGCTTCTCTTTGTTTCAAGAATAGTTTAACATTCTCTACTTAACAGGGCCAACCACGTGAAGGTGGAAGCTCACCTAGGCCCTCCTAGGAGCCTCTTATGACCCTTTATGACATTTTAAGACCTCTAAGATGTATTCTTAGGGATCGTAAATGGTCGTAAAGGGTCATAAGGGGTCCTGGGACATAACAGCTAAGAAAAATAAATGTAGGCATCATGGTCACAATTTTTTGGAGACACAACATAATTGAGTGTTTTTTTGAGATGATGCAAAGTAGTGGTTGCTTTACATCATCTGGGAATAGCACTCAATTATGTTGTGTCTCCAAAAAATTGTGACCATGATGCCTACATTTATGTTTCTCGGCTGTTGTGATATGTACATCGCAGTCTGTCATTGTTGCAACAGAAGAGCCTATATTCCACAACAAAAAGGAAGACATCTTTTTAGCCTGGGTCTCGATCCTACCCCAATTGTCAAAGGATCCAGGGCCAGGCTCAAAAGATGTCTTCCCATTCTATCTGCAACATTGTGTCCATCCATGATCTCAGGAACATCATTGTCTTTCCACTCTTCATTTGCCAAAATATATCGCTTCTTCAAGCTTGCAGAGTAATCTTATTAATAAAAGAACTCTTGCCAACATTAGGGTACCCACAGATCAAAATAGTTGATGTTATTGGTGCTTGTGCTCAAGGATATCAATTCACTATTTTGAAACGGCCAAATCATTTTTATTTCAATTGTAGAGAAAAGGAGTGGGAGAAAACGAGCGGGTGAAAGCTAATCAAGAGCGAGAGAAGGCATTTCATTTTATTTGATCATAAATGCTCTCTGAAATGACCAATCATGTTTTCTATTTGATTCTTTTTGGTGTTTTTTTTCCCCATATTCAGTAAATAAAAATCATGGCGGCAGCCACTTAGCCATCTTTTTGATGTTCCAGGTATTTTACAAAGATACAAGTATGTGGATTTATCATTCAATTGCTTGCAGTTATTGGTCAAATGCAAATATTTTGTCACGTTGCAAGGGCAATATATCAATTTGGTGTTTTTGGTTTATGTTAAAAGTTGATTTGGTAAAATCCTCAAAAAACACACTACATGTTCTAAAATGTAAAGAAGTTGAATGTTAAATGTAAGATATATATCTCATCCATAGTAATAAAAAAAAAGGACATGAAACTTATAAGGAGATTTACCAAACCAAAAATACAAGCGAATAGGAAACATGGATTGGTACCTTATGAATTGGTTTTTGAGGTGCACAATCTTCATCAATCTCCTTAGAACAAGACCCCTCCTCACACAAAATGCATTTAACACAAAAAACAAATCTACAAAACTAAACCAATGGCATGTTTAGAACAAAGAAATAGATTGATAATAATATGCTGAAAATTCTATTATGTTTAATACATGCAAAAGGACCAGTCCCAACAATTCTTAAACATACTTTATCTGATATGATAATAACATGCTAATTAAACTGATAAAGGTGTTATCTGCATTTAATCTGCCAATTACTAATTACACAAAAAACAAATTTACAAAACTGAACCAATGGAATGTTCTTCGTATGTGATTTCTTCATCTTTCGAGCCTTTGGCATCATATTCGACCGCAAATTTCAAATGCATTGCATTTTATTTGATCATGAATGCTCTCTGAAATGACTGCATTCTACTGGTGTCGTGCCCTAGCCCATTCTTTATCTCCATTATTTGATGTTATTGGTGCTTGTGCTCAAGGATATCGATTCACTATTTTCAAATGTTTGGATCATTTTGGTCATGACTATTCCTCTAGTACACAGTTAGGAAATGTAATTGTCTAATGATTATATGTAATGTTGAATAGATTAAATGCTTTATTCTTGGTAGAAGTGAATGGAACGAATAGTGTTGGTGTTAGGTTTCATTTATTATTGAATTCAATGGTTTCCAAGATGTGTTGAGGAGTTTTCTCCTTGTTTAATGTTGACTGTTCCTACACAATCCACTCATACAACAGTGAAATGCTATGTGATTGACAATTTCATACAACTAGTCCTTTGGCATGTATTAAATACAATCCAGTCACTTATTGAATGCTTTGGAGACTACTGGTTTGACTGTCCATGTGTTACCAGTGACTAAGATTCATTAAAGGATACAAAACCCTTCATTTTGGGGTTATTGTGTGTGGATTCAAATGTAGGTTTGATTTGGTTAATGTTTAGAAGAGATCAATAAAGTATTTAAAGACAATCTTGCATGTTTGGAGAGGTTTGAGAGGCACTTATAATGACTATACCCTCACAAACAGTGACATAGACTGGTTTTACTAAGTTTCCTTTCTCTATTTTGAGGTTTCCTTTCTCTGCCATAGTGGTACAGTCAAAAGGTTCATTGACAAAATGATCCTTTGAATGGTTACTATGAATATGAATGATTTGATATAGCATATTTCTCATTTTACTTGAAGTTTGGAATAGCTTGTGCAAGGGTGAAAGTAGTTTTGGTCATTTTGGTCATGATTGTTCCTCTACACAGTCAAAAAATGTAACTATCTAATGATTATATGTAATGTTGAATGGATTATATGCTTTATTCTTGGTAGAAGTGAATGGATTTTCCAAAATGTGTTGAGGAGTTTGCTCCTTGTTTAATGTTAACTGTTCATGCACAATCCACTCATACAATAGTGAAGTTACAAAACTGAACCAATGGCATGTTTACAACAAAGAAATAGAATGATAATAATATGCTGAAAATTCTATATATTCTATTTAATACACGCCAAAGGACCAGTCCCAACAATTCTTAAACATACTAGTTATCTAATATGATCAATTGTTAATAAAGGTCTAATTATGTAGACTGCTAGCACAAAGGAAGATTTGACCTAGCCAAATTTTCCTTTTACCACACAAAAAAAAAGTGTGATAACTATGTCTACTCCAACCTTAATTGTTTAAGAATTCATCATATCAGATAAAGTATGTTTAAGAATTGTTGGGAGTTCTATTAGACCTTTGTTGTAAACATGTCATTGGTTTTCAAATGTTTGGATTCACGTTTGTTGATATTACTGGCATATATGTTTAATGACACCATTGTATATTGTTGTCATTGAAATGACTGCATTCTACTGGTTTCATTCCCTAGCCCATGCTTTAACTCCATTATTTGATGTTATTGGTGCTTGTGCTCAAGGATATCCATTTTTTTGAAATGTTGACTGTGGTTATCAAATGGACAGCCCATGAGCTTCTAGCTAGGCATCATTTGTATTGATAGCTTAGGGCATCAAATGTATTTTATCATTGATAGTTGAGACTTTGTTAAAAGGAAATAGGACAAAGAACGATTCTGATTTAGTTTCTCTATTTTGATCTCTAAGTGGCTTACAACCCTAGAGAACTATATGCAGATTTACAAATGCAGTTGCAGGATACATAGCAGCCGATAATTCACAAGAAATCCATGCATCCAATTTGAATAGAAATTAATACAAAGAAATAGGGTCCTCCAATGGCCCAATCATCCGGACCTTGACTGTCCCCTTAACCAGTGACCCTTCAAAACCGGGTTATCATGCAATCAATGAATGATCCTTCATTCTCCTGGTCTGCCCTGCATCCAAACATATTGAAAATACATAATACAATGATAACAAGTCTTTCACAATCCCCCTTCCCTCAAGGGACACTATCAACCATCCCTTCCACATAGCATTTCACTGTTGTATGAGTGGATTGTGCAGGAACAATTAACATTAAACAAGGAGAAAACTCCTCAACACATCTTTGTTGTAAACATGCCATTGGTTCAGTTTTGTAAAAAAAAATTTGTGTTAAATGCATTTAAATGGAACATTAAGCATAGTAATAATATGTTTAATCTATTAGTAATTGTAGATTAAATTCCCATAACACCTTTATCAGTTTAGCATGTTATTATAAGATACTAAAGAAGACCTACTATTTGTCAGAGAAATCTTCACTATCCCCCACAATGAAGACAATGAAGATTGACCTCCTGCCCCACAACAAAGAACATTGTAATAAGAATAAGATATAATATAGTGTTAGAATAAACTTTGAACAAAGACATGTAATGCTTAAGTTAATGATCTAAAAAGATACAAATATAGGAATTGAAAAAGAAGATAGTGCCAAGAAACATTTTCACAAATATGAAACGTGAGGAAAAGTAATAACATTAACAATGCCAAGATTCATAGCATTAAATTTCACCTGCGGATGAGTTTCTGCAGTGGGTTGGCCAGCATCAAAAATATGTTGAGTTGCATTTGAGCTATAACTAAGAGTATCATGTGGAACAAACCCTAAACTTTGAAAGCGTTCTCCAACCTGGCAATTCAAAATTCAATCTAGGCAAACATCAGTAAGTGAAATAAATTATAGACATCAACATCAACATAATCATAATCATTAGAAATAAACTTTAAAGACATATTTTGGATAGTACTATGTTTCTTGAAATTTTTTGTGATGCTTCTAAACTTTAAAGACATATTTTATGGCTTAATGATAACATAGATTAGTGTTTTGTTTTCTAATGGAATGTTGTTGATCATTCATGGTCTTGAAGAAACTTTTGATTATTTTGATTCTCAAGTCTTGACATTGTTTCTCAACGTGATATAGACTAATCACAAGATGGTTCAATTGGTCCTCTCTTTCTGTTTAATCATGTCTTCTTCATGGTGTAAGTGTTCATTAATATTCATTAATGGTGGGCGGTGATTCCTTGGTAATAAAGGCATTGACAGCATTCATAATCGTATAGCTCTTTAACTGATCTAGTCACATCATCACCATCAAGGTCAGTTTGTCTGGCCTCGGCCTCAACCTCAACCTACTCATTAACAACGGCCTCTACACTCTCTACAACTGCAATGTAAATTGTTACATTAATCCAAACACCAATTGCAATTAAATTTGTATTACTACACCAATCAATTTAAGATGTTTACTTGTATTACTGTGATGCACATCCTCATTGTCATCAACATGCACAGGTTGTGTATGGCAAAAATCGGTAGGCTCCAAAGTTTCTAGATAACCATTTTTGAGAAGAAGAAAAAGTGGAGGCCAAGGAAGGGATAATTGTGAAGGTTTTCTAGATGTAGGTTACTGAATCATCATCTCTTGTTGATATATTTCAGATTCTACTCTGGAATGAACAAACTATAGAGATCTAACATAGCTAAACATAGAATAAAGTAAACAAGAAGGGATAGAAGATAGCCGAATATCAACCAAGTATACTCCAGTCTATATGCCTCCAACTGTACTAACAAAGGTGCTAAGGATAACCTGATTAGTACCTTAGTGTTAGTGTATTGAGGAAGAGTCCAGTCCTAACAGAGGCTTCCAGCCCTAATCAACTCCTAATTAACATTGCCAATCATTTTTGGTTGTATGGATTAGATCATAATCTGATCTTTATTCATGCTCAGACTTGTTCTTATCTATTAGCCGAAGCTGCTTATCTTTCACACCAATATATGCTGATCTAAGTTTGCTTAAGGCAGAGAATCAAGGTTTTGGGGGAGGGAAGCATGTTATGTTTTTGGTGCTTCTCTCCCTAGAATCCAATACCATATATATATGAATTGAATTATCTTCAAGAGGGCCGACCTGGTCTTATTAAATATATTTAATGTTAAAGCCAAGAGGCCGACCTTGGGCCCTTAACTAATTCAACCAACACATATATATAAATGAAATAATAATCTCATTATTATAAATCGCACAAGGGTATTTATTTGATCAGTTTGATCTTGGCCGAAAGGCTATAATTATTAACACTCTACACTGGTACTCAATCTGGCCTCCACTCCATATACGTCTTCTTAGAATCTAAAAACTCTCCATCGTTGATTCCTATCATTTTTTCAGCATCTTGATGGACTGAGACCTTAAATTATTGAGCTTCTCTTTGTTTCAAGAATAGTTAAACATTCTCTACTTAACAGGGCCAACCACGTGAAGGTGGAAGCTCATTTGGCCCCTCCTAGGAGCCTCTTATGACCCTTTACGACATTTTAAGACCTCTAAGATGTATTCTTAGGGATTATAAATAGTCATAAAGGGTCATAAGGGGTCTTAGAACACAACAGCTGAGAAACATAATTGTAGGCATCGTGGAAACAATTTTTTGGAGACAACGTAATTGAGTTGTATACCCAGACATTGGAGAACAACTCCTGCACCTCTGATTCCAAGTTGACTACATCTGTTGCTCATGAATACAAGGTCCTCCAATAGATGTATTCAACTTGGAATTGGGGGTACAGAAGTTGCTCTACACCGCTTGGGTACACAACTCAATTACGTTGTCTCCAAAAGATTATGACTATGATGCCTACAATTATGTTTCTTAGCTATTGTGAAATCTACATTTATGTTTCTCAGTTGTCGTGTTTATGTGCATGTTTTTTATGTATTTTGGATAGTAAGTCTAATTTAATTTTCCATGGACTAAGACCTTAAATCATGTAATGAGGACGCTTAGAACACTAGTATATGCAAATTTCATTATTTAATAATAAAAATCTATTAAAATGTTTATACCTTCTCCCATTTGCTGGTGTAATTCCTCTTTGAGTATCCCCTTTCTCCTTTGCATCCAAAATGAACTCATTCTAATCCCTCACTAGAATAAAGGGAGGATGCTCAAACTTCAACAAGACTTCACACACGCAACATTCATAGATTACGTTCAATGCATTATTTACATTCGTAAATCAATGTTGCATACAAATCTACGGACGGTGTGTGTTACGAAGTCACGCTCAAGCTTGAAAATGATAGTCTATCCATAGTCAAGGTCAAGGAAAAAATGGAACAACCAAGAAAACACTATACGTTAAATCATGTGATTGATAGTAGATTGGGACTCACCTGAGCCATAAACATGAAGAATTATTCTAAAAAAAGATGTAAACCATATATATGCGCACTTGAGGCAAAGAGAAGTTACGTCATATCCATATTAAAATATTAGTTACAATATGAAAATACTAAACTAACTAATTCCTGAGTTCATCTCTGCATATGGTCGCAACAAAGATATGCAATTACAATACAGAGAAGGCATCATAAAAATATAATTTTAGAATTTTCCCTAGCCTAACACGTTTTACACTCAAATCCTTCATTGCGGATAAGTGGAGATGGGCGGATAGATGTAGATGAGTTGTCATCAACCCAACTAAAGTATCCGCAGCCATTATTTCCCTATGATGCCCAATCTACATTAGTTCTTATATTATAATGAATAGTATTTACATTAGAAACATTAAATATATACACATCAGCAACTTTTTTTCTATTTGGGTAGCACCAAAATTGTCATCCAGGGTTGTTCGGTGTCCATGAAGTCTTCAACACACACTTCCCACCACCACATCGATAGTTTGGCACATTGACAAGAGTCATCGAGCCTATATATCAATAATGCACCACACCATCGTTACTACATTTATTATTTTTATATGAAATACACCAAGAGTACCATCAGAAATATTAACCATTTACAATAATGAAAAGTAAACCTAAATCAAATAGCTCATTTTTTTATTAGCATGTGTAGTCTCTGTGTATATGAAAAATGAAAGAAATATGAAGCTGAAATAAAATAGTGAACAAAATAATATTCGATCTACATAGACTGAATGAAATATACCATCAAAAGAAGGTGACAAAATCTTGTCACGAAGCATAGACATAGGAAATCAAAAAGGGACAAAAGACAAGAAATAAGAAAAATCAATACGACTATAGAAAAATCATTTATACTACAATCAAAAAAAGAAACACTCTTTGTCAACAATTTTCAAAATCATTAAGACTATAGAAAAATAATTAAGACTATACAAAATCAAATTTTAGAAATGGACGGTTCTGATGCTTTGCCATTACAACAATTGAGCATTCATCATTTGGTATTGTGTATTCCATTTAAGTATGTCAACAATGTTCAAAATCATGTCATCAAGCACAGACAAGAAATAAGAAAAATCATTAGGACTATAGAAAAAACAAGTTCTATAAATGGACGGTTCTGATATTGCTTTGCCATTACAACAATTGAGCATTCATCATTTGGTACTTCTTGGTGTATTTCATTTAAGTTTTTCAGTTGTCATGTTTATGTGCATGTTCTTTATGTGTTTGGCTTCTCTCCCTCGCAAGGGATGCGTCGATAGGTTATTGATTTGAAAGCATAATGATTTGACAATCTTTTTTTTAGGATAGGCGTAATCATCCCGCCAACCTTAATTAGCAACATTTGTGATATATGTCAAGTACTTATAATCAGTATGCCCAAAAAATAGAGACTTAGTAGTAAAAGCATGTCCTTTGGTTTACTAGTTTACTTATAATCAGTATGTCCTTTGGTTTACTAGTTTAATTTGGTGATGATTTTCACAATAGTACATGTGTAGGAGGACTACTAAAAGTACTGCTTAGGAAAATCAGAATGTTCATCACCTATGCATATAAGAGTTGATCATAGAAGGTATATGTTGTTCGGTAAGCTCCCAATAGCGCTCAGGTAAATATGAATGTTCATCACTTGTGCATATGAAGTGGCTCTAATGGAAGATACAATCACTAAATTCTGCATACTCCTTATTTTGTTCTACGTTGATATTGTCAGACATGGTCTTTCTTGAATGGAATGACTCGTTACTTGTACATTGACTAGAATGTTGGTGGAAGAAGGATGATTTGTTTGCAACCATTTTTTCAACTCTAATTTTCTCAACACAAAGGGACATTTATCATAGCCATAGAAACATGATTATTTTAAAATGAAATACACCAAGGAGTACCATCAGAAATATTGACTATTTACAATCATAAATAGTTAACCTTAATCAAATAGCTCATTTTTTTATCAGCATGTGTACTCTCTGTGTATATGAAAAATGAATGAAATATCAAGTTGAAATAAAATAGTGAACAAAAATTCAAATTCAAGGCCTAATTTATCAAGAGCAACAAACATTAGGATGAAAGAAAAATCATTAAGAGTATAGAAAAATCATTAGGACTATAGAAAAATCATTAAGACTAGAAAATCAAGTTCTAGAAAAATCATTAAGAGTACTATAGAAAAATCATTAGGATTATAGAAAAATCATTAAGACTACAAAATCAAGTTCTAGAAAAATCATTACGACTATAGAAAAATCATTTAGACTATAAAATCAAGTTCTAAAAATGGATGGTTCTGATGCTTTGCCATTACAAAAATTGAGCATTCATCATTTGGTACTTCTTGGTGTATTCCATTTAAGTTTTTGCCATGTTTATGTGCATGTTCTTTATGTGATAGTGTTCCTTGAGGGAAGGGGGATTGTGAAAGACTTGTTATCATTGTATTGTATATTTTCAATATGTTTGGATGCAGGGCATACCAGGAGAATGAAGGATCACTCACTGATTGCATGATAACCCGATTTTGAAGGGTCACTGGTTGAGGGGATAGTCAAGGTCTGGATGTTGATAGTAAATCGTTGAGGTAAGGGGGATTGTAAAAGACTTGTTATCATTGTATTGTGTATTTCCAATATGTTTGGATGTAGGGCAGACTAGGAGAATAAAGGATCACTCACTGATTGCATGATAATCTAGTTTTGAAGGGTCACTAGTTCAGGGGACAGTCAAGGCCTAGATGTTGATAGTGTTCCTTGAGGGAAGCGGGATTGTGAAAGGCTTGTTATCATTGTATTGTGTATTTCCAATATGTTTGGATGCAGGGTAGACTAGGAGAATGAATGATCACTCACTGATTGCATGATAACCCAGTTTTGAAGGATCACTAGAAGAGGGGGGAATGAAGGATCACTCACTGATT
Organism: Chamaecyparis obtusa; assembly: GCA_027943335.1. Classification (NCBI taxonomy): domain Eukaryota; kingdom Viridiplantae; phylum Streptophyta; class Pinopsida; order Cupressales; family Cupressaceae; genus Chamaecyparis; species Chamaecyparis obtusa. The sequence goes on from BSBK01005174.1 coordinate 566,863, forward strand.
GCATGATAACCCCACCAAGCATTCTTTCCTTTAAGTTTACACAATATCTCAAAATATGATCATTATTCTTTACTTTCTTCTATATGCTATTCTTTCTATGGTTTTGTTATCTCAGAAATATATCAAAAACATTGCAGATGTGCATAGAAAAGTAAAATATTGTCCTTCAATTGTTCCACATTGAAGCATTTCCTCTTGGGAGTATTCTCTTTATTTGTACAATATCTGTCAAAAATGGTTCCCATATTTCTTCAAGATCTATTTTAACCTTTATACTGCAATTTTGATTAGATTTGACCAACAGTTGATTTCATTGGTATTTTATAGCATATACTCCTAATGTGAAATGTGGAGAGAAAGAAAGAGACACACTAGGTATGAATTACATGATATACCCATCATCACTTAGCACTTAAATAATAAATTATGGACAGGGAACAACCCCCTAACTTCTAGATGTTTGTTTCATGTTGGCCTTTTATTATATGAAAAGGTAGGCATGTCTTAGGCTAACAACCACAGTGTAGGGGCCATAAATTATGGATCCCAAAATAGTGCACACTTGTATTAAATTAGGTTCACTATACTACAAGGGAATGGAAACCATGCAATAGTGCCTCATGGGGATGGAAGCAACCCTTCACCAAGAAGATGATTGTGTCTGCAATATTTACTAAAGGCAAAGAACATAATTTGGTTCCAGCAATTACTCCTAGAAGATAATGGCACCCACAAAACACTTGGAAAAGATAGCACTCACTATATCTTTTATCACTCTTTTAAAGCTGGGACAATAAATCTCAAAGATTGATCAACGAATTCTTGAACACAAAGAACCATTGACAGTTATGATTCATGTGTACAATAGCCAACAACCAGTTGTTCCAATCATGGTGTCCAATAATTATGTTAGAAAAAGAATCTACAAATCCCTTACACAACCATAATAGATTCAAACCATGAACTATAAGAACCTAACAATGGGACTAAGAAAGATACAGCCTAAACAAATCTTGATCATATTCCACCCTATTGTAAGGCCCAAGAAGTAACTCTATCTTAAAGCTACACATTCCTCTAGATGAAGCTCAAAGGTCAGGTAGCTGAAGCATAGCTATACTTGAATGAATATAGGAATAATTTGATGTACAATCATTTGCTAGCTTGGTTTGTGGGTTTTCCACATAATATTTTCTCTTTAACCACATTTATAGTTTGAGAAAATCAGAAAAAATTGTTTCAGATTTATATTATCCTTTTGAACTAGCACATTGCCATCAAAATGCATAATCATTGGTCATATCAAGAAAATTCCTATTGATTAGTAGGATATCCTTATAAAAATTTGATGCATGGATTTCTTGTGAATTATCAACTACTATGTATCCTGCAACTATGAAAGGAATAGTGTTGGTGTTAGGTTTCATTTATTATTGAATTCAATGGTTTCCAAGATGTGTTGAGGAGTTTGCTCCTTGTTTAATGTTAATTGGTCCTGCACAATCCACTCATAAAATAGTGAAATTCTATGTGGAAGGGATGGTTGATAGTGTTCCTTGGGGGAAGGGGGATTGTGAAAGACTTGTTATCATTGTATTGTGTATTTCCAATATGTTTGGATGTAGGGCAGACCAGGAGAATGAAGGATCACTCACTAATTGCATGATAACCCGGTTTTGAAGGGTCACTGGTTGAGGGGAAAGTCAAGGTCTGGATGATTGGGCCATTGGAGGACCCTAGTTCTTTGTATTAATTTCTATTCAAATTGGATGCATAGATTTCTTGTGAATTATTAGTTTCTATGTATCCTGCAACTAGATCCGTAAATCTGCATATACTTCTCTAGGGTTGTAAGCCACTTAGAGATCAAAATAGAGAAACTAAATCAGAATCGCTCTTTGTCCTATTTCCTTTTAACAAAGTCTCAATTATCAATGATACAATACATTTGATGCCCTAAGCTATCAATACAAATGATGCCTAGCTAGAAGCTCACGGGCTGTCCATTTGATAACCACAGTCAACATTTCAAAAAAATGGATATCCTTGAGCACAAGCACCAATAACATCAAATAATGGAGTTAAAGCATGGACTAGGGAATGACACCAGTAGAATGTAGTCATTTCAGTGACAAAAATATACAATGGCATCATTAAACACATATGCCAGTAATATCAACAAACGTGAATCCAAACATTTGAATATAGTGAATCGATATTCTTGAGCACAAGCACCAATAACATCAAATAATAGAGATATAGCACTGGCTAGGGCATGACACCAGTAGAATGTGGTCATTTCAGAGAGCAACTCCCTCAACAATAAAATGAAATGCATTCGAATATGATGCCAGAGGCTCGAAAGATGAAGAAATCACATACCTTCTCCCGTGCTTAGCTTTCACTCCTTTTCTCCCACTCTCCAATCGAAATAAAAATGATGAGGTTGTTTCACTTTTTTTTTTAAATGTATACCCTGAATCTGTCAGAGTTCTGATGGTCAATTAAACACCCATCAGAATATTGACATCATCGGGGCCTATTACAAAAAAAAACACCAAATTCATAAGAAAAAGTTACCCGTCGGAAACTTCTGTTGAAATTTGGCCCCAAATGTAGTAGTGAAAGTTTTGGCTGCTACTCATGTTTACTACTCTTCTTACTGGGCTCCTTCTAAAGCCTCATATCTCAAGCTGGAATGCCTTCTCAGAGACTTTCTCTGGGCTTATGGAGCTGATAGCCATGGGTTCCATAGAGTGGCTTGGGAATATTACTATCTCCCCAGAGACTCTGGTGGCCTTGGCCTTCTCTCCACTCAGAAGCAAGGGCTTTCTCTTTGTGCCAAGTGGATTATTCATTCTCTCACTAGTGATGAGGCCTGGAATATCCTTTTTAGGCACTATATTTCTTCAGGGTACCCTATTCACAGGCCTACTTGGAAGGGCATTGACCTTCAGACTCTTCTCATTATAAAGGATCATGTTCAGATTTAGGGTACTTTCATCATAAAGAGCATTTGGAAAGCCTAGGAAGCTGTTAAGCCTTGGCTTCAGTGGGATGGTGCTAGCTTTTGCAATGGGATTTCTTTCAATTAATAGAACCTCTAGTGGTCCATGTTGTTTTCTATTCAAGGTATCCCTCTGGCTAAGACTCAAGGGGCCAGTGCTCTGCATTTTTTCAAATGTGGCATTCAGACTCCCAAGGACCTCTTCTCTAAGGTCACTATGAGTGTCTGCTCTTGGTAATATATGTAGGTGCAATACCACTTGGCTCACACAGATCGTCATACTTTTGATTTGTTGATTTTAGCTATTCCTAATAATTTTCTTCATAAGATTGGTATCCAGACTGTTCGGCCCTGGTGGAAGGATTGGAAATGGTATCCTACCACTCCTTTCAGTAATTACAAGCTGAGGTTGGGCTACAGATGGTTGTCTCCTCATCTTCCCATGGTGGACATTCTTAACCATAGATGGAACCTACAATCTTCTACTTACCATTAGAGCTCTTGCTTCCAGACTGTCTGGGCTGCCATTACAAAGCCCAAGATGGTTATCTTTGCTTGGTGTCTACTCTTCTAAGGGCTTCTTGTTGGACCTAGGATCAAACACCTGGGTGTTCATGACCCTCAGTATCCCTTTTTTGGTCACCCTGAGACTTTCTTGCACATCTTCTAGTTTTGTAGTAGAGCTCAACAGTATTGGAAGTGGATCCATGATTTTTTCAAACCCTTTAGGCCCAAGCCTTTTTCCTGGCATATGATTGTCCCAAGAGATTCTCCTAGGCTTCCTTCCAAGCTTACCTAGATTTGGCATACTTTTAGGATGGAGATTTTGTTCACTTTATGGAAGGATAGGAATTTTATTCTCTTTTCCCACAACTTTCTTGATACGAATATTGCTTTGTATAATAAATATTGTATATGTAATAATTTTACAATGCAGATTCAGGTTCAAGCCAATAAAGTGGCTCTGGAGGTGGCTCACCTTCAAGAGCTACTCAATCATTGGGGAAATGCTCCTTGTATGGTTTCCTAGGTTCCTCTTGACACCATTTCTACATAATGTACCCCTCTTAGAGGTCACCGTCATGGGCGCAGATCCCCAGCTTGTCGCTCCCATACCCCTCAGTCACAGGCTCCCCACCACCAGTCTCCTAGAGGTGGCAACAATGGTTGGCGGCACCGCTCATCTTCTCCACCTTGTCATACCTCTAGGTGGTCTCCAGCTCTGGTTCAGTTTGCCCCTCTTGATGCTCATGTTTCTCACCATGGCTCTGATTGGCCTCCTGCCACCTTCTCCAAGTTTCCCTGCCTGGCTCTTCTATTTCTCCACCCCGGGAGAAAGAGAAAGATAATGCTGAAGATGATGGTTGGTTGATTCCTAACCCTCCTATCAATACCAATGATGTTTGGGGTTCTGATGATAAATATCCTCCTCCTTCTGCTGGCACCACTCTTGCAGCTTAATGGCTTTATGCCCTTTTTTGATGAATAGTTGTTGTTGTTTCCAGCTTCTGTCGTGTGAACTCTACAGGGTGATTTTTATGTCCCCTGACCCCTTTTTTTTGAATATGTAACTTTTATATTAATTTAATAGAGAAGGCACTATTTATAAAAAAAATAAGTCTATAATAAAAGGATATATGAAACAATACAAAGCGTGTTAATTATTATTATTTGCATGGAATTGAAAGATGGAAAATATAATAAATTGAATACGAAGGATTTGTAGACAAAACTATTCAAGATGCTTCATAATTCAAAACCTTTAAGTATCTTTTGTAATAGAAATATATCCTAGACACTATTTTAAATGCTTGATTAAATGTTTTGGTTTTGACAAATGAGTTTTCAAAAAAAAAAATTATGTTAGGCTTGACTTCAATGTTTTGACTTGTGAATATATCCATCTTTTGTGATGTTTCTTGTTGTGAATTAATCAAAGTACATCTTGGTAGGCTAGTTGAAATATGTAACTTTTGTTGTATTTTAAAGTATAAGAGATTTTGGTCAATGTACTTAATAAAAAGAGTTATTTTCAATATATTAAAATTTATCAATATTAATAGGGGAAATGATCAACTAGTTGAGCACCCTAATTTTGCACTTCTCAAAATACCATATGGGAATTTCAAATCACTTTGATTTTTTTACAATAGCTTATTTGGCAAGTCCCCTATTTATAACTAGGGTTTTAGGATTTCCAAGGTGTCCATAACACCCCTCGCCTCCTCAAAAAAAAAAGTGAGACCAATCATAGTGCATTGGGGAACCCATACTTGTGCATTTGATGTGGCATCATAAAATTGGCTACTTTTTAGAATAAGGAACACATTTCATTCAATTATGGGTAGTCATCAATAGAAAAAATAACTTTAAAGTCACAACTATTGATACAATGTTGTCAAAAATATTGGATATTAAATCAATAAGTGTGGGTATTAAGTTAACAACTACTATCACAACCATTGGAACATGTTCAAGTACAAGGTCCTCTCCCCTAAGTATGATTAACATAAATTTTAAGGGTGAAACTATTATTTCTTGTATTATTTCATGTTTAGTTTTGTGTCTATTATTTAGAAATTATCTTAGTTAATGAACATAATGTATATAAAACTTCTACTGTAAACTATATGTAATTTCTCATCCTCAACATTTTAAATCATACTATATGATCTATCATGAGGATGAAATAAAGAGACCAGTATAAAGAGGGAAAAAATGCAATACTGTCCAAAATTGGATATATTTACACACACACACACACACACATTAGCTTCTCTTTTCCTATGTGGGCATGTCTCTCTACATTTGGTCTCATTGACTTTTTATTGTACCGATTCCTAGATAGTCATCATCTATCATGATCTAACTTGTCTTTTATCCTAGGTTGTGTTTATCTATGTAAGTATGAACTTGACCCACCCAAAAAATAAATTTCACCTTTCTTGTGTAATGTTAATTAAATATATATTTGAGTGATTTGATTCAATTTGCTAGTATTTAAAGACATGTATTTATTATCATTTTAACAATCTCTTACCTCTATCATCAAATGTCCATTATTAAATGGAGACATCTTGAAAGGTAAAATTAGTAGCAAAGTAGTTAGATTTAAAATTTAAATGAAGTAAAGATCTACATAGTATGGCTCATTTACTATCTTTGATCTTGTATAATATTGAGGAATTAATTGAAGTTACTAAATTATAATTCAACAAATTGTATAGGAAACATGTTACAAACTATCATAGCTTGAAATTTTATTACATATGTTTTTGCACTCAAATCTCAACCTAGTCATGGTTATTTGTAATTATTGTATTTGAATTTACTCAAATTAAACTTATTTATTTAATAAATAAATAAACATTCATTGTATGTCAAATTCTAAAAAATAGTTTAAATTTATAGAATCTAGAGCAATTATTTAAATATAAGAGTGGATAAGGAGCTTCTAATTTTGAATTTAGTTATGAGGGGGATAGTAGGTGTGGGTCTAGGGTTTCTGGTATTCAAATATTTTCTATTGGTGGCTCTAAGATTGGTGATTTAGATTATGATAATGGAAATCTAGCTCTATTTCCTTGGTCTCTTTGTGGGTTTCAAGGGGTTTCATTTTTGCTAGGAATGTTGTGGTTTTATTTCCTCATTTTTTCTTAGTCTCTAGTGTTGGTCATGAATGGGTTTCACTATTTGAGGCCTTTACTACTATTGGCTTGGTTATTTTCACTAGGTGGTAAGGAGAGTGCTTTGTTTCAAAGGTTATTGTTGCCAAGGGAGGTGTTTTATCTTTATATTTTCTTGCATCTAGTTTTTTATTTTTTGGCAAGACAATGGTCCCTTTTGGAAGTTGTTTGACATTGCTAGGGTGTGGCCCTCTACACCATTCAGGGTTCATGTCTTTATTGTTTCCTTCAGTGTTACTTTTCATGGTTGGTGTTTTGCACTCTTTTCTTAGATCTATTCCTAGAGTTTTTTTTAGGGTGTTTTGAGGCACTAAGGAGATGTGGGGAAATGTATCTTTTTTCCTACATTTTCTTTTCCTTATGCCCCTTTATAGGATCTTAGTGAGGGTTTTCTGTTTGATCCATCTCTTTTGGCTAAAGATAGGAATTTACCCTCTATTTTTTGGAGTGATTCTTATTTTTATCCTCTATGGTAGTTTGGTGTGTTGTTTCTAAGGGTTGTTTTACTTTTTGATGTTTCGCGAGGTGTCTGTTCTTGGGTATGTGGGTTCCTACCTATGGATTTGGTGGTTGTGGTTAGGTGTAGTTATTTTTTGAGGAAAATCTTTGATGATCTCATTCCTTTCCCCCTCCTCTATTTTTGTTGGTCTTTATTTTCACTAGTGGTGACCTATTTTGGAGTAGGTGTTTATGGGTTCTTGTTTGCAGTATAATTGGTTATGGTTTAATGTGATTATTTTAAGAGGATGAACCTTGATTTGTTTATACCCTTACCATTCCTCTCTTTGTTTTTAGTTTCTTTTCCCTTGTTGGTGTTCCCTTTCTATTATGTGATAGCTTCTTGTTGGTTCTTGTTTGTAGTATTCACAGATGTGGTATGGTTTGATTCTTATAAGAGGATGGGATTTTATTTCCTCATACGCTTACCCCTCCTCTTCCTTTGTTTAGTTTCTTCTACCTTATTGGTGACCCTTTTTTATTCTAGAGTAGGTTCTTGTTGGTTCTTAGATATAGTGTAAACTTTGAAGTGATAGATTGGAGTGTTTCAAGAGGTTTAACTTTGATGTGCTTGAACCCTTCCCCCTCCTCTCTCTTTTTTGAGTTTATTTTATCTTTCCAATGACCTTGTCCTTATTTGGTGTTGATGCCCTATTTATTTTTCTCTATTATTTTTATTTTGTCAGATAGTTTTTATTTTTTCTTGGCTAATTATCATAGTTTTCCTATTGAGGTAGAGTGGTATCCTATGGGAGGTGGAGGTCTATATCATACTTTTTTGGCTAAGAGATTTTTTCTACTCCTAGTATTCATATCTCTTAGCTTTCATATTAAGGTGGTGTTGTCTTAAATTGAGGTGATCTCCAAAAGTGTAGGTGAGGGTTTCTTTGGGAGTAAGAGATTGGTTCATAGGATTTTTTTGTTTGTCCCTATTAATATGGGTACCTCTTCTATTAAGGTTAAGAATATTTTTCTAGAATATGAAGGGATCTTGCTACTGAGAAGCCTTTGCTGACCATTATAGGATGGTTTTGGAAGTCATTTCAAAAGTAAAGTTTTAGTCAATCTGCTAAAACCATGGTTTCCTCTTCATGCTCTTGGTTTCTTTAGAAGCTCATTTTTTTGTAGTTAGTTTATTATGTTTTATATTCAAGTTTCTAGAAGTTAAAGTTATGGGAACTTTATTGAAACATATTTCTTAGGTGAAAGGAGCCTAGAAAAATCCTCTAATCATTTCCAAGGTTAAGGGAGCTTGTAAAATCTCTTTTTATTAACTTTGGGTGCTTCATCCTATTTTTATTGTGGCTTCAATTTTGTATGTTTCATCTTCTCTAGGCTGATATTTTTTTTAATTTTTCATGAGGCTATTGTTTCAATGTCTTCTCTCTTTTGTAGTATTTTGTCTATGAAAAAATTGTTTGTACGAGATTTTAGGACCCCTTTGAAACCTATTTATCTTTTGGATGCATGTATGCTACCTTAAATAAATTACTCAGGTAGTAACGAGTTCATAATAGATTTAACATGGGAAACACTCTTTATTACACTTTGTCTTTTGCACTAATTCTCTACATGATTCATAGAAAGCATAACCTCACTAGGGTAGCATAGTCACGGTCTCTCTTATTTTCAATTGTTTGTTCCTTTTATCTTTATATTTGATTGATAAGATTCTATGTCCTTGTGGGCTTGGTGTTTCTTACTTCATTAATATCTTGATGAAGATTTTTCAATTATAATTTTAATTGTACCAAGAGTATAAACATAGGTTCATACTCCCACTAAAGTGGAAGCTAATTATAGAATTGTATATTAAATTATGTTACAATTTCATAATTAATTAGGCTTCATTTTATCATTATGGCCTTAATTTATTTAATCATGTCTAATTATACTAACATCAACTTTAATTTTTTTTATTTTATCTATCACCTAGGTCATTAGTCATTTGTTAAACCCTCGTAGGTTATAAAATGGTATGCCAAGCACCCTTACCCTAAAAATTTATTCCAAGGGACCCTTGTCCCACTTAAAGGCAACCAATTTTGGATCGTACAATAGTTAGAAAATATGGATGAAAATTCTTTTCTTGTGTCTACTTTCTTTCAAAATTCAAATACATTTCTTGAGGTTAGATATAAAGCAATACCTACCCCCTAATTTGAGAATCTAAGCACAATCACATCACATTTCATTCATATTATTGAGAAACCAATCAAGAATTATCAATGAAATGAATGGGAGGCCAAGTTTATATTTCAAGCATTCAAGATGGCATACACAATCAAGCTAATATGAAGTAAATTATGATGAAAATATCAACTATTTCATGGAGACTTCATCGCCAAGGAGATTCATAAATGTATAACATTATATATTTTAGTATTTCAATATTATATCAAGCCTTTACCCTTTATAGCCATGATTTCATTTATATTTGGACATTTTAATTTTAATTCAATTTTAGGGTTAATTCCAAATGTAGGATTTTACCTAGCCAAGTCTTAGAGCTATCAACTCAACAAAATTTTCTCTCTTGTGTATGATCAAGTGATAGTATCTGAAGAAAATAATCTATATTTGAGAAAAGAAGATAGATACCTACATAACCATCCTTTACAAAGGTGGAAAGGCAGGGATAGTAGCAATCTTTTCCTTTAGTTTCTACACTTTTCTGATAAAACTTTTGGGTAAGTTTTAGAATAGCATCTTGATTTGCAAAACACATTTTGTTTGAATTAGATATTATTTGATAATGGATCCTAGAAATGTCATTGTTCTCCACTTTCAATCTCACATTTTCTTAAAAAATTCACTCTCTTTCTCTGATTTCCTAATATACTCTCCGTGTCTACCTGTCTAATCTCAGACTTTCTACATATGTTAATTACTCCCAAATTTACACCTTCATCCCTAAAGATTTAATATAACTCACATATTTCAATATCTCATTTTCATCTCAATCAAAGAGTTCTAAATTAAATTTGTCCAATCCTTTTAAATCATATTTTATACTTCTCTCTAAGTGGATTCATTCTCTTAATGTAACAAAAGGAAAATAAGCCTCATTCCTAGTTTCCATGTATAAACTTGTGAGCCCTATTTCCCACCATTACACAAGTATTTTCTCTAATTTATTATGTATACATATAGTATCTATCAACCAATGTAAACCATTAGGATTCAAAAAATAGTTACATTTATGTACAAATAGGATTCCAATATTTAAACTAGCAATAAAACCATCAAGGTCATAATTATGTTGGTCTATGGTCAAGTCTAGCCCTAAGTCTACAAGATTTTATTTTAACAGGAACTAAGCTTTTCTCTTTACCATTGTAAAGTGTCCTCTTGAAAAAGGATTCAATTCATGCATGAACTTCTTCTTTCTCCTAACAACATATTGTCTACCACATCCAACTCACAAGAAGACTCTATTTCTAAGATGTGATCAATTAAAATTTTATGGTTTAAAGGATCCTCTTTGAAAATGTGAATTTGATCATGGTATAATGAACTCTAAAGAACCAATTGTATGGAACATGAGAGTTGGACATCCAAATTCTCTAATTTTAACTTACCCTTAGGATGATATCTTTTGTAATTTAGTCAACTAATAGTAGGGCCATGAACCTCATAGGGAACACATAGTAAATAAAAATGACTAAAATAAAATGATACCGCATCAAAACTAGAGTGAGTCCTTGTACATCCACAAACTCATCCACCATAGCCAAGTGCACATGAGGATGGGTGAATTGTAAGTTCTAAAAAAGAATCAAATTTAGAAGGAAGGATTAGTATCTAAAACCTGGTTCTTAGTTAAAAATTTTGAGCTAGTAGTTTAGTTGGTTAGCTATGACTTTGGATGATTCCATATTTTATGTTTGTTTCTTGGTGACTATTTTGAAGCATAGAACTATCACCAACTACAAATCATGTACATCAACATTATAAAATGGAAAATTATTAAGGCCAATATTTAAAACTCATCCTACACATTGCATGTAAACATTGGCATTACATTTAGGAGTGTGTACAATATTATGTTACCTTGGTATAAATGAAGCTCTATATTCAAGAAACCATATTTTTGAATACTAGAAAAAATAGGTTTTGGGGGGACCCGAAACCCGTTACAAGGAAGTTACAAAAGATAAGACATTAAATCCACCAAAAAGATAAGACATTAAGGCATTTCGGAATGGAACAAAATTAGATCTGGATCGTTGTAAAGCATTGATCTTGTCCTCCGCTAATTTAGTCAACCCAAGGGCTTCCATCATAGTAGTGGGCCGAAACATTTTGACTTTAGATCGGAGTGCATCCTTCAAACCACTGATAAAACAACTACGAAAGAATTCATCAGACAATCCCTCTGTGTGATTAGCTAATTTTTCAAACTCTGTTTGGTATTCTCTCACTGTGCCTGTTTGTCGGAGTTTAGTGAGTGCGCCTGTGAAGTCATCAAAATCACTAGGGCCAAAACACTTCAAAAGAAGTGTACACAATTCTGTCCAGGTGGGATCATTGTTAGCCTTGATGTACCAACGGAACCATTGAAGAGCGTCATGCTCCAAATGAAAAGATGCAAGAAGAACTTTGTTGAAATCTGTAGTATTATGCAAACTGAAATACTGCTCTGCCCGATAAATCCATCTAGTTGGATCAGCACCATCGAAGCGAGGAAAATCAAGCTTTGGTCCACGAAAAGGGCTAGAACTAGTGTCGACAGAATGGCCTCAGTTCAGGCTTGACTGTTGAAGAGTGAGACCGAGAAATTTTTCATCCAGATCTTGAAGTCTGGTCTTGAGGGAGGCAAGTTCCTCCTCCATGATTTTTGCTCCTGTACGGGTGACAACCATATAGCAGGGTTTTTTTATTTGTTTTGTTTTTTTGGAATGGGAAGAAAAAGAGAAATAGAAAATTTTTCAATAAGGGCAAACTTGGAGTTGGGCAAAATGTAGATGGGTAATGAGGGTTCGAAGAGTGGATATGCATTTTCTGATGAAAAGGAAAAAAGAAAAATGAGGGTTTCAGGGGTGGGGAGGTAGAATGGGAAGAGCGGTCTAAGAGGGACAAAGGAGTAGAATGAGGAAATGAACCTTGTGGCTTTGATTTGGTGGCGATTGGCTGAGAAACAGAAAAGTTAGGGCAAACCCTAAAATTTGAGAAATAAGGGATTTAAGGCTTAAAAATGGGGAATTGGGGTTAGGGTCCTCAAGGAAGGAAGTATGCGAAAGGGTATGTCAGAGGTGCTGAGAAACTTTGAGAGGAAACCAGAAAGAAGCAAGGAAGCTATGGTGAAAATACGAAAAAAAAATTTACTCTTTTTTTTGATAACTCGGATACTAACAACGGAATTGAACTATCGCAAGAACAAGAATTTTTGTAATTTGAAATAACCCAATTGTAACACAGATGAGATTTGAGAAGAACCTGAAACAGAAAAAAGAATTTCCACCAGCGAGCCCAAGAAAGTGCTCTGATACCAAATGAGAGGAACCTCCAACAACGCTATAATGAACATGCACGAAATAATAGAAATATAGAGCAAAGTAGAACTCAGAGTGAGTCTATTGATCATGGGCCACTTTGAGGGGGTAACCTCCTTTGAGCAAGCTCAATACAATAAACTCTTCGGTACCAACAAAGGACTCAACACCCACTTATATACTAAGTGCGATCTAGAAAAGTAATACTACCTATGCATGTGGGATAATAAAATAAACTAAATGGATGACTTACAAAGCATATGCATCCAACAACACTACACTAATAGAATAAACAAAAGGAACACACAGGTTCCTAACATTAGGAGTGTGTACAATATTATGTTACCTTGGTATAAATGAAGCTCTATATTCAAGAAACCATATTTTTGAATACTGGAAAAAATAGGTTTTGGGGGGACCCGAAACCCATTACAAGGAAGTTACAAAAGATAAGACATTAAATCCACCAAAAAGAGATAGGGCCGAAAAACCAGTCTGCCAGTAGACCCAAACCCCAGCAACAAAACTAGCCTAAAACTAGTAAACAGAAACTGACACCCAACAACAGAAACAAAAATAAAAATAGGAAAAACAAAGAAACAAGGAACTAGGAAAACTCCAGTAGAGTTTCCTCCATGTCTTTTTTGGCATTCGACATCTTACTAATGGGTGCATTGAGATTCGAGAGCTCCAGAATCCTCTCCTGAATCTTCTTCTTCTTGGATGATCTGGTATGCTTTCCTGGCCCAGTCTGATCCTCATCCTCATCTTTGATATCATCAATCTTGATAGGGGACCCGACTTTCAACTCTTGCCTGATGTTACTAATGCACTCGACCACAGTTCCCATAAACTGGTTGCTATCCATCAGAATATTTTTTAGGGTAGACTCCATTCTATCCACTTTATTCTACAACAATTCCATCTTCAAATCATCCTTGTTCTCCCCAACTTTTTTCATCTATTCAGACCCAAAATCCATCCTCTCTTGAATATTATCCACTTTAGCAGAAAGGGATATGAGATTAAGACTCGGAGTCTTAATTTCATGAAAAAACCATTTAACCAAGCAGAAGGATTACATAGAAATCACTTTGGCCATTTGAAAATGCCAAAAAGGGGATCAATTTTGTCCTCCAGGTCTTCCTTAAGGAGCTCAACATTTCTCTCCTTCATATCAATAGTTTTTAGAAAAGGAATAGTTCTGCAGGAGGATGGAATATCCTTGTCCAGAGTGGTCATATCACATCTCACATATTTATCTTTGTTATCCAACAACACCTCAGTGGCAGCTTCATTGTGCCAAGAAATAGGGACATCATGGTCCACCAAACTGGCATAGTCTACCAAGATAGGGACTATTTGACCACCAGGGTCATTCTGATCACCCATATAAAAATGATCTCAATATTTTTAATCCCCTCCTCTTCTGTGTTGCTACCAATACTAGAAAGAGAATCCTTGATGTTTCCCTTAGGTATTTTCTAAGAATTCCCTTTGAAATCTGAGAAACCCCCAACACTATCCCCCTCTAGCTTAGTCTCCATGCCACTTTTCTTCTCAAATTTTAATCTTTTGGAGGATGAGCCCTCCTTAACCTCTTCCTCCCTACCTCTTTTAACCAAGCTCTTGGTAGATCCACCACCTAGAATCTGGGGAGGAGACAGGCTAAGAGCCACATTCTTCTTAACATGCTAAATAATGAGTAGAATAAGCCCTTCATGAAGGACCGACTTATTCTCTTTTGTTTTATTCCTAGCAATACTATGATGGAGAGAAGTAAGTAAATAGTAGGGGAAGGAAATCCTAACCTTATGCCTAAAGTGATAGAGAAGAACAAAATGATAAGAATGGGCATGTTTATACCTCCCATCAAGGGTTATGTACTCCATAATAGCCACCATCACCTTGGACCAGATTTCCTTGAAGCTCTCAACATCATAGCACCCCCTAGCATCCTTGACTAGATTTCTCTCTTCCTCTTCGTCCTTGGGGAAATGGTGAATGACATTGTAGGATACCTTATTACTCTATAAAATTTCATCCCTTTCATACTTAAACTCAAGACTTCGGCAATAAGATCCTTGGTTATCTTAACGTCCATTCCTCGAATATTTATAGTATCATCCTTCCAACTGTCAAAAAATCTTTTGGTGACCCCTTCATCAAAGCCATGTAAGGAGTAAGCCCACCTTTATGAAAATTTTCTCAGACCTCCTTCTCTTCCTTCCATCTCTTACAATTATTGGGTTCATGATGGTTTAGCTCCCCACCCATACTATCGGCAACAATAATAGACCAAAGAGGATTCACGGTAAGAGACTTGTACAAGACAAAAAAAATGACAAAAGAAAAACCTCTCACCACTCTAATAAACTCGTATCTTCTCCTCTCATTCTTGGGAAAGCCAAAACTTTCTATAATGATATATAAACCCTTAATGAAAATATTTCTTGTCATTATTATTATGAAGATACTCCAAATCAGCCCTCCTACTATGAATCTTATAATACTCCACCTTATCTTTCAAATCAGCATTAAGTTTACTGTCACCTTGCCAAGACATGATTGCCTCCAATTTTATAGCCAGGTTAGCCAAAGCATCAGCTATCCCATTGGCCTCACGATACACATGTGAAATAAGTACCTCTTGCAAAGTATTAATAATTTCAAGACCATCTTTGATGAAGACTCTAATTGTCCACGACAGTTTGGATTTACCCTTGATGCAATCTAAAATGTTCATAGAATCACCCTCGATCCAAACTTTATTACACTTAGCTAATTCAATAACTTTTAAAGTCTGAAGAAAACCTACCACTTTTTCCATGTGGTCAGACTGTATACCAATGGGGTAGGCCACAACAGAAAGATAGTTAGCCTCATCACCCCTAATCATCCCACCACACCTAGCAAGACTCATTTTTCCCTTAGAAGCCCCATCAAAATTGACTTTCATCCATCCTCTGGGGGGGAAAGCCAAATAGCATTTTCTCGCAAAGACATAGAGGCTTTAAAATCCTTGATGGGGTTGATACTAGAAAAAAATCCAACTCCCTTCCTATTAAAGCCGCACAATTCTCCTGGATACTTCTTTTGATTTTCTTTTCACCACAGATGGGGGCAAAGAGGTGTTTCTAAAAACCCTATCATTGTGCTCTCTCCAAATTTTCCAAATGACATGCGGAGCAATAATATTCCAAAGATTTATATCTATACCCATATTCACATTTCTCCATCAAGGATGAAAACATCCTACAAGTAGCCAGGGAAAACCCAGTGTTGATTCCAAGTGCTTAGAAGAATATTCCAAACTTCCCATGAAAAAGGATAGGAAACAACAAGATGAAAAGTAGTTTCATCCTCCTTCAAACAAAGGAAACAACAACTAACCAACATCATCCCCCTCTTTTGAAGATTATCCAGTGTAATAATCTTATTTTGCAAAATCAACCAACAAAAAAAGTTAATTTTAGGTATTAATATCTTATCCCAAATCTTAGCCCAGAAAGGGGGAGGATCCAACTTCAATCCAAAATAAAAGTCATAGCTAAGGAAATAGTATAGGACCCAAAGGGATGAGAAGCCTAGATCAAATCATCCTCCACTATTGGCTTAGGTTTCAACACATTGAGATCCAACATCACAAGTTTAAGGTTGTCATCCACAAGTGCTAGATTAGCCCACACCTGATTGTCCCAATAATTGCAAAACCAAGAGCTAAATCTCTGGAAATAGTCCTTAATGAGAGGATGAATATTAAGGATAGAAGAGAAAGGAGAGTTCAGAAGCTAGCTATCCTCCCAAAACTTAATATTATAGCCATTACCCAGCATCCACTTCACCCCCAGGAGAGCAGTACTTTTTTCTTGCTGGATATTGTTCCAAATGTCAAAACCATTAATCCTTATATCCATCTTCATAAAATCCACAACATAGGTGAAAGGGAAGGGGTACTTCTTAAGAATGATTTGGCTACATTCCTTCTATTCACCATAGATCCACTAGATTTTTTTGGCCAATAAAGCATTATTAACCACCTTAATCGGACAAATCCCCAAACCCCTCCATTTTATGGGTTTGCAAACTTTGTCCCAGGCCACCAAAGCCAATATTTTCCTATCCTCAACACTAGACCAGAGGAAGTTCCTCTAGATTTTCTCAATAACATCAGAAAATTTAGAAGGAATTTTTTAAAAGACTTAAAGAATAGATAGGAAGACTTTGTAAAGAGGCTTTCAGGAGAAGAAGTTTACCAGTTTGACTCAAGAGAGAACCTTTCCAACCAGCCAACTTTCTATTGAACCTCTCCATAATATTTAACCAAAAAGAGTCAGTCGACTTAAATCCCATAGGGAGACCAAGATAAATAGCAGGAAATTCCCCAATGGAACAACTAATAATCTTGGCTATATGATGTTTCCTATCCACAGGCATGTTAGTAAAGAAAAAAGAACTCTTCTCCCAATTGATAGATTTCCCCATGGTAGATGAGTAAAGGGAGAGGGCCTTCTTCACATTTCTGGCTTCAGAGATTGAAGAAGAGCCCATAATCATTGTTTCATCAACAAACTCATCATGGGAGCAAGTATTCAAGGTTGAAAAATGCTTAATGCCTTTAATCAGGCCTTTCCCAACCATACTCTAAAAAAATGACCAAGGCATTCAGCCATAATAGCAAAGATGATAGGAGATAACGGATCTCCTTGACGAAGCTCTCTAGAAGGTTTGAAAAATCTCAAAGAAGATCCATTAACAATCATAGCTATAGTAGCAATACAAATGAGTTGGTTGACTAGCTGGATGAATTTATCATAGAATCCAAAAGCCTTGAGAACTTTCAATAACAGAGACCAATCCACCTTGTCATAGGCCTTAAAAAGATCTAATTTCAAATTAAATCCAGGATTCAAAGAAGTAACGGAAGAATGAATCACTTTGTGAACTTTGATGATAGAATCCAAAATTTTCCGACCTGGGACAAAACCGCTCTATTGAGGAGAGATAATATTAGGTAGAAGAGAAAGCAATCTCAGCGTAATGACCTTGGAGAAGATCTTATAGATCGAGTTGCAGAAACTGATTGGTCTAAAAGTATCCATGGTATCTACACCAAGTTTTTTAGGAATGAGAATAATGAATGTAGCATTCAATTCTTTCAAAAGGGATATAGAACCAAAGAACTCCTTCATCGCGTTACCAATATCCAAGCCAATAATACACCAAAAATTCTGAAAGAAAAAAAGGGGAAAACCATCGGGACCCAAAGATTCCTCACCTTCAAAATAAAAAAATAGCTATTTTAATCTCTTCCACCGAAGGGATGGCTACCAAAGACTTATTAGCTCCCTCATCCAATAGGGAGGGAAAGGAATCAAGAATGAGATCTTGATCTTCAAGAGATAAAAAAATAGTCTTTAGTCAGAAGAGAAGAAAAAAAGGCAACCATGGCATTAGAAATATCCTAATCATTATTCACAACACCAAATGACAGAAGAATTTTGGAGGTTCTGTTGGAGGCCCTATGCTTAGAAGAATTCATATTGAAGAAGCGAGTATTCTTATCTCCATCTTTTAGCCACAAAGATCTAGATCTTTGTGTCCAGTATACTTCCTCCTTAGAGATGATATTATGAAGTTTAGACAAAATAATCTCTTCTTTATCCTTAGTGACTTGGGAAAGACCAACCTATTGAATAGAGTCTTGAATAGAATCCAACTCAACCTTAAGAGAGTTCTTAGACTTGAAGATATCCCCAAAAACATGTTTACTCCAAGATTTGATGTTTACCTTAATATGATTAAGTTTTTTGGCCACTTTGAACATAACAAAACCCTAGATTTGGACATCCCACAACTCTTTAATCCTGATCTCAATATCTGGATGGTACAACCAAATCTTTTAAAAATGAAAGGGAACCCTTCTAGAAGTGGTCAAAGCATCCTCCATAAAGGAGATGGGAAAATTATCAAACCCCACTTTAGTAAAAGATGATAAAGAACAACAAAAGATATCATACCAGTCACCAGAAATGAGGGCTCTATCCAACATGACTTGAATAAGATCCTTACCAATCCTCCTATTTGACCATGTATAATTCAAACCTTGAAGATCAACATCTAATAACCCATGTCTTTTAATCATGTCCATAAGGTCTTGTCTCCCTTCCACCTGACTCTAAGTATGTATTCCCCCAAATTTCTCAATGACCTTAAGAGGGGAATTGAAATCACCCATCAACAGCCAGGGAGAACCTGGAAAGGATAGTCTATGATTCTCAATAACCTTCCAGAATTTATTCCTACCAACCTTAAAATTAGGAGCATAAATATTACTAATAACCCATTCAAAACCAAATCTAATGTGAACAAAATTAATACTAAGGATATTCTTATCCACACAAAAATCCTCACCTTTAACATTTTAGAGGTTCCAAAAAACTGCTAGACCACTAGAGGCAACTTTGGAGGTATAGCCAACCACCCCACTATTTTTTAAGATTTTAATTTTCTCCACTTTTTCTTTCACCATTTTAGACTCCTCGATGAGAATAATATTGGGTTTGTTGTCTCTAGCTAGGTTTCTCAAAATGTCCTGCTTATCAGGACTATTCAGTCCCCTAATGTTCTGAGATATTATTTTCATTTATAAATAGGAGAACAAGCATCATGGATAGTGAGTTGTCTCCCATCCACTATATCCTTCTTACTTTCCCTTTCTCTAATTTCTTTCTTATAACTTCTACCTCTGGACTTTGGTAGAGATCCCACATCAACCACCATGCTTCGAGTAGTCACACCCTTTGTACCTAGTGTTGAAGCCTCAATCAGATCCTTTTTTTTCCTATTTTTTCTTCCAACCTGTTGAATCCAGGGAGCCTCATTCAAATCATTAAGAAACTCAAAACCACCTCTATCTAAGGATAAATCCTGCCTTCTATCCGATAAAGTATCTCAAGAAGAGGAACCCTCCTCATCATCAGATTTAACGTGATTATTAGAGGTGAAAGAATCCTCCATAAATGTAAGACCAGGTTGAGATTCTTGAGAACTGACAATAGCCTCCAAAATAAGGTCTGAGTCAAAATTACTCATTTGGATGGGAAAAATAACTTCCAAAGGAAGAGGAGGCGAAGATGACAGAGAAATAATGGGAGAACCCCCATCCCCCTAGGGAAAAACCTGACTATCAACAAACACCAGCTCTTTTGAAGCCTTAACAAGATAACTGGACACACCTTTTCCAACTAACCCATCAATTTCTCCTTTCTCTAGTGCTTCCTTGCCTTCAGCAACTCCAACAACCTACTGGCCCTTCCCCAAAGAGAAGGCAACACTAGGTTCACTGGAACCCACAACCATAGCCTCCATAGGACTAGGTTTTTCCTTCTAGATTTGTTTGACCTCCTTTTTAAGGATCTCATCTTTAGAAACCATGGCCTTAGGATCCTTCTTAACCTTGTGAGGGCAATTTTTGTCCCAGCAAACCATCTTCTTACAAAAAAAAAGGTAAACAGGAGTGACTCAAACTCCACCTCCTGCTCCCACTTCCCCAACTTAGAGTTAAAAGAAATAGATGTCGGAAGATGATCAAACTAAAAAATATTCACATAAACCCTAGCAAAAACCAGCCTAGTTTTTTCCGTAGTGGAAGGATCAAGAGACAACAATTCACCACCAAAGGAAGAAGTTGGCCCCTTAAAGACATCCTCATTCCAGTATTCCATGGGTAAGCCAGGGAATCTAACCCACACCGATACCACCATGAAGAAATTGTCACTATAATCCCAGTTAGGGGACCACTTGCTAAATGCCAAAGCCGTTCTACCAAATATCCAAAGCCCCCCACATAAAATAAAGTCCAGATCAACCTTATTGTTGAAAATAAAGGAGAGGAAACCCCTGGGTAGAGCGGCGATGTCAACTTGGCCTTTAAGCACCCATTTCCTATGCACAAAAGACCACACAACTTCAATATTAGGATGAGGGGCCAAATATTTACCCACCTACGAAAGATCCATGGAAGAAACCGAAGAATCCACAAGCGAATTGGGAAAACAGATGGAGAAGACACTATTCTAGAAATCCCCCATCACCTCTACAACAGGAAAAGAAGACAAGCTGGAAGATTTCTTCCCCACTAGGTCAGACCACTTAATAGAATTAAATAAACCCCCTTCCTTATCATTAGAGGTCGCACCATTGAAACCTTCCCACCAAGTAGGTCCCCAAAAAGAATCTTTTCTTCTAACTTCTCCACCTGCAAAGAATAACCTACAACTCTTGAGGTATTTCCAGACCTGGACAAAGGACCTAAATCCAAAGCACAAGGTAGGGAAAGAGAAATTTGGTCCTTCAAAATTCATGTAGGACCCAAATCCAAGGTCGGGGAAGCAGCTTGAAGAATAGGATAATCCTGGGGATTTCCAGAATCACCCGGAAGAGAATTTGACACCAACAGGCTAGACCAAGCCCCATTTGACTTTGAGGACAACATAAAAGGAGACACTAAGGAGCCTTTCACGTTATGTCATAAAACAGACTAGATCGAGCCACAGAATCACCACACTGACCGCCATGACCTGCAAGAGAAGAGAAGGAATTCAAAAAAAATTCCTGCTCGAGTTCTCTCCCATGTTGAGAATTTTTTACTCAAGAAACCATGTTAATTATCACTAGATTTTCAAATTTTAAACAATTAAAAATAACTAATATAAATTAGTAGATAGATTATATTCAATATTTTTCATGCTACAACTACATCAATGAATATCTTTAGATGCTTCCATGTAATGTTTATATCAAGATTGTATTTTAGCAATAAAATTACATATACTAATTAAAAGAAGGGATAAACCACTAGGAACATATATTAGTTATGGATTGAGTTCCATATCCTTATTCCAAGAGATTTTAAATCTCTATTCATGAACTTTTCAATCACCTATATATGCTCACTCTCTCAATTTAATGGGTTTCTATAAATTACTTTAAGTAAAAACCAAAAACCTATATAGAGTCAAGGAATAAGGTTAAATCATTTTGGTGGCCCTTCTTAATTCATCTAATATTTGGAGCCATACATTTTGGTTGGCAAGACTGGAAGCATGAAACTTAATTTTATTTTTTTAATCTCTAGTAGAAGCTCATGTATTCTTCTTATTGAATGACTCCTCTACCTTCATAAGTGTTTGCTTCTAAAAGTGTATTCGAATGGGTGAATTTAAGAACAATTAACTCATCCAACAAAATACCTCTTTTCGATGCTGAAATTTTCTCACCTATAAACAAATATTATCATTTATAATCCTCAAGAAAGCCCATAATAATTTTTTTCCCTCATGTGAATGTATGCTTTTGGCCTTCGGCTTATCACCCTTCAAGACTAACATGGAATGCAAGTTCAAAAATTCTTGTACTAATAGATATTTTGGATATTTTTCATGATGATCACATCAGTAAGTGATTCTTAACATTATTTTCCATCATGGAAGATTTTTTAAGTTCAATAATAAATTTAAAATGCCCCAAATGAGTAACTACATATATTGCAACCGTGATTTCCAAATTGGACTGGAAATGCAAATTAAACCCAAGCAATGAAACAAAATGGAGACATGAACAAATAAGTAGAGATATGCAAGATTTTTTTTCTTTCTTCCTCTTAAGTCTAAAATTAAAAAAATTAAAGAAATAAAATACTGACTACAAATTACGATGATAGACTATCTTGTAGTGATTTCGAGCTTCACCCAAATGTATAGAGCTTCACTGAGCTCTCTTACAAATTTATCGCTTGGATCTTCACTAAAAGTGAAGAGCAAACACTACTTACTGCATATTCACTTTTCAAACACTCACAATTGTTGAACTACACACACTTCAAGAATCACTTAGAGCACATAAAAATATTCATTGTTGCTAGACAAAAAAAAAAACTTACACTTATGACTATTGTCATTGACATTCTATTTATCTAGGGTTGTTTGAAATGTCCTCTCATAATTCAAATTCAAACTGACCTACTAATAATAAATTATATGTCTAAAATAATTATTGGATTTGTAAAGTCAAAAGAAAATGGGATTGAACAATCCCAATGTTTGTAAGAAACATTTGGGTTTCATTTACTCTAGACAGGTTCGTGAGTCCGTGGGTGTGTAGAAAAGGCTTGGAACAATTAATTTTTCAATTTTAAAATTCCAAGAGTTCTATTGCTTGATTTTATTAAAGTTCTACTAAAGGGGCTTCCCAAGTATAGACACTTGGCATATTGGCATGAGTTTTATTTTACTAATATATTGCAATTAGCACTTATTTGAAAAGAAGCTAAAAGAAAAACTTGTGAATAAAGAAACCTATTCTAGCTATATAAATATGGCATGAACTAATTTAGTTAAAATGATTCAATAAAATCCCATTGATGTGGATTTCTATGACTTCTTCACTTTCACCTACCAAATGATAAGTATTATTTTTTTTGTAGAAATGATCTTAAAAGGATCTTTACATAGTGAATCAACTTTGTGCTATTATAGTATGATTTTCCTTTCTTCCCACTTTAATATTAAAAAACTTCACTAAATTTTAGGTATG
Organism: Chamaecyparis obtusa; assembly: GCA_027943335.1. Taxonomy (NCBI): domain Eukaryota; kingdom Viridiplantae; phylum Streptophyta; class Pinopsida; order Cupressales; family Cupressaceae; genus Chamaecyparis; species Chamaecyparis obtusa. Next base: position 590,145 of record BSBK01005174.1, read on the forward strand.
AGACCTTTCAATCAAACTATTGCTTTACTATATGTTGATGATCAAACACTACTTCATATGCAAATTCCCTCTTCCTTAGAAGCTCTAATATTTTTCCAATCTAATCTTTTTTACATGTTCCCCTCAATCTCATTCTATTTTACCAATTGAAGCATCATAATTTTTATGGATATTGGTATTAAAGTACATTTATCAACATGAGGGAATCACTAATGGAGTAATATCATATCATATTGATGGGTCTAAAATGGAAAAAAAAATGAAACAATGTACTTCATATATTGGAGGGGAGAGGGGTTGAGGGGTCGAGAGCGGGGGGGGTAGAGGGTTAAGATTGTTTAGAGAGGAAAAGGGGTGTGTGGGGTATTGTGTGGGTATTGGAGAAAGTGACATAAAAGGATTTTGCAAAAATATTTTTTAAAAATAGGGGTATTCTATAATATGTCACAAATGCACAAGATATGACCTAGGCTCACTAAGTGAAGCCCCTATATTTTCCACATACTAATTCATAAGGATATTTCTTGAGAACTTATTTTAGAGTGATAAAATCTTCCAATAATGTCACCTTAAATATTTATGTAAGTCTATTTGGTGATTTTACCCATCCTTTCCATCTAATCAAATTTGTGTTTTTATTACTTAGCTAGACCACTACCCTATAGATAATAATTTTAAGATTTTTTTAAAATATCATTCTTCGGGGTGAGCTCAAAAATATTAGATCTAATAAAAACCTTATCATTTTCATATATAATAGTATTTGGAGGGCTGAAATTAGAAAAAAAATTCTCTAGAAATTTGAGAACCATATTTTCTATAGCTTTCTTCAATAGAATTTTTTTCTCCAACTTGTGAAATGTTCAATTGTCACTAGAATTCATTTATGACTTGCAATAAATACTAGTAGTTAATCATCCCTATGAAGTCCAACCCCCATTGTGTGAATGTTTCATCTAATATAATTAGTAGGAAAGGCATAGTGAATTTACCATTTTTCCAACATGTAATTGGCTTTGTTAGCACTTCCTCACCATGACACAGCAATCTACAAATAGGATCAACCAATAATATCCTATCAATATAATTTTTATATCACCATTATTATAGCTAAAAAGTATCCTCCAAATATCTCATTAAGTAATTCATGCATGATGCTATCAACTTCTCCCTTTTCAATGCACCAAAGCATAACTATATTGAAATTTTTCTTGAAAATAAAATTATCTCATCAAGAAAAAATAAACCCTAAAATATATAGAACCTTCTTTTTATCCGTATAAATTGATCTATATGTTGGACTACATCCATGCAATGCACTTAAACTTTGTTCTTAGAGCCAAAATATTATTCTTGACACGACAATTTTGCCTATGGAATTTATATAGGCTTCATTAAAGAGCATAAAATAAGTGCTAACTTTTTTTAGAGGCATCTCCATTTTATGAGCTTAGTCAACTTTCCCTAAACATAATACTTCAAGATCTTGATGATTTAAAATCACTTTTTTCTCTATAATATCTTCCAAGTCCATAATGCACTCTTGAATACTTGAATGAGATACATATATCATAATCTTATTTCAAGTAACTAAATGCTTGAATTTCTTCAAGCCTTTTACTATCCAGAAAGATTTCTATAAGATTGTACTTAGACTCGTATTCTTGTAAAGTCTTGGAGAATAAAGCAATTGGATGTGCATTAACTTAGACAGATCATCATTTTGATTTACTAAAATAGTTATACTATGATAATTCTCTTTATATATATACATGATAAAATTCCTTTAAAACATTGGATTGACCAACACTAGGGCTAAAATGATAGAATACTTGATATTTTCAAAACCTTCTCTATCTTTAGACGTTAGTTTTAAATCTAGGTCACTTTTTAGCACTAAATTTTAATGGGTATATCCAATCCTATAAAATTAGAGATGACATAGCTTAGAAAAAAAATTATTTCTCAAGAAATATTTTACTACTTTTCTGTTTATAAACAAAGGTATATCTATGATGGTTTTCACTCAATTAGGGTCTATGGAGATTACTTCCTTAAAGACTATATAAATGAGCATCTTTTCTTGAGATTCTCTAAATACATAATTCTATGAGTTTGGTGAGACTCTGAAATTCATGATGTCTTTGAAAAAAACTTTTCTAGATTATTGAAATGGTCATCTTTCATTTTTTGAAGAATATAGTGAGATCATCAAGATAATCTTATTGATTAAGCTATTAAAAGAAATATCCACTGTACATTATAAAGTGGCCCTAACATTTGAAAGGAAAAATTGCATCTTCATGTAAGAGTTCAAGCTCCCCACTTAGTGGTGAATGGTCTGACCTTCTGTTTATCCTCATGTGTGTGATATGATTATATCCTAAGAATCTGTCAAGAAAAGATATTATTTTTACTCTAAATATTATCTAAATAATTTATTCGATTCAATGGAGGAGATAATGGTCCTTAAGGAATGCTCAAATTAGGTCACCAAAAACCAACACATAGCCTTATCGAGCTTTATTATTATTTTTCTAGGTCTAGATTTAACACCCATGTTGAATACTTAATCTGGTAGATAATCTATAAATAAACTAATTTACTGATCTCTTGAGTCATAAGTATTTCAGTTCTTGGATTGATAGACCTTTTGTTAGATTTATTTTTACCCTTCTATCAACTCAATTTGGGAATCTCTCTCGAATAATTGACCATGGTGATCATTATCCAAGACAATAGGCAAATTGATCAACTTGAATACATTATTTTTGGTTAAGATATTGGTTGTCAAATTAAATTAAGACCCAAAATATATCATTCTATTGGAATTGGTATTTTGGTACTTTGGAATTTTTTCAATGTTAAAAGTGTCAAATCCCTCAATTAGATCTCACACACAGTGGGAATAAGATCTCATTCTAACATTGTTTGTCACCATTATTCCTCTAAACTATTTAATAATGAATTTAGAATTACAAAATATTTTTGATAGTTCAATCCCAATCTTCTCAACAATAGTCAAACTATTTACTAGATATTCATATTTTGCTTCATTATTCATACAACTGAAGTAGAGAGGGAAGGCTCAAATATTTTTTTCTTAAGAAAAAATTAGATCCTCTGAAGTGGGAATAATGAAGCAACATCTACCTTATATTTTATGTTAGATTCTGAGGATCCTCTAATGTTTCTCTAAGATTAATGAGTTGAATTCTATTTTATGTAGTTTAAGGTAGCAAAACAATGTTATAGAACTTTAGAGGCTGAATCTTTTCTATGGGCCTTACAAGGAGAAAATGCAGCATATATATGAGTACACAATAATAATTATGTTATATTTTATGTGGTTCAAGACAAGGAGAGACATGTCACCACCTCATATACACATACTTGTGATAATGAGCAAGTGGGGATTGAATGGAATAATGTAGAACTAAATGTAAATATAACATGCAATGCTCCATCATAAATCATCACAACAAAATGGATACAAATGTTCATGTATAACCAATAAGACATGTAAAATGATTTGTTTTAGGATAAGATCTAAATTGTACCATAAATGGTTTTTTTTTTTCAAAACTCAATCTAGCCTCTTTCTATTTGTCATCGAGTATATTCTTAAGTAGGAATTCTTTGCTAAAAACCTTAAGTAAAGTGATACTCAATATTAAGTCCATGTTTTTGAAAGTACTACTAGATTTGGATGAGGATAAAAATACTATGAACACCATGACCAATATGATGATTCCCAAGTACATGGTCAAAGGCCTCAATAAAACTCTATAGTTTATAACTCTTTCTTGGGCCTACCTTTGGGGGATGGGGCACTACTAGCTAATTACTTATTCAATAGTCCAACAAAAGCTAGTCGTCATGTTTAAAAACTTACTACTAAAGTCCAAAAAGAAGCAAAGGGGAAAAAGATGATGGACTTCTTGAAATAGGGTGTGGGTCTCAACAACGAAATGAGAATTGAATGCATGATCTCATTGCTCACTATTAACTTAAAACGATAAATATGGTTAAGTATTCAAGAAAATAAAATAAACTATACAAATACATGTATTGTGTCGAATAGCTATTAAGTCTATGTTGTTAGCAAGTCCATAAACAACTAAAATTTTATTAAGACTCAACTAAATTAAAATAGAATATTATATTTTATTTTTTAAATGAAAAAGAAGTGATCCCCAAATAATAGTTTACACACACAGCGACACACCTTCAATTAAGAATTCAACAATTTTGATTCATCTTATATATCATTAGGATAGTCTCAATTTTAGAGCTTATTTTTACTTAAAATGTTATCGTCTACTGGCTAGAAATAAGCGAGTTATATTTTGTCTTCTCTATTCCGAAGCTTTCAGTACTTGTTGCCTCATCAGTTCTCTTGCTGATTTTGATTTGGTGACATGGTGGCATTAGCGTCGACGTGTAAGATGAATCTACAAAGTGGGCAGCAATTGTTATTCTCTAACCATTTGGAAATACAGTGACCATGAAATCTATGCCCACAAGGCAGCACCATGTCCATTTCTTGATTTGACTGAAATTCTTCCGCAGAAGTTGAGCAAGGGGTATGATCCGCCGGCGTGCATGGCCCTCCATTGACATTGAGCACGAGCTCGTTGATCTCGGTGATAGAAATTGGTGGTGGTGGTGAAGGGCTTCCCAACCTGTGGAGGAGGAAATGGTAGTAAAATGCCCATGTGTAGCAGTATATTTGAGCTGACGTTATTGCAGCATTTTGCAACTCTTTCCCCAAGCTTTTCATGGGCGCCTGAAGTGAACCAATGAGATTCTTAATTCTGGTTTTACTGCTGTTATCATAATCACCATTACCATTACTACGTCCGTTTCTCTCTTCGAGCTGCTCAACTTTCTTGAGTTTGGTATCACTTTGAGCTGACATTATTAGAGTATTTTTAAGCTCTCTGCCCACACATTTCAAGGGCGTGTAAAGAGACCCTATGAGAGTCTTTATTCTGCTCCGGCTCCTGCTTCTGCTTCTGCTTCGAGTGAGGCTGTTGTTATCACAATGGCTACGTCCATTTCTCTCTTCGCACTGCTCCTCTTTGTTTAGTTCGTTACAACTTCCCATTTTCTCCTCTTCCAGCTCTATAAAGATCCTTCAGATAGAAACTGCTACAAACTTACATGTATGTCTCTATTTTGTTACGTATATATAATGCAATACAATGTTGGCCAGTAAAGACAGCGAAAACAGGTGCATGCAAGAGGCACGTCTCTTTGAGCACGATTATGTAATTTCAAAGAATTGTGTTTTGGAAGATATTCAATTGTTATTATTAAAAAGCAACCTAACATAAAAGGATAAATCCAATAAAACAAAGCATGTTAATTATTATTATTTGTATGCAAATTAAAGATGGTAAAAATATAACAGATTCGATATGAAGGATTTGCAGATAGAAGTGTTCGAGACGTTTATTAATTCAAATTCTTTAGCTAGTTTTTGTTCTGGAAGTCATGACGTTGTTTTTAACGCTTAATTAAATGTTTTGGTTTCAATGAATCAAGTTTCTTGATTTTTCTGTCTTAGGCTAGACTTCAATGCTTAACTCTTCCCTTTACCTGCGTAAATTTATGTTTCTTTTGCTGTTTGCGTTTTGATTTGTCTCATTTTTCCTTATCTTCTACCGTGTATGGTGTTTGAATCTGAATTTCATCTCTTGTGTGAACTAAGCTTTGACTGTTCTATGATCTATCCTATACTTTGCCTTTGTGTATCATAACTTTGAAGGCTCCATATGGCTGCTAAACAAATGAATATGACTCTTAAAGAGTCTTTTCTTTTAAAAAAACACAGACCCTTTGACTGGCATTTGGCTGGAAACTGAGCATCATGACAAACACGTACTTGAACTGGGAGCTCTGGTTTAAATTGCAGCCTTGTTTACTATTTGTTGGGACTCAGCTGTATTAGAAATTCATGGGCTGAATGCTTTGATCTTGAGCTCGTGACCTAGTTTCAAGATTCGAATTAAAATTCTTCATTGTTTGCTGCTATTTAGATTCACTATTATTTGAACTGAGAATTCATATTGGAATGAAAGCTCACTAGATCTTGAATTTTGTAATAGAAATAGGCTCCTCTGCATGACGCTTTAGCTCTGAATAGCAATGACTAGAAACACTTAGCTTGTGCACTGCTGAACTAGGTCTTGAATATAATAGTGATCTCTTTATGTTTGTGATTTCCTTTGTTGAAAAAACTTGGCACTTTCTATAAAATCTGTACTTGACACCAATATTGCACAAATATTGCAATAAATTTGTTGTTGTTACTAGATAAAATGTTGTAGTTGTTTGTTTATGTTGCACAAAACCTGGGGTTTTCTCTTTCCTTGTGCTCTTATTTAAACTAGAAGCATACCATATGTTGTCTGCATCTTTATTTCCAGTACATGCTTGCATTTTGCAGCCTTTTAATTAAAACCATGCTCTGTCCTTATGCATCATGTCTGAATATTTCTGTCATACAGTTTCATACATGCTTGAATATTCACTGTAATGATTGTGTGTAAAACTATAAGCATCACAGGCTGTGAACTGTTGAACCACTTCTTTGTGGAAGAATTACTCATGAGGTTCAAGCTCGGGCTCGTGACTCTCATGAGTAATATTGTGAATGACCCACAAATATGAACTTCTTTTAATTAAAATAGCACTGTTATATAGATGCATCTTTCTTCTTTTTTAACTATGACACTGACAGCTGATCATAAATAACAGTATTAACCATAGCATTACATAGTCTTTTCTTTTGAATATGCCCAAAATAATACTGTTGTTAAGCTTTTATTTCTGAATATAACATTGTTTGCATACAATACTGTTAATTCCATATGTTTCCTTGCAACAGCATAAATAATCCTCTTTGACCTGTGCACTATTTTTTATAATAGTACATGCTTATGCACTGAAGTTGACCACTGTAAGCTTGGTGCCTTTATGCACTACAGGTTGAAATAGCATATGAATTCTTTGTTTTCAAATGTATCCTTGCATGCAGTTATCTCATTGTTTGATTTGTAATTTTGTTCCTTCTATGTAACACTCTGTTCTTAGCGCTTGATCATCCATCTAGCATCTTTACTTTACTTTGCATATTGAACTATCACCCATGGGGTTCGAGCATGGGCTCGTGATTCCCATGAGTCATAGTCATAACATGAAGCTCATTCCAAACATGTACTTTTCTTGAATACACTGTAATGATTGTGTGTCCTACTTAGTCTTCAATCTGCACATGAAGCAAACAATATTAGTATAAAAATGATTACCTTTTCTATTTTCTTCTTTCTTCATTTGCAATTTTTGTGAACTTTCAGTACTATGTTGCTTTCTACATTCAACCTTTGTCTCTCTTGCTCTTGCATTGATCTTTTCATTGAAGTACAGCTCTGAAAGTATGAATGTAGCATGATGTTTTAGGTATCCATGTATTGCTTAAATCCAAATTGGATCTAACTATTTTCTCTCTCTATGATGCAGGGCAAAATTAGAAGAAGACTCAGGATGCATGATAAACAGGGACAAAGTCAAAGACATGAAGATACAACCAATCAGCCTCAACATGCAGAAGACCTCTTAAAAGCAATACATAGACCCCTAAACCTTCTGATGCTCCTGTCTTACTTTCAGCATTGTACATCTTTTCTAAGTTTTTCACTTGAAAGATGTAACCGATTAAGGAATACTTTTTTATTACATTCACTTTGAATTTTCAATGTAATGATCATGTATGTAATTGAAAGTTTAAATCTGATCAATACTTAGAGAATCAACATAAGTGTTAATATGAATGCCAAAAGCAATGTACTTTATCTTCAAAATATGAATAGTAGTATCAAATAGGTGTACCTTGATGCAAGCTCTTTGATACTTATAGTTGTAATGATGCATATGTACTTCCTTTTCTCAATTTTTTAACAATTCTGCAACTTAAAACAACTATCAAATCCATATTTCAATGTAAAACAGTTGTTAATTTACCAATTTAGTGTGCAACTAAAATGATAATATTTTATGGCGACCTCTTAGGGGTGTTTGCCTGCTGAACAAAATAGACCAGCTGCCTTTTGCAGTTCATTGGGCGCAGAGTCTTGAACTTTGATAAAACTAAAACTTCTCAAACCTTAGGAAAACTTAGAAAAACTCTGAAAATTTAAACACACCACTCAACTGCAAAACTGAAACAAAAAAATACCTCATGCTAGCTATTTAAAAAATTTGTGTTTATCTACCTTCAACATCATCATATTGGTGCTATACCAGTTCTGTGAGTGACTTTACCTCATTCTGAGGTGTACATTTGTATGATGATGCTAATGGGATATAGTGCTTGATTTGCAAACAACTAGCATGAACTAAAAAATAAATTTGAGTCTATTTTCTCAATTATATCAAGTACTTTCTCCTGAAAAATTTATCTTCTTTCTAAAGTCTGCAAGCTGTTAGGAAAGGTCATGGATGACCTATTTTGGAGTGCGGCCATTACACCTGATTCGGAACCTTGGAATATCCAATGTTTCACTTGAGGATTAATGTATACTTTTCTAAACAGTTCTGCCATGAAGTTGTCTAAGTTGCAGCCTTCAAAAAATTACCAACTGAAAACTAAAACATATGCTAGAAGAACTTAGAGGAAAACAAAAAATAGCAAATAAACCTATTGTTGTAGCTCATGATAGTAAGATATGTGATCTCTTATGATGTAGAGCGTTGAGTTACAACTCGGCTCTATTATGATGGGCACGCATTTATGACATATGATGCGCTACAACAAAATGTTTATTTTCTATTTGAAAAAACTAACTGCAACCAACTGAAAGAAAACTATCTATGTGCAAAGCACTTATTCAGACTAACTCACCTCAAAAAGAATGTTTTAGATGGATCCCATTAACTGGGATTGGCAATTCTTCTCCTTCCATAGTTGAGAGCTAAAAAGAATTGTGAGTCTTGCATCCTGTAATCACATATGAACCATTCCAAATGGCATCAAACTTTGAATGTTTCTCAGGTCTACTCTTCATCTCATCCCATTTAAGCACTAAATCACCTTCTGTAAAGAATCTTGCGACAAATTTTTTGTCAAATGTATTCTTCATTTGATCATGATGTTCCTTTAACTTCTGAAAAGATCACTTTCTAATCTCTTCCAACTCTATCAATTCAGCCAATCTTACCTCCATAGGCTGCTGGTCCAACAAGTCTAATTCTTTGATCAAGCTCAAACTTGGTAACTCCACTGAAATTGGAAATCTTGCCTCTCTTCCATAAACTAGCATATAAGGTGAATTACCTGTTCAGCACTTTGAGGTGATCGTATCAACCCATAAGGCCTGTTTTAACTTGTTGTTCCAAACTCGTTGATTATCTTCGATAGTCCTCTTGATGATGTGAATCAGATTTTTGTTTGTTGATTCAGCTTGTCCATTACCATGTGGGTAATAATTAGATGAGGTACTAAGATATACATTATTTTTAACTGCCTAATCAGAAATTCTTATGCCTAAAAATGCCAAGCCATTATCAGAAACAATAGATTCAGGTGCTCAAAACCTTGCAATCAGATCTTCATAAAAATTAAGAATTGAAGTTTCATTTGCATCTTTCAATTCAACAGCTTCAGTCCACTTTGTAAAATAATTTGTTGTTGTCAATATATATCTATGACCTAAACTTGATGATGGATTTATGGGACCAATAAAATTTAGACCCCACTTGGCAAAAGGTTGTTCAATTTGAATTGGACTAAGAGGTAAAGCTGCTAACCTTTGCTTGTTTGAGAAAATAGCACATTTCAAACATCTTCTTACCCAAATGAAGGCATCTTTGTATAGGTTTAGCCAAAAATAGCCAACCTTTTTTATTTTCAATGTTGTTGTCCTTGCAGCAAAATGACTATATGGTGAAAAAGTTACCACACTTCTATGAATCATTACATGCAAGGAAACTCAAGAATGAGCCCTCACAAATCAATCCATAGCTCTTTATGCATGGAGTTGCAAGATTTGTAAAATTGCTCTCAACTAGAGCTATAAACTCATGACCTTGCTAGTCAACCACACAATGAGAGATTCAAATGAAGACAAGGGCAAGAATGCCAATATCTCTAAGAATCACTATGAAAATGCAATGCAATGCAAATTAAGCTAAGAATGAGTATGCAATTAAAGCTATGAAAGGAAATTAAATTATTACAATCCTCTTAATTAAACTATGTGAGATTAATCTAAAACATGAAAGTAAATGATACCATGATGATTCAACTATGATGCAAGCTAGGATGTGATGTAGATGCAAGATGAATGCCAATGATGCTCCAAATCTTCAAAACTTGATGCAAGAATGTCTCCAAAAGCTTCAAGATGACTTAGAAAATCTGTAGCATAACAATAGCATAAAATTCAAGTGTATGCAAAATGAAGAAGAGAGCTCTTCTTTTATAGAGAATAAGAATCAATGGACGATCGAGATTAAGAGGCAAAAGACTTAATCAACGATGGAGAAAAATAGAAGCTTGATCCTTGTGCACAAATATCCTCCAATAGGAAAATAGGAGTTGACTTTAGTGTCCATATGAGACAAAAAGTACTTTTTCTCTTTTTATAAAATAAGAATAATGCTTTATTTGTGCAACATAAGATAAGAAGAAAAGTGGGGATTTTTTATTTAAATAAAAGGGGAGGAAATTATTTTTAATTAAATAAAGGCTTAGGATAAAGTGATTTTATTATTTAATTAAAAAAGATTTTTAATTAATTAAAAGGGATTTATTAATTAATTAAAAGGGAGCATGTTCTCTTAATTAAATAATATATTTTATTTTTTTTCTTTTAAATTAAATAAGGCTCAAACCTTAGGAAATGTTGAATTAATTATGATTTGATCAAGGAAATTGATATAATTGATATTGTTGATATTTGAAAATATTGATTCAAGGATTTGACAAATTACTAAATGGGGGCCCAAAGTCTAGGCGACCATTTTAGGGTGCATACATTTGCCCCTCTTTGACTAATGTGAGATCGATTTGGGATCACATGCAGTCAAAGAATGAAGTTGAAATGTGAGATTGATTTGGGATCACAAAATAACTCAGATGTAAGGTCGATTCAGGATCACATCGGGACAAGCATAAACAACAGCTGAAAGACAAGACCAACACCGTCGTTGCTAGGTGCAAATCAAGCCTTAGACAAAACTATCATTGTCACTGCTAGGCAATAATCAAGTCTAAAAAATAGGAGATAAAAATTGAAAGACAAAATCACCACCATCGTTGTTAGATGATTATCAAGTCTAAAAATAAGAATCTCAAGCTGAGCTTAATGATAAAGTTGAATCAAAGATTAAAGTTGATAGGTACTACCCCCTCGGAATCAAAATTAAAATCAGATAGAGGAGAACAACAAATTGATAAACCTGATCAAGTCACAAGAAATCATAATCGAAGGATGGAGCATGATAGTATAACCATCAAACAGTGAAGATATGCCCCAGGTTGACGAGGTTTGACTGAAAAAGATATAGGATAAAGATTAAGTGAAACCTCAGAGAGAGGAAGCGAAAGGGGTGAATGAAAGACTAGAAGTTTGGAAGACATGGAAAGGAAGAAATTTCATCAAAGATCGAAGAATTATGCCTCAAATGGTCAATCAACTGCATAGAAGAAAAAAAAAAAATTGAGATGCGATTTTGACTATAAAGATGACCTTGGATTTCGATTTTGAGTCCGAAAATGAATCCAAGACGTCAAAATTAGCCAAGGGTGCAATTTTCGCACAATTTCGAGGAGTTTTGAAATTTGGTCAAAAAAAGTCAAAACACTATAGGAATAGAAAATGATATGATATGAAAGACAAGAAGTGAAAGACATGATCAAGAAGAATCAGAAGATGAACACAATTGACCAACTAGTCCGTAGATGATAAAAAGGAGAGCTCTCTCCATATGCAAGATGCAAAAACTAAACTATGATGAACCTAAGAATGCAAGCTACTATGAAAGTGGTTGACTTGCAAGGTCACAACACCTATAGACATCTAATTATCATCATCGAGCGTTATTGGTAGCGTCATAAGATCATACAATGCACACTAGCATAACTATGTGGATATGAATATGATCTTTATCGGATAGAAATGTGAAAATCTCACCTAGGCTTCAAAGACACGTAGGTCCAGATGACTAATGCAGTGAGATTACCTAAGTTTTATATGGCGAGATTATGCTTGTATCAAGACACATGAAAGTCAGGATAACTGGAAGCATGCACTCGCAAAATAGTCAAGGATAATACTTTGTCAATCCATAGTGTCAAGTAAGACCAGCATAAATGCTCATGACAGTTAGGATCAACAAAATATACCCATAAGCAGATAAAGAAAGAAAACATGTTCTCATACCCTTAGTCTTCTAGCTATGCATCATCGAAAACTTCTCAGGGAGAGACCACTCATCAAAGAAATCCTCATAGACAACACACAAAGAAAAATAAAGTCAACATATCTCAAACGAATTGATTGTTTAAGTGCGTGTGTGTTGGTCATAGAGTCAAACTTTGAGTATCACATTTGCAAATGAGCAATGTCACATCATACTAGACTGTTGGGTAAGACATCTGATAAGTGTTAAGAAACACTCGACACAAGGGTAGTGTTGAAAAATACTTTTTGGGGTGGTGGTGAAAAACACATGTTGGGAAATGCCCCAAGAGACAAACACACCTAAAGGACCTATGCGAACAGTTATGCCCCCTAGACAAAGGTAAAGACCAATTCCAGACTAAGCCAAATAAGGTCAAGGTATGATGAAGAATGGCTAAGTGTCGAGGATGCATGCTAAAAGATAAGGGTGCAAAGGCCTCAAGTAGCGCCTGTTTCCAAGTTTTCACCACTAGGAGATTTTTTTATTTTTTTTTTTTTTTAATTTTTTAATTTTTTAATTTTTTTTATTTTTTTGTATTTTTTCAAGACCTTTTATGCTTTTTAAGAATTTTTTAGCATCATATATTAATTTTTTTACTATTTTTCAAAGATCATAAAATATGTACAAAGGATGCCCCCAGACAGAATGGGCATCAAAATCTCAAGCAAGATCACATCGTGTAGTTCCAAAATGTGGCAAGGTGAGGGAAAAGATGGATGAGCAAGCTGGTGGAAGAGATGGAAGATAAGAGAATGAAGGAGAATGAAGGGAAGAAATCCTCAAAGGAAAACTCCTCAAGAGTACCTAAGCTAGAGAAAAATTGTCATGAAAACACATTTGGATAAGCAATGAAAGGCCAGCATGGGATAAGCCACAAAAGCGCAATGCAAAAGAAGGAGATGATGCAGTCCAAAGGGGTAGAGATGTCAAGAGGCTTCATAGCATCACGTTTTACTTTTTTTTATTAGATTAAGACCAAGGGGGAAAAGGATAGCGGAAGGCTAGAATGAATGGAGAAAAATAGATATGAAGGCTAAGAATGAAAGGAATGAAACAAAGATCATCTTAAGATAGCTCACAAGATAGCCAATTGTTTACGTATAGTTCAACATTGTCAAGATCAAAGATGCAATGGAATGGATGAAACATGTAGAAGAACTACGCATGATGCCTGATTACCAAGTTTTCATCACAGTACTTATCCAAGGTGCCACAAGGGAGTGGTTTTCACCATAGGATAAATTTATTTCTCTTTACTTTTGCTACCAAGGCGCCTATTTCCAAGTTTTCACCAAGGCACCTTTTTAATTTTTTTCTTTTTTTTCTTTTCATTTTTTCATTTTCCTTTTTTTTTCGAATTTTTTCTATTTTTTAAAAAAAAATTTAGAAGAAGGAAAGCTTTTTAGATAATTCTCCTTGAAAGGATAAACCATGATATATCAAGGATTCAAAATGATATGTTCAAAGATGTTGATAGGGAAAAGAAAATGAAAGAGAAAAATGGAGGATAAGGCTTTATGTAAAGCGAGTGAGGTTGGAAGATAGGAGGAATAGGCAAATGAGGAAAAAGGATAGAAGGTAGAAGGATAATGAATGGAAGGATTGTGAAAGGGTAGATGGAAAGGAAGGAAAGGTCAACATCAACACACACCTTGAAGGGTGGCGACAGGGTGGAGGAAATGTGAATGAAAGAATATGAGAAGGAATATGGTGAATGTTTAGCAGAGGTTGCAATTCAGGTGCATGAAATGGAAGAAGATGAAGTGGAAGCCTTTGGAAGCTTGAATGTCAACTTCACTTGTTGTTTAACATAAGACTCTCTTAAGAGAGACTTTGGAATCCATATAGTCGTAGGCTTTTCATTTCTTTTTGATGATTTAGAGAGAATATCTTCAATGATGGATTTTGGAACCCATACTTGTCTTGTAGTTTTCTTCTTAGATATCTCTTTTGACTTTATGTTTCCATGTTGATTAAAGGAGACATGGTGAGCTTCTTTTTTTGATAGATTCTTGTATTGCTTCTTTTTTTTGTATTGAAAATTCAAGTTACTTCCAAAAGACTTGGTGCTTATGGAAGAAGGAGGATATGACTGATTTAGATGGGTGGGTGGATGAAAAGGATTCAAGGATATGCATCTATATTGATCTTGAGAAAAGATAGGAGATGGAGGGACATAAGGACCCAAAATGGATGATGAATTAGGAGAATTAGGAGGGGAAAGTGAAGGGACATAAGGGCCCAAGATGGAAGGAAGACATGAAGCCCTTAGTATTGGTGGAGGAGGTCCAAGGATGGACGTGGAAGATGCAAAAGGATAATCAATTGTAATACCCCAAAAATGGGTTATAAGTTCATTAATCTTCTATATCAACAATTTGAACGAAATTGACATCAAAGTCCTAACCTAAGGCACATCTAAACATCATCGAATCTTAATTGATTATCTTAAATTCTGCATTGGGGAATATTCTTAGTAATATTCCTAATCATCATAATTATCTTTAATTTAATGATTATTTGACAATAAATCTCATTTATCCTAAGTTTGATTAATTGAATATTTTCATATTTAATTAATTAGATTTAATATCTTACCACTTAATTGTGTAATTAAATTTAATTCTATCTATTATTAATTGTATTATTTAATTTTGACAATAAATCTAATATCCTATGAATAATTGATTAAATTCTTATTTAATTGATTAATGCAAGTTGTCATTATTTAATAATATAGTTTTTAATAAAAGTTTGATTAAATAATTGATTAACCCATAAATCAATTATTTATTTTCAAAAATCAGTTAAGTTGAGCATAAATCACTTTATTTATTTAATTAATTCATAATTATTATGCACATTCAAAAGAAACAATTAAACTCCAAATTAGAAAATCAATGCAAACTTCTAATTTGAGTTAAAAAGCTATTTTTGCATGATTTGCATGTTTTTGTGAATTAAATTATCTTTATTATCAGATAACTCAAAAATCAAGCTGAGTTAATTTGAGTGATTTATGGCTTTCTTTCATGCACCTCCAAAGCCCTGGATTTCTATAAAATCAAGGCTCAGCTCTTCATAATTCATCCACAAATTTGCATTCTCACGCTGTCGAATTGGAGTCTGAAGAATCATCTTTGCGAATCCAAGCTATTGTGAGATCTTTCTAGTTTTGAGCATTGCATATCATTTAGCATAGATTCATATCATTGTTAGATCAATTTCCATATTAGCATAGATTCATATCAGTTTATCATTCTTATTGCATAGAAAATATAAAAAATATAGATTAATTGCATTCATATTTCATATCTAGATCAATTGCATTCAATTCCTTCATTTAGGTGTCATCTAGGTCACTGATCTCGATAGCAATCTGAGAACATCGATCTTGCACCTATTATAAGGCAGTAAATCGCTTGGTTAAATTAGATTTTAATTTTGCAAGATTTTGATTTTTGCTAACCTCTAATATTTTACTAAAGTGTTGTGTCTACAGATCAGGTACAAAATTCACACACACATTTCTGGCGCCCACCGTGGGGCCCTGAAATGGGTTTCCCTTCATTTCTATCAATTTTCTATCTTTTGAGGCTAAGGGTTTCAAGGGTCCTATATACTCTATAGGATGTTTTTTTTGTTTCTTTTTTGCTTGCAAAAAAGAAAAAGAAAAAAAAATTTGGCACTTTTTCTATCAAAATTATCCGTACACTGTGATTTTTATCATTCTGTCCGTACTTCCGTACATCTCTGTATGAATTCTCGAGCGAGATTTCACTGTGTCGTGTGAGATTTCTTTTTGTGTCATGCAAAATTTCACTAGTATCATCATTTTGTGTGCAAAAAGTTGCTTTCTCACGTGAGACTGTACTTCCTCACGTGGGACCCATCCTGACTCACACAAGATTTCATCCTTTATTGCACAAAATAGTGTTTCCTCGCGTGGGACCACATCCTGCCTCGTGTGAGATTTTTCCATAGAGGCACAGAATTTTCATATTTGTACTTTCAGATTATTGATTTCTAACACTTACAGTTTGCCATTGATTTGTCTTGATTTTGTACTTTCAGACGTGTGCTAAATTCTAGATTGCAGAGCATTGGACCTAAGGTATTCTTCTCAAGCTGATAATATTTCAATTTGGATCCTAAAACAAATCTCTCATGTGTCTGGCTTGTGTGCATCTTTTCATGCTTTTGACCTATTTCTACACACTTGCATAATTGATACTAAGTTGTGACCCCTTAAGGATTCATTAAGTAGTCTTAGATACTTGTGATTGATCTTGATTGCTATCTTGGGTTATTGGACTCGCTTAATCCACCGGCCCCTCATTCCGCCCCGTGGTTGCAATCTCATCACCATAAAGGGGAGGGGTCTACAGGAGAGAAGCGTTAATTGTTCCACTTGGCAACCCATTTGTGCTTTTTAGGAACTCACTTGTTTTCTAAGTTGGGGACTCATTTTTAGCTTGTGTGAGGTGTTAAGTGTTCCACCTTGTGGACTCATCTCATATTCACTTTAAGCGTTAAGTGTTCCTCTATCTACTTTTTGGGTACTTTTGGTAGATTTTCTTTTGGAAACATACATCTATGCTCACATAGTAATTAGACCCTATGAACACTATTCGTGATTCTTGAGAGATTGGATTCCCAGCAAAATCCTTCTTGACGACAGAATCCTTGTAGGTAGGGAGGATACTTAGTGTGTTTCACATTCAACTTGGTTAGTGTGTCTTCTCTTATTGATCGATACATTCTCTCCCAGGAGAGTTTGATAGATCATGTGGGGTTGACATCATGAGCTTTGGTGAATCAAAATTGGTTAGTGTGCCTTCTCTTATTGATTGATACATTCTCTCCCTGGAGAGGTTGATAGATCACGTGGAGTTGACATCATAGACCTTGGTGAAGAAAAACTTTGTCTTAGCATGTCAGATTAATCTTCTTGCTTTGTTTGGGTTAAAAGTGAAAAGGTGTCAAAAACCTTGGATCTAGAGCCAAGTCCCCTTGTGGTATCATATTGTGAGTCACCTTTAGAGAGGGTTAACCGTAGCGGACAATCCCTTCACAGGGTAAATTGCATTGACGGAACCTCAAGCGGTAATAGCCATTTTTTTCGTGGTAGTGATAGCCGCTATATAAATATCCTTATGGAAGAAATCTCCATGGGTATGGTTCATTGTTGGGTTGTCAAATCTCCCTAGCAGCTCTTGAAGATTAAGTTCTCAGACTGTGTCAAAACCCTGGTGCGCCGGGATTGGAGTTCACTCCTTTGGATCATAAAAGTTGCAGAGTCAAACCATTACTAAAAACCCTAGCGAGGCCAAATTTTTATTTTCTACAGTATATGTGTGTCATTGCAAAACATTCTTGGAACATACACAATTAGCACTTATGAGGATTAGAACGAATAAGTTACTTGATTGTTCATGCACAAGGTTGGTTTTGCCCTTGTTCATTATTTTTAGACATTCTTGAAATCACTTGCTTGCTATTTTGCGTGCTTGTTTATCTATCTGGTTACTGAAAATGAACAAATCTGTTACAATTCTCAAATCTAGACATTGAAATTTGCAAACAATCCGAATTTGCAAACTCAAATTTTTGCAAAAATTGACATAAAATCCTTTTCTGGAGTCAAAAGTCATCTCAGGAGGTCAGAAAGTCATACGAGTTTTCTCAAAAGTGCCATTTCATTATAGCCCATCTGTCGTATGATTGAGTACCCAGTGTTGTACGAGTCTTTCTGCCAGTCAAATTCCAAAAATCAAATCCTGCTTGCAACTGTCATATGAGTTTTTCAACTATCATTTCATTGCCTACCAACTGTCATACGAGTCTGTAGAAATTCATTTGGGAAATTTTTGAAAGTTGTCAGAAAATTATCAAAATTGCTAGATACTTCAGCTTTTACAACCTATTTCCAGAATCTGTCATATAAATCACTGTGTGAAGAACATAGCAGTAGCTATTGAGAATCAGTATACATGTCTCAAAGAATCAGTACACATGAGGAAAAAATTTTAATCACCACTATGATGAAGCAGCTGCAAGCTATGCAAGTTGAACTTAACAATCTTAAGAAAGAAAAGGAACTTAAAGAGTTCTCCATGGAATCTCTATACTCTTTTCCATTTGATAAAGACTTGTACATGTCACCATGCCCCCAGACAGAATTTGAGCAATGTGACAATCCTTATGATACCCCTTCCACGGAGAGTGACACATCTAGCTTTGGAGACTATGATGACTATGACGACAGACAATGTAATGATACCTATGACACCTCTATTCCTAAGAGTCCTCCTCATCGTGTGTTCCTACTTACTACAAATGGGTCGTCACATTGGATAGATCGTGATGGTGATCCATATGATTCTAATTTTGAAAGAGATTTTGATAGCTTTTGTGGACAATACCTTGATTATCATCCATCTACCACTGTTGAGGACTATAAAATGCATCATGCTAGCTTGAAGCATCAATATTATAAGAATCCTTCTCCTAAGGACTCTCCTGCTAAAAATAAAGATTACACTCTCAAGCAAGATCATTTTAATGTTGGACCTTTGTCTTGTGATGGTTCCCTTCCATCCCCTACTTCCTCCAATGCCTGTACATTTCCTAAAGCTTCTAAGTATTTCAAATCTTTCACAGAACCTTCATCTAACACAAGCCCTGATAGTTTTCATGCGGTTCCCTATAGTTATCCTCCAGGGCTACCTCTTCAAGAAATTCAAGCTAACCTTCACTTGGCTGCAAATACTTTCAATAATGATAAACCTAAAGAGCCTAAGCCTTCATATTCTATGATTCCTACTTCAGCTAGTCCTCCACCATATCTTCCAAAGTCTTCCATACAATCCCAACATGCTTCCTTATCCTTACAAGTGGCTCCATGTCAAGAGGACTCCATAAATGATAAAGAAAAGAACATAAAGAAAGATCAAGATCAAGAACCCTCCATGTTGTCCACTCCTTTTCACGATGTCTCTTATCCACCTCAGGGTTCTTTTGATCCTACACACCCTTTTTCATGCATTCCACCATGTCTTAAGTCTTCTCCTAAGCAAGATCAAGCTACTACTTACATTGTTGAGCTTATTGACAATCAAAATAACCTTACTACACTTGCACTTTCCAAAGATAATATTTCCATTAAGTTTGGTAAAAATGGTGTTGTTACTTCCAATGTTAAGCCTATTGAAAATCAAAAGAAAAATTATGTGCTTGTGCTATCCAAAGATCCTTGTCAAGATCAAAGTCTTCCATCTTCTTGTTCTACCACTCCATGTTCATTTCCACTTTCTACTCTTCCTAAGTCTTTGCAAGCTTTGAAAAATCCTATCAAAGAAGGTGCTCATATTCAAGATGTACTTGATTCTATTGAAAATTCTAATGCTCACTCTAAAGATGTTGATATCCTTGGTTGTCATATAGATGTTGATGAACTTATTGATTATCCTTTTGCGTCTTCCACTTCCATCCTTGGACCTCTTCCACCACTACTAAAGGCTTCACGTCTACCTTTCATCTTGGGTCCTTATGTCCCTTCACTTTCCCCTCCTAACTTTCCTAATTCACCATCCATCTTGGGTCCTTACATACCTCCATCTCCCATCTTCCCTCAAGATCAACATAGATGCATACCCTTGAATCCTTTTCATCCACCCACCCATCTAAACTAGTCATATCCTCCTTCTTCCTCCACAAGTCCCAAGTCTTTTGGAAGTAACTTGAATGTTCAATACAAGAAAAAGAAGCAATAGAAGAATTCATCAAAAAGAGAAGATCACCATGTCTCCTCTAAATGACATGGAGGCATAAAGTCAAAAGAGATATCTAAGAAAAAAACTACAAGACAAGTATGGGTTCCAAAATCCATCATTAAAGATATTCTCTCTAGATCATCAAAAAGAAATGAAAAGCCTACGACTATATGGATTCCAAAGTCTCTCTTGAAAGATTCTGGTGTTGAGCAAAAAGTAAAGTTGACATTCAAGCTTCCAAAGACTTCCACTTCATCTTCTTCCAAAAACATTCTTCCATTCCATGTGCCTAAACCACAACCTCTGCTATCAATTCACCATATTCCTTCATTCACATTTCCTCCACCCTCTCACAACCCTTCAAGGTGTGTGTTGATGTTGATCTTTCCTTCCTTTTCATTTACCCTTTCACAATCCTTCCATTCATTATCCTTCTACCTTCTATCATTTTTCCTCATTTGCCTATTCCTCCTATCTTCCAACCTCACTCGCTTTACATAAAACCTTATCTTCCATTTTTCTCTTCCATCTCCCTTTCCCTATTAGCATCTTTGAGCATATCATTTTGAATCCTTGGCATATCATGGTTTATCCTTTCAAAGAGCATAATCTAAAAAGCTTGCCTTCTTCCAAAAAAAAAAAAAATTGAAAATGTGCCTTAGTGGAAACTTGGAAACAGGCACCTTGGTAGCAAAAGTAAAGAGAAATAAATTCATCCTATGGTGAAAACCACTCCCTTGTGGCACCTTGGATAAGTACCATTATGAAAACCTGGAAATCAAGCATCATGCGTAGGTCTTCTACATATTTCATCCATTCCATCTTCTCTCTTTGATCTTGACAATGTTGATCTATACACGAACATTTGGCTATCTGGTGAGCTATCTTACGATGATCTTATTTTCATTCCCTTCCTGTTTAGCCTTCATATTTATTTTTCTCCATTCATTCTAGTCTTTCTCTATCCTTTCCCCTTTGGTCTTGATCTAATAAAAAAAAGAGTAAAACACGGTGTTGTGAAGTCTCTTGACATGTCTACTCCTTTGGACTTCATCCTTTCCTTCTTTGGTATTACGCTTTTGTGACTTATCCTATGCTAGCCTTTCATTGCTTGTCCAAATGTGCTTTATATGAAAATTTCTCCCTAGCTTGGGTATTCTTGAAGAGTTTTCCCTTGAGGATTTCTTCCCTTCATTCTCTTTCATTCTCTTGTCTTCCATCTCTTCCACCAGCTTGTCAATCCCTCTTGTTCTCCACCTTGCTAGACATTGGGACTACACGATATGATCCTGCTTGAGAGTTTGCAATGGAAAAATATGCTATCAAGTATACCAAGTATCAACACCAGTATCAGAACTAGTATCAGAACTAGTATCAGAACAAGTATAAGAACAAGTACCAAAACTAGTATCAGAATAAGTATCAGAACCAGTATTAGAACAAGTATCAGAACACCTACAGGGGCTACACCTTTTGCTTTAGTTTATGGGTTTGAAGTGGTCCTGCCTATTGAGGTTGAAATTCCATCACTAAGAATCAGAATGCATGGTCTGGTAATTGATGATGATTATAGAGTGTCTAGGTTGCAAGAACTAGAACTACTAGATGAGCACAGACAAGCAGCGTATGATCATCTCAGAGTATATCAGAAAAGAATGTCTAGAGGCTACAACAAGAAAGTCAGACACAGAGAATTTCAGGTTGGTGATCTAGTCTTGAGAGAAAATCTTAAAAATCAATCACATCAAGAATGCAAGGGGAAGTTCGAACCCAATTGGCTGGGTCCCTTTGTCATCACTACTACTTTTGGCTCTGGTGCCTATCAACTCTCAATGACTGAAGGAGAACAGCTCTGAGAACCAATCAACATTCTTCATTTGAAGAAATTCTACGCCTAAGGTGTTCAGTCTATGGTAAAATGTCCTAAAAAAATCTTTAAAATTGGAAAATGTCCTAAAAAAATGAACATCTTGGTGAAAACCTAGCAATAGGCACCTCGATGATTCCCAAAAAAATCAGAAAATATCAAAAATGAAAAAAAAAAATTGAAAAATGAAAAATATAAAAAAATGAGAAAAAAAGAAAAAGTGCCTTAGTGAAAACCTGGAAACAGGTGCCTTGGTAGCAAAAATAGAATCTCTGCCAAGATGGTGAAAACCTGGCAAACGGGTGCCACTTGTTTCAAAATACTTCATCTATCAGTGCAATCTTGGTCTTTCCCAACTTTTAGTCTTGCTTTAGTTTGTACATATCTCTCGGTTTGTTTTTGCATTTCCAGTTTTCAATAAGTCAGTTTGTCCACCAATCAGCTCCAGCATCTGTATCCTATCAATGCTTAACACTTGGGGGTAATCAATGTCATATCCTATGGTCTCTAGTATATCTTAGACATATCATATCCAGTCAGAATCCTTTTGAAGCTTCATTTGAGTCAGTCAAGTCTGTCTTGTCTCCAGAAAGGATTTTGCATCTACAACAATGCAATCAACATCAAACTGAAAACTGAAAACAATCTATGTTTTTTTACATGATTTATCTCCTTGTATGCTTACTGATTCGCATTGAGATTTTTGCATATTATGTCCCTTCGAGCCCTTCGATGATGTCCTTTACAGGATTTAGAGAGTGATGACTGGGGGCATAATCTTTTCTTTGTCTTCTGCTTGTATGTGAAAATCTAACTTTGGAAATTCTGGATTGAAATGATGTCCGACTGTAAGAGCCTCTATCTCGAATTGGATGGCCATGCATACCTCGACCATTGATGCCCAGAAAATTCAAGGAAGTTTGATCTAACTATTGTCTTTTTGATTGAGTGAGTTCTCCTACTGTGAAACGCGATCTTACCTAAGGATGTGAATGATAAAGGGTCACTACGGGTAATTCACATAGGATTTAGAATGATCTCTTGATTGTTTGATGTGTTTGAACGCAAGGCGTATTCAGGTCATCATGACATTTATGTTTTGATGCTTATACAAATTGCTATATCAAAATGGACATGATATTTAGGTCATTCTAGCGTTTGTGCCTTGGTGCTTATATCTAATCTGACATTCCAAAAATAAAATCAATATTCATATATCCATGGTTATTGACTAGTGGGTGTTGTATTGATTCTTGCACATACAAATCGATATTAATATGCCTATGGTTTCATAGCTAGTGGGCATTGTATTGATTTATCCGGTTACCTAAAAGTTCAATGATGATAACAAATTGACACATGATCAGTGACTAGGTCCTAGGTCTTAGGTTGCATTTCATTTTGCATGTCTTTTTGCATGATCTCACAATGGCTAAATGAACTTCAATGCTTAAACAATTCTCCACTTGCATCTTCAAATCTAACAAGAGATGAATCTCACATGAAGGTTCCTCTAACAAAACAGCAAGTAGAATACTTTTTCGGGATCAAAATCAAAATTTGAGATCATTTATATTATCAACTACTTGCATATTCAACCTTCGATCATCACAGGAATCCAGTATTCAACTTAACTGATTATCCTACATCAAACTATCAAAATTTCAACTTGGTCAACCATGGTCAACTCATGGTCAAACCTAGTCAAACTTGGTCTCCAGGACCTCCAAACGATGTAGAATGTGTTCTTGAACGTGTATAACCATTTTTCCAATCAATTAACATGCTTCTAAACTATCAACGCTGACTTTCCTTGTCAGATTTCAATTTTAATCCTGAAGGGGGAATGGTATTGCACATCATTCAAAGTCTGTAATCAAATTTGAAATCATATCTTTATTGAAATCATATCTTCCTCAGTAATCAAGACAACAACCATGTCTAGTTACTGATTCATCAAAAGTCCTCATCACTTGGGGCAAATCTATCATCACTTGGGGCATATCAGATTCATTGATCCATATCAATCTGGTATTCTCCTAACCTTGTAAACTGTATCATTTTTTGCACCATCGGATCATGGTGTTCTTTCCTTGGTTCTTTGGCAACTGAAGGATTCGGATGTGATACCTGCTAGTTCTGCTAAGACAATTGAGTCTAGAACCGGTCACTCACTTCTTTGCAATCCTAAGGTTTGGAATCAGGCGTTTTGACACTTTTTCACAATCATAGGTTCATTTGTTGTTATAGTGAACATTATCTTTGGTCATTCAGGACCTATTTTCTCCATATCAAATCAATATCAATCAGCTTCTGTCTCATATCAATTATCAATTTCGAATCAGTCTCATATCTTTATCAAACATAGACTATCTTTGAACCACTGCGCTTCGCACAGTAATTCAAAGAGGGGCAAAATGTAATACCCCAAAAATGGGTTATAAGTTCATTAATCTTCTATATCAATAATTCGAACGAAATCGACATCAAAGTCCTAGCCTAAGGCACATCTAAACATCATCGAATCCTAATTGATTATCTTAAATTCTGCATTGGGGAATATTCTTAGTAATATTCCTAATCATCATAATTATCTTTAATTTAATGATTATTTGGTGATAAATCCCATTTATCCTAAGTTTGATTAATTGAATATTTTCATATTTAATTAATTAGATTTAATATCTTGCCACTTAATTGTATAATTAAATTTAATTCTATCTATTATTAATTGTATTATTTAATTTTGACAATAAATCTAATATCCTATGAATAATTGATTAAATTCTTATTTAATTGATTAATGCAAGTTGTCATTATTTAATAATATAGTTTTTAATAAAAGTTTGATTAAATAATTGATTAACCCATAAATCAATTTTTTATTTTCAAAAATTAGTTAAGTTGAGCATAAATCACTTTATTTATTTAATTAATTCATAATTATTATGCACATTCAAAAGAAATAGTTAAACTCCAAATTATAAAATCAATGCAAACTTCTAATTTGAGTTAAAAAGCTATTTTTGCATGATTTGCATGTTTTTGTGAATTAAATTATCTTTATTATTAGATAACTCAAAAATCAAGCTGAGTTAATTTGAGTGATTTATGGCTTTCTTTCATGCACCTCCAAAGCCCTGGATTTCTATAAAATCAAGGCTCAGCTCTTCATAATTCATCCACGAATTTGCATTCTCACGCTGTCGAATTGGAGTCTGAAGAATCATCTTTGCAAATCCAATCTATTGTGAGATCTTTCTAGTTTTGAGCATTGCATATCATTTAGCATAGATTCATATCATTGTTAGATCAATTTCCATATTAGCATAGATTCATATCAGTTTATCATTCTTATTGCATAGAAAATATCAAAAATATAAATTAATTGCATTCATATTTCATATCTAGATCAATTGCATTCAAATCCTTCATTTAGGTGTTGTCTAGGTCACTGATCTTGATAGCAATCTGAGAACATCGATCTCGCACCTATTAGAAGGCAGTAAATCACTTGGTTAAATTAGATTTCAATTTTGCATGATTTTAATTTTTGCTAATCTCTAATGTTTTACTGAAGTGTTGTGTCTACAGATCAGGTACAAAATTCACACACACATCAATAAGTTCATCAACATATATATGACAACCAATGACATCAGCATCTTTAGAGTGAGCATTAAGATTTTCAACAAGATCGTG
Organism: Chamaecyparis obtusa; assembly: GCA_027943335.1. Classification (NCBI taxonomy): domain Eukaryota; kingdom Viridiplantae; phylum Streptophyta; class Pinopsida; order Cupressales; family Cupressaceae; genus Chamaecyparis; species Chamaecyparis obtusa. Next base: position 615,960 of record BSBK01005174.1, read on the forward strand.
CACATCTTGAATAGGAGCAACTTCATTGATAGGATTGTTCATAGCTTGCAAAGATTTAGGAAGAGTAGAAAGTGGAAGTGAACATGGAGCAGTAGAACAAGAAGATGAAATACTTTGATCTTGACAAGGATCTTTGGATAGCATAAGCGCATCAATTTTTTCTTGATTTTCAATAGGCTTAACATCGGAAGTAACAACACCATTTTTAATAACCTTAATGGAAGTATCATCTTTGGAAAGTGCAAATGTAGTAAGGTTATTTTGTTTATCAATAAGCTCAACGGTGTGAGTAGTAGCTTGATCTTTCTTAGGAGAAGACTTAAGACATGGTGGAATAAATGAGGAAGGGCGTAAAGGATCGAAAGAACCATGAAATGGATTAGAGATATTATAAATAGGATTGGATGACATGGAGGGTTCTTGATCTTGATCTTTCTTTATGTTCTTTTCTGTATCATTTTTAAAGTCCTCTTGACATGTATCCACTTCTAAGGATAAGGAAGCGGGTTGGAGTTGTATAGAAGACTTTGGCAGAGATGGTGAAGGAATAGCTGAAGTAGGTATTATAGCATTTAAAGGCTTAGGCTCTTTAGGTTTATCATTATTGAAAGTATTTGAAGCCAAGTGAATGTTAGCTTGAGTTTCTTTAAGAGGTAGCCCTTGAGAATAACTATAGGGAACTGCATGAAAAGCATTAGGATCTTTTTTGGATGAAGAATTTGTGAAAGATTTGGAAGACTTGGAAGCTTTAGGAGATGTAAGGGTATTGGAGGAAGTAGAGGATGGAAGGGAACTATCACAAGACAAAGGTTCAACATTAACATGATTTTGCTTGAGAGTGAGATCTTTATTTTCAGCATGAGAGTTTTTAGAGGAGAGATGCTCATAATATCTATGTTTATAATCAGTGCGGAAAAATTTCTATTCCTCAATAGTAGTAGATGTATCATATTGTTCACAACAAATATCATATTCTCTTTCAAAATTAGAATCATATGGATCCCCATCACAATCTATCCAATAGGATGACCCTTTAGTAAGCCTAAGCACATGACAAGGAGGACTCTTAGGAACATAGGTGTCATAGGTATCATCATGTTTCTCATTATGATATGTTTTGATATGAGGAGTAAGACTCTTGGGAGAAGTAGAAGATGAATGAAATTGTGAAGAAGAGGAAAGTGAAGACCTAGTGGGGGAAGAAGACTTGGATAATGAGGAATTCGAATAATGTCTAGAAGAGTCATGATGAGACTTGGAAGATGAGGAATTCAAATGAGAAGACTTAGATGATGAAGAATGTTTGGAAGAAGGAGATCGTGATAGGATCATGTGGATGGTTCTAGCAAAGGCATCTGATTCATTCGACTTTTCTTTTATTTTTGCTATAAGTTTATCACCCATGCCATATTTAGAAGAACCATTGGAGGAATAAAATTTTTCAAATTGAGAAATGAGTTTGAGATCATCCATTCTCAAGAGAGGTTCCATGACAAGATAGTTGAAATTCATGGTTGTAGAAGAGAAGGAATCAAGCATGGAAGAAATGAATAGAAGATATGAATAGAAGAAGGTAGACTAGATAATAAGAGGAAAGGAATCAAGAAGACATGAAGAATTTAGGAAGAAGTATGAAGAAAGAAGATAAAGGGTGAAAATGGAAGACTAGGAAGACATGATAGATGTAGAAGAAAGAAGACCAAGAGTCATTGTTTGCAATTTGATACGATTGAAATTCATTTGGATACTGAGCAACATGTCACATCACCTAAGATCAGACCTAGACCGACCAAGGAAGACTAGAAGATGACACAAATCAGCTCAATCATGATAATTCTCAGGGGGATGTGCGATGACTTTTTAGTATTATATGACTCTTGACCCGTGAGTGCTAAAAATCTCAATTTTAAGGATAGTTTGATCAAAATTTCAGTTTGAAGGTTGGTTTTTTTGATTTCAATAACAATGATAGCAGTAAATTGACAAGTTTGCAAACAATATGGGATCAAACATGTCTTCAAACACTTGAAACAAGGGCAAAAGCAACCTTTCCAAGATAAACAATTGTGATATCAAAATTGAAAAAGCACCCTATGAATGCTACCGATTGTTTGTATGTTGAGAACATTTACACTGGTATCACACAATCAAAGACACTTCAAGCAATATCTATCCTAAAAGGTCAACGCTCAATACTTACCAACTTAGCCCACAACTTGATGTTCCCTCGCCTCACACCAAGTGGTTTCCCACAAGAGATATTGGCTTTGTTGTGGAAGTGTCAAATAATACAACCAAAGGAACACATATGGTGAGTATCTTGGGGTGATCCGGGTTAGTCCACTTGGATCAATCCTTGCACTAAGAAGATAAGCGGCTAAATAAAGGTGGCTTCTAACCTATGGTTCTTAGTAAGGGCTTCTGTTCATAACACCCCTCTTGCTCCTCATAAAGGACTAGGACCTCGCAGCCTCAAGAGTACCTTAAGAATTCTTTCTCAATGCTTTCCCCATGGTCACAATCCCATGAGCTACTCACATCAAGCGAAGACAAGTGTTATGTCTACCAAGGTTTTGTGTCCTCGATAGCCTTGAGATTATAATGAGTCAAAATAGCCGACAAAAGGCTTATCCCCACTTGGGTCATTCCTCTTGATTGCTCAAGAGCAAGCCCGCTAAAAGATCATAAACTAAACAAAGAATGGATGATTTTTGAGGTTCAAGGTTTTTGGCTCACCACAAGGGTGAAGAGCATACTCCCTTATCTCAAAAAATTCTCCCAAACAGACCAAGCAAATTCAATTACCCTCTTGCTTCCAAAATTCTAAGATGGGTCAAGATTTTTTAGTTCACCATAAGGGTGAAGAGCATACTTCTCCTACCACCTCAAAATCCCTTCCATAAGATATTAAAATTCCTATGAAAATGAACAACTAGTAATTGCCACACTTGAAATGAAATAAAACACAAGCACTTGATATTTTTGTTTATTTGTTTTTATGCTTTTGGGAAGCCCTGCAAAAATAGTTAGTAGCCCTTTTAGCATGCACTATGGAAATTTCCTTCAAGCAAGAGCACCTACAAAACAACTTGTTAGACCAACAAGAGGTTAGGAAAACTAAGCCGAAATTAATCCAAAAAATTGACGAAAATACAAAAATGAAAGGATAAAGTTAAGCTACTCTACCCCACAGTGGGCACCAAAAAATGTATGGTGAAAAAGTGACCACACTTCTATGAATCATTACATGCAAGGAAACTCAAGAATAAGCCCTCACAAATCAATCCATAGCTCTCTATGCATGGAGTTGCAAGATTTGTAAAATTGCTCTCAGCTAGAGCTATAAACTCATGACCTTGCTATTCAACCACACAATGAGAGATTCAAATGAAGACAAGGGCAAAAATACCAATATCCCCAAGAATCACTATGAAAATGCAATGCAATGCAAATTAAGCTAAGAATGAGTATGCAATTTAAGCTATGAAAGGAAATGAAAGTATTACAATCTTCTTAATTAAACTATGTGAGATTAATCTAAAACATGAAAGGAAATGATACCATGATGATTCAACTATGATGCAAGCTAGGATGTGATGTAGATGCAAGATGAATGCCAATGATGCTCCAAATTTTCAAAACTTGATGCAAGAATGTCTCCAAAAGCTTTAAGATGACTTAAAAAATCTGTAGCATAACAATAGCATAAAATTCAAGTGTATGCAAAATGAAGAAAAGAGCTCTTCTTTTATAGAGAATGAGAATCAATGGACGATCAAGATTAAGAGGAAAAAGACTTAATCAACGATGGAGGAAAAATAGAAGCTTGATCCTTGTGCACAAATATCCTCCAATAGGAAAATAGGAGTTGACTTTAGTGTCCATATGAGACAAAAAAGTATTTTTTCTCTTTTTATAAAATAAGAATAATGCTTTATTTGTGCAACATAGGATAAGAAGAAAAGTGGGAATTTTTTATTTAAATAAAAGGGGAGGAAATTCCTTTTAATTAAATAAAGGCTTAGGATAAAGTGATTTTATTATTTAATTAAAAGAGATTTTTAATTAATTAAAAGGGATTTATTAATTAATTAAAAGGGAGCATGTTCTCTTAATTAAATAAGATTTTTATTTTTTTCTCTTTTAAATTAAATAAGGCTCAAACCTTAGGAAATATTGAATTGATTATGATTTGATCAAGGAAATTGATATAATTGATATTGTTGATATTTAAAAATATTGATTTAGGGATTTGACAAATTGCTAAATGGGGGCCCAAAGTCTAGGTGACCATTTTAGGGTGCATACAATGACCACCTGCTGGTCCATCATAGAATTCCTGGAGCACTTTGTCAGTTTGATCTCCACTGATACATCTCAGCAATACACCATTATAATCCATTCTATACAGCACATTATTCAATAAACAATAAGGTATAGATTGATATCTAAAGTATCTTCTTTTTGACCTATCCAAACCTTCAGGACAACGTCATGTTTGGAAGAAAATAATCATTTCTTTCACCCAATCATTCTACAAATCTAGGATAGCAACTTGCTCATGATCTTCTAAAGACAAAATCACTTCAGAATCATCTTTTGGAGTATTATCTCCATTTCCAGAAAGCTATTTGCATAGACCCTTACCTCTTACCAGCTTGGTAACTTTAATTTCAATATCATATTCCATTGCTTTTGTGATCCAACCAGCTCTTTTGGTGTTGAAATCTTTATCAAGTAAAAACTCCTTGACAGCAAGATGTGCAACCATCAAATTTATCTTGTTGTTAGAAAGCATATGCCTGAATTTCTTTAGACTTCTAATCACAGCAAGAACATGTTTTCAATAAACAAACAATGCAATTCATAATCTTTTAGTCCTTGGCTGAAAAAAGTTATTGGCTGCTCACATCCTATATCATTCTTCTGAACTAACATGGCAGAAATGCTATCAACATTCTCATATGCACATAAAATGAAATCCTTTAAAAAATCAGGATTTAACAAGGTAGGGATAGTAGCTAATGCTTCCTTAATTAGTTCAAAACTGATTTTACCTTCTTTAGTCCATTTGAAAACAATATTTTTCTTGAGCATGGTTGTTAATGGCATTAGTAATTCTGCAATATTAGGAATAAATCTTCTAGTTCAAAGTTAATTCTTTCCAAGAAGCTTTGAAGGCCCTTTTTGTGAAGAGGAAGAGGTAATGCAAGGATAGCACTTACTCTTTCGGGTTCAATAGTAATTTCCTATTTTGAAACAATAAACCCTAACAACTTACCTTCATGGACAAAAAATATGCTCTTCTTAGGATTTATAGAGATACCATATTCCCTACATCTCTCAAAGATAACTCTTAAATGATTAAAATGATCTGTTGCATTTGTAGAGAAAATAGTTATGTCATCCAAGTAAACTAGTACAAACCTATACATTAGATTTATGAAAGCCTTGTCCATGGCTTTCTGAAAGGTTGCACCTACATTAAATAGACCAAATGGCATCTTCTAATAAGCCATAGTTCCCCATTTGGTTGTAAATGCAGTCTTAAATATGTCCTCTTCCTTCACCAAAATTTGGTTGTAACCAAAGAAACCATCTAGCAATAAGAACCGTTCTGAACCTGAAACAACCTGCAAGATTTATTCCATTGAAGGCAAAGGATGCCTATCTTTCAATGAAGCTCTGTTCAAATCATGAAAATCAACACATAATTTGATTTCTCCATTATTTTTCTTAATAGGAACTAGATTAGATACCCATGAAGTATGTTTGATTGGAAAAATGATATTACTTTCAATTAGTTTATTCAACTCCTTAATCATGAGAGGTTCTAGTTTGGGATTTATAGGCCTCTATTTTTGTCTAACTGGTTTAGCTCCTGGTTCTAATTCTATTGTATGTTGAGAAATATTAGGATCAAATCCTTTCAGATCTGAATAATTCCATGCAATAATATCATGAAATTCATTACATAAGTTGACAAAGGTTTGACGTTCTTCAGGTGTACATACCTTTCCAAGTTTCAACACTTTATCCTTTGAAATAGCAATCTCTTCATAATGTTCCTCTTTGATTTGTAAGCTAGATTTTTCCTTTTTGAATTCACCATTACTACCAAACATGGACTCTAAGGTCACAAGACCTTTGGGCATTTTATTTTTCCTTAGCTGAATAATCTGGTCTTCATATTGATCCTGCAATTTTTTCTGATTTGGCTATGAAAACTCAACCTCTTCCCTCAAAAAATTTACAATATGTTGGTCAAATTCAAAAACCTGCCAACTATCTACATTGTTAGGGATAGTAGGTCTGACAATTACTTTAACATAGTTCATTCCATTACTATTGTTGATCTTAGTTGGGATGTCATATTGGGCTCCAACAGAAGCAAGCCTATCAGTGTGTTTGTTTTGATTTCTAGGAATAGATTGTAAATTAAAAGCCTCAAAACCTTCAATCAAATCCCATAAAACATGTTTATAATTTCTTAACAAATCATTCTTCATTGTATGAACATTCCTAACTTGATTCACAATCAACTCTGAGTCACCATATACTTGCAAATAACTAATACCCTTTTTAATGGCCCACTTCAATCCATTTATGAGGGCTTCATACTCAGCAACATTGTTTGTGCAACTAAAAGTGAATCTGAAAGAAGCATAATACCTTTGATTTGCTGGTGAAACCACCATGTAACCACCTCCAACACCTATTTTGTTGCGTGAGCCACCAAAAAAAAATTTCAAACAGCACCAGATTGTTGCTCTAAATCTGTATCTTTCATGAAAGCAGGCATAAAATCAGTAACTTCATTAATAACATAGTTACCCAAACTGGGTTCCTCAATCTGTGCATCATAAATCTTTACATTTTCAGTAGCCCATGTGTCTAAAAATATATTAGGAATTCATTCAATATGTGTTTGTGACTCATGAATAGAATCAATTTCTTCTTGATAAAAAATAACAGTTGTTGTTCCATTTTCAGTACTACTAATATATGGCTCAATAGAATATTTTGCAATAGGTTCTGAAGGAATAGTTACCTTAGTACCATACATAGTGTAGAAAAGAATATGAGACCAATCTACAGACAAATACCCTCTTATTTTGGTAGTGAAATCTCGTGATAAGAAAATAGAGAAATTAGGAGGTAAGTCTATGATAAAAACATCCATAGGTACTGAAAAACTAGGACAAGCATGCATGGTCAAATCTAGATTTCTTATAACTCCCACAATATCTACTATTCTCCCATCAAGTTGAACTACCCCCTTTTCAATTGGTTCATATTCAAGGCCTAGCTGGTCTACAATTTTCTTGGGCATAACTGAGCTAGAAGCACCTGAATCAATCATACAATGTGGACTAAATTTTGTCCTATTATAAGAGTGATATAAAAAGGTGGTGGCTTTATCAACTTGGGTGTTTGCTGGTTTGAAATTTCATTTTCAGCCATTAACACCTTAGGAGTCTACTATTTTAAAGCATCATTTGATGGTGTAAGCATTTGCAATGCTTCCTGTAGCATATCCTTTTGACCTGGAAGTGCTAAAACTTCCCAAATAGAAACAGGAACATGTGTTTTCTTTAAATGATCAACAATATTAAAATTCTAAGCACTAACCTTTTGTTGTTGTTTTGGAACAATCAGCTCTTTTGCTAGTTGTAATGGTTGTGAAGGTGCATCATGGGCTTGAATTTTTTGTTGTTTGCCCTTTAACATTTGTTGCTGGGAAATAACAGTGGGTTGTTGCACTTTATCAGCCTATTGCTGATCATTTGCAACCTTATTTTTGGCTCTTGTCCTTGCTGCTATAGGCTTCCATACTTGATTTTGATCAAAATTAGCTGCTAAAATAGTCTCATCAACATTAAAATTCATCAAAGTAACATCTGGATTACCTTGTGATTGCATTTGATCATTCTGAGCATCTCCTTGTACATTAGTCAATTGACCCTGTAAAACATCCTACCTCCTAACTTCAAGCACATGAGGACAATCAAGCCAAAAGTGGTTGGCATCACAAGTGTTACACCATTCCTCTTGTGCATAATTATTCTGGAGAATAACTATTATCGCCTGAGAAGTACCAGGAGTTGCATAGTTATAAGGTTGACTAGTCTTCTAACTGTAATTCCTTTGTTGTCCTTGAGCTTGATGTGGTTGATTTGAACTAGAGACTTGATTTGATTGTATGTTATGTTGATAAGAAACTTGAGGAGGCCTATTGTACTGACCTTGCTGCCTCTTCAAGTTCTTGATCACATTGCCATAAGTTTGTAATGTTCTCATCATACTGTCACTTTTGTCCTTTAACTCCAAATTTTGCTCTTTTGGTTCTCTAAAAGGAGTTGTGGCAGCATGCTCTTCTGTGGCAACTTGCATGTTAAATGTTCATAATGCTGGCATAGGTGGCACAATTGCTATTGGTGGAACAATAGCTAGTACAACTGGTTGTACTTTTGCAAAATAAGGCATCGGAGGCCTAGGAGGTAACTTACTAGCTTGTATCAATTTTTTCTCGGCTCTAACAGCAATATCAAATGCATTTGGTAAAGTATGTTCACCCATAGACTGAATCATCACTGAAATATCACTATTAAAAGCCTTCAAATAAAATAAAAATGCATAATCATTAGAAGGTTTAATAGATGCTGGAATTTTGTCCCAAGTTCACTGAAAATGAAAGTTAAAATCATAAATATGCTCATTATGTTGCCTTTTAATTGTAGTCAATTGCTCAACCAATGACAGATTATCAAACTTATCTTCAAATTTGCTAATCAAAATAGTCCCCAAATCATCCCACGTAGCAATAGAATCAACTTGTAAACTTCTAAACCAAATTAAAGCTTTACCTTTAAAAGAAGTTGCCAGCAGTTTTAATGCCACATCATCATGTGTGACTTGATGTAATCTACAAAGAGTGGCTACATCCTTAATATTCTCAATTATTGAAACATTATTTTCACCAGTAAAATAAGGCAAACCTTTTAACACTGTTGGCAAAATATCATGATGATTACCATTCTGTAAAGGGCTGCCAGCATTAAAAGCTACAAATGGTGAATTTTAGGTCATTTGATGAACTGGTGGTGCTTGTTGCTGAATTGCAAGTGTAACAGAAGGCTGGGTAGGATGAGTTACCTTACTTTGATATGTTTTTAAACCTTGAGGATTTGTTGTAGTACCACTTGTAGATGCTCCAAAAACAAATTGATCCTTTGGTAAGTCTTCAAAACTTGGTAATTCTGATCCAAAATTACCAGGAGCACTTAAATCTTTAGGAAAACTGATATCCTCAATTACTACCTCAGGTTCATTCAAATTTGTAGCCTGATCTTCAAAAATGGGATTATCAAATGATGAAAAATCAGAATTAAATAGAGAAGATCTACCTCTTGGATCTTGTGGTGTCCTTTCTCTTCTAGCTGATCTACCTCCCCTTCTTCCTGGTTGCAATTCCTGGTACACAAAACCCTCCTTGTTTGACCTCGTTGGAGTTCTTCTCATTAAAATGAACACTCAAATCTGCAACTGAACCTACAATAAACTTTCAAAAATAGAGTCGTCAGGTGCTAGTAAACGCTTTCTAAAAAAACTCAAATACTACTACTCACACCAAAACAGCAATAAAAGCTTGTAACTCGGGGAACTGAGAAGTAGTTCGTGTCCCACCGGGCATACCAAAAACTACTGTCAATCAGGAATGTGTCTCTAGCTTGATTGAAAATCTAGCCTTCCTGTTGAAACATGGAAATGAACTCTTTGTGGGAAAAAGAATGAATCTCTAGATTCTAGGTCGGTTCCTATAGATTTGGAATATCACCTAATACTGATTTTTTTAAGCTTTGAGAAAAGGGAGAAGGATAACTGAAAAATGAATACTAACTAAGGGTTGATACACCAAAATGGATTCAAATTTATCAGAATGTAAACATGTACCTACCAGACACACACTACTAAATTTTGCAATTATTTTCACTTCTCAACACCTAGGATGATTTAAACTCACAATTAGGGTTTGGTACCACTAATGATCAGAATTTAACCAACAAACAGGTAACTTCTGCAAAAGGTTACTTCTTTACAATTTAGATAAAGGAATTTGGAACAATTCACTAATCTATGCTTTAAAGAGACAAACACTTAAATGTAGAAAAACTTGAAAGGATTGATGACAAAACTCAAAAAAAATATGTGAATAATAAGGCCAGCTTTATTATCTTCAAACTCTACAAAAATGGCTACAAAATATAAGGAAAAGGGCAATGGAACAATATGCTCACTAATACCTCTTTTTCCTCAAACTTTGAACCCTTACAAATGAACAAGAAACTCAATTGTATAGCCCTCAAGGCTAATTTTGAAAATCAAGTTCCCCTCTCTAAAGAGCCTCTAAATAAATAGATAACCCTAAATTTAAGGAATGCATGATAAACAAATAACCTAGGCCTTAAATTTAGATCACCTCTTTACATATAAATCTCAATTTTTATCAAAGAATATTTTAAAATGCCCAAGTTATAATTAAGGAAAACCTTTAAAATATAACTCCAATCTCGAAAACCCTAACTTAAATTGCATGCCCAACATGCAACCTAACTCGATACCCTAACAATATGGTCAACATGACCTATTAAAATATCTCTACTTTATTTTCAAATGCATGTGATAAGGTGTCGTGCACTGCAGTTTGACAGGGCATTAACTTCGTATTGTGGACTCCAAATTTTATTAAAACTTGGCATAGGCATTTTATTTGATCTCTTTTAGCTCTCTCATTTGGTATTTTTGCATTTGTTGGAAGGAGAAGCTTTGGGTTTTTCTTGGCACCGCCATGCTTTTCTGCATTTTATCTCTAGTTTTCTCAGCCTCTTGCTACTGTAAATTGGACTTCTCTTTCATGATCTACTGGTATCATTTTTTACATATTGGAACTCAAACTTGATCTGCGTATTCACAGGCTTTAACTAGAGGATTACTACTATTTTATCTCCCTTTTATGTGAGGAATGATTTGGCTTTGAGCGTGAATGAAAGCTCACGAGCTGTGTTCCCACAACTAAGGCTTTGTTGTAACTCATACATGACTGGCATTTGGACTTCTACTTCCTACTTTGCACTTAGCTTTTCTTGAAAAGAAACTTCTCAGTTGGGTCTTGACTAGAAACTCATGACTTTGGTTGTGTAAGCTGAAATCAATACTTAAAGATAAGTATCAATGCTTAACTCTTCCCTTTACCTGCGTAAATTTATGTTTCTTTTGTTGTTTGTGTTTTGATTTGACTCCTTTTTCCTTATCTTCTACCACGATTGGTGTTTGAATCTGAAGTTCATCTCTTGCATGAACTAAGTTTTGACTATTCTCTGATCTATCATATACTTTGCCTTTGTGTATCATAACTTTGAAGGATCCATATGGCTGCAAAAGAAATGAATATGACTGTTAAAGAGTCTTTTCTTTTAAAAAAATGCAGACCCTTTGATTGGCATTTGGCTGGAAATTGAGCATCATGACAAACACGTACTTGAACTGGGAGCTCTTGGTTTAAATTGCAGCCTTGTTTACTATTTGTTGGGACTCAGCTGTGTTAGAAATTCATGGGCTGAATGCTTTGATCTTGAGCTCGTGACCTAGTTTCAAGACTCGAATTAAAATTCTTCATTGTTTGCTACTGTTTAGATTCACTATTATTTGAACTGAGAATTCATATTGGAATGAAAGCTCACTAGATCTTGAATTTTGTAATAGAAATAGGCTCCTCTGCATGAAGCTTTAGCTCTGAATAGCAGTGACTGGAAACACTCAGCTTGTGCACTGTTGAACTAGGTCTTGAATATAATAGTGATCTCTTTATGTTTGTGATTTCCTTTGTTGAAAAAACTTGGCACTTTCTATAAAATCTATACTTGAGACCAGTATTGCACAAATATTGCGATAAATTTGCTGGTGTTAATAGGTAAAATGTTGTATTTGTTTGTTTATGTTGCACAAAACCTCGGGTTTTCTCTTTCCTTGTGCTCTTATTTAAACTAGATGCATACCATATGTTGTCTGCATCTTTATTTCCAGCATATGATTGCATTTTGCAGCCTTTTAATTAAAACCATGCTCTATCCTTATCCATCATGTCTGAATATGTCTGTCATATAGTTTCATACATGCTTGAATATTCACTGTAATGATTGTGTGTAAAACTATAAGTATCACAAGTTGTGAGTTGTTGAACCACTTCTTTGTGAAAGAATTACTCATGAGGTTTGAGCTCGGGCTCATGACTCTCATGAGTAATATTGTGAATGACCCACAAATATGAACTTCTTTTAATTAAAATAGCACTGTTATATAGATGTATCTTTCTTCTTTTTTAACTATGACATTGACAACTGATCATAAATAACAGTATTAACCATAGCATTACATAGTCTTTTCTTTTGAATATGCCCAAAATAATACTGTTGTTAAGCTTTTATTTCTAAATATAACACTGTTTGCATACAATAGTGTTAATTCCATATGTTTCTTTGCAACAACATATATAATCCTCTTTGACCTGTGCACTATTTTTTATAATAGTACATGCTTATGCACTGAAGTTGACAACTGTAAGATTGGTGCCTTTATGTATTGCAAGTTGAAACAGCATATGAATTCTCTATTTTCAAATGTATCCTTGCACAGTTATCTTATTGTTTGATTTGTAATTTTGTTCCTTCTATGTAACACTCTATTCTTAGCACTTGATCATCCATCTAGCATCTTTACTTTACTCTACATATTGAACTATCACCCATGGGGTTCGAGCACGGGCTCGTGACTCCCATGAGTCATAGTCATAACATGAAGCTCATTCCAAACATTTACTTTTCCTGAATACACTGTAATGATTGTGTGTCCTACTTAGTCTTCAATCTGCACATGAAGCAAATAATATTAGTATAAAAATGATTACCTTTTATGTTTTCTTCCTTCTTCATTTGCATTTTTCATGAACTTTCAAGCTATGTGCAAGATCATGAGGGGCCAAAAAGTGGCGATGTAAAAAAATCCACTTTTCAGTCGTCCAAAAGTGCATGAAAATGTACGTTGACTTTTTAGTAGGCCTAGGTGTCAGTACACTTGGGCAAACCTGACACCAAAGCACAAGCCTAATCAGGTACCTGATTTTAACGAGTATGAAAAATTGGTGGGAGTATATGAAAAATTTTAACTTTTTGAAATCGTGGAAATTGGTTACCTGATTTTGCCAAGTATGAAAAAATGGCGGGAGTATATGAAAAAATTGAACTTTTGTATATAATGTTTAAATATGTATTATATATATAATTATATATTAATTTATATATTTTATATTATATAAATATATCTACAAATTATATATATATATATATATATATATATATATATATATATATATATATATATATATATATATATATATATATATATATATATATATATATATATATATATATATATATATATATATATATATATATATATATATATATATATATATATATATATATATATATAACGTTTAAGGGGTATTAAGGGGTATTATGTAAATTTTTTAATATATATTATATATATAATTATATATTAATATATATTTTATATTGTAATATTTTATATTAATATATTTTTTTATATTAATATGTATTGTATATAAATATATTTAACGAACTTATATTATATTTATATGTACAAATTATATATATATATATATATATATATATATATATTTATTTATATTTATATATAACGTTTAAGGGGTATTATGTAAATATTTTATATATATTTTAATATGTATTATAGATATAATTATATATTAATATATATTTTATATAATAATATCTTTTATATATATATATATATATATATATATATATATATATATATATATATATATATATATATTTATATATATTAATATATAAACTTTATAGATCATAATAATTAAATTGAATGTTGAAAGGGGTTACCGATACTTCCTAGGGGTCCTAGTACGCCTTATCACACGTTAGGACTGCTAGGAAGTCCCCATGACCCCTTTTGACACATTGGAATGCTTGAGTGTGTTTGAAGAGGTCACTTTGGACACACTTGAGCATTCCAATGTGTCAAAAGGGGTCATGGGGACTTCCTAGGGGTCCTAATGTGTGTCCAAAGTGGTCACTTCAGACACACTCAAGAATTCCAATGTGTCAAAATAGATCATGGGGACTTCCTAGGGGTCCTAATGTGTGATAAGGCGTACTAGGACAACTAGAAAGTCCCCATGATCCCTTTTCAAACATACGAACCCTCCAATGTGTCTGAAGGACTCATACGACCCCTTCGGACACACTTGAGGGTTCAGATTTGTCAAAAGGGGTCATGGGGACTTCGTAGGGGTCCTAGTACATCTTATCACATGTTAGGACCCCTAGGAAGTCCCCATGACCCCTTTTGACACATTGGAACACTCAACTATGTCTTAAGGGGTCCTAGGACCCCCTAAGACACACTTGAGCATTCTAATGTGTCAAAAGGGGTCATGGGGACTCCCTAGGGGTCCTATTACACCTTATCACATGTTAGGACACCTAAGGAGTCCCCATGACCCCTTTTGACAGATTGGAATGCTCAAGTGTGTCTTAAGGGGTCATCAGACCCCTTAAGACACACTTGAGCATTCCAATGTGTCAAAAGGGGTCATGGGGACTCCCTAGGGGTCATAACATGTGATAAGGCATACTAGGACCCATAGGGAGTCCCTGTGACCCCTTTTGACACATTGGAAAACTCAAGTGTTTCTTAAGAGCTCCTACGACCCCTTAAGACACACTTGAGCATTCCAATGTGTCAAAAGGGGTCATTGGGATGTCCTAAGGGTCCTAACGTGTGATAAGGCATACTAGGACCCCTAGGGAGTCCCCATGACCCCCTTTTACAAATTGGAATGCTCAAGTGTGTCTTAAGGGGTTGTAGGACCCCTTCAGACACACCTGAGTGTTCCAATGTGTCAAAAGAGGTCATGGGGACTCCCTAGCGGTCATAATATACCTTATCACATGTTAGGACCCCTACGAAGTCCCCATGACCCCTTTTGACACATTGGAATACTCTAGTGTGTCTTAAGGGGTCCTAGGACCCCTTAAGACACACTCTAGCATTCCAATGTGTCAAAAGGGGTCATGAGGACTCCCTAGGGGTCCTAATATGCCTTATCACATGTTAGGACCCCTAGGAAGTCCCCATGACCCCTTTTGACACATTGCAATGCTCAAATGTGTCTTAAGGGGTTGTAGGACCCCTTAAGACACACTTGCGCATTCCAATGTGTTAAAAGGGGTCATGGGGACTCCCTAGGGGTCCTAGTATGCCTTATCACGCGTTAGGACCCCTAGAGAGTCCCCATAACCCCTTTTGACACATTGAAATGCTCAAATGTGTCTTAAGGGGTCGTAGGACCCCTTAAGATACACTTGCACATTCCAATGTGTTAAAAGGGGTCGTGGGGACTCCCTAGGGGTCCTAGTATGCATTATCACACGTTAGGACCCCTAGGGAGTCCCCATGACCCCTTTTGACACATTGGAATGCTCAAATGTCTCTTAATGCATCCTACACCCCTTAAGACACATTTGAGCATTCCAATGTGTCAAAAGGGGTCATGGGGACTCCCTAGGGGTCCTAGTATGCCTTATAACATGTTAGGACCCCTAGGGAGTCCCACTGACCCCTTTTAACACATTGGAATGCTCAAGTGTGTCTTAAGGGGTAGCAGGACCCCTTGAACACACTTGAGCATTCCAATGTGTCAAAACGGGTCATGGGGACTCGTTAAGGGTCCTAATACACCTTATCATGTGTTAGGACCCCTAGGAAATCCCCATGACCCATTTTGACACATTGGAATGCTCAAGTGTGTCTTAAGGGATCCTAGGACCCCTTAAGACACACTTGAGCATTCCAATGTGTCAAAAGGGGTCATGGGCACTCCCTAGGGGTCCTAGTATGCCTTATCACGCGTTAGGAGACCTAGGAAGTCAAATGACACCTTTTGATACATTGGAATGCTCAAGTGTGTCTTAAGGGGTCGTAGGATCCCTTAAGACACACTTGAGTGTTCCAATCTATCAAAAAGGGTCATGGGGACTCCCTAGGGGTCCTTGTACATCTTATCATGTGTTAGGACCCCTAGGGAGTCCCCATGACCCATTTTGACACATTGAAATGCTCAAGTGTGTCTTAAGGGGTCATAGGACAACACTCAAGTGTGTCTTAAGGGGTCCTACGACCTCTTAAGACACACTTGAGCATTCCAATGTGTCAAAACAGGTCATGGGGACTCCCTAGGGGTCCTAGTATGCCTTATCACATGTTAGGACCCCTAGGAAGTCCCCATGACCCCTTTTGACACATCAAAATGCTCAAGTGTGTCTTAAGGGGTCATATGACACCTTAAGACACACTTGAGTGTTCCAATGTGTCAAAAGGGGTCATCATGCCTCCCTAGGGTTCCTAGTATGCCTTATCACACATTACGACCTCTAAGGAGTCCCCATGACCCCTTTTGACACATTGGAACACTCAACTATGTCTTAAGGGGTCCTAAGACCCCTTAAGACACATTTGAGTGTTCTAATGTGTCAAAAGGGGTCATGGGGACTCCATAGGGGTCCTAGTATGCCTTATCATGCGTTAGGAGCCCTAAGAAGTCCCAATGACCCCTTTTGACATGTTTGAATGATAAATTTTGTTTTAAGGTGTCCTAGGACCCCTTAAGACACACTCTAGCATTCCAATGTGTCAAAAGGGGTCACGGGGACTGCCTAGGCATCCTAGTACACCTTATCACATGTTAGGACCCCTAGGAAGTACCCATTACCCCTTTTGACACATTGGAATGCTCAAGTGTGTCTTAAGGGGTCATAGGACACTTTAAGACACACTTGAGTGTTCCAATGTGTCAAAAGGGGTCATGGGGACTCCCTAGGTGTCCTAGTACACCTTATCATGTGTTAGGACCCCTATGCAGTCCCCATGGCCCATATTGGCACATCAGAATGCTCAAATGTGTCTTAAGGGGTATCAGGAACCCTTAAGAGACATTTGAGCATTCCAATGTGTCAAAAGGGGTCATGGGGACTTCCTAGTGGTCCTAGTATGCCTTATCACGTGTGAGGACCCCTAGGGAGTCCCAATGACCCCTTTTGACACATTGAAATGCTCAAGTGTGTCTTAAGAGGACCTAGGACCCCTTAAGACAAACTTGACCATTCCAATGTGTCAAAAGTGGTCATGGGGACTCCCTAGGGGTCCTAGTATGCCTTATCACACGTTAGGACCCCTACGAAGTCCCAATGACACTTTTTGAAACATTAGAATTCTCAAGTGTGTCTTAAGGGGTCTGACGACCCCTTAAGACACACTTGAGCATTCCAATGTGTCAAAAGGGGTCATGGGGACTCCCTAGGGGTCCTAATATGTCTTATCACAGGTTAGGACCCCTAGGGAGTCCCCATGACCCCTTTTGACACATTGGAATGCTCAAGTGCTTCTAAGGGGTCCTCAGACCCCTTAAGACACACTTGAGGATTCTAATTTATCAAAAGGGGTCATGGGGACTCCCCAGGGGTCCTAGTATGGCGTATCATGCATTACGACCACTAGGAAGTCTTAATGACCAATTTTGACACATTGAAATGCTCAAGTGTGTCTGAAGGGGTTTGAGGACCCCTTAAAACACACTTGAGCATTCCAATTTGTTAAAAGGGGTCATGGGGACTCCCTTGGGGTCCTAGCATGTCTTATCATGTGTTAGCACCCTAGGAAGTCCCCATGACCCCTCTTGACACATTAGAATGCTCAAGTGTGTCCTAAGGGGTCATAGGGACCCCTTAAGACACACTTGAGCATTGCAATGTGTCAAAAGGGGTCATGGGGACTCCCTAAGGGTCCTAGTACACCTTATCATGTGTTAGGACCGCTAGGGAGTCCCAATGGCCCCTTTAGAAACATTGGAATGCTCAAGTGTGTCTTAAGGGGTCCTAGGACCCTTTCAGACACAATTGAGCATTCCAATGTGTCAAACAGGGTCATGGGTCTCCCTAGGGGTCCTAGTATGCCTTATCATGCGTTAGGATCCTTATGAAGTCTCCATGACCCCTTTTGACACATTGGAATGCTCAAGTGTGTCTTCAGGGGTCCTACAACCCCTTAAGACACACTTGAGTGTTCCAATGTGTCAAAAGGGATCATGGGGACTCCCTAGGTGTCCTAGTATGCCTTATCATGTGTTACGACCCAAAGGGAGTCCCCATGTCCCATTTTGACACATTGGAATGCTCAAGTGTGTCTTAAGGGGTCCTAAGACCCCTTAAGACACACTTGAGCATTCCAATGTGTCAAAAGGGGTCATGGGGACTCCCTAAGGATCCTAATATGCCTTATCATGCATTCAGACCCTTAGGAAGTCCCAATGACCCCTTTTGACACAATGGAAGCCTCAAGTGTGTCTTAAGGGGTTTGAGGGCCCCTTAAGACACACATGAGTGTTCCAATGTGACAAAAGGGGTCATAGGGAATCCCTAGGGGTCCTAGTACGCCTTATCACATGTTAGGACCCCTAGGAAGTCCAAATGACCCCTTTTAACACATTTGAAGGCTCAATTGTGTCTTAAGTGGTTTGAGGACCCCATAAGACACACTTGAGCATTCCAATGTGTCAAAAGGGGTCATAGGGACTGTAAGGAAACTCAGGTGTGGAAACAGCTTCCTATGCTAATCTCTATAGGAGAGTATTATGCAAATT
Source organism: Chamaecyparis obtusa (assembly GCA_027943335.1). NCBI lineage: Eukaryota > Viridiplantae > Streptophyta > Pinopsida > Cupressales > Cupressaceae > Chamaecyparis > Chamaecyparis obtusa. Next base: position 634,774 of record BSBK01005174.1, read on the forward strand.
TTTATAAATCCTTACAATTTCAGATTCGTTAACTACTTTAACAAAGATATTGCAACCACATACCATACATACAGAAAAAATAGAGAATGACACAATGATATACCTTGGGGAAAACCTTTCGGTAAAAAACCCCAGCACTCCAAAACCTACACAATGTATTATCTTCAACACAAAGATTACAATACACTTGCAATGCAAGTTCTTTCAAGAGATGAGAGACAAAGCCAACAAGACTTAAACTTTGTTATATCTCTCCCATAGGAGCAGCATCATATATATAGACTCCTCTGGACCCAAAAATAGGCACAACCACCAAGACCCATGCACAAAGCCACATGTACATAGTTGTTACATGCAATCCCAAGAATAGGTGTCCATACCTAGAATAGACTATGACAGCTTGTCATAGAATCCGCCAAAAATAATGGTCACAAGAGAAGTGTAAGAGAATCTATCATACCAACCTATTTTTGGCATATTCTCTTACACACACCAACCACTTCTTCTTGGGCACCCAAATAGGCCCAAGTCATAAGATGCTCTTACACCTGTCATAGCACATTCCTTAAATAGTTCTTACGCGTCATAGGAATCCGTCATGACCATTTCAGTCATGATCTCCTTACGTAGAAGATGCCGACACATCAAGTGGAGTGATACATCAACATGCCAACTAGACATGTACACTCACACTTAATTACATTATTTGCAAAAAATACATTTACAAAACAAATAATAAGAATAGGAATTATCTAAGGTTGAGACACCTTATTCCTAACATTCTCCCACTTGTCGAACACCTTGTAAGAGCAACAGGAACATAATAGGAACTTTAACCGCTATAGGCCAAAAGGCCCATAGAGTACGAACACCATCTAAACTTCTCAGTGCCCGCTGGTTTCATTAATGCATCTGCAACATTCTTCACAGTATCTACCTTCTCCAAATTTACCTTTCCATCTTCCACCATATCTCTCACAAAGTGAAACTGCACATCAATGTGCTTCGTTCTGGCATGGAAAGTTGGATTCTTTGCAAGGCAAATAGCGCTCTGACTGTCACACCAAATAGTAATCTATTCTGCATCAACACCAACATCAGAACACAATCTTCTAAGTGAAATGGCTTCTTTACAAGCATGAGTAGCAGCCATGTACTCAGCTTCTGTAGTGGACAAAGCAACCACAGGTTGTCGCTTACTCATCCAACTGATGGCACCACCAAACATAGTGAACACATAAGCACTGGTGGATCTCCTGCTGTCAATATCACCTACCCAATCTGAATCCACAAACCCACGAATACAAACTAAATGTGGAGATCCATAAGAGTTACCATGATAACATATGGAGTAATCTTATGTACCCCTCAAATATTTGAATACTCGCTTAACTGCATCCCAATGTACCCGTCCAGGATTAGCCTTAAACTGACTCAGGACTCCTACTGCTTGGGCAATGTCTGGTCTAGTACAGACCATAGCATACATAAGACTGCCAACTGCACTAGCATAAGGTACTCTACTCATGTCCTCCACCTCACTAGGAGATTTTGGACAATCATCTACAGATAACTTTGTTCCCACAGAAATAGGAACACATAGTGGTCTACAATCTGCCATGCTAAACCTATCCAGCACAGACTTCACATACTTACTCTGACTCAACCAAAGTTTTTTGTTAGACCTGTCTCTATTGATTTCCATACCCAAGATGTACCTAGCTGCCCCAAGATCTTTCATCTCAAACTATGCTGACAGCTGAGATTTAAAATCAGAAATCATACCCTTACCCTTCCCAAATAGCAACATATCATCAACATATAATGCAACAATAAGAAGGTGATCATTTTAAACTCTGAAATAAACACAATGATCTGATTTTGATCTTACAAATCTAATTGACAACACAAAGGCATCAAACTTAAGGTACCACATCCTAGGAGATTGCTTCAAACCATATAGAGATTTCTTTAATCTGCAAACTAAGGATTCTTTACCTTTAACAATGTAGTGCTCAGGCTGTGACATAAAAATCTCTTCCTCCAAATCACCATGAAGGAAAGATGTCTTCACATCCATCTGTTCTATCTCTAAATCATATGATGCAACAAGAGATAACATAAATCTAATGGATGTCAACTTTGCAACAGGAGAGAATATTTCACCATAATCTATTCCCTCTACCTATGAATACCCCTTTGCAACCAATCTAGCTTTATACCTTTCAACACTGCCATCTGCATAGAATTTCTTCTTGAACACCCATTTACAGCAAATAGATTTTCTCCCTTTAGGCAAAGATACAAGGTCCCAAGTATTGTTTTTCTTCAATGAAGCCATCTCATCATCCATAGCCTCAATCCAAGAACCTGCATCTTCCATGCCCAAAGCCTCTTTCACAGATCTAGGCTCATCAGTGTTAGTAATCAAAGCAAAGGCACAACTGGAATCTAACATAGAATAACCAAACCTTTTTGGTTGCTTTCTTTCTCTCATGGATCTCCTCAAGGGCTGAGGTTGAGGTTGTTCTTCCTCTTCTTCTGAACTATCAGAGCTGCTAGAGCTCTCCTCATCATTAGACCCAACATGGTCTCTCTGTTCAGTCTTCTCAGGGGTAGGAGGCAACTGAACATTTTTTTCCTTTTCTTTTTCATCTGGTTGTAGCACAATAGGAGAAGATGTTAGCTCTCTGAAAATAAAATTTCTACTATACAACACCTTACTAGTCACGGGATCCCAAAGCTTGTATCCTTTCACACCAGCACTGTATCCGATGAAAATACATTTAACAGCTTTGTTTTCCAACTTAGATCTTTTCTCCTTTGGAACATGTGCATAAGCTTCACAACCAAAAACACAAAGATGTCTAATTGAAGGCTTCTTACCAGACCACACCTCCATGGGTTTCTTACCAACAAGGGCTGATGTAGGAGATCTATTAACCAGATAGCAAGCAGTGGCCACAGCTTCGGCCCAAAACCTTTGTTCTAAACTAGCTCCACTAAGCATACTCCTAGCCTTCTTCATCAGTGTCCTGTTCATTCTCTCTGCAACTCTATTTTGCTACAGGGTATAAGGAGTTGTCTTATGCCTCTCGATACCTTGTTCTTTACAGAACTATTCAAACTCTGCTGAGCAAAACTCACCACCATTGTCAGTCCTCTCACACTTAATCTTCTTACTAGTCTGATTCTCTACAAGAGCTTTAAATTCCTTGAACCGACTAAAGACTTGTGTCTTAATTTTAACGAAATAAATCCATGTCCTTCTACTGTAATCATCTATGAAAGATACAAAAAATACAGACTTGGAGATTGAAGGAACTTTTACAGGACCAAACACATCAGAATGAATAAGATCCAAAACATCAGAAGATTTGTGATAACTACAGTAAAACTGAACATGATTTTGTTTACCATAGACATAGTGTTCACAGAAGTCAAACTCGAGATTGCAATCATTTAACCCCTCAATGAGATTTTTATTTTTCATGGTTCTGAGACCCTTTTCACCAATGTGGCCAAATCTCATATGCCACAACATTGTCTTTTCTGCAGGAAGCTTACCTTCCAAAGTATTTGCACTACCATCGGAACCAATAGCCACAGAATTCTTCACTACTTGTTTAGATGGTGAGGATGAAGAACTATTACACAGAGGAATACATGCATCTAGCTAAAATAAGGTACCTCTCCTAGTACCCCTTGCAAGCACTATCGATCCTCTTATCATCTTGCATCATTCTTTCAAAAAAACAACTTGCACACCTACATCATTCAGCATACTTACAGATAATAGGTTTCATGCCAAACCCAGAATGTCCATAACTCCGTTGATTCCCTTTACTCGTCCATCAAAAAATTTGATAGTGACCCTTCTGTGTCCAACTATCTTTAGGTGAGAATCATCACCCAAGTACACCTTTCCACCATCGAACTCTTCATATTTTGAGAACCAGTTTCGATGAGAGGTCATGTGAAAAGATGCACCTGAGTCCACCAACCACACATCATCAGATGCATGGGCTGCCAAAGCTGCGATGAATGCATCGCCATCTTCTTGAGATCTTTTTGAAGCTGAATCTGAACCTTTCTTCTTCTTCTTCGGCTCTTTGCAGTCTTTACGGAAGTGCCCAGATTTATCACAGTTCTAACATTTTGCCTTGGACTTATTGGAAGTCTTTAACTTCCCACGGGATTTGGATCTACCCTTATTGTCAAACTTATTGTCATTTTTCTTTCCTCTTTCAGTGGATCTCCCACGAACAGCAAGGGCTTCTTTTTTCGAAACGGAAGCCTTTCTCTACATCTCCTCTGATAGCAGCGAAGACACCACATCATCCATTTTGAAGGTGACTAAAGTGCTTTCGAGAGCCATCACAAGATGGTCCCATGAATCTGGTAAAGAACACAAAAGTGTGTAGCAACGATCCTCCTCCTCTAACTTGACACCAGCTGATGTCAATTGTGCAGCTAGCAGATTAAATGCATTTAAATGATCCGTTAAGGATCCACCTTCCTCCATTCACAGAGAGTACAACTTCTTCCTCAAGAACAACTTGTTCACCAGAGATTTGGCCTGATACACGGCCGCAAGTCTTTCCCACAAACTATTTGTAGTTTTCTCATCTAGAACATTCAGAAGGACTGCATCGGTTAAACAGAGTCTTATGAGACCCTTAGCTTTACGGTCTTTGATATCCCAATCTACTTGAGCTATAGTTGCTGGTCTTGTAGCACTTGAAGTCGCTTCTCATAGGTCACGATCTTCCAATATGTCTTCCATCTTGAGTTTCCACAACTTGAAATTAGTGCCATTAAATTTCTCCACCTCCATTCTTCCATATGATGAACTTGCCATCTCAATCTGCAAATAAGATTTAGAATGCTCTACAAAAAACTCCCACTCAAACTTGAGATCAGCTCAAAAAACCCTACCCAACAACTAGGATCAAAAGTTGATCAGGCTCTGATACCACTTGTAAGGAAACTCAGGTGCGGAAACAGCTTCCTACGCTAATCTCTATAGGAGAGTATTGTGCAAATTCTTATAAATCCTTACAATTTCAGATTCGTTAACTACTTTAACAAAGATATTGCAACCACATACCATACATACAGAAAAAATAGAGAATGACACAATGATATACCTTGGGGAAAACCTTTCAGTAAAAAACCCCAGCACTCTAAAACCTGCACAATGTATTATCTTCAACACAAAGATTACAATACACTTGCAATGCAAGTTCTTTTAGGAGATGAGAGACAAAGCCAACAAGAATTAAACTTTGTTATATCTCTCCCATAGGAGCAGCATCATATATATAGACTCCTCTAGACCCAAAAATAGGCACAACCACCAAGACCCATGCACAAAGCCACATGTACACAATTTTTACATGCAATCCCAAGAATAGGCATCCATCCCTAGAATAGACTATGATAGCTTGTCATAGAATCTGCCAAAAATAACGGTCATAAGAGAAGTGTAAGAGAATCTATCATACCAACATATTTTTTTCATATTCTCTTACACACACCAACCACTTTTTCTTGGGCGCCCAAATAGGCCCAAGTCATAAGATGCTCTTACACCTATCATAGCACATTCCTTAAATAGTTCATATGCGTCATAGGAACACACTTGAGCATTCCAACATGTCAAAAGGGGTCATGGGGACTCCCTAGGGGTCCTAACTTGTGACAAGGTGTAATAGGACCCCTAGGGAGTCCCCATGACCCCTTTTGACACATTAAAAAACTCAAGTGTATCTTAATGGGTCCTACGACACCTTAAGACACATTTGAGTGTTCCCATTTGTCAAAATATGTTATTGGGACTCCCTAGAGGTCCTAACACATGGTAAGGCATACCAAGACCCCTAGGGAGTCCCCATGACCCCTTTTGACATTGGAACACTCAACTATGTCTTAAGGGGTCCTAAGAGGCAAAAGGGGTCATGGGGACTCCCTAGGGGTTCTAACATGTGATAAGGCGTACTAGGACCCCTAGCAAGTCCCCATGACCCCTTTTGACACATTGGAATGCTCAAGTGTGTTTTAAGGGGTCCTAAGACCCCTTAAGACACACTTGAGCATTCTAATGAGTCAAAAGGGGTCATGGGGACTTTCTAGGGGTCCTAACATGTGATAAGGTGTACTAGTACACCTAGGGATTCCCCATGACCCCTTTTTCCATATTGGAATTCTCAACTGTGTCTTAAGGGGTCTTAGGAACCCTTTGGACACACTTGAGCATTCCAATGTGTCAAAAGGGGTCATGGGGACTCCCTAGGGGTCCTAACTTGTGACAAGGTGTAATAGGACCCCTAGAGAGTCCACATGACCCCTTTTGACACATTAGAATACTCAAGTGTGTCTTAAGGGGTCCTACGACCCCTTAAGACACACCTGACTATTCCCATGTGTCAAAATAGGTTATTGGGACTCCCTAGAGGTCCTAACACATGGTAAGGCATACTAGGACCCCTAGGGAGTCCCCATGACCCCTTTTGACACATTGGAACACTCAACTATGTCTTAAGGGGTCTTAGGACCCCTTAAGACATAGTTGAGTGTTCCAATGTGTCAAAAAGGGTCATGGGGACTCTCTAGGGGTCCTAACACGTTATAAGGCATACTAGGACCCCTAGCGAGTCCCCATGACCCCTTTTGACACATTGGAATGCTCAAATGTATCTTAAGGGGTCCTACGACCCCTTAAGACACACTTGAGGACCCCTTAAGACACACTTGAGCATTTCAATGTGTCAAAAGGGGTCATGGGGATTTTGTCGGAGTCCTAACATGTGATAAGGTTTACTAGGACTCCTAGGAAGTCCCCATGACCCCTTTTAACACATTGGAACACTCAAGTGTGTCTTAAGGGGTCCTACGACCCCTTAAAACACACTTGAGTGTTTCAACATGTTAAAAGGGGTCATGGGGACTTCCTGGGGGTCCTAACATGTGATTAGGTGTGCTAGGACCCCTAGAGAGTCCCCGTGACCCCTCTTGACATATTTGATTTCTCAAGTGTGTCTTACAGGGCCCTCGAACCCCTTAGGACACACTTGAGTCTTCCAATGTGTCAAAAGGGGTCATTTGGACTTCCTAAGGGTCCTAACACATGATAAGGTGTACTAGGACCCCTAGGGAGTCATTGGCACTTCCTAGGGGTACTAACGCATGATAAGGTGTACTAGGACCCCTAGGGAGGGAGTCATTGGGACTTCCTAGAGGTCCTAATTTGTCATAATGTTTACTAGGACCCCTAGGGAGTCCCCATGAGCCCTTTTGACACACTGGAATGCTCAAGTGTGTCTTAAGGGGTCCTAAGACCCCTTAAGACACACTTGAGCATTCCAATGTGTCAAAAGGGGTCATGGGAACTCCTTAGGGGTCCTAACTCATGATAAGGTATACTAGGACCCCCAAGGAGTCCCCATGACCCCTTTTGACATATTAGAACACTCAAGTGTGTCTTAAGGGGTCATTGCACCCCTTAAGACACACTTGAGCATTCGAATGTGTCAAAAGGGGTCATGGGGACTTCTTAGGGGTCCTAACACATGATAAGGCATACTAGAACACCTAGGGAGTCCCAAAGACCTCTTTTGACACATTGGAATGCTCAAGTGTGCCTTAAGGGGTCCTACAACCCCTTAAGACATGCTTGAGCATTCCAATGTGTCAAATGGGGTCATGGGGACTTCCTAGGGGTCCTAACTCATGATCAGGCATATTAGGATAGCTAGGAAGTCCCCATGACCCATCTCGACACATTGGAATGCTCAAGTGTCTCTTAAGGGGTTGTCGGACCCCTTAGGAGACACTTGAGCATTCCAATGTTTCAAAAAGAGTCATTGGGACTTCCAAGGGGTCCTAACACGTGATAAAGCGTATTAGGACTCCTGGGGACTCCCCATGACCTTTTTTGACACATTGTAACACTCAAGTGTTTAGGAAGGGGTCCTAGGACCCCTTAAGACACACTTGACCATTCCAATGTGTCAAAAAGGGTCATTGGGACTCTCTATCGGTCCTAGTATGCCTTATCACATGTTAGGACCCTTAGGGAGTCCCCATGACCCCTTTTGATAAATTGGAATGTTCAAGCATGTCTTGAGGGGTCCTAGGACCCCTTAATACATGCTTGAGCATTCCAATATGTCAAAAGGGGTCATGGGGACTCCCTAGGGGTCATAGATCACCTTATCACATGTTAGGACCCCTAGGAAGTCCTCATGAGCCCTTTTGACACATTGGAAAGCTCAAGTGTGTCTTAAGGGATCGTAGGACCCCTTAAGACACACTTGAGCATTGCAATGTGTCAAAAGGGGTCATGGGAACTCTCTAGGGGTCCTAGTACACTTTATCATGTGTTAGGAACCTTAGGGAGTCCCAATGGCCCCTTTAGAAACATTGGAATGCTCAAGTGTGTCTTAAGGGGTCCTAGTACCCCTTCAGACACACTTGAGCATTCTAATGTGTCAAAAGGGGTCATGGGGACTCCCTAGGGGTCCAAGTACACCTTATCACATGTTAGTACCCCTACGAAGTCCCCATGACCCCTTTTGACACATTGAAATGCTCAAGTGTGTCGTAAGGGGTCCTACGACTCCTTAAGACACACTTGAGTGTTCCAATGTGTCAAAAGGGGTGATGGGGACTCTCTAGAGGTCCTAGTACACCTTATCACGTGTTAGGACCCTTAGGGAGTCCCCATGACCCATTTTGACACATTGGAATGCTCAAGTGTGTCTTAAGGGGTCCTAAGACCCCTTAAGACACACTTGAGTTTTCCAATGTGTCAAAAGGGGTCATGGGAACTCCCTAAGGGTCCTAGTATGCCTTATCATGCATTAGGACCCCTAGGAAGTCCCAATAACCCCTTTTAATAGATTGGAAGGCTCAAGTGTGTCTTAAGGGATCCGAGGGCCCTTTAAGACACACTTGAGCATTCCAATGTGTCAAAAGGGGTCCTGGGGACTCCCTAGGAGTCCTAACGCGTGCCTTATCATGCGTCAGGACCCTTAGGAACTCCCAATGACCCTTTTTAACACATTGGAAGGCTCAATTGTGTCTTAAGTGGTTCGAGGGCCCCTTAAGACACACTTGAGCATTCCAAAATGTCAAAAGGGGTCATGGGTACTCCCTAGGGGTCGTAGTATGACTTATCACATGTTAGGACCCCCAGAAAGTCCTCATGACCCCTTTTGACACATTGGAATGCTTAAGTGTGTCTTAAGGGGTCCTACAACTCCTTAAGACACACTTGAGTGTTCCAATGTGTCAAAAGGGGTCATGGGGACTCCCTAAGTGTCCTAGTATGCCTTATCATGTGTTAGGACCCCTAGGAATTCTCCATGACCCCTTTTGACACATTGGAATACTCAAGTGTGTCTTAAGGGGTCGTAAGATCCCTTAAGACACACTTGAGTTTTTTAATGTGTCAAAAAGTGTCATGGGGCCTCCCTAGGAGATCTAGTATGCTTTATCAAGCATTAGGACACCTAGGGAGTCCCCATGACCCCTTTTGACACATTGGAACACTCAACTATGTCTTAACGGGTCCTAAGACCTCTTAAGAAACATTTGAGCATTCGAATGTGTCAAAAGGGGACCCCTTAAGACATAGTTGAGGATTCCAATGTGTCAAAAGGAGTCATGGGGACTCCATAGGGGTCCTAGTATGCCTTATCCTGCATTAAGAGCCCTAGGGAGTCCCAATGACCCCTTTTGACACTTTGGAATGTTATAGTTTATTGTAAGGGGTTCTAGGACCACTTAAGACACACTCTAGCATTCCAATGTCTCAAAAGGGGTCATGGGGACTCCCTAGGGGTCCTAGTACACCTTATCACATGTTAGGACCCCTAGGAAGTCCCCATGACCCTTTTGACACATTGGAATGCTCAAGTGTGTCTTTAGGGGTTGTAAGACCCCTTAAGACACACTTCAGCATTCAAATGTGTCAAAAGGCGTCATGGGGACTCCTTGGATGTCCTACTACACCTTATCATGCATTAGGACCCCAATGGAGTCCCCATGGCCCCTATTGACACATTGGAATGCTCAAATATGTCTTATGGGGTCTAAGGAACCCTTAAGACACATTTGAGCATTCCAATTTTTCAAAAGGGGTCATGGGGACTCCCTAGGGGTCTTAGTATGCCTTATCACATGTTAGGACCCCTAGGGAGTCCCAATGACCCCTTTTGACAGATTGGAATGCTCAAGTGTGTCTTAAGAGGTCCCAGGACCCCTTCAGACAAACTTGAGAATTTCAATGTGTCAAAAGCGATCATGTGGATTCCCTAGGGGTCCTAGTACGCTTTATAACTCGTTAGGACCCCTAGGAAGTCCCAATGACCCTTTTTGACACATTGGAATTCTCAAGTGTGTCTTAAGGGGTCTAACAACCCCTTAAGACACACTTTAGCATTCCAATGTGTCAAAAGGGGTCATGGGGACTTCATAGGGGTCTTACTATGCCTTATCATGCATTAGGACCCCTAGGGACTCCCCATGACCCCTTTTGACACATTCAAAAGCTCAAGTGTTCCTAAGGGGTCCTAAGACCCCTTAGGAACACTTGAGCATTCCAATGTGTCAAAAGAGGTCATGGGGACTCCCTAGGGGTCCTAGTACACCTTATCATGTGTTAGGACCCCTAAGAAGTCTCAATGACCACTTTTAACACATTGGAATGCTCAAGTGTGTCTTAAGGGGTCTGAGGAACCCTTAAGACACACTTGATCATTCCAATTTGTCAAAAGGGGTCATGAGGACTCCCTAGGGGTCCTAGTATGCCTTATCATGTGTTAGGACCCGTAGAAAGTCCCCATGACCCCTTTTGACACATTGGAATGCTCAAGTGTGTCTTCAAGGGTCGTAGGACCACTTAAGAAATACTTGAACATTGCAATTTGTCAAAAGGGGTCATGGGGAGTCCCTTGGGGTCGTAGTATACCTTATCACATGTTAGGACCCTTAGGAACTCCCCATGACCCCCTATGACACATTGTAACACTCAAGTCTATCTTAAGGTGTCGTAGGACCTCTTAAGACACACTTCAGCATTCCAATGTGTCAAAAGGGCTCATGGGGACTCGCTAGGGGTCATAGTAGGCCTTATCACGTGTTAGGACCTCTAAGGAGTCCTAATGACCCTTTTTGAGGCATTGGAATGCTCAAATGTGTCTTAAGGGGTCCTAAAACCCCTTAAGACACATTTGAGCATTCAAATGTGTTAAATGGGTCATGGAAACTCTCTAGGGGTCCTAGTATGCCTTGTCACTTGTTTGGAGCCCTAGGGAGTCCCAATGACCCCTTTTGACATATTGAAATGCTCAAGTGTGTCTTAATGGATCCTAGGACCCCTTAAGACACATTTGACTATTCTAATATGTCAAAAGGGGTCATGTGGACTCCCTAGGGGACCTAATACACCTTATCATGTGTTAGGACACCTAGGAAGTCCCCATGACCCCTTTTGACACATTGGAATGCTCAAGTGTGTCTTAAGACACACTCTAGCATTCCAATGTGTCAAAAGGTGTCATGGGGACTCCCTAGGTGTCCTAGTATGCCTTATCAAGCGTTAGGACCCCTAGGAAGTCCCCATGACCATTTTAGACACATTGGAGCACTCAAGTGTGTTTTAAGGGGTCGTACGACCCCTTAAGACACACTTGAACATTACAATGTCTTAAAAGGAGTCATGGGGACTCCCTAAGGGTCCTTGTACACCTTATGATGGGTTCAAACCCCTAGGGATTCCCATGACCAATTTTGACACATTGGAACACTCAAGTGTGTCTTAAGGAGTCTTAGGACCCCTTAAGACACACTTGAGCATTCCATTGTGTCAAAAGTGGTCATGGGGACTCCCTAGGGGTCCTAGTACACCTTATCATGTGTTAGGACCCTTAGGGAGTCCCAATGACCCTTTTAAAAACATTGGAATGCTCAAGTGTGTCTTAAGGGGTCCTACGACCCCTTCAAACACACTTGATCATTCTAATGTGTCAAAAGGGGTCATGGGGACTCCCCAGGAGTCCTAATATGCCTTGACATGCATTAGGAACCCTAGGAAGTCCCAATGAACCTTTTTGACAAATTGAAATGCTCGAGTGTGTATTAAGGGGTCCGGTGAGCTCTTAAGACACACTTGAGCATTTCAATGTGTCAAAAGAGGTCATGGAGACTCCCTAGGTGTCCTAGTACACCTTATCATGCGTTAGGACCCCTAGTAAGTCCCCATGACCCCTTTTGACACATTGGAATGGTCAAGTGTGACTTAAGGGTTCCTACGACCCCTTAAGACACACTTGAGCATTCTAATGTGTCAAAAGGGGTAATGGGGACTTCCTAGGGGTCCTAATTTGTGATAAGGCATACTAGGACCACTAGGGAGTCCCCATGACCCATTTTGACACATTGGAATGCTCAAGTGTGTCTTAAGGTATCATTAGACCCCTTAAGACACACTTGATCATTCCAATGTGTCAAAAGGGGTCATGGGGTCTCCATAGGGGTCCTAGTATGCCTTATCATGCGTTAGGACCCCTAGGGAATCCCCATGACCCCTTTTGACACATTGGAATGCTCAAGTGTGTCTTCAAAGTTCCTAAGACCCCTTAAGACACACTTGAGTGTTCTAATGTATCAAAATGGGTCATGGGGACTCCATAGGGGTCCTAGTATGCCTTATCAAGCATTAGGACCCAATGGAAGTCCCAATAACCCCTTTTGACACATTGGAAGGCTCAAGTGTGTCTTAACGGGTCCAAGGGACCCTTAAGACACACTTGAGCATTCCAATGTGTCAAAAGTGGTCATGGGGACTCCCTAGGGGTTCTAGTATGCCTTATCATGTGTTAGGACCCTTAGGAAGTCCCAATGACCACTTTTGACACATTGGAAGGCTCAAGTGTGTCTTAAGGGGTCTGTGGGCCCCTTAAGACACACTTGAGCATTCCAATGTGTCAAAAGGCATCATGGGGACTCCCTAGCGGTCCTAGTATGCCCTATCACTTGTTAGGACCCCTAGGAAGTCCCCATGACCCGTTTTGACACATTGAAACTCTCAAGTGTGTCTTAAGGTGTCCTACGACCCCTTAAGACACACTTGAGCATTCCAATGTGTGAAAAGGGGTCATGGGGACTTCCTGGGGTTCCTAACATGTGCCTAATCACATGTTAGGACCCCCAGGGAGTCCCCATGACCCCTTTTGACACATTGGAATGCTCAAGTGTGTCTTAAGGTGTTGTAGGACCTCTTAAGACACACTTGAGCATTCCAATGTGTCAAAAAAGGTCATGGGGACTCCCTAGAGGTCCTAGTACACCTTATTACATGTTAGGACCCCCAGGAATACCCCATGACCCCTTTTGATACATTAGAAATCTCAAGTGTGTCTTAAGGGGTCGTAGGACCCATTAAGAAACACTTGAGCATTCTAGTGTGTCAAAAGGGGTCATGGGGACTCCCTAGGGGTCCTAGTATGCCTTACCATGCGTTAGGACCCCTATGGAGTTCCCATGACCCCTTTTGACCCATTCAAACACTAAACTATGTCTTAAGGGGTCCTAAGACCCCTTAAGACACATTTGGGCCTTCCAATGTGTCAAAAGGGGTCATGGGGACTCCCTATGGGTCGTAGTACACCTTATCATGCGTTAGGACCCCTAGAGAGTCCGAATGACCCCTTTTGACAAATTGGAATGCTCAAGTGTGTCTTAACGGGACCTAGGACCCCTTCAAACACACTTGAGCATTCTAATGTGTCAAAAGTGGTAATGGGGATTCCCTAGGGTTCCTAATACGTCTTATCACGTGTTAGGAGCCCTAGGAAGTCCCCATGACCCCTTTTGACACTTTGGAATGCTAGTGTGTCTTAAGGGGTCCTAGGACCCCTTAAGACACACTCTAGCATTCCAATGTGTCAAAAGGGGTCATTCGAACTCCCTAGCGGTCATAATATTCCTTATCATGCGTTAGGACCCCTAGGAACTCCCCATGACCCCTTTTGATACACTGGAATGCTCAAGTGTGTCTTAAGGGGTCGTATGACCCTTTAAGACACACTTGAGTGTTCCAATCTATCAAAAGGGGTCATGGGGACTCCCTAGGGGTCCTAGTATGCCTTATGATGTGTTAGGACCCCTAGGGATTCCCATGACCCCTTTTCACACATTGGAATGCTCAAGTGTGTCTTAAAGGTTCCTAAGACCCCTTAAGACACACTTGAGCATTCCAATATGTCAAAAGGGGTCATGGGGACTCCCTAGGGGTCCTAGTACGTTTTATCACACATTAGGACCCCTAGGAAGTCCCAATAACCCCTTTTGACACATTGGAATGCTCAAATGTGTCTTAAGGGGTCCGAGGGCCCCTTAAGACACACTTGACCATTCCAATGTGTCAAAAGGGGTCGTGGGGACTCCGTAGGGGTTCTAGTATGCCTTATCACGCGTTAGGATGCCTAGGAAGTCCCAATGACCCCTTTTGACACATTGGAAGGCTCAAGTGTGTCTTAAGGGTTCTGAACACCCTTTAAGAAACACTTGAGCATTCCAATGTGTCAAAAGGGGTCAAGGGGACTCCCTAGGGGGCCTAGTATGTCTTATCACTTGTTAGGACCCCCAGGAAGTCCCCATGACCCCTTTCGACACATTGGAACACTCAAGTGTGTCTTAAGGGGTCCTACGACCTCTTAGGACACACTTGAGCATTCCAGTGTTTCAAAAGGGGTCATGGGGACTCCCTAAGGGTCCTAGTATGCCTTATCATTCTTTAGGATCCCTAGGGACTCCCCATGACCCCTTTTGACACATTGGAATGCTCAAATGTGTCTTAAGACCCCTTAAGACACATTTGAGCATTCCAATGTGTCAAAAGGGGTCATGGGGACTCCCTATGGGTCCTAGTACACCTTATCATGCATTAGGACCCTTAACAAGTCCCAATGACCCCTTTTGACACATTGCAATGCTCAAGTGTGTCTTAAGGGGTCCTAGGACCCCTTTGAACACACTTGAGCATTCCAATGTGTCAAAAGGGGTAATGGGGACTGCCTAGGGGTCCTAATATGCCTTATCACGTGTTAGGAGCCCTAGGAAGTCCACATGACCCCTTTTGACACTTTGGAATGCTAGAGTGTGTCTTAAGGCGTCCTAGGACCCCTTAAGACACACTATAGCATTCCAATGTGTCAAAAGAGGTCATGGGGACTCCCTAGGGGTCCTAGTACACCTTATCATGCGTTAGGATCCCTAGGAAGTCCCCATGACCCCTTTTGACACATTAGAATGCTCAAGTGTGTCTTAAGAGGTCCTACGACCCCTTAAGACACACTTGAGCATTCGAATGTGTCAAAAGGGGTCATGGGGACTCCCTAGGTGTCCTAGTACGCCTTATCACATGTTAGGACCCCTATGGAGTCCCCATGACCCCTTTTGACACATTGGAAAGGTCAAATGTGTCTTAAGGGATCTTAAGAACCCTTAAGACACATTTGAGCATTCCAATGTGTCAAAAGGGATCATGGGGACTCCCTAGGGGTCCTAGTATGCCTTATCACACATTAGGATCCCTAGGGAGTCCCAATCACCCCTTGTGACACATTGGAATGCTCAAGTGTGTCTTAAGGGGTCCTAGGACCCCTTCGAACACACTTGAGCATTACAATGTGTCAAAAGGGGTCTTGTTAGGACTCCTTAGGATGCCTTATCACTCGTTAGGACCCCTAGGAAGTCCCAATGACCCTTTTCGACACATGGGAATGCTCAAGTGTGTCTTAAGGGGTTTGACGACCCCTTAAGACACACTTGAGTGTTCGAATATGTCAAAAGGGGTCATGGGGAGTCCCTAGGGGTCCTAACGCATCATAAGGCATACTAGGACCCCTTGGGAGTCCCCATGACCCCTTTTGACACATTGGAATGCTCAAGTGTGTCTTAAGGGTTCTTAGGACCCCTTAAGACACACTTGAGTTTTCCAATGTGTCAGAAGTGGTTATGGGGACTCCGTAGGGGTCCTAACGCGTGATAAGGCATACTATGACCCCTAGGGAGTCTCCATGACCCCTTTTGACACATTGGAACACTCAAGTGTGTCTTAAGGTGTCCTACAACCCCTTAAGACATGCTTGAGCATTCCAATGTGTCAAAAGGGGTCATGGAGACTTCCTAAAGGTCTGAATGCGTGATAAGATGTACTAGGACCCCTACAAAGTCCCCATGACCCCTTTTGACACATTTAAGTGCTCAAGTGTGTCTGAAGGGGTCCTACGACTCCTTCAGACACACTGGAGGGTTCATATGTGTCAAAAGGGGTCATGAGGACTTTCTATTGGTCCTAGTATGCCTTATCATGCATTAGGACCCCTAGGATGTCCCCATGATCCCTTTTGACACATTGGAATTCTTGAGTGTGTCTGCAGCGACCCCTTCGGACACATGTTAGGACCCCTAGGAAGTCCCCATGACCCTTTTTGATACATTGCAATGCTCGAGTGTGTCCGAAGTGACCCCTTCAGATACATTCGAGCATTCTAATGTGTCAAAAGGGGTCATGGGGACTTCCTAGGGGTCCTAACGCGTGATAAGGTGTACTAGGACCCATAGGAAGTCTTGGTAACCCCTTTCAACATACAATTTAAATATTATGATCTATAAAGTTTATATATTAATATATATATATAAGATATTATTATATAAAATATGTATTAATATATAATTATATCTTTAATACATATTAAAATATATATATAATATTTACATAATACCCCTTAAACGTTATATATATATATATATATATATATATATATATATATATATATATATATATATATATATATATATATATATATATAATATATATATATATATATATATATATATATATATATATATATATATATATATATATATATATATATATATAATATAAGTTCGTTTAAATATATTTATATACAATACATATTAATATAAAAATATATATTAATATAAAACATTATAATATAAAATATTTTAATGTAAAATATATATTAATATATAATTATATATTAAAAAATTTACATAATACCCCTTAATACCCCTTAAATGTTATATATATATATAATATATATATATATATATATATATATATATAATATATATATATATATATATATATATAATTTGTACATATATTTATATAATATAAAATATATAAATTAATATATAATTATATATAATACATATTTAAACATTATATATAAAAGTTCAATTTTTTCATATACTCCCGCCATTTTTTCATACTTGGCAAAATCGGGTACCCGATTTCTCTGATTTCAAAATGTTCAAATTTTTCATATACTCCCGCAATTTTTTCATACTCAGCAAAATTGGGTACCCGATTAGGCTCGGTATTGCTTTGTGCACCAAACCTACCTGGTCAACTCTTCAAATGTCAGAAAAATGTGTTTTTCCTCTATTTCTCTGAGTTCCAGACTTCGACCATGTAGTTGACAATTATTTTTTCACCCGAATTTGATGAAATGAAAAGGGTATTTTAAGGAAATTATTAGCTTTCTATCGATATAATTGCTATCAAATTTTGAATTCGGTAAGTAATTATTAGTTATTTTCTAATTGAGTTACCTCTAAAGTGTTGATTTATATACTGATTGAAAAACGGCTATAACTTTCAAACAGTATAACATTTTTGAAATCTGAAAAATGCGTCACATTCTATGCTTCACCTACTATAAGGAAAAAAAATAAAATTGAATTTTGTAAAGTTTTGAATGAGTTAAGGTGGTCAGACACAGGAGTTTTGAATGATTAAGGTGGTCAGACATACACCTACTTCTTATTTTTTTCCTAAAATTTTTGTACTACTGTATTGAAATCTATACTTTTCACCAATTATATTAATTTTTTTTAGAAAAGGCCTAGTAGTTTAGAAACTACATTCAATTTCCTACAGATTCTATTCTTACAAATTTTCGGTATTAGGTTGATAGCTGGTTCAAATTTTCACGTCAAGTTGACAAACCTTGATTTGCTGATTTTTCATTGCCACTTAAGGGCATAGTTTGGCCCCTGATGATCTTGCACATACCCTTTAGTACTATGTTGCTTTCTACATTCAACCTTTGTCTCTCTTGCTATTGCATTGATCTTTTCATTGAAGTACAGCTCTGAAAGCATGAATGTAGCATGATGTTTTAGGTATCCATGTATTGCTTAGATCCAAATTGGATCTAACTATTTTCTCTCTCTATGATGCAGGGCAAAATCAGAAGAAGACTCAAGATGCATGATAAACAGGGACAAAGCTAAAGACATGAAGATACAACCAATCAACCTCAACATGTAGAAGACCTCTTAAAGGAAATGCATGGACCCCTAAACCTTCTGATGCTCATGTCTTACTTTCAGCATTGTACATCTTTTCTAAGTTTTTCAATTGAAAGATGTAACCAATTAAGGAATACTTGTTTATTACATTCACTTTGAATGTTCAATTTAATGATCATTTATCTAATCAAAAGTTTAAATCTGATCAATACTTAGAGAATCAACACCAGTGTTAATATGAATGCAAAAAGTAATATACTTTATTTTCAAAATCTGAATAGTAGTATCAAATAGGTGTACCTTGATGCAATCTCTCTGATGCTTATAGTTGTAATGTTGCATATGTACTTCCTTTTTTCAATTTTTTAACAATTCTGCAACTTAAAATAGCAACTATCAAATCCATATTTCAATGTAAAACAGTTGTCAATTTACCAATTTAGTGTGCAACTAAAATGATAATAGTTCTTTTCTTCCCTTTTGACCTCTTATTTAAATCTTGATCCTTTGGAGAAGGAGAACCTTATCATCTTTATCCCCACCACTTTGAATGAGGACCATAACAAAACCATATCTGATGTTCCTTCTAACAAGGAAATTTGACATGTGGTTTTCTCCTTTGAGGGGGCAAAGACCCTTGGCCCTCATGGGTTTTCGATGTTCTTTTTTCAGAATTTTTGGTCCATAGTGGAAAAAGACATTTGTGATGTTGTTAAAGAATTTTTTGCTCTAGGAATCTTTTTAAGAAGATTAATGTTACTTTTGTTGTCCTCATTCCAAAATTTCATGGGGCTGACTGTTTGGATAAATTCGGACATATTATTCTATGCAACTCCTTTTATAAAATTATTTCAGAGGTCTTCACTTCTAGGATGTTGGCTATTCTTCCCATGATTATCTCTCCTCAGCAAAATGGTTTTGTCCCTGGTAGAAAGATTCTCAATTCTATTATAGCGGTCCATGAGAAAATTCACTCATTGGTTATGGCCAAACAATAGGACTTTATGTTGAAACTTGATCTATCCAAGGCTTATGACATGGTGGATTGGGGGTTTCTATGGGAGATTCTTAAGTCCTTTGGTTTTGGTTACAAGGTGATTCAACTATGCAGTCATCTCTTTAGTCCTGTGTCATCAATTGTGATTGTTAATGGCTCCCCCTTGCATTTCTTTAAATCCTCGAGAGGTCTAAGGAAAGGGGATCCTATTTCTCCTATTATTTTCACAATTATGGCAGAGGGGTTGGGCAGGTTTATTAAGAAGTTTTTGGAGGAAGGTAAACTTCAGGGCCTAATACCAACTTCAAATGATCTTATTTTCTCTCATGAGAAGTTTGTGGATGACACCATAACCATGGGGGAAGCTTCAGTCAAAGAAGCCAGAGAAATGAAACTAATCCTCAATACCTATAAGATTACCACGGGTCAGAAGATCAATTAGGCCAAAAGTTATTTTTTCTTCATTAACACTCCAAAGGAGAGGCAACCCAAAATTGCTAAAATTATTGGGTGTGGTAAAGAGGATTTGCCATCTACTTACTTTGGTCTTCCTCTTTGTCTAAAACCACCTGAATCTTTTGGAATCACTTGTTGGACATATTCAATAAGAATCTTTCTGGATGGAAAGGGGCTTTTCTCAACCAAGTTGGGAAGGTACTCTTAATGAAATCCTCTTTAGAAATCCTTCATATTTATTCCCTTAGTTTGTTTAGAATTCCTTCTAAGTTTACTGAAGCTATTGAGAAAATCCAAAAGCACTTTCTTTGGTCAGGAGTTGAGGAGAGGAAATGCATCCCCCTCCTTTCCTAGGATAAGGTTTGTGGGCCCAAATGGTTGAGAGGATTGGGTATCATACCTATTAAGGTTATCAATAAGGCTCTTCTGGCCAAACAGATTTGGAGAGTCTTTGGAGAAGATAGGGAATGGAGTCAAATTTGGAAGAACAAATATTTATACTCTCAGACTTCTAAAAAGGAATTTTTGGACCCTTCATTTTTAGTGGAGGGGTCTTACGTTTGGAATTATATCCAATTCTATAAAGACTAGGTTGCTTTAGGTAGAAGATGGGAACTGGATGATGGAAAGAAGATTATATTCTAAGAAGATAGATGGTTGTTGGATATTCCCCTCATTGAGAACTCCTCTTTCAAGGTATGGAAAGATCAATGCATTGCTTCCTTTTGTGTTTTGGGTGTTCGAGTACTAGAAATATTCTGAATGGGTCCCACTTTCTAGTTTGGCCACCCCTTTATTGTCTATTGATATCCTTTTATCTTCTATAGAAATATCTCTTGATTCTAAGGATTCCTTGTTTGGGGTGACAACCCGAGTGGCAAGTTCTTTGTGGCCTCTATCATTTCTTTACACTTCATTGATGGGCAGTGACCTTTTTGGGCTAAGGCCTAGTTGAAAAGGTGTATTCCTAAAGTTAATATTTTTTTTTGGCTTTCCCTTCAAAAAAATTTCTTACCATGGACACCCTTCATAGAAGGGGGGTTCTATTTCCCTAAAATATGTTGTCTCTATTGCAGGAATGCAGAATTAGTGGTTCATTTATTTCTCCACAATGATTTCTCCTAGCAATTGTAGGCATTGTTTTTATGAAATGGGATATTTGTTGGATTTTCCCAAACTCTCTGTAATATTTCTTCTCTTAAGAGAAATTTCCAAGCTCTAATAAAAACATCGTTGAGCTTTGAAATCTCTCAATTCCTTATATCTTCTGGTATATTTGGAAGGAAAGAAACAACATAATTTTCAAAGATAAAGCCTCTACCCCAATTCTGATTGCTTACAAAATCAATAGATGGCTTTTTGAATCTCTCTACTATTTTGACTTGAATGGCCAAAGGGCTCAATTGGAATTTGAGAAAAGATGGAAGATATCCCTTCACCCTCACAAAACCCATAACCCTGGGGAAGGTCTTGTTTGGTTGTCTCCCCCTCCTAGATGTATCAAGCTTAACTTTGATGGAGCTTCCAAGGGTAATCCAAGGAAGGCTAGTTTTGGGGGAATTATTTGGATTTCTGTTGGATGTTTCCTGGTTGTTGTGGCTGGTTCTTTGGGTGATCAATCTAGTCATTATGGTGAAGTTATGGAGGTGTGGAAAGCTATTTCAATTGCAAAATATTTGAGTTCTAATAATTTATGGTTGGAAGGGGACTCGATGAACATAACAAATTACCTTGATGGGTCTAATAAGCCATCTTGGATTATTGATACTATGATCAAAAAATCTCATGACATCATCAAGTCCTTTAAATGTGTGGTCATTAAGCATGCTTACCATGAAATCAATGCTTTTGCCGACAAACTTGCTAATTATGGGTTTAATTATAATGAAATTATTATTTGGAGAGGGGAAAACTTACTACCCCAATATATATATGTCATTGTACGATATGAAAGGACTATCATGAAGGTTGGAAACACTCCCAATAATGAATAATAAGATTTATTATAACTATTACCCTAATTATGGTATGGGCATGTGCCTCTATGGAGGTGATATGCATTTATATAATGTTCACTTGCATGCTTTGTGGGTGTTCGGCATTGTGTCAAATTGGGCTTTTATGCTCTTTCAAAGCTATTTTTTTCAAGGTGCCTCTATTAGTGTTAGTGCTGAGAAAATGGGAGGGGATTTATATAGGGAAGAGGAACCTAAGTTTTGGAAGAAATTGTCAAAAGACAAGATTACGCCTTTCATGGAGCATCTAAAAGGGTATGATAAGGTCAGAGCTAAGATGGCGGTTTAAAAACTTTATGAGCAATGGGAGAAGGGAAATTTATCTTTGTATGGGAGAAGGTTCAAGCTCATGGCTAAGCACATTGATATTGTTACTGGTATGCCGCATAGTGGGTTGAGCTTCTATCATGACAGGAAGATTTTGGATGGGGCTATGAAAACCTTCCCTATGGATGATGAAGAAGGTGAGTTGTTGGGTAAGCCAATTTATGGGTACTTTGACACTGCAAAAATCAAAGAGATGTTTAAGTTGGTTCTCACTATCATCATAGAGTATGTTATGGTTGATGGAAGGTTTACGAGAGCTCACACTTACCATTTTGTTCTCCTGAATCACTTCAGGCACAAGAAGAGGGTTTCATTTCCCTACTACCTTTCCTACACATTAACAAACAACCTCAAAAAACATACGAACAAGGTCAGTTCCCCTATTCTTTACAGTGGTCTTCTTCTACTTATCTATGAGCATTGTGAAATTCCTGCGATGAATGAAAATAAAAACAAGAAGTTTCTTTTTTCATCGGTTATTGGGAAACAAAAGTTTCCTAGTGGAGAAGGGGAAAACTCGGGTCATTTTGATCAAATACCAGTGAAAAATGTGAAAATTGATAAGGAAACTGAGAGGGATGATGTGAAGGGCATGGATACTACTGAGGAGGAGGAAGAAAGTGGGGATGAAGCTGGAGAAAGGGACAAAGAGGAAAAGGGTGAAATCTTGGAGCAAGAGCAT
This sequence comes from Chamaecyparis obtusa, assembly GCA_027943335.1. Lineage (NCBI taxonomy): Eukaryota > Viridiplantae > Streptophyta > Pinopsida > Cupressales > Cupressaceae > Chamaecyparis > Chamaecyparis obtusa. Next base: position 657,605 of record BSBK01005174.1, read on the forward strand.
GGTGATGATCAAGATAAGATGAGCATTGATATGGGTCAGGATATGGTGTATAGTGAAGGCGCTGAGCAAGAAATTGGTATCCATGTGATTCTTAGTGGTGATAAGCTAGAGGATGTTTAGAATAGGGTGCTTATCACCAAGCATGGATCGCCAAATCTCTTTAAAGAGGATGAGGATCAAAAAAAGAAAGCCTCAAAATTGAATGAGGTTAAGGACTCTCCCTCCTATCCTATTGCCAAAAATTTGGGTGAAGGGTTTTACACTGAACCTCTGCCTAGCTACAAGGCCTCTATAAAGCATGAAAAACCACCATCTCGAAAGGTTTCCCCTGCCTTGGTGGATCTAAATTTGGAGCACCTTCACACTTTTGATGACTCTAAAATTTATCTAGTTATTTCTATTTTAAAAGATGCTCTGAAGTATGATAACTGGGTCTTCCAGAAAACTAAGGGTTTGGCGGTCACAAATAAGATTCTAAAAGAAAGGATTAAAATCTGGATGATGAGGGACACCTTAGAAAGGATAGGTTAGACAACTTGGAGAAAAAGGTCACCAATCTAGCCAAAAATGTGGAAAAATACATTGAAACAATGAGGAAAACCCTCCTAGTTTACCAGGAAGGCTTGATGCTCTCGGCCAACAAGTTGGATGCCCTAGATAGCTATCATGAAGGGAATGGCCCCTCAAAATCCATTGTGGATCTGGAGAAGGATTTTGGTGATAAATATACCATGCCCCCTGGTCTGGGAAAGCATACTAGGTTGAGCCTGAAGAAGAAGGAAACTTATTTTTCCAATGATGTCTCAATTCTTTGTGAGACAGTTAAGAAGAAGGGTGAAATTGGTGAAGAGGTGAGCCTCAAGTAAAATCAATTTATGAACTTCAACTGTTGGTGGTACATATATTCGGCTCATGTAGCACAAAAGATTTTTTGAATCCAAAACATAACCTAAAAACATGTCTTCCAAAGGTCTCCCTAACACAATCTCATCACTCACTTCCTAGTACCAAGTATCTGGGTAAGTGCATAAAGATGGGGGAACAAAAAGGGGGTATAAGATGCCACTTTTTTCCTGAAATTAGAAAACTATGAACTTCAACAAGAAATTGAAGATAGTTAGACTCAAAATTTTAAGATGCGACAAGAATAAGAGTTGTAATACTCTGAATCTAGTTTGTAAACTACTAATTTATTTTGAAAATGGTGCAGATTAAGGCCCTCAAAAAGGGAGAGCACAAAAAGTGGTCCTATTTTTTATGAAAAAATATAACATAGCATCTGGTGTGCTCTCCCTAAAATTTTAACTTTTTTTTTAAATTTTTTTAATCACTCTAGTGAGAAGTTAGCTAACACCACATAGTTTATCTCAGATTTTTTTGCTAATTTTATGATGAATGTATAATTTTTGATGAATGTATAATTTTTGATGAATGTACAAAGTGCACACATCCTGAAAACATGAAATTTCTGTGTGCTCCCCCTAGAAATCATTTAAAACTAATTAAAAATCAAATTTTCTTTTTTTTAAAGTGTGTAGAATGTAGTCTAGTTTCTAAAAATGTAACTTGTTGCAAAATTCGATGAACGAGCCAAAATCTATACCCAAAATACTACACGTCAGTTTTTGACAAAAAACGGACATACACACAAAATAAATTATAGATTAAAAACTTAAC